>CAOLHI010000504.1:0-703575 GCA_948474755.1 Ctenosaura bakeri | reverse complement strand
AGGACCTTCTCCGTGGCTACCCCAAGGCTCTGGAACCCCCTTCCCAGAGAAGTCAGACTGGCACCCTCCCTACTGTCTTCCTGCCATCAGGTAAAGGAGCCCTGGTGGCACAGTGGTTAAATGCCGGTACTGCAGCCACAAGGTTGTGAGTTTGATCCTGCCGGGCTCCAGGTTGACTCAGCCTTCCATCCTTCCACAGGTTGGTAAAATGAGTACCCAGCTTGTTGGAGGAATGTATAGGAATACATGCTATTTGTAAGTTGTTCGCCACCTCGATCCATATGGAGAGGCGGGATACAAATAAATAATAATAATAAAAAAATAAAGACGTTTTTATTCAGAGAGAAGTGTTTGATGTTTGATTATAAGTGGCTTGCTGGATGTTGTGTGCTCGATATTGTATTGCTGGTGAATGTTTGAGTTTTTAATTATGCATTTTAATATTGTTTTAATTCTTTTGACTGTTTATTTTTTTATTTTTAATAAATTTATGATTACCTAGGTCCAGAAGATGTTAAACAATAGCAATAGCATGTGTATTTCTATTCTGCTGATCAGCTAAGTGCTCTTTAAGTAGTTTACAATGTATTAGCTATTTGTCCCCAGTACGCTGGGTAGTTATTTTACTGACCTGCAGAAGGATGGAAGGCTGAGTCAACCTGGAGCCCGGCAGGATCGAACTCACAGCCTTGTGGCTGCAGTACCGGCATTTAACCCCTGCACCACCAGGGCTCCCTGAGCAACCAGGGCTATGTAAAACAATTACATAGCATCAAGAAATAGCATATGGTTCTCTACAAGCAATTTTACTATTATATAATTTCCCTTAACTGTAATTTAAGTTCTATTAATTATATGCTGATATCGATATTATTTTGGTCGTACATCCTTTAGAATCCTATTTTTCCTTCTTCCTCCTCCACCCCCATTTACCTGCCCACCCACCACCTCAAGAAGTGAGTGGTTATCTATCTAGTCACTACCTTCCTACTAAAAATTTATATTTTAACCATATATGTCCGTTGTTTTCCTATCCAAGTCTTTCTCTCTTCAGGGCTATAAACTGATAAATTAGAAAGCTGTAGTCCAGTGGTTTTCAACCTTCCTAATGCCACGACCCTTTAATACAGTTCCTCATGTTGTGGTGACTCCCAACCTTAAAATTATTTATTTATTATTTACAATGCCTCCCCCCCGCCCAGCAAAGGCCGCCTCGTCGGCCAGGAACAGGGAGAGGGGTGGGCAGGGAGGGAAAGAGGAGCCGCGCGTCTCCCCTGGGAAAAACTCCGAGAACACCCCCTGGGCTCTGCTTCTGCTTCATTCTCGTTTCCACTGGGGGGGGGCAGTGTGGGAAAAGTTTCCAGAGTGTCGACCCTGGCTGGGGGCGGGGGGAGGAATCCCAGCACCTTTGGTTTTTGCACCAGGCACATCTCGCCCCCCCGGGAAAGCTCCACCTTGCAGACCCCCGGCCCTTCCGCAGCGCTCCCTTCTGTGGCAAGTGGGGCAGGGGCCGTGGTGAGGAGGGGGCCTGCCCCCCGTGCTGCTGAGCCCCCCAAGCTGGCCTGTCAGATGGGAGGTTCTCCCAGTAGCGGAGAAGGGGAGCGATTTCAGTCCCTTCTGAACAGGGGGCAGGAGGACGCGAGCATGTGGCTCGCGCTTGCGCACCACCACTGAGGAGGGAATGGAGCCTAAGACCATCGGAAATATGTATTTTTTGATGGTCTTAGGCGACCCCTATGAAAGGGTCGTTCGACCCCCAAAAGGGTCGCGACCCACAGGTTGAGAACCGCTGCTGTAGTCAATAAAGGCAGCATCATAGCTTGGGGGGGTGGAGGGGCAGGGGAGCTACATCACGCAGGGGTGGGGCTAAGCCATGCAGGGGTGGGGCTACGTCGCACGCGGGAGGGCAGGCAAGGAAGGGTGGCACCCCAAAAAAATTGCCACTGTGGTCGCACCGCCTCTATTACACCCCATCCTTACGTGACTGAATAAAGATAACCTTTGAATGCTAAGAATTATTCTAAGCATTGCAGAACAAGTTAGCACACTGGTAATATTTGGATGATATGTACTCATACATGCAAATATAAGTAATCATAATTTTTTTTGATTGTTTAATTAATTCTGTGCAAAAAACGTGCTAGGCAACCCAGATTTTTTTCCTGAGTCGATCTCAAGTCAGTCGCCAAGTGGTGGAAACGAGGCCAGAAGAAGAAAAGGCCAGTTGTTGTTGATGGAGAAGACTCCCGTGTCATAACAACCTGTCCTCTTGGCAGAAGCTTCCCTCTTTTGACCCAGTTGCATTTCAAGGACTAGGAATGTAAACAGAAAGACTCTCCTAAAGGTCAGGGAAAACATGAAAGGAAGAAGTGGATGTAACAAGAGAACCAAATCTCGGCCGGCAGAGATATCTCTCTGCAATGAAAACTGTCCTGTTCTTCAATATTCAGAAAGGATTTCACTGTAGGGTTCCCATATCTCCAGGTCTGGACTGGGGTCTCAGTCTCCGATTTTCAGAAGGAGAGGGAGGAATCAAAGGGCGAGTGCACCGCCTTGAAATTGTGCATGTATGTATATCTTTTTCATTTGCTCTATATAGTACTTTTTCTTTGAAAAGCAGATAGATAGATAGACAGACAGACAGACAGACAGACAGACAGATAGATAGATAGATAGATAGATAGATTTTTTTGCCCCCCTTTCGTCCTGGCATGGGACCCAAAGCAGCTTACCATAATTAAAAATAGAAGTTTAGCTAAAAATCATATTGTACAGTAGTTAAAAAAAAGAGCACTTAAAACAATAATTCTATTTAAAAAGTGCATGGATTAAAACCAGTTTAGGGTACACTTTTAAAACAACACCCTGGACAAAATTCAGTTCAATTCAATGTAGTTCCGGTTGAGTGAATTGGTCTACTGAACGAGTCTGCAATTGCAAGAGGTAAAACAATACAATTATAGATGCTACAGTGCAGTTAATATAAAACCATTGCCATGTTACTTTTATATAAAGATTGTTGCTATTGTTGTTGTGTGCCTTCAAGTCATTTCTGAAGCCATTTCTGCACTGGGCTGTTATAGCGCTATGATTCCACTTTCAACCTCCTCTGGAATCCTGGGGTTTGCAGTTTCGGGAGGGGCCAGCCAGCCCCTCCCAAAACTGCAAACCCCAGGATTCCAGAGGATGTTGAAAGTGGAATCATTGCGCTATAACAGGCTAGTGCAGAAATGGCCATAGAGTTGGAAGAGAATACAAGGGCCATTGAGTTCAATCCCTTGCGATGCAGGAATAAAGAAAGCAGTCCTGACAGATGACCATCCAGCCTCTCTTTAAAAACCTCCAAAGAAGGAGATTCCACCATACCCCCAGATAGCATGTCAAACTGTTCTTATCATCAGGAAGTTCTTCCTAATGTGTAGGTGGAATCTCTTTTCCTGCCATTGCTCTGTGTCCTGATCTCTGGAGCAGCAGAAAACAGGCTAGCTCCATCCCCCTATGACATCCTTTCAATTATTTAAGCATGGCTACCGTGTTGCCTCTTAAACTTGCCTTCTCCAGCCTAAACATACTTTGTTCCCTCAGCCGCTCCTCATAGGGCTTCATGTGGTCCAGGGTTTGAAATTACTTTTGCTTTTAGTTTGCCGCAACTGAAGCTGAGAACAAAGGGAGAAGTGGGAAGAGAAGAAAAAAACCGGGGCATTTCAAAATCAGCTGGAAAAATGCAACAGCAGGCGATTCATGGGACTGTCCCAACCAAACTGGGATTCTTAGAGGCTATGCAACCACTGAACTCCCATGTTATGTATGGTCTGGTTATGCACACCTCTCATGTCGGCTGCAATTGGCCATTTCTGCACTAGACTGTTATAGTGGTATTATTCCACTTGCAACATCCTATGGAATCCTGGAGTTTGCAGTTTCGGGACGGGACGGCCTAAGGCAAACCCTAAGGCAAACCTATGACAGCATTTTCTTGGAATTTGTTCCAAGGGGGTTTGCCTTTGCCATGGTCTGAAAATGAGAGATTGTGGCCATTTCCGCACTAGACTGTTAATAGCGCTATGATTCCACTTGCAACATCCTATGGAATTCTGGGGTTTGCAGTTTCGGGAGGGGCCAGCTGGCCCCTCCCGAAACTGCAAACCCCAGGATTCCATAGGATGTTGCAAGCGGAATAATAATGCTATAACAGACTAGTGCAGAAATGATCTCCATCTGGCTTTGATTTTCGTCAGACAAAGGGGAGAGTCGGGAGACACTCTGGAAAAAACCAGGGGGCTTGTCTTTTTTGCAGAAGCAGAGTCAAGTCTTCGCCTCAGATGGCTTCCAAAAGGAAAAGCTGAGAGACAGATGTGCGTGGAAACTCGGGGAAAAACAGCTGGTTCCCTCCATAAACAACAGCACGGTGGAGACTGGATTGTCACCAACCTTGAATGTTTTAATATCTCCAGACATAAGCAAGGATTACATCATGAAATCTTGCAGCCAGACTAAAACGGAATTGCTCTCTGCAGCCAAGAATCTTTTTCTGTCAGCTACCTGATCCCTTGCATTGGCTTGGGGGACACCAGACATCTAGGATTAGCTAGACGGGGCAGGAATGGCTTGTTACGTGTCCACTGTCTGGGACGGGATGGGTGATGGTGGCCCACCGTATCCTTTTTGGACTGCAGCTCCCATAATCCCTCATTATTGGCTGTGCTACCTATCGACTTATGAAGGTTGTAGGCCAAAAATCATCCGCACAGCCACTATTGCCAACCCACCTCGTTTCCAGGATAATCTGGAGTTGCTTTTATGTATTTCAAAGGCTTTGCTTTTCCATAGTTATTGGACGAGGAAGAAATATAGAATGGCAGAGCTGGAAGGAAATGCAAAGGCCATCTAGTCCAACCCCCTGCCACGCAAGAATACACAGCTAACATATTCCGGAGAAAAGATTGCCCAACCGCAGTTTAAAGATTTCCAAAGAAAAAGATCTCGGAGGCAGGACATTGCATTCTGGAACAGTTTTTTACATCAATAAGTTGTTTTTAATATTTAGGTGGAATCTCTTTTCTTGCCACTTGAATTCTTTAGTTCATGCCTTTCTCTCTGGTGCAGCCGAAAACAAGCTCATTTCGTCTTGTTCATGGTATCCCTTCAGATATTTAAAGATTGCTGTCATGTCACCTCTCAGTTTGGCCGTCTTCAGTCTAAATGTACCCAGATCCCCTAGTCATTCCTCATAAGACCATTTCCACACTACTCTGTTATAGTGCTATTATTCCACTTTCAATATCCTATGGAATCCTGGGGTTTGTAGTTTAGGGAGGAGCCTTTAGGATTCTCAGCCAGAGAGCTACAAACTACAAATCCCAGAATTCCACAGGATGTCGAAAGTGGAATAATAGCACTATAGCAGTGTAGTGCGGAAATGGCCTAAGGCTTGCTTTCCAGACCTGTGATGATTTTGGTCTCCCTTCTCTGAACAGATTCCAGCTCATTAACATCCATCCATTTGGAGTGATGGTGCTTAGAACTGGACACAATACTCCTGGGCAATAACGGAATCATAGAGACGGAAGAGATCCCAAGGGTCATCCAGTCCAGCCCCATTCTGCCATGGAGGAAGACTCAATCAAAGCACTCTTGGCAGATGGCCATCCAGCCTCTCTTTATAGAATGATAGAATCATAGAAATGTAGAGTTAGAAGAGACTACATAGGCCATCCAGTCCAGTCCCCTGCCATGCAGGAACACCCTGAAAGCACTCCCGACAGATGGCCACCCAGCCTCCGCTTAAAAACCTCCAAAGAAGGAGCCTCCACTACACTCCGAGGCAGCAGATTCCACTGCCGGACAGCCCTGACGGTCAGGAAGTTCTTCCTGAGGTTCAGGTGGAATCTCCTTTCCTGCAGCTTGAATCCATTGCTCCTTGTCCTGGTCTCTGGAGCAGCAGAAAACAAGCCCTCTCCCTCCTCTACATGGCAGCCCTTCAGATATTTAAACATGGCTATCATGTCCCTTCTCAACCTTCTCTTCTGCAGACTGAACATACCCAACTCTCTAAGCCTATCCTCATAGGGCTTCATGGCTTCCAGGCCTCTCACCATTTTGGTCGCCCTCCTCTGGACTTGCTCCAGCTTGACCATGTCCTTCTTGAATTGGGGTGCCCAGAACTGGACACAGTATTCAAGATGGGTTCTAACCAAAGCAGAGGAGAGTGGTACCACTTCTTCCCTCAATCTGGACACCATACTCCTATTGATGCAGCCGAGAATTGCATTTATTTATTATATAATTTTTATTGAAAGTTTGTCCCGAAAATACCCCCCCCGCACACACTTCCATGCTTAAATCTTCCGTCTGAAATTGCTTATTTCCATTCCATTACAAACATAATTTCCATCTTACAGAGAGAAGGACAGGTACATTATTTCTTCTTTGATTTCTTATACATTTATATCCTTACCCAATCCAGTACTCTTTTCCAGTCTTTCTCAAAGTTCTGGATAGATTTATTCCTTATGCTAATTTTTTCCATCTCTATCATATCCAGAACTTTTCACTTCCATTCTTCTATATCAATATGTTCCCTTTCTTTCCAGTGCTGCACATATGTCAACCTTGCTGCAGTTATTAGATATAATAAGATCTTCTGATTACTTCTTATTTCCCTTTGTTGCCCTAGCATATTTAACAAATAAAGCTCCAGTTTCATTTCAAAATTCAGCTCACAAATTCTTTGGATTTCATCTTGTACCCCCTTCCAAAAAATGTTTGCTATCTTACATGTCCACCACATATGGAAAAAAGACCTTGTCTTTTCATCACACTTCCAACACTTTGAATTCCCATCCAGCCTCTCTTTAAACATCTCCAAGGAAGAGACTCCACCACATTGCATAACAGCAGCATATTCCACTGTCAAACTGCTTGCACCATTAGGAAGTTCTTAATAATGTTTAAGTGGAATCTCTTTTGCTGTAGTTGAAAAGCCATTGCTCCATGTCCTAGGCTCTAGATCAGCAGAAAACAAGCTTGCCCCGTTGTCCATATGATATCCCTTCAAATATTTCAACACAGCTATGATGTCCCCTCTTAATCTTCTCTTCTCCAGGCTAAACCTCCCCAGCTCCCTAAACAGCTCCTCTTAGGGTTTCGTGCTTTCCAGGCCTTTTACCATTCTGGTCACCCTCCTCTGGACATGTTCCAGCTTGTAGACAAGAGAAATAAAATGATGCTCCACATTGCACTGAGTGTCGGACTATGACCCTGGAGACCAGTGTTTGATTCCCTTCTCTGCCATGGAAACTCCCTGGGTGACCTTGGGCACATCACACACTTTCAGCCCCAGAAAACCTCATGATGGTTTCACCTTAGGGTCTCTGTAAGTTGGAAATGAAGGCATACAACAACAGCAATTCTCTAACAACACCCACCTTCAGGGTCAAAGTCCTTCTACAATAGTCGCTTGATAGGGAAATAATGGCCCCCTTACCACGTGGGCAATGAAATAGGAGCCCCTGCGTCCCTTTCTCTTGGGGGCTGCCCTTGCACATCATGGTGCACTGGATATACTTTGCATCAGTTCTGCTCAGTGGTTTTTGTTCTTTTTTTTTAGCTGAATAACTTAAAGGTGGGGAAGTGAGGAGTTTTGAGGGGTTGGAATGCATTTGGAGAACTTCAGTGGAGTTGGAGAAGTTATATTGGGGCTTTGGGGTCTGCAAATTGGTGGTGGGGGACCCTGGGTGACCCGGGACCTCATTCCAGTCCTAAAACTTTAATTCAGTGGTTCTCAACCTGTGGGTTGTGACCCCTTTGGGGGTCGAACGACCCTTTCACAGGGGTTGCCTAAGACCATTGGAAAATACGTATTTCCAATGGTCTTAGGCTCCATTCCCTCCTCGATGGTGGTGCGCAAGCGCGAGCCACGCACTCGCGTCCTCCTGCCCCCTGTTCAGAAGGGACTGAAATCGCTCCCCTTCTCCACTACCGGGAGAACCTCCCGTCTGATGGGCCAGCTTGGGGGGGCGGCGGCAACATGGGGGGCAGGCCCCCTCCTCGCCATGGCCCCTGCCCCACTCGCCACTGAGGGGGGCGCTGTGGAAGGGCCAGGGGGCCGCAAGGCGGCGCTTTTCCGGGGGGGGGGAGTGAGCTGTGCCTGGTGCAAAAGACAAAGGTGCTGGGATTCCTCCCCCCCTGGCCAGGATTGACACTCTGGAAACTTTTCCCACGCTGCCCCCCCCCAGCGGAAACAAGAGTGAAGCAGAAGCAGAGCCCGGGGGGGTGTCTCAGAGTTTTTTCCCAGGGGAGATGCACGGCTCCTCTTTCCCTCCCTGCCGCCGCCCCCCATTCCTGGCTGGCGAGGCGGCCTTTGCCGGGGGGGGTGGAGGCATTGTAAATAATAAATAAGTAATTTTATGGTTGGGGGTCACCACAACATGAGGAACTGTATTAAAGGGTCGCGGCATTAAGAAGGTTGAGAACCACTGCTTTAATTAAAAGCCTCCTCCTTGCAGCTTCTCCCTTGAACAGCAGCACTAGCCAAGAATTCTAAGCACGTCAATGCTCTATGAATCCCAGGATGCCATAGGATACGGTTTTCGTGAATAAAAGGGCATCAAATTGCATTAATTGCACATGCAGTGTCATTCTCTGTGAGGATGCACGTTCTTTGTCTGGCCCTGCTGAAATTCGGTGGTGCCATGTTGTTATTCAAGACAAAGGTTATGCAGTGGATGTGCAACTCCCTAATTTGGTTTATGTGTCCCAAAGCATAAAGTACACTTGGTCCTTCGGAGAGATGTGTTCCTTTTTCCAGCCTATCTGTCAAATTAAAAAAAACCCCACACACTTTAATCTAAAGTAATCCACCTCCTTTTAATGTTGACAAAGGTTTGGGATCCCCGTGTAAACCGAATGATATATATTTTTAGACGTTGTTGATTTGTACGTCCTCTTGTTCCTAACCGGTTAAGCTCCGCTTTAAATTATTTGAAAGCCAAGTTTGTTAAAGCCTCGGTTACTTCATGCAACTCGAACTCCAAATTTAGCCACGTTCCCTGCCGTGACACCCCAGCCAAGGAAGGATTACGAATGCGCCTCTTGTTTTGCTCCCACTGGAAACGAAAGGCTTTGGAAGCTCCTCATTTACAGAGGGGGACGGGCTATATATTTGTCATCACTTTCTTAATTCCTCCGCCTCTGGCCAACATCTCCCTCTGGAACCAGAAAGCAACTTTTGGAGAGAAGTTCAATTCCATTTGTCTTTCTGTCACCACCGTAAATTGCAGACAACAAGGGCCATAGATAGCCAGCGTTTGGATGAGGGATTTTTAAATTGTGCTTTGAGTAACGTAAAACAAATAAATACATGAAGATTTGCTTTTAAAAATGGTGTGTGTTAGGCATGACTAGAGTAGAATCATGGAATCAATTGGATTTACTCACCATTCAACAAGAATGGATCGACTCTACTTGGGATGAACCAATAAAATCCAGGCAACTATCCCCTTGAAAGAGCTGAGACAAAAATTCAACAGCTGGTCCAGTTATTTTCTGTGCATCAATTGCACAAGGGCCATCACCTTATGTTTTGCGTCGGGCAGCAAAATATCTTGGGCCTGGCTTAAGCAGGAGTTTCTGGCCAGGTCCAGCCCTTTGATTAGGTGCGGTGTGGGATCTGCCTCGGACCGTGGTTTTAGGATGTCATGAAAACAGGACTGTAGATCTTTGCAAACATCCATTGTTTTAACCATTTCCTCTTTGCTCTCTGAGAGTGCGAGGGTCTCGGCACAATGTTTGAGCACTTTTCATACTTTGCTAACAAAAATTCATTTGCACAAAAAATACGTCAGGTTTTCCTGTGAAGAAAAAATATTTTGGGGGCAGAAAACATGTTTTAAAGTTATCTTGGCTTTCATATGGGTAGATGGTGTGAGGGTCTCTGGCAACTACTGCTTCCTTGCAGAGAAATCTAAGTACCTCTGTTACTTCTGGTATGGCATCCTAGGTGAGGACCCCCAGATATCATTTTGATATCAAACAATTCGGCCTTAGCTGGACTGGCTTTCAGTTACCACACTCCATGTGTTTGCGAGGTTCTCCAGACAAGCACAGACATGAGTGCGGCCACTAATGTTTTTTCATTCCAGACCCTATTGAGGCCAGCAGCCTAAAGTCCGCTCCCAGCTTCAGGGGATTCCAGTCGCAAACTCCACAATAGTCGCGCGGCTCTCAGCCGAGCTACTCTTTTATGTTGGGCCATCAATGTCCCGACCACGCTATTGTCTTCAAGAGCAAATCCAATCATGTTAAACTTGACCTTTCCAAATCCTTTGTCCAGCACCAAAACTCCTTTTGTCCTCCCCTGGTTTGCCATAGCCAAGAGGCACAAACTCCTCTATAAAATCCCTTCACTTTCAAACGGTCTTCGGATCACTTTGGACTGCCATCCCGCCTTGCTGCCGGTTGTCTAAGAGACTCCCCTCAGTGCCCCACGCTGAGCTTCTTGCCCGGAACCCCGCTCTTCTCCAGGACTACAAGACCAGGTGTCATATTGCCTTTCCCGAACAAACCTCTGTTTCTATTTCTCAGCTGGTTAGTTTATGTCTTGTCTTTCGTGCTTCTTGCCTTTAATAAAATATTGTGTGTTGCTTTAAAACCTTGTCTAGCTGCTCTCTGACCCGCTGCTGTATACTTTGGGTTTAAAGATCCTTGCAAAGTTACCCTGCCTCTTGCTAGCCAAGAGAGTGCTCCAGCTAACTTTCCCCCAATTGGTATTTTATTTGGCAATCTGGGCTGCCCCTTCCAAGGACCCCCCAAACACAGGGTAACACCTCCACCAAACTACAGATCCCAGAATTCTGCAGGATAGAGCCATGCCAGTTAAAATGTTCCCTGACTGCTGTTAAGTGTGTAGTGTAAACAGACCGTGAGAGGCTCCTCGGCACAAGGGAAGCTAGAACAAGGGCCAAAAGTGAATGGGAAGGACTTCAAAACCAGTGATGTTCCTGAACAAATAGCAACTTGTTCAAGGTTATCTTGGCAGGTCCTCAAAGATAACACCCTGTTCCAAACGAGATTACCCCCTTGGAGCTGGGCCAGGGTAGAAGCAAGCCCAAATACGATGAATCATTTGTGATTCACAGCCGATGAATCTAGCAACAGGGATGGGCTCAGATCAGAGGGGAAGTGGAGAAGGAGAAGGGAATTATGCTGGTTGTTTTCTAGATTTGCTGGAGGACAGAGCTTAGGAGTGAGATCTTAGTGACACAAAGCTTAGAAAAGCTGGGGACGGTGGTGGTGGACTAGCAGTCACCAAATCTCCCAATCGGGGCTGGAGGGGGCTTGGGGAGATGTTTTCTGCAAAAGTAGCATTTCCAAGCCCAGCGTACAGATTGCATCACGTGGATCTTTCATGCCTTGACTTAAGTTTGGCATCCTCTGCTTTTTGGCTTTGATTCACATCTCTGCAGATGGGTTCTTCATCGCAGCATCGATGGATTGATTGATCTGTGTTGCAATAAAGTCCTTCAAGTTACATAGGACCTTGTTGTTTCAGGCATTACCAGTCTCACCACTTCCTTCTCCTTACAGACGAGAAGTAAAACCTGCTGCCAACCTGTGTCAGGAGTCCTTCCAGGGATTTGTATAAACCCCTTCTAATAAACCTGGTTGATTGCCAGCCTTTCTGTGGAGTCCAAAATCATTTCCGCACTACACTCTTATAGAGTGATTATTCCACTTTCAACATCCTATGGAATCCTGGAGTTTGCAGTTTAGGGAGGGGCCTCAAAGGTCATTTCTGCACTAGACTATTCCACCTCAAGGGTCCCTCCCTCAACTGCAAACCCCAGGATTCCGTAGGATGTTGAAAGTGGAATAATAGCACTATAACCATCCAGTGTGGAAATGGCCCTGGTAAGTTCCAACAGGCCAGAACACTCTCCCGCTCATGTAGCCAGTGTTGAGGAGACAGCCAAAAATGCCTCACACTTGCTCCAGTAAATGCAAAAAAAGGTGAATTCTCCCTCTTTGCCCGCTCTCATGTGGGCCTCCAATATACCACAAATTTTTGTTTTGTATCTTCAAATAGACTGTGACTTCTATTGACCCTCTCATGGGGATTTCTTGGCAAGATTTCTTCATAGGAGGTTTAGGATTGCCTTTCCAAAACCATGGCCTTTGTTGCACAATTGGTTCTATGTTCATTGCATCCAGCGTCATTAAACTGGCGTACATTTATGCTCGGGGAAAAAGAAAATAATGCTAAAGAAAATGGAAAACGGAAGGAAAAGAGGAAGATGCCATTCTAGGTGGATAAACTCAATCAGAGAAGACACCGCCCTAAGTCTGCAAGACCTGACCAGGGCTGTGGATGATCCAGTGTCACCATAAGTTGAAGTTATAAGTTGACTTGATGGCCCATAACAAGAGCGAACATTTATGCTTTGCTAAATATGCGCATGATCTTGGCCATTGTGTGTTCATTTGCATTTGCTTTTTTTTTTTTTTTAAATCATGTTGTGTAGCAGTTTGGATCACAGTTCTGGAAGCAAGGTGGAATAAAAGCAACTGGATTAATTAGGTTAAATTGTCTAATTAATTTAGTGGACTAAATAGTCTGATGAGGGGAAGGGAAGGAGGTGTGAAGTAGACTCTCATAATCACCCCCCCCCCATTTTTACTTGATTTTTTACCTTATGGGATACCTTTGGCCCAGCATGACGTGAAAGATGGGTTATAGGCCATTTCTGCACTACACTCTTATAGTGCGATAATTCCACTTTCAACATCCTATGGAATCCTGGGGTTTGCAGTTTTGGGAGGGGCCGGTTGGCCCCTCCCGAAGCTGCAAACCCCAGGATCCCATAGGATGTTGAAAGTGGAATAATCGTGCTATAAGAGTGTAGTGTGGACATAAACAAAGTGTGTGTGTGCGTGTGTGTGTGTGTGTGAGAGAGAGAGACGCATTTCCACACTACCCTGTTATAGTGCTATTGTTCCACTTTCAACACCTCGTGGAATTCTGGGGTTCATAGTTTCCTGAGGCCAAGGAGCTCTCAAGGCCCCTCCTTAAACTGCAAACCCCAGGATTCCATAGGAGGTTGAAAGTGGAATAATAGCACTGTAACCATGCAGTGCAGAAACGGCCACAAAGAGGGAGAGAGTTTCCTCATCCCAGTCCAGCAGCTTACCCAGCCGTACCGCACTGGTTAGAGATGAAGCAACAGACTTTGGGCTAATGAAGAAAAAACAAATTAGTACAATTCAGAATGAGCTCAGGGCTTCAAGCGCATTCTGACCCATGAGAATTTCTCCCAGCTAACTTGCTTGCTCGCTGACTTGCTTGCTTATTTATTGCTAAATACTTGCTTGCCCTCTGGTGGCCACCACAATGACCTGCCTTTATAAAGTTGCCATTTCTAGATTTTGAGAAGCCTTGCAGGTCTTGCAAAAAAATAAATAAAAAAAACAACCCTTTTTTCCCCAGACTGCGACTCTTCTATTAATTGGGAGATTCCGAGAAACGTGGTTGCTAAAAGTCACTTTTCAGAGTTCTGGTTGCTAAATATAGATTCAGAATTTGCTGAAGAATTAATAGATTGATGGCTCCCGTGTCAAGTAAATCAGTTCTTGGGCTTAATCTGAAATGTGAAGGAGCTGTCCCAAGTGAGGAATACGTCAGAGATTCAACCCCTTCAGATCCTTTAAAGTTCGGACTAAAAATTCCCCACCCCGATAGCACACATGTCTTCAAGCATTTGGAAATCAGCCTATGGAATGCCGAGCCAGTAACTAGTGTTTTCTTTTAACTCTGTCCCTTTTATGAGAACTTTTTAAACTATCCATGAACCATGTGATATAAATAAATAGCTAAAATAGAAGCTAGGGCCATTTCCGCACTAGGCTGTTCTAGTGCTATTATTCCGCTTTCAACATCCTATGGAATCCTGGGCTTTGCAGTTTAGGGAGGGGCCTCAAAGGCCCCAGGATTCCATAGGATATTGAAAGTGGAATAATAGCACTAGAACAGGTGCCAAACCCTACCTCCCAAAGTTTTATAAAGTTTTATAAAGACTTGACTTGAGACCTGTTCTTTTTCCGCACTACACTCTTATAGCGCAATTATTCCTCTTTCAACATCCTATGAAATCCTGGGGTTTGCAGTTCAGGGAGGGGCCAGAGAACCAGAGAGCCAGTCTAGTGCGGAAAGATCATAGATCTCCTTCTGCTTCTCCTTCCTCTTCTCTCAGACAATTCCATGTCTTAAAGTGTTGACTGTAAGCTCCTTGGGGTAGGGAGCACACATCATAATTCACAGTAATGGTGGGCAACTCTATGAGCTTAGGGTCCATTTTGGACCCCGTAGCCCCCTCCAGCTACACTAATGTATTTCAGTGCACCAGAAAGGAAGTCACATGGAAACACTCATTTGTTTTCCGGAATATAGAAAACTGGGTGAATTAGTCTGTGCTGCACGAAAGAACAGCATATTGCAAAAGCTCACAGCCAGCGTGGTTCAGTGGTTAGGCAGAGCTTTCCAAACTTTTTCATGTTGGTGACACACTTTTTAGACATGCATCGTTTCACGGCACAGGAATTCCATTTTACTATCAAACTGGAGGTTAAACTAACCCTTTATAAGAGATACAGACACATACATAAATTGTAATAAAGTGTATGAGGACACAAGATAGCTTGTGAAAACCTTTCATATATTTTTTTTAAAATATATGATTTATAACTAATAACATACATTTCCAAGATTGTAGGTGACACACCTACATACTTCAGGTGACACACTAATGTGTCGCGGCACACCATTTGGAAAACCCTGGGTTTGAGTATTGGACTGTGATGCTGGGAGACCAGTGTTTGAATCCTTGCTTGGGCATGAAAACCCACTGGGTGATCTTGGCCGAGTCACACTCTCTCAGCCTCAGAGGTGGGCAAAGGCAATCCCCTCGAACAAAAATTGCCAAACCGCGCCCCCATGATAGTTTAGCTTTAAGTTAGAAATGACTTGAAGGCACACGACAGCAGTGAAAGTATAGGCATGCCACGGTTTAAAAACTTTCTGACAAATAAGCTCCTTTTTTACAGTCTTTTTATGCCTGACCAACCCATTTTTCCCCTTCTTATCCTCTATCTAACCAGACTTTTTAGGTAGCACTGATACTGGGAGGATGGTGAAAGATGGTTGAAGAAACACAGACTTTTGGTGCTGTGTTGCTTTGGTGTGTCTGCAGTAAACAACGCAAGCAAGCGTGAGCTGGGAAAGAATGAGATGCAACCATAGCCAAGCCTGATATATTTTATTTATTTATTTATTTGTATTCCGCCTCTCCATATGGATCGAGGCAGCGAACAACTTACAAATAGCATGTATTTCTATACATGCCCCCAACAAGCTGGGTACTCATTTTACCGACCTGCGGAAGGATGGAAGGCTGAGTCAACCTTGGAGCCCGGCAGGATCGAACTCACAACCTTGTGGCTTGCAGTACTAGCATTTAACCACTGCGCCACCAGGTCTCCTTTATGTGCCTGCTGTCACATGGAGAACTGGGCCAGCCAGGACAGACCAAGCCGGCTTTTTATTCTCCATCCCTGGAGAAGCAGCACCTTTTTATATGATTATCACCCCCTGGCTCCCTCTCCACCCTTAATCCCTCTTCTGCCTTCCTTAAGCCCACAACCCTTGTGGATAAAGGGCAAAGCAGTTTCAGGTGTATCCCAACCGAATGTGTCGCTGGTGGTAGCGTATGTAACTGAGCTCAAATTGAAGAAACACTATATGGGAGTCTGTGGTGCAGTGGTTAAATGCCAGGGAGCCCTGGTGGTGCAGTGGTTAAATGCCAGGGAGCCCTGGTGGCGCAGTGGTTAAATGCTAGTACTGCAAGCCACAAGGTTGTGAGTTCGATCCTGCCGGGCTCCAAGGTTGACTCAGCCTTCCATCCTTCTGCAGGTCGGTAAAATGAGTACCCAGCTTGTTGGGGGCATGTATAGAATGTTTCGAAATACATGCTATTTCTAAGTTGTTCGCCGCCTCGATCCATATGGAGAGGTGGGATACAAATAAATAACAATAAAAAAAATATGGAGGCTGCTCTTTAAAAAAAAAATATAATAAAATCTTTATTAAAAGAACTAACCAGGGAAGGGTGTTGGGTAAATCAATATGTCAAACAGAAAAGAACTTCCAGATATTCAAAGCCAAACATATTAACAAGACTTTGGCTATCGTCCCACTCTTCTCTCTCTCACTGAATGAACTCCTCCTTTCTAGACCCTGCACTAGACTGTTATAGTGCTATTATTCCACTTTCAACATCCTATGGAATCCTGGGGTTTGCTTGTTGAAAGTGGAATAATAGCACTGTAACAGTCTAGTGCAGAGATGACCCCTGTTTCTGTTATTTTTCAGTATTGCTGATGCACCCACCTAGCCTCTCCCTCTGGCTCACCTGGGTTCTTCAGTCAGAGAACCAATCCAATAAACTCTTCTCTGTTGCTAAGGCCATGCCCTCCTACGGTTCATCACACTTGCGTACCAGAGTCGAGATAAACAGCAAAATCCTGCCTCCAAAATCCTGGCTATGGCTGAACAGCAAAACAGAGAGGCAAGCAGCTCCCTTCCACCAGCATGTTAAAGAATCTGGGTCACCAATGTGGAAATCTTAAGAAAACTTGGGGATCAGTGAAAGAAAAGTCATCTTTGCATGCATTTTGGAAACCCTCAAGAAGTCTCTGTAGTTGTTCTTGTTGTGTGCCTTCAAGTCACTTCTGACTTATGGAAACCCTAAAATGAACTATGACAGAGTTTTCTAGGTCTGAGAGTGTGTGATGTGACCAAGGCCAACCAGTGGGTTTCCATGGCCAAGTGGAGAATCAAGCCCTGGTCTCAGAGGGTCGTTGTCCAAAGTTCAAACCACGATAATACATTGGCTCTCCAAAAGGTCTCTAGAAGGTTCAAAACAAGGATGGGACAAATCTAGGATTTTCTGAATCCGGATCTGAATCCCTGGAAGGTTCTGTGAATCCACGAATCCCATGAATCTTGAATCTTTCGAATCCTCCCCGAGGGGAGCAGGAGAAGAGTGGGGAGGGGGAGATCGCTTTCCCCCTAACCTTCTGGCCCTGGCCCTGGGAAGGATTGTGCTGGGATAGGCAGCAGAAGAGTGGGGAGTGGGAGATCCTGCTCTGTCACTTCCTCCTGCCTCCTGGGGCAGGAGGTAAGAAGGCGGGAAGGGTGGGATTGTGCGCCACTTCCTCCCGCCTCTCCCCGGCCTGATCCCAGTTGGGGCAGGTGGGAAATTGGCTGGGAGGGTGGGATCCCACTCTCTGCCACTTCCTCCCACCAGGTCTGGGCCCGATCCTGGCCAGGATGAGCAAGAGGAGTTTGGAGAAGGCAGGATCCCACTCTCCGCCACTTCTTCCTGCCAGCCCCAGGCCCGATCCCGGCTGGGATGAGTGAGAGGAGGACAAGGAGAGTGAGATCTCGCACTTTGCCACTTCCTCCCACCGGCCCAGGGGCTGACCCTGGTGGCGGCAGGCAGGAAGAGGATGGGGAGAGTGGGATTGCACTCTCCGCTGCTGCTTCCTCCCACCCCTCCTGGGCCAGATCCCAGCAGGGGGCTGGAGAGAGGAGGACAGGGAGGGTGGGATCCTGCTCTCTGCCACTTCCTCTTGCCCCTCGCTGGCCCAATCCCAGCGGGGGCAGGCGGGAGGAGGATGAGGAGGGCACAATCCCAGCCAGGAGGCTGGTGTAGCTTCTGAGTTTTAAGGTAAGGCTGGGAGAGGGGAGCATTGAGCACTGTGCAAATGAGAAAAAAAAATGCCAATCACCACAGCACCTGAAAAAAGAAGATCCACATTTTTTTTATTATTTATTTGTATCCCGCCTCTCCATATGGATCGAGGCAGCGAACAACTTACAAATAGCATGTATTTCTATACATGCCCCCAACAAGCTGGGTACTCATTTTACTGACCTTCCAAAGGATGAGTCAACCTGGGGCCCGGCAGGATCAAACTCACAACCTTGTGGCTTGCAGTACTGGCATTTAACCACTGCGCCACCAGGGCTCCCTTTCAAGGGAGACGTGTACAAATGTCCTTAAGTGACTTCTAGCCCAGTGGTTCTCAAACTGTGAGGTGGGACCCAAAGGGGGCGGCACGATAGTTGCTCAAGTGAAGGGGGTGCAAGAAAAGTCAGCCTGCAAGCAGTGGCATATCTAGCGTGAACAGCACCTAGGGCAAGCATGGAAATTGCACCCCTATCTTCTTACTCCTACATGCATGGCTTTCTTGCACCCCCTCTGGCACCAGGACGTGCACCCTACTTACTCCACCCTAGATCCACCTCTGCCTGCAAGTATAGCACATGTGAAAAAAAGGACAAGCCTCTCTGTGGCCTTTCCGCACTACATTCTTATAGCGCGATGATTCCACTTTCAACATCCTATGGAATCCTGGGGTTTGCAGTTTAGGGAGCGGCTTCAAAGGCACACACCTCAAAGGCCCCTCCCAAATTGCCAAATAAAAACACAAATTGGGGGAATTTAGCTGGAGCACTCTCTTGGCTAAACGAGAGGCAGGGTAACGTTAGCAAGGATCTTTAAACCTATGTGTACACCGGTGGGTCAGAGAGTGGCTAGACAAGATTTTCAAGGTAACAAACAATATTTTATTCAAGACAAGAAACAAGTAAGGCAAGTCATAAACTAACTAGCTGAGAAATAGAAACGGGGAGTGATTCGGGAAAGGCAATGCGACACCTGGTCTTGTAGTCCTGGAGAGAAGCGGGGTTCCAGGGAACAAAGCTCAGCGGGGCTCACTGACGGGAGTTTCCTTCGAGGATCGGCAGCAAGGCGGGATGGAAGTCCAAAGTAATCCAAAGACCGTTTGGAAATGAGAAGTTTTTATAGGGGAGTTTGTGCCTACCGGCCATGGCATGCCAGGTGAGAACAAAGGGAGTTTAGAGCTGGACAAAGGATTTGGAAAAGGTCAAGTCTGCATGATGAGCTTAATGCTCAGCGACAATAGTTTGGCCAGTATCTAAATGTCCTGTCTAAAAGGACTGGTCCGGCTGAGAGCTGTGCAGCTATTGTGAGGTTTGCAGTGGAAGTTCCCTGGAGCTACGAGCGAGGCTGGAGTTGCTGGCCTCAATAGGGTCTGGAATGCACAACCATTAGTGGCCGCACTCTGTCCGTGCTTGTCCAGAGAACCTCACAAACACATGGAATGAGGTGGCTAGAGAAAGGTCAAGCTGAGGCCAAATTGTTTAATATCAAAATGATATCTGGGGTCCTCACCAACAGTGCCATAGCTGGAGTAAGAAAGCGACTTAAGTTCGACTTGAATTCGAGTCTATTGACTCAAGTCTGCATCACTGCCTGTAAATGCGCAAGAGAGAGAAGAGTAGGAAAGGACAAGGGGGGACACAATGTGAACGGAGGGGCGCAACATCCACACACAGATCTAACGACGGTCACAGGGGTAAAATCTTGGAGAATCACTGTTCTAGCCCAAGTCTCCAACTGCCTACTAAAATAAGCAAACACCCTCTTCTCCTCCAAGTTTTGTTGAGCTTGGAAAACTGAGCTTTTTGGATTATAGATCCCAGAAATCTGCCAACCAGTTTTGATGCTGCTACAACGAATGGAGCATTCTACGAATTCTAGTCCCAAAAGGTAAATTTCCCAAGTCTTGCATATTCAGACAGGATGAACTGCATTTTTTAAAATCATTTTTTAAAAAAATCCTTGTTAAGAGTTAACATTTTTTTCAAAAAAAGGTCACAAGACTCTGAGGGTTAAAACCAGGGACTGCATCCCTTTGGCTAATTGCAGGTTGCAGCTGGTTGCCCTGCCCTTATCTCTCTGCATCAAGCCAAAATGGGAAGGGTCTCGAGCAATTGGGGAAGTTTCAGAAGTTTCCAAGCCAGAAGGGGGGGGGAGTCTCGCTATAAAATGAAACCATTTCAGGTTTTTCCACATCTGTGTGTAACAGAACCCAGAGGCTGGCCTCTTGTGCACTGAGTGGAAATATCAAAGAGAAAACATATGCCTTGCAAGCACAGACAAGCGGGTAGTGTTTCTTTTCCCCCTACAATGAAATCCAAAAGTTAGTGAAGGAAAATAATGTTGCATGAAAAACCAGGAGCCCAGCCCTCCTTGTAGCAGGACTCCTCAAAACTCATCCTGCTGTGTGAAATATTCAGAAGTTGGGAAAGGAGAGCTTTTTTGGACTACATCTCTCAGAATTCTGAGAGCTGTAGTCCAAAAGCTCACCTTTACAAACTTCTGCAAATGTTGAACTTAACCCCCTAATTGTCTTCTATACCTTCTTACTATCCTGATTTGGCTGGGGCAATCCTGGTTAACCATAAAATCAGAGAGCTGAAAGAAACCACAAAGGTCCCCAGGCCATGCAGGAAGACATGCTCAAAGCACTCTCGACACATGGGCCGTTTCCACACTACACCGTTATAGAGCTATTATTCCACTTTCAACCTCCTATGGAATCCTAGGGCTTGCAGTTTAGGGAAGGGCATTTAGAATTCCCAGCCAGAGAGCTCTTTGGCTTCAGTAAACTACAAACTCCAGAAGTCTACAGGAGGTTGAAAGTGGAATAATAGCACCATAACAGTGTAGTGCAGAAATGGCCATAGTTATCCAGCCTTTGCTTAAAAACCTCCAAAGAGGAGACTCCATCACATTCCATCCAGGGTCATCCAGTCCAACCCCATTCTGCCATGCAGGACACCCATCAAAGCACTCCCAACAGATGGTGTTTATATAATAAGGACTCATTAATCAGGCCAACAGCTGGTAATGGGAGCTCTGGAGGAGAGAAGCAAGGTGCACACAAGCCTCCCCCTGCCACACCATTCCTTTGCTTATTGCCTTTGCATGAGTTCTCAGCACCGGGGCCAGACACAAGGGAATGGGAGAAGAGAGCTCCAGAGGGGAGATGAAAGGTACATGTGTGCCTCCCCGCAATACCCTTGCCTATTGCCTCGGCACAAATTCTCAGCACCAGGGCCAGAGGCAAGGGAATGGGATGGGGGAGCTCCGGAGGGGAGAAAGACGGCACCTGCATCCCTCCGCCCATCATTCCCTTGCCTTTTATCTAGGCGATTGATTTCCTTCTCTGCACCCAGGAAAATGCAGGAGAATGGGAGGAGGAAGATAGGTGCGGGGAAGGCACGAACAGGCGTCGCGAATAATCAATCAAGAAGATCACACCCACAAATGCAGAGGGAGGACTGTATTTAAATATTTCAAAGGATGTCCTGCTGAATATGGCTGGTGGCGCAGTGGTTAAAATGCTAGTACTGCAACCACAAGGTTGTGAGTTTGATCCTGCCCGGCTCCAAGGTTGACTCAGCCTTCCATCCTTCCGCAGGTCGGTAAAATGAGTACCCAGCTTGTTGGGGGCAATTAGCTAAAAAATATATTGTAAACCGCTTAGATAATACTCAGTTGATAAGCGGTATAGAAATAAATGCTATTGCTATTGCTATTGAATATGGGGCAAGTTTTTCTGCTGCTCCAGAGACTGGGACATGGAGCAACAGATTCAAACTACAAGAAAAGAGATTCCACCTGAGCCTTAGGAAGAACTTCCTGACTTTCAAAGCAGTTCAAATGTGCTGCCTCAAAGGAGTGTGGTGGAGACTCCATCTCTGGAGTTTTTTTAAACAGAGGCCGGATGGCCATCTACTGGGAGTGCTTTGATTGTGTCTTCCCGCATGGCAGAATGGGGTTGGACTGGATGGCCCTTTGGATCACTTCCAGCTCTATGATTTTAAACATACACACCTTGGCAAGCAAACAGCTCCTTTACTGTAAGGCCTACCAAAGGGGAGGTGGTACCAGCGGAAAATATGTCAGGCCGCACCTCTCCCGGACTCAGCACTCGGGTCCCGCCGGCTTCCAAACCAAACAAAGGGCCCCATTCACAGATGGAATAGGTTAAGAGGAGAGGAGGGGAAGCTGCCGTCACTGCTGCCTTTGGGAAGAGGCCAGCTACATGGGGAAAGGTGAAACAGCAGCTAGGCCTGGAAGCAATTACAAGGAGAGCTCAAAAATGAGCAGAGGCAAGCATGGAGCAAGCTGTTTCTAAAAGCCACTTTTCCTGCCTTCCTTCTAGTGAGTGTCACATTCCAGCCACGGGGCTGGTTTTCTTGCTGAGCAACTCCTGTTAAACTGGGTGTGAGATGAACCTTCTCCAGAGCTGGGAAGAATGACCTCTGGGGATAACAGCTCCCAGAATCCCCCAGCCAGCTTAGCTGGCTGGGGGATTCTGGGAGCTGTCATCCCCAGAGATCCCTTTTCCAAACTCTTAAGTTTCAAAGAAAGGTGGAGCATTGTAGAATGGAGCTCTCTGCTCCTCCAGGGGTGGCTGGAAGTTCTCATAGAATTAAACAGTTGGAAGCTCATCCAGCTCATCCAAGCTCCAAGCTCATCCAGTTCAACCCCATTCTGTCATGCTGGAATATACCATCAAAGCATTCCCGACAGATGACCATTCAGTCTCTGTTTAAAAACTTGCAAAACAGGTTTCACAGTTTACCAGCTCTTACAGTCAAAAAGTTCATCGGAGTTACAAGCTGCTTCTGTGTTCCTCTGTGTCTCTGGTTATAACAAAACTAGCAGGGGTAGCTAACACACTGGAAAATAGGGAGAGAATTTACAGCGACTTAAATAAAATAGAATACTGGCTTGAAACTAATAGAATGAAATTCAGCAATGACACATGCAAAATTCTGCATTTAGGCTGCAAAAACCAAATGCACAGGTATAGGGTATGGGATACTTGGCTTAGCAGCATCACTACATGAGACAGAACCTGGGGGTTATTGTAGATCATAAGCTGAACATGGCCCAGCAGTGTGATGCTTCAGCAAATAAGGCAAATAATATTTTTGCCTGTGTTGACAGAACCACAGTTTCCAAGTCAAGGAAAGTAACATTCCCACTATATTCTGTGCTGGTCATGCCTTGTTGGAGTACTGAGTTCAGTTCTGGGCACCTCGTTTGGGGAAGGATATAGTCAAGGCAGAACAAGGATCATAAGAGATATGAAGAACGTAACATATTAGGAAAAGTTGAGAGAGTTGGGCATGTTTGGCCTATTGAAAAGACAACTGAGAAGTGACGTGATTGCACTCTTAAATATCTAAAAGGCTGTCACAGAGAAGAGGGTTTGTTCTCTGTTTCCCCAGGGGGTAGGACCAGGTCTGATGGTTTCAAGTTACAGGAGGATAGATTTTGATTGAACGTTAGAAGGAACTTCTTGATGGTAACAGTGGCTTGGGAATGGAACCAATTTCTAGAGAGGTTGTGGTGGGACTTCTTTCTCTCAATGCCTTCAAATAGAGGCTGGACAGCTACCTGCTGGGGATGCTCTAGCCGGAATTCCTGTATTGAGCAGGGGGTTGGACTCAATGGCCATATGGGACCTCTTCCAGCTCTGTGATTCAATGAGGCTCTGATTCTATGAACTGTGAGGAGGACGGGTAGCTGGAGGCTGAGAAGCAGGGGCAGGTTTCTCTTTTCCCCCTTCAATTCCTGGCTTTGTAATCATTTGCCAAGCTTGAATCCAGCCATCTTGCAAAAGGGCCTAGGTGCTACTCTTGCAGCTCAGGAATGTACAGGATTGTTAGTCCAGCGGTGGGAGAAAGGTGGCCCTCCAGGTGATGTTGAACTACAACTCCCATCTTCTTTCACCACTGGCTATGCCTATTAGGGCTGTTGGGAGCTGCAATCCAACACTATCTGAAGGACTACAAGTTCTCCAACTTGGTGATTTAGTAGTTCCCCCCAACCTTTATTTGCACTTTCGATTTCCACAGTTACCCATGGTCAACCTCTTCCTGCACAGACTTACCTTCCTCCTGCCCACCTTTTGCCCCAATCCATCGCACAGCGTTCCATCCATGGCACCTGTGTAGCCTGCTGTGGGTCCTGCCACCAGCACCTTACTGCCTACCTGGCCCCCACTTTAACAGCCCCTCCATCAACACCGTTACAGGAAATGGGTCTGGTGTTACTGGAAGTAGTCCTCTAGCTTTGGAAGGACCATAGAGAGGCTTCATGCCATCCTGTAGTACGAAGCCTCCCTACGGTTCCTACAAAACTAGAGGGCTGCTTCTAGTGATGGTGACAGCAATGATGGCTGGGTTTTCCTCAGAGGGCAATGAAGCCAATAAGTCACCCACCAGCAGAAGATTCAAGATTTTAAAAATAAATATTTTATTAATATATGTATATGAATGAATATATATATGTTCTCAGAGAATATATGTATATGAACAGGACAAAGAGGATAAGCAGTATGGAAGCATTGCATGTTTCTTTCAATCCTAAAAAATCAGTCTGCAAAGTGTCAAACGCTACAGTTTCAAGGTGGATAAAAAACTGCATTTTTGCTGTTACGACTACACAAATGTTCCAAGGCCGCATGAAGTGTGGGCACATTCCACTAGATCTATGGCCACCACAACAGCATTTTGGACAATGGCATCGTTGAAGGATGTTTGTAAGGCAGCTGGTTGGAAAGAGCCTACAGGCACTATAAGTTGAGACCAATTTGCTTCAAGACAGGCAGCATTTGGAAGATCAGCATTGCAGATGGTAGCTTCAGGGAGGTGGCAGCCATTCCCACCTGTAGGAAGTATAGCTTGGGTATGTCCCAGTCTGTTGTGAATTGCTCCTGAAGCCTTCCTGAGAATGAGAGGTCAACATTTACTGAGAAGGATCATTCTAAGAAGGCTGAGGAAGCAATCCACTCCCTCCAGGGCTGCCAGAATTAAAAAATTAAAAAACAAACACACACACAGAGTAAGAATTGCTAGGAGTTAGGTATAGGCAAGCAAGGCATCAGCAAGGTCAGGAAGTCAATGTTATGAAAGGTTTGCAATATTCAACTCCTGCCTCCTGCCATGAGGAGATAACCCAGTCTGTTGAGAATTGCTCCTGAAGCCTTCCTGAGAATGACGCCTGGAGAGATTTCCACAGTAGCTGAGCCGGGAGAGTGGCTTACAAGGTGAGTTTTGGGGGGAATTTTTGTTGTTGTACAGAATTCTAATGACCAAAAAAAGTGAGTTGTGATGGCATCAGTCAGACCTACACCATTCTAATTCACTAACAGGATGTCAACCCATATTTAAGGGGAAAGCCATCTCCCCGCTGCCCCGTGGATGAACATTATCCAGCTCTCCCCTGGCTCCCACTGCAAGCATCACCTTCAACGTACTATATGACTCACCAGGATGGCAGAAACGGCCATTGTGCATTATTCCCCATTGCACAACAGGACAAGAAGCAGGCATACAGATAGATACACAGTGCAAAATGCCTTCAGCAGAAGGAAGGTGCAGCAAAGCCACAGTGTCAATATTTGAGTGTCGATTTACATTACACAAGCACAATACAGGATCGCAGCTCAAACTGTTAAGTCCTTTACCATTTTGGAAGATTTTTTTTTTCCGACACAGTATTTAGCCACCTTGTTGTCTTTGGACCCAACCGTCCCTTTTGGAATGAAGCCACTGACTAACAATGATCCAACGTCTCCCCTTTCTAGCCAAAGTCAACAAAAGCTCCTAGGAGCAGCCAGCAACACACAGCAGGAGGAGTTGCACGGCCTGCAAGAAGAGATGGCATGAACCCAACACCCTATCTGGAACTGAGGTTCACCAGAGCACAGACCTTTATTTGAATTGGAGAGTTCTTGATTCATAAGAGCTGGAAGTGAATCAATAGCCCAAGCATGAAAGTTAGGCAAACAAACCGGAACCTGGAATGAGCTAATTACAAATTATGTGTTATTTCTAACCTCCAATTCGCTGTGCAGAATGAGTTACTTGTCATTATTTCCTTCTTCCAACAGTGCAGATATAACCAGGTTAAGTGATGTCTGTAACCTGACAAAGGATAGCTTCAGAACTTTGGCAGTGCAACTGTAGTTTTTAAATAACTACTACAGTTATTTATTTTTACTCACTTTTCTCATGCACAAATAAAAACTAGGAAAATGAATTAAAAATTAGTAGCAAAAAGCTAAAAGCTAAATAAGCTACCATATTAAAACATCAGTATAGTCGCTCCTCAACTTTTGTGGGGACTAGGGGCACAGGATCCCAGCAAAAGTTCAAAAGCCATAAATACCTCTAGGCCCCCCAAACACACATGCTACAGACTCCAGTGCTGCAAAAATCTCCTTCAGTGTTACCATCCTTCTGGAGAAGGAAGGGAAGGACGACAACACTGAAGATTTTTGTAGCAGACGTGGCAAGCCTGGACCAGTGGCAGCAGCTCATCTTCCTCTGCATCTCCTTTCCCCTGTAAAGCCCTGGCCTGTACCAACCTTTGCCACTTTGGCACCACAAAGCTTCTGCTTCACTCTGAGGCCACCTCCTCTGGTCTCCCAATGTTCCCCTAGAAAAGGCCCTACATCTGGGAAACCTCGTAGGGTTGGGCCAGCGGCAGTGGCACTGGCTCATCAGCCTCACTCTCTTCCTCCTCTCCATCTTCTTTCTCACCCACAAAACACGTGAGTGAGGCTGTTCAGAACTGAGACAACCTTACTCACATGTTTTGCCTCTCAGTGTGCTGTGTACCTCGCACTTCTCACAACCAAAAACATCAACTTTACAGTTATCATGGGTCCAAAACACAGTGCTTTTATGACTTCTAAAAGTGTTCCCAAGAAGCAAAAGAAAGTCTGGCTAAGGTGGCTTTGGAGCAAGGTGGAGGTGCCCAAAGCAGCAAAGGGAGGTTTGGGCTGGGGCTGTGGGTGGGTAAGGAGGAAGAGGAGGAGAAGAGTGAGGAAGGCAAGCCACCACTGCCCCCAGCCTGGCCCTGCAAGGTCTCCCAGATCTAGGACCTTTAAAGCAGGAGGTTTAAGAACGCATAGCAGAACCATAATCAAATTGAGACATAAACAAAAAGTCCACCCGTATTACAGGAAGAACTGGGTTTATTCTTGCCCCGGTACATCGATACAGAGGACAATCCAGGTCATCCATCAAAGAGGTAGTCCAATTCCCAACAGTGTTGGACAATTATATCCTGGTGAGCAGCTTTTATACTTTTAGCAAGAAAAGGATGTTTAACGGAGACGTCCACAAGAAAATGGGATTTCTACCCTGGGAGATGAACAAAAAGCAGACGGAGCCTACAGTGTACTGCATAGGGCAAAAAGCAAGTAAGACAGGCCAGGAAAATCTCTGGTGCCTTGAACTCTTTCCAGGTGTGATATTCTACTACTGCAGGGGTGGGCAAGGGCAGAACAGGCAGGTGCCATTTTCTCCCCATGTCTTCCTCATGAACAGCACTCACACATTTCGGTGTGCCATGCCACTTCCATCTGCCATTTTGGCTGCTTTGGGGGCTTTGTTTTGCTTTTTCAATAGCTTTTGGTGGGTTGTGGGGGTGGTGAAGGAAGTACTCTATTTCATTCATGGCTGGTTTTGGGCAGATTTTGCCAGATTTGGAGTAAAAATTTATCCAAAAATCAGCACAATTTTTTTAAAAAAAAATGAGTCTGGAACTTTGAGGGTTTCTGAGGCCATACTTTGGGGTCTCAGGGGGGTACATGAGACCCATGGAAAGCACTTTACTTACCCCTACCCTATTGCCATGTAACTCCTAGGGCCCTACCTCCAACAGTACTGAAACAGAGCAATCTACAGTGGTCTGCTTGCTCATTTGAAATTCTTGCAAGAAGTAGATGAATGCAGAGTGTCACCCAGGGCAGGCACAGGCTGGGGGTGGTGGGCAGATGCATGAAATGCAATCCTAGCCATGCCAACAGGAAGCATGACAGAGATAACCTAGCCACAGTTGTCCATGCACTGGAAACCTTAGGACTATACTACAGAAATACATTCTACGTGGGGCTAGCAGAAAACTTGGGAGTTGCAGCTGGTTTTCAATTCAGGAGCTTGACTGTTGACTGGTATATCATATAGACAGCATATAACACCAGTCTTAAAAGAATTGCACTAATTGCCAATACCTTTCCAGTCTAAATTCAAGGTGCTTGTGATAGCATTTAAAGCCCTAAATGGCTTGGGACCTCAGTACTTGAGGGGCTGCCTCTTTCCGTACGTGCCTATCCAAGGACTAAGGTCAGCTTCGAAGGCCGTCCTCCTTTTTCCACCGGTGTGATCAATATACTGTGTTGGGAGATGGGAACGGGCCTTCTTAGTTGTGGCATCCCAAGTGTGGAATGCTTTGCCCCTGGAGGCCCAACTGCTACCAACCAACACTCATGTCATTTAGGCACCAAGTTATAACCTGGCTGTTCATCAAAGTCTTTGGGCTTCATGAATGCAACCTAAAGACAGTTATTTATAGTTTTTAAAACTTCTAATTTTTTAAAATTAAATTTTTAACTCATTATACATTATTTAATACATTTTTAGCTTATTTAAACTATCTTATTGTTTTTAGCATGCTTAATCTATTTTAATGCCATCTGTAAGCCACCCTGAGATCTCTTGATATAGGGTACAGTATAGATATTTTTATAAATAAACTAGTGTATATACCTGGCGTTGCCTAGGATTTTCTTTTCTCATAGGTAATTCTTGTTAGAAATACCTTAGGAGTTACCTTACCTTACCTTAGGAATTAGACGCGGTTGAAATACACAGATTTGAGATCTTGTGTCTTTAATTCCCCAATCTGTCTTGTCCAGTACCTGTAACTTTTTCCCATATTCCCCAGTCCAATCTGTTAACTAATATACAGAGTTTGGGTTCCTGAGGGAATACATTGCCCTCCTCATTGCTGCTAGGCCTCATCTCCATAGCAACCAGCCTGAGCTCTCTAGCTAAAAATTCTAAAGGCCCCTTCCTGAACTGCCAACCCCATAGTTCCACAGAATCTTCACTGCCAGGCAATCATACACAGTCTTCTTGCCTCACACAGCCAATCATATGAAGTCTTCACCTGCCTGACGGAGACAAACAGACAAACTCACCCACAAACTTTGACTTTTATATAGTAGATGAAGAGGGCGAAATCCTGCTTTCTTCTGTCTGTGTTATCCGAAGGCAGAGTTTTCACGGAGGCACAACAGACCTCCCATCAAACTGTTGAAGACCTGTCTCCATCCCCTCCGGCCCCCTCCCTGTATGCCAGGGCTTTCCAAATGCTGTGTCGTGACACATTAGTGTGTCGTCTGTAGTGTGTTAGTGTGTTGCCTCTCTGACCAAGAAAGACACCCCCCCAAGCCTGGCCTGCTGCTATCACTCTCACTGAGGCCTTTCCCCAGCAAGAACCACAGCAGCAGGCAAGGACTGGGTGGGAGGGGGCTGCTTTTCCCCCACCACTGCTCTTGCTGGGGCCTTTCTTGGTGAGGGCAACAGCAGCAGGCCAGGATGGTGGGGGGTTGCCTTTCTCCACCCTAGATATGCCTTTGGGTATCTCCAGTTTGCTAGTAAAACTGAATTACTGCATCGAAAAATGATGCATGTCGAAAAAGTGTGTCACCAACATGAAAAGTTGGGAAAGCTCTGCTGTATGCTCTTAGATTGAAGGTTTGGAGACTTTTTGGGAGTTTTTCAACCTCAGATTATAATGAAGAGGTGAGAATTGTGTAGCCTGTGATCTGTGTGAGGTCACCAGGCTGCCTTTCTGCCCCAGATACCTTCCACACTTTTTCACCAATTAAAAGAATTTTTTTTTCTTTAGCCAAAAAGAGGAATTGCCAAAGTATTGGGGGTGGAGTGCAAGGGACAAACTGAAGAATCACCAATTCCAGAGGCCTCCATAAGCAGCCATTCTCCTCTAGGTCAAGGTGCAGGGCCATTTCCAGGGTGCTATCAAAAATTTCTAGGAACTATTCAAAACTGGAAGCAAAAGTCTGTTAACTTTTGGTTTTAGGAAGAAATTGCAAATGGGTAAAACAAAATGGGGCGAGGACATCAGCCACATAGGGCCCAAATGGGTGGTGGTGATTGGTGGCTTAAGTCTCAAGAGGGGGAGAATGCATTCTGGGTTTTAGTACAAATTTTAAAGGAACTAACCAAAGTGCCCATTTGGGCAGACAGGTTCAGTACCTCACCTAGCTCCTTTAAAATCCAGAGGAGATTCACTTCTCACACTGTCACAGAAGGTACCACTGGCATGCCCCCAGGACTACACTTTTCTCATGGAACTTCCCCATCGCTGCAACATCTGGGCAGAAAAAACTGATAAATTATACATGTGGGAAATTGAGAGTTTCCAGTTTTATTGGCTATGCTATGTCAAAACGTGGATGCCAAGGAACAAAAGGTGGGTCCCAGCATGAAAAGGGGACAGAGGATGGACAATGCTTCTTACTCTGATAGAAAGATTAATTCTGCCAACCTGTGGGTAGCCTGGACGTTTATGCAGAGTGTAAGCAGTTACGAGAATGAGCTGTGAACTGATGCTTCCAGACCAGATGTAAGTGCTGTATCCTTTTCCAGCGGAAATGCTGGGATAGTAAGACTGTACAGGGATCTCTGAAAAGGTGCAAGCGGTGTAGTGTTTTGTGTGCTCAAAAAAGCACCATAAAAATGCTAAGCGTTATGACAGGAACAGGCTGCAGCAAGGTACCCTGCTGGTCAGTCTTTAAACTACGGATTACTCATAAATAGTATTTACATCCATTAAATTAAAGCCATGTCTTAAGGGAAAGGGAGGGTTGCCTGAGATTTAACATGACTGAAGCCTTGTAGAAGATGGTTATCTAGGCGATGCTGTCTTCACACCATAACTTTGGCTCCTGATCACTTGTAGGAGAGGAATTCAATTAACCGTGGAGGGATATGGAGCTGGGCAACCTTCTCCAGGCCACGCTGGCCTATGGCTCGTCTCAGGCTGAGTCGGCAGAGTTGGGACAAGCTCAGGGGAGTATCTAGGGGAAAAGAAATGGAAGGGTGAATTTGAGGTGAGGAGTATTGAGGTAAAAATTCATATGCACACACATGCAAGCACCCACAGGGCCACACTGTTTCTGGCTGAAGACATATCCAGTCCAGAGCTTGGCAAGTTACCTTTGAAAAGGAATTTGTTCCTGTTACTCATTACAATGCTTTAAAACTGATTTTTTTTGTCTGTTTTCACAATGGTTTAATCAGCACTTTGTGTCACGGTTTGTTACTTGTTATTGGCCAAGATAACAAGTCTGCATAATGTAAATCTCTGCACATTCTGGCCTCAATCCAAAATCCCTTCAGCAAAGCATAAATATCCACATGTAGACCTATGCTACACTGAGCCATATATCCTCTCCGCTGTTGGAAGCAAAGAGGCCTCAAGGCTCTTGTACAGAGTGATTAGTGAGAAGGAACTCCAGAGAGCATGCCTGTCCTTTTGTTTCACTTCCCTGTTTCTTTTTTTTAATCTCTGTACTCAAGCCTTTTTGCTTCCTTCCTGCCTGCAGGGGTCACTTCCCTCCTCTTCCAAAAGTTGATTAGTCCTTTTGTCTCTTTTTGTCTGGGATGGGAGTGTCCATGAGGCTCCTGCTTCAAGATGGACACTAGCCAAACATCCACCCATGAGAGCCACCTTTTAGGGGCTCTTCTACTGAAATTTAGGAAATCTTCTCTTGTCTATCTCCTTTCTTACCCCAAGATGGGTTTCCTGAAAATAATAAATGTAAGCTTTCCCTTTTTTTTTTTTTTAGCTTACAAGAGCATCCTGAGTATTTTCTCCTGTTTTCTACTACAAGCTCACATTGCATTGGCTATGCTGCACTCTGCTTGATACACATACCAGATATTCCTACATCCCTGACCTAGTGCAAAGCCCCTCAGGCCACTCTGTATGGCCACTGCATGGTTCGCAGCAAGAAGGCAGAACTGTTGAAGCATCTGTCTACCTCACCATATAGGCAGACATGAAATGATTACAGTAGTGCTGAGACCTCTGGAGAACCCTGGTGGATCTCAGTGTTCATCTCATTCTTGAGATGCCCCAAGGGGAAGCTTATGAGTGCATCAGCATCTCCTCACTCACAATCCCAGCAAAGGAGAGCATGCTGCTTTTAAAATAGGAGGAAATGCATTGCCATCATGACCACTAGGCACTGATGGCTAGTTGCTCTCCTATCAGTGTGGCAGTGACTCTGCTTCGGGTTTTAGTGCAGAGGAATTGTCCAAGGGGACTGAATCTATTTCAGGAGGTGTGACAGAGTCTTAGCACCTTGGATAGCACATTCACAGAGCACAGATCCCTGGTGGCACAGTGATTAAATGCCGGAACTGCAGCCACAAGGTTGTGAGTTTGATCTTGCCAGGCTCCAGGTTGACTCAGCCTTCCATCTTTCTGCAGGTCAGTAAAATGAGTACCCAGCTTTTTGGGGGCAATCAGCTAACACATTATAAACCACTTAGAGAGCACTTAGCTGATAATCGGCATAGAAATACACATGCTATTGCTAACACTTCCACTATAACCTGGAGCAGATTCAGGTCCAAGCTATCTAACAGACCTTATCTCCTTCTATGAACCTCTCCAGGCCCCAAGAGTTGCAGCAGAGGCCCTTCTCTCAGCCCTGCCATCTTCACAAGTAAGGTTGGTGGAAACACAAGACAGAGCCTTCTCAGTGGTTGCCCCTAGACTTTGGAACTTCCTCCCTAGGGAGGCTAGAATGGCCCCAACCTTGAGGTCCTTTTGCTAGCAGGGGAAGACTTTTCAATTCCAACAGGACCCAAGGCTTTCATGGAAACAGCTCTCTAGAAGAGGCTGTATTATTAAAAAATAATTGTTTTTATCCTTTTTAAGGATATGTTATAAATTGTTTTTAATATTGTGAACAATTTAACTCTATTTTCCTGTTGACCTTTTGTATATTTTTTCTCTACAATTACAACATTTTCCCTTCTTTCGGTAGCCTGTTCTTTTTAATCATCAAAACCAAAAGCCACCAAGCCATTGCCAAGTCAAAAGTAACGAAGCAGAAATGGACAAATTGTCTGGTTTGATTAGAGAAAAGTCATTAGTGACATTTCTTTAAGGCTGGAAACCCATTATAGTCTTTTTATGAAAAAGACTTTTTGTATATTTTTAACTATAATCATTGCAATTAGGTGTTCCAATCTTGGGCAAAAGGAAAGGGTAACTAACATAGATCATCACTATCATCACCACCACCCCATCAGCACGGAAGCCACCAGTCCCCACTGCTGGTATCGATGGAGAACCTCATCCTTTGTGTCCCCTGAAAGTATTAAAGAAATAAATAAAAACCAGTAGTATATTCTTCTTTGGCTGCTGGCTGAAGAAATAGTGACCTGGCACATAGAAAGGGCCACAGCTACAAGACAAGCAACAGAAATGAGGTGGAGAAAAGGGATGCCACTTCTGACCACCAAGAGACAGCACTGCAATGGGACTTCCTGGTATGTTGCTATTGCATGCCTTCAAGTTGTTTCCAACTGATAGAGACCCTAAGGGGCACCTATCATAGGGTTTTCTTGGCCAGATTTGTTCAGAGGGGGTTTCCCATTGCATTCTTTTGAGGCTGAGAAACTGTGACTCGCTCAAGGTCACCCAGTGGGTTTTCACGGCTGAGTGGGGATTCAATACCGGGTCTCCAGAGTCACTGTCCAACACTCAAACGACTATACCATTCTGGCGTTCTCTTTCTACTATAGTGACCTTTTTTTGGGTTGCAAGTCCCAAAATTTCCCAGCTGGTGGCCATGCTGGCTGGGGGATTCTGAGAGTTGCAGTTCAAAAAACAAAACAAAAAAGAGAGAGACAGAGAAGGAAAAGAAAAGGAATTTGTCCAAGATCTAGGCCTCACTAACTTTCATAATACTCAAAGCACTTAGCCGCTGCACTGCTGCTCCAGGTGTAGTCAGAAGGTTTCTTCCCTCGGTTGTCCCGCGCCCAAATGTTCCCCCCAAATTCGACAAGCATCTCCACCAGATCAGCATTTCTCACTTTGGCGGCGTGATGGAGGGCAGTCTCATGGAGTTTGGCAGCATTCACATTGGCTCCTGAAGATAGCGACATAAATAAAATTAAAATTAAAACAAATGATGAGGGGTTACCAGACAAAAGCAAAGGAGAGGCACCAAGCAAATTTGCTCCTTGTTGTTTTTCTGTGGAGTCTGAACTTTGCTGAATCCAGGGATGGGGAAACACTTTTGGTGCTTCAGACATTTTGGATTTCAATTCCCAGAAGCCAATGGTAAGGGAATTGTGCAAGTTGAAGTTCAAAACATTGGCGGACCAAAGTTTTCCCTACCTTAGCCTAATGAAAAGTAGAATATTCAGAGATTATGGAACCAGTGAAACCACCTCTAAGTATTCAATGCCTAAGAAAACCTTATGCAATTTGCAGGTTTGTCCTAAGTTGACAGGCGACCAGCAGGTGCGTGTGTGCACAAATACACACACACACGCCTAAATACCCTAAAAGCACCAGATCCTGTCTGATTTTGGAAGCTAAGCAGGGTCAGCCCTGGTTAGTACTTGGGCGGACTGACAACAAATACCAGGTACTATAGGCTGTATTTCAGAAGAAGGAACTGACAAAACCACCTCTGAGGATTCCTCGCCTAAGAAAACCCCATGAAAAAATTAATGGGATCACCATAAGTCAAGAAGTGACTTGAAATAGAAGAGAAATTAGATCAGGGATGGGCAACTCTCACCAATTTTCTCCCCAGGACCTTCTGGGGGGCACACAAACTCTCCAAAATGCCACACACCATAAAAACCATACATTTTGAAATGTGGGTTTTTTTCATGTTAAAACTGCGTAGGTAGGCCCTGCAATCTTTTTAAAAGGTGAATTGTCACTCCTGAGTGCTTCCATCCATGAAAGATCTTTCTCTTTAACTTTGTATTCAAAAGCTGGGTGCTAATTCAGTAGGAGATGGGGCAGCAAACTTACTGTTAGTTTTACAGCTGCTCTTTCCACAGAAAATAATGGGTGATAGAATATTTTCCTTTAGAATGATGAAAAAATGCTTAAACCAAGGCATTCACATACTAACTGCCCCCAAAACCATTTCTAAAAACTATTAAGAGGAAGATGTCTATGTAAGACTATGTACGGTATCAGAACATTGCTGCTCCTGGTCCTGGGTTCCTTTTTTCAGTTCCTTTTATGGAAATGAGTCTGTTAGGTCTGCTTGACACTATGGTGAACAAGTGGAGACAAAACAACTTTCTCCGTTTTACCAATGTTGATGCTTTCTTCTGTGTTTGTTTATTTTATTTGGTGCTTTTTGGTTTTGTTTTGTTTGCCTGCTCTTCAAACAGGAGAAACCAAAGAGGTTCCTTATAGTCTGGGTGTTCTTTGCAGTTTAGGATCTTGTAGTTCCATTTGTAGCAAAATATAATTTTTTTAAAAGTTCAATTTGTAACTATATTCTGAATAAATCATACTTTTAATATATTAAACATGATAATTGTATGACATAGTTATATATAATGATTCTTATGTTCCTAAAGTAACACAGTGACTTTTAATTGGAAAAGAGGTGGGTGGGTTCAAGACTGCATTTTTCAATTTTTCAAAAAAATCTTTTTTTTCTTTTTTGCAAAAAGCAATGGGGAAAGAAACTTTTTTCTATAGTTTCAAAACTTCCAGAACTTTCACACCTATCGACAGGAGTGGGCCCTACACCAGGAGAGCTCCCATACAACTAGAAACAGCTGCAGAAGGAGCAAAGTTAAATCTGAACGTAGATTCTCTGCCCCCATAGCAACGGGTCCTCTAGCCACTCCTAGGTAGGATATTTCTTTAAATGTAATATGCAGCTTATTTTACTTTATTTTCTTTATGTCCCTCTTTTTTCCTAATAAGTGATCCAAGCCAGCTTACAGTAAGGTTGAAACAAGATACAGCTAAAAACCTAGCGATAACAAAGTTTAGAGAACTAAATAAGCACTACAGATCTACTATCCTCCCTAAGAATCTGGGGTATGGTGGGATACAGACAGAATCTAGTATATGGTAAAGGGCATGCTTCCCCAGATCCCACTCACCTGCATTGAGCAATATCTTCACACAATCTAGATGCTCTCTGGCACACGCCACGTGCAACGGGGTGCCAAAGTGGCAGTCGTGCGCTTCAAGGTTTGCACCGACGTCGATCAGGAGGCGTACACACTCGGCACTCCCTTGGAGAGAAAAGAGAACAGGAAAAGAAGAGGCCACATCAATGGAAAACCCCTAGAATAGACAACAAAAGAGTTGTGGCATGTTAAAAACAAATACATTTGTCGTTGGGTGCTTCATCAAATGTGAGAAATATTGTGTGTGCGATTATAGTGGCAATGCACAGACCAAGTTTACAAGGACTTAGTGATCAATAGACTGGGAGGGGTACCTCCTGCCATGACCTTCTCTGCCCCCTGTCCCTGCCCTGACAGACAAGATGGTTACTGACAAGTTGGAACGTGTCACGAGAAGGGCAACAAGATGATCAAAGTGTGGAAACCAAGCCTTACAAGGAATGACCGAGGGAGCTGGATATGCTTAGCTTGGAGAAGAGAAAATTGAGAGGTGATATGATAGCTATCCTCCAACATCTGAAAGAGAAGTTATGCAGAAGATGGAGCAAGCTTGTTCTCTGCTGTCCTAAAGAAGAGAACACAAATAAATGGATTGAAGTTACAAGAAAAGAGATTTCATCTAAACTTTAAAACTTTTCAACTGTAACAGTGGTTCTGTATGTAGTAGACAGCTCTTTTGAGGCCCTTAAACAGAGGTTGGATGGCATCTTTCAGGAATGCTTCAGTTTGTGTATTCATGCATGGCAGTGGGGTTGAACTACTGGGTCCTCACAGCCCCTTCCACCTCTAAGATTCCATGATTCTATGGCAACAAGATTGTGCGTTTAGGGACATAGGGGAATTCCTACTTCTCAGTTTTGGGCTCCCAAGCACTATGGCGGATAAAAGGATAAAGAGAAAGAGAGAGAGAGAGACAGAGAGAGGAGGAGGAGGAGGAGAAGAAATGAAGATGGACGCCCAGAAAGACCTATAGATAAAGACAAAACAGGGTGTTCTGAGCTGGAAGGAGAAAGAGACACTGAAGGAGGCCTAGAGAGACACACACAGAAAGGCAGAGGAGGGTGTTCTGAGCTAAAGGAGAAAGAGAAAGTGAAAGATGAAGATCCAGAGAGATACATAGGCAAAGGCAGAACAGGATGATCTGAGCAGGAAGGAAAAAGAGACAGCAAAAGGTGGAGATTCAGAGAGACACACAGAGAAAGGCAAAGGAGGGAGATCTGAACTGGATGCAGAAACAGATGCTGAAAGGTGGACATCCAGAGAGACACACAGAAAAAAGGCAGAGCAGGTGTTAGCAACAATGGGCAGGTTTCCCTGGAGCGCAACACAGCCGAAAGTTACACACCAGTGGGAGATTCAAAAAGAAAAAAAATCTTTTTTTTCAACCCAGGCTGGAGCCAAGAGATGTTTGATGAAATTCCAAATCAGACATACCGAACAAAGAATGGCACACACATTTATACTTATACTTCTATAAGAAAAGGAATTAGCATACTAAGTAACATCACCTCCTACATGTCAAGGCATGCACTCTGGCCCTGTCAGGTAGAACCCCTCAATACATCAGCCACTTAACACCTATCTGTTGTTTATTCAAAGTGGGGCCGGCTTACACTCCCTAACGGGGGAGCCTGGCACTATGTTATCTGTAATATACATTCCATTCTCCATGTCTCTACGTCTCCTAGGTCAAGCTGCTGCCTCTCGAAACCAATATACTAATGTCCTGGTGCCTTGTTAATAACAAAGCAGCCTAGTAACTCAAAGGGTACTGAGAAAAACTTGGCAGAGGCCTGTCTTGATCCTTTTATACAATTTGATGCTACTCTAAGTCCCATCATTCTCAGGCTTCCAGGCTTCTCTATCATAGGCTGTTCTGAGTTGGAAGGAGAAAGAGACACTGAAAGATGGAGATCCAGGAAGACACACAGAAAAAGGCAGAGGGGGGTGTTTTGAGCTGGAAGGCAAAAGAGAAAGTGAAAGGTGGAGTTCCAGAGAAAGGCAGAGAAGGGTGATCTGAGCTGGAAGCAAAAACAGACATTGAAAGGTGGAGATCTACAGAGAGACACATATACAAAGGCAGGGTAGGCTGTTCTGAGCTGGTAGAAGAAAGTGTTGGAAAAATTCCAGCATTCTCTCTCCCTCCTCCCATCTTGTTCTTAGAGCAAGTGGGCATAGTTAGCATAGGACTTCCTTTCTGTTTTGCATGCCAAAGCTCCACCATTTACCTTTGTGTCATTTAACTGCATGAGCATAAATACCTTTGGTGTTCAGGTGATCAGATCATCTGACCCAGGACAGTTGCTTGGGTCATCAGTCTTATAAAAGAAAGAGATCTCTTCTTAGATCACTCTCTTCTCCTCTATATTTTGCTTCTTCCTCTCCAACTATGCTTCGCCTCTCCATCAGAAGATGGTGAGTTAAGAACTGCACTACTACTATTCATTAGCTAGTTAGGATGTCAATTCACCAATGCATATGTAAATATAGAAGCCATTAGTAAACTTTTCTAAGTTTGTAACCTGAAACTGCCTGCATTTGTTTTGTTCCTTCAGTCAGCTTCAGATCAGAAAAGCCATACACAAATTTGGACGCTTTTTCTGCTACTCTGCTAAAAGGAGGCTGAATCCTTACAGTTTTAGCTTCCATAGCATTTCCCAATAGGGCTAACACCCTGGGAAACTCTAACTCCCAACAGAAAGAGACACTGAAAGGTGGAGATCCAGGGAAACACACAGAGAAAGGCAACGGTGGTTGTTCTGAGCCAGTAGAAGAAGGAGAAACGGAAAGTTGGAGGTCTAGAGAGAGACACAGAGAAAGGCAGAGGAGGGTGTTCTGAGCTGGTAGAAGAAAGAGGAACTGAAAGCTGGAAGTCCAGAGAGACACAAAGCAGAACTGGTTGTTCTGAGCTGGTAGAAGAAAGAGACACTGACACATGTAAGTTCAGAGAGACACACACAGAAAGGCAGCGCTGGTCGTTCTGAGCCAGTAGAAGAGATGGAAAGTGAAAGGTTGAGGTCTGGAGAGACACACAGAGAAAGGCAGAGGAGGGTGTTCCAAGCTGTACCAGAAAGAGAAAGTGGAAGGTGGAGTTCCATAGAGACATACAGAAAAAAGGCAGAGGTGGTTGTTCTGAGCTGGTAGAAGAAACAGAAACCGAAAGGTGGAGGTCCAGAGAGACACACAGAGAAAGGCAGAGCAGGGTGATCTAAGCTGGAAAGAGAAAGAGACACTGAAAGATGGAGGTCCAGAGAGAAAGAGGATAGCAGAGCAGTGGTTCTTAACCTTTCCTTTACCAGAGACACCCTGTAAATACAATTTGTAGCTGAAGACCCCCAGGACTTAACTCAAGAGTTAAATATTTGAAATCAGATTTAAATATTCAAATATTTATTTATTTAGTTAGTTAGTTAGTTAGTTAGTTAATGTTTCTGGAGACTAGGATTCCATCCTTGCTCAGACACTGGGTGACCACGGGCCAGTCACATTCTCTTGGCCTCAGAGGAAGGCAAAGGCAAACTCCTTTGAACAAATCTTAAAAAAAAAACAAAAAAGCAAAATCCAACAACCCTGTGATAGGTTCACCTTAGAGTTACCATAAGTCAGAAGTGACCTGAAAGCACACCACAACAATGTGCAGCTGACAAAGGGAGGTTCTTTCTAGCTATCGTGTCACTCCTCTTTGAAAACTGACTTATGAGAATGCTAAGGCAAACCTGCAATGGAAAACTTGGCAAGATTTGTTGCCTTTGCCTTTCTCTGATGCTCAGAGAATGTGACTTATCTGATGACACCCAGTGGGTTTCCATGGCTGACTGGGCATTCAAACCCTGGTCTCCAGAGTCACAGTCTGGGTGTGCAACAGGCCTGCTGCTGTGCCCCTTTTGTCAGGGATGTGGCAGCAGGAGGTATGGGTGTAGAGGGACATGGTGGAAGGTGTGCACACATGCCTCAACTGCTCTCTCATTTGCAAATGAGGGAGCAGTTTCAGTACACACAGAGAGCCCCCACTGCCGCATCCCTGTTGCTGCTAGTGGTGTCCAGCTGGAGGGCTTCACGGACACCCTGTGAGGGCCCTGCAGGCCCCCAGTGGTCCTCAGATCCCAGGTTAAGAACCACTGCAGCAGAGTGTTCTGAGTTAGAAAGACAAAGTGAAAGGTGGGGATCTAGAGAGAGACACACAGAGAAAGGCAGAGGATGTTTTGATCTAGAACACATGTATCAAACACAAGGCCTGTGAGCTGAATCCAGCCCGCCAGGCTATTTCATGTGGTCCTCGCACCTCTCCTGCAGCTGTGGCACTCCCCCCGCCCCGGCGAGCCCAATCTCCACATTGTGGGGCCGCAGCTGCTGTATTCTGATGAAGGGCCCAGCAGCCAGCACTTGTAATCTGCTTCTACTTCTGACTGCTCCTCTGTCCAAGTATTGCCGTCAGAGCATTGCTGTGGGTTACCATGGCAATGCTCCATGAGGCTCATGAAAGTTAGAGAGGAGCACTCAGAAGTAGATGTAGATCGCAAGTGCTGGCTACAGGGCCCCCCTCCAGAATACTGGTAGCTGGGGGGCAGCAATGTGGGAATTGGGCTCACCAGGTACAGAGAGGGGCAGGGGAGCAGAAAGAGGCACAGAGAGAATCTGGGGGCAGAAAGAGGCACAGGAAGGGTCTGGGGGTCAAAAAGTGGCAACTTTGGATATACTGACCAACTGTATGTCACTTTACAGAAGTACAAGGACCATAAACTATGCTCAAATAGCCCCAAAATATCCAAGAAAAGAAAAGCTGATGCAGAGGGAAAGCAATTTAAAGACCAGTAACAATTGAATGCAAAGGTAATTATTTAACATGATAAAGAGCACGTACGTTTATATATTCTTACAGATAAAACCGGACCTTTGAGGGCAATTACAATGCTGATGCAGCCCAAGATGAAATTGAGTTTGACACCCCCGATAGAAGGAGAAAGAGAAACTGAAAGGTAGATGTCCAGAGAGACACATAGACAAAGGCAGAGTAGAATGTTCTGAGCAAGAAGGAGAAAGAGAAACCGAAAGGTGGAGATCCAGAGAGAAATATAAAGAAAGAGCAGGGTGTTCTGGGCTGGAAGGAGAGAGAGACACTGAAAGGTGGAGGTTTCGAGAGACACACAGAGAAAGGCAGAGCTGGCTATTCTGAGCAAGAAGGAGAAAAAGAAAGTGAAAGGTGGAGATCCAAAAAGACATAAAGAGAAAGTCACAGCAGAGTGATCTGAACTGGAAGAGGAAAAAGATATTGAAAGTTGGAGGTTTAGAGACACACAGAGAAAAGGAAGAGCAGGGTGATCTGAGCTGAAAGGAGAAAGAGAAAGTGAAAGGTGGAGATCCAGAGAGACAAAGACTGAAAGGTGGAGGTTTAGAGACACACAGAGCAAAGGGAAGCAGGGTATTCTGAGCTGGGAGAAGAAAGAGAAACGAAAAGGTGGAGGTTTAGAGAGGCAGAGAGAAAACGCAGAGCCCAGTGTTCTGAGCCAGAAGGAGAAACTGAAAGGTGGAGGTCCAGAGAGACAGAGAAAAGGCAGGCAGGGTGTTCTGAGCTGGAACTGGCTGCAATGCCAGGTCTCCCCAAGAATTTTTTGGTATGAAAACTAACACACATCCCTCTCTGTAAGATACGTTTTGCTGTTGTGCTCCTTCATGTTGTTTCCAATTTACACACCCATCATAGGGTTTTCTTCGCATGCTTTGTTCAGAGGGGGTTGCCTTTTCCCTCCTCTTAGGCTGAGAGAGTGTGACTTGCCCAAGGTCAACCAATGGGTTTCCATGGCTGAGCAAGGATTTCAACCCTGGTTGTAGCTCTATGCTCAAAGTGGTACACCACGCTGGCTCTCAAATACAGATAAAGTTTATTTAGTGATAAATCAACACAGTAGGTGGTCTACAGGACGGTAAAGCATCACCAGCCGTTAGATGATGCATTCCAGCATCCCACCACAGCAGGTGGTAGACTTGAAACCAAACAATTCTACCTAGACTGTCCCAGGGCCAAAATTCCAGATTCCTATGACTGGATAATGGGACCCCTGAGCCGGGTGGCACCCCATCCCCAGGGCAAGCCAACTGTAAAATGTTTCTCTGTGGTTGCATTGAAGGAATTATTTGCTTGGTCTGGGGGCAAAACTTGCTGAAAAGATTCCCAGATTATATTTTTTTAAAAGGGGGTGGACTGGTAGGGACTAGGAAAGGCTGCAAAAGCAGGTTCCAGGGCTGTGCATGGCCCATGGGCCACACTCTAACCACTGCAGTTTAACCAGTCAAATTCTACCGAAGTTGTTGTGATGTAGCAACTTATAAAGCCAATGTGATTCCAGGCTACATCAACAGTGCTAGGTCAAGGGAAGTAGTAGTACCACTGTATTCTGCTTTGGTCAGACCTCACCTGAAGTACTGTGTTGAGTTCTGGGCATCACAGTTCAAGAAGGATATTGGCAAGCTGGAAGGTGTCCAGAGGAGGGCGACCAAAATGGTAGAAAGCATGGAAACCAGCCCCTATGAGGAGCAGCTTAGGGAGCTGGGTAAGCTTAGCTTCGAGAAGAGAAGGTCAAAATCTGACAAATGATAGCCATGTTTAAATATTTGAAGGGATGTTATATGGAGGATGGCGTAAGCTTGTTTTCTGCTGCTCCAGAGACTAGGACACAGAGCAATGGATTCAACCATCTAAACATGATTAAGAACTTCCTTACAAGAAGAGCAGTTTGACAGTGGAAACTGCTGCTGCCTGGGATGGTGGTGGAGTCTCCTTCTTTCGAGGTTTTTAAATAGCAGCTGGACGGCGATCTGTCAGGAGTGCTTTGATTGTGTAATTTTTGCATGGCAGAATGGCATTGGACTGGGTGCCCCTTGTGCTCTCTTTCAATTTTATGATTCTTTGACTTACCATTCATGCAGGCCTCGTGGAGGGGAGAAGCAGTGTAGAGGGGTGGGTTGACTTTGGCCCCATGGGAGAGGAGGACTTTCACACAGTCTATGCTCCCGGAGGCACAGGCATCACAAAGAGGGGTGCTCCCGTCAATGTTCCGAGCATCAACCTGTGATTCAAAAATAGAAGACAACTCCAAATCAGGACTGGCAATCATTTTGACACTGTTGGACTTCAACTCCCACAACTCCCAGTAATCCTCAGTATCGACCATGATGGCTAGGGCTGCTGGAACTTGCAGTCCAACAACATCTGGAAGGCTGCATGATTCTCCACTCCCATTCTAAATGTTCTGAAAGGGTTTATGGCAGCAGTGGTTACAAAGAACATGGTCTTGGTTATGACTGGCTCAGCTAATCTCTTTTTAAGTGGCTACGAAGAAGGGCAAGAGGACATGACTGGGTCAGCTAGGTGACGGTCACAATGAGGCTGCCCAGTCAGAAGGGCCTCCAAGTCTCATTTGCTGATCCTAAGAAAAGGAGAAATAAAGGTGTTGGACCTATTTTGCAGGAGAGGGTTCTGCACCCCGGATAGCTACGTTATAATTCAGACTAAAATCTAGAGTGGATTCACTGCTCCCCCTCTCCAAACATGTTGCAGATGGGTAGTGAAACAGCAGTGCAGTAGTCAGAGATGCCAGGGTGATTTTTACATTTGCAGACACAAATGGCAATTGATAGAAATGATGGCATCATACTCCTTCCTTCCCCAAGACTTCCTGACTTAGCTGCTATCCTCATCATCAATAAAGGGATGAATGGGGAATGGATTTTCCCACTACCAGTACACTGTTCTGAGTTACCCTTATTGTAAGCATTCAGGTGATTTTGGTCGTGAATGGGCAGCAAGAGCCATCAGCTTTACAAAAGACCTGCTCCCAATGAAAACAAAAATGGGTACATCTGATTTGTGGCTATATTGATGCAGAACTGTCTGCATTTTTGGATTCTCCTTGGAGAGGTTTGGCTTTTGGGACTGTCATGACAAGCATCCACACGCAAGATCTACCACCATACCACTGATAATGAAAGATGGTGGGTTGCTGTGATGACCATTTTGCCTGCTTGTGCTAGAGGTGAGACTTGAATCAGTAACCTTCTGGTTCCCTGCTAGCCTTGTTGCCTCACACTACATTATCTCTCCTGGGCTAGGAAGTCTGAAGAAGCTAAAACTCACTGGTGGATTTGAAAAAAACTTGGGTTAATGGATGTTAATTTGACTCTTTGTGAACTTCATCTACTCTCAGTGGCCCTGGGACTGAATCTGGCCTCTTGGGCTCCCAATCTGTCCCTCTGCGCTGCTCCAGGTAGCCATTCTACCTTCCTCATCACATCACTGTTTAGTGGTTATCCAGCTTTGTGCATTTTTCTCCTGCTCAAAAGAATAGAAATGATTCCAGGACTTGGTTCCTGGCTAATTAGAGCTTTAAATGAAAATACAGCATGAGCATCCCTTATCCAAAACGCTTCAGTGTTTTGCATTTTGGGTTTTTTTTATTATTATTTTGGGATACCTGCATTTGCATATATATAAAATACAATACTGTACAGAAGATCTCCGGTGAGCCTGTGAATGAACAAGCAGGAGCACTGCAACCACCACTTCATGTTGAGCATTATGCCTGGATTTCTTCCACTTCACAGATCCTTGATTCTCTTTCCAGTCTCATGTCTTGTTCATTTGCTACTCACATTGTGTATGAGACATGAGCCTGGAGAAAGACTGAGGACCTGAGAGCTGAACAAGAAGAAGCACTACAGCTGTTACCTCGAAGGGGCAAGTGGTGGCTGGTGGCAAAAGGTGTTGGGTTTTTGGAAGTGTTTGGATTTTGGATTTCTGGATAAGGAATGCTCAACCTGCATGACGGCATTTTGAGTTCCGCCCCTTTTCATTTTTGGCTCTGCTCATCCCTGGAATGTGTTCCTTAGGATGAAAGAGATCCTGCATCCTTGTTCTAAGTGCTCCTAAGTTGTTCTTCACCCTGCGACTGAGCCACACGGACATACCTGGGCTCCTGCAGCAAGGAGGATTTCCACACACTGGGTCTGACCACGGAGACTGGCCTCGTGCAACGGCGTGATGGAATCGTAGGTGACCAGGTTGACGCAGGCTCCATTCTCAATGAGCTGTCGCAGCTGCAGGGTCTCTCCTGTCCTGGCCGCCTCATGAACTGGAGTCCTGTCGGCCCAAAATCCTTGGGAGGAAGAGGGGGCAAAAGCTGAGCACTGCTGCTGTCCACAACAGAGACAAATAACCAAGGAGTCCATCCAGCATAAGGTAGCCTGACCTCTTTATATCCGACTGTGAAACTGTGGCAAGCTGTAATGCTTCATCTTTAGCTGAAAATTGGCTGAAAATGTGACCCAGAAGTGATCTGAAGGCCACTTCCTGTTTCCCTTGTGGTTTTTCCACCTCATATTACCGTAAGTTAATTTTCATTATTTTAAGCCCACTTTGGGTAACAGTAGATATTTTGACGCATAATGCAGCATTGGTGGTGCCTGGGGGCATTTTATGGTGATTTTTAATGACCAACTGCAGCAGATTGTATTAGCACCTTTTCAGCTGAAAATTGGCTGAAAAAGAGACCCAGAAATCTGCTTGCTGTTTACATGTCTGGATTCTTCATTTGATTTGCAGCTACTGTTTATTATTTTAAGTCCATTTTGTGGCTCAGGGAAAAGTTTGTTGATTATTAGCACTGTATCCATGGGCTCTACATCCACAGATTCAGCCAACCACAGCTTGAAAATACTAAGAAAAAAAATTCCAAAAACCAAACCTGTGAAAAAATGTAGTTTTTAAAATACATTTGATGCTTTTCACTTTACACACTGTTTTTAAAATAACCGATATATGTATATTTTCAATTAGTATTTTTGTATAGTTTTTAATTTGTATTGTTTTTGATATGCAGTAAGCTGACTTCTGTCTAGTTATTGGGGATAAAATGCAGAAGATAAATAAATAAATATTCATTTATTTATTTCATTTATATGCTGCCTTTGTCCCAGGGTGGCACTGAAGACGGCTGCCAAAAAGGATCAGGTAAAAAAACTGACAATAAGACTTAAAGCATTTTTTAAAAAAATAATCACATTAAAAGAACAGCTATCAACCGTATAAAATCATCCAAAAGCATACAAAAGTTTAAAATAAATAGAGCACACTCACCCACACCTATAACAAGATGGCTCTCTCTGCAAGCAATTACTCATTAAGCCCTGCTTGAAGAAAAAAGCCTTTGTCTGCTGGTGGAAAGAGAGCAGAGAGGTGGCCAACTGAAACTCCTGTGGCAGGGAGTTCCACAGCCTGGGAGCAGCTACTAAGAAGGCTCTCTCCCATGTCCTCACCAAATGAGCCTATAATGGTAGCTGGACCAAAGAAAAGGAAAAAAGAAAAGGAGCCCTGGTGGTGCAGTGGTTAAATGCCAGTACTGCATGCCACAAGGTTGTGAGTTCGATCCTGCCGGGTTCCAAGGTTGACTCAGGCTTCCATCCTTTCACAGGTCGGTAAAATGAGTACCCAGCTTGTTGGGGGCATGTATAGAAATGTTTCGAAATACGTGCTATTTGTAAGTTGTTCGCTGCCTCGATCCATATGGAGAGGCGAGATACAAATAAATAATTAAAAAATAATAATAAAGCCTTCCCCTCAGGATCTCAACACTTACGCAGGTTCATATAGGGAGCTACGATCTTTCAGACAGTAAATAATAAACTATATTTCTGATTGCGATTGGAAATGGTGATTCTGAGAGGGATGTGTCTTGCTAAGTCAGCGTTCCTGAAGGCTTCTGGGAGTTGCAATAAACCACTTAGGGGTATTGCTCCCATTTTGGGGGGCGTGGGGCAAGCAAAAGTGCTACCAAAAGAACTTTGGGAGTTGTCTGTCGGCCAGAGACTCTACTTCTCCCACCTGTGCTATCAAGATTAACAAATGCATTTACATGGATGGCAGCGGAGGACAGCAGATGCACAGAGTGTCTTCTCGGATTTCAGAAACGCAAGCACAGTTGGGAGAAGACTGTATACGGTGATGTCAGAGGGAAATTCAATACACAAAATATTGACAGCCACAACCACACGATTAACACTGGTAGTCATTCACAAGACTTTTAAGAGAGTAAACTTACAGAGACACTTACAAAGGAGCAAACAGAATTAAGCTCAGCAGAACTTTCTTCCGAGTAAAGAGGCACAGGTTTACACCTGGAAATCCTCAAACCCTAAGTATGTTCACTCAGAATACAGTCCCAGAAATTTCATGGAGTTTACTCTCTAGCAAGTTAGCTTTGGACTTTAACCTTATTTCTGTATACCTGGAAGTAAGGCCCATTTTACCCAAGGGGGTTTCCTTCTCAGTAGGCAATACCCAAAAGGAATTTGTAAATGTTTCGGGAAAATGTTTAACTGTGGTTTTCAAACCATTTTAAGAAGTTGCTTTAGCCTGTTTTTAAAGTTTTCAAATGCTTTAATGCATTTGTGAAAGCCAGTGTGGTGTAGTAGTGGTTGGATCATTGGACGAGGACTTCAGGAGACTGGGGTTCGAAATCCTGCTCAGCCATGGGAAACCCACTAGGTAACCTTGGACATGTCATGCTCTCTCAGCCTTGGAGAATCATAGAATCATAGAAATGTAGAGTTGGAAGAGACCACACAGGCCATCCAGTCCAACCCCCTGCCATGCAGGAACACCCTCAAATCAATCCCGACAGATGGCCATCAAGCTTCTGCTTAAAAACCTCCAAGGAAGGAGACTCCACTACACTCCGAGGCAGCAGATTCCACTGCCGGACAGCCCTGAACGTCAGGAAGTTCTTCCTGAGGTTCAGGTGGAATCTCCTTTCCTGCAGCTTGAATCCATTGCTCCTTGTCCTGGTCTCTTGAGCAGCAGAAAACAAGCCCTCTCCTTCTTCTACATGGCATCCCTTCAAAGATTTAAACATGGCTATCATGTCCCCTCTTAACCTCCTCTTCTGCAGACTAAACATCCCCAGCTCTCTAAGTCTATCCTCATAGGGCTTCATTGCTTCCAGGCCTCTCACCATTTTGGTTGCCCTCCTCTGGACTTGCTCCAGCTTGTCAATATCCTTCTTGAATTGGGGTGCCCAGAACTGGACACAGTATTCAAGATGGGTTCTAACCAAAGCAGAGTACAGTGGTACCAGTACCGCCTTCGATCTAGACACCAGACTCCTATTGATGCAGCCGAGAATTGCATTGGCTTTCTTGGCTGCCGCATCACACTGCTGACTCATGTTCAGCTTGTGGTCTCTGAAGACTCCTAGATCCCTTTCACACGTCCTGCTATCCAGCCACGTGTCCCCCATCCTATATTTCTGTATTCCATTTTTTCTACCTAAGTGTAGGACCTTACACTTCTCTCTGTTGGATTTCATTTTGTTAGCCTTGGTCCAGCTCTCCAATCTGTCCAGGTCATTTTGAATTTTGATCCTGTCCTCTGGTGTATTAGCGACCCCTCCCAATTTGATGTCATCTGCAAATTTGATCAGCATGCCCTCCACTCATTCATCCAAGTCATTGAGGAAGACGTTGAATAGCCCTGGGCCCAGGACAGAACCCTGTGGCACCCCACTAGTCACTTCTCTCCAGGATGAAAAGCAGCCATTCGTGATCACCCTTTGGGTTCGGTCGGTCAACCAATTACAAATCCAACTAACAGTAGCCCTGTCCAGCCCACATTTTACTAGCTTCTTTGCAAGAATGTCATGGGGAAAGGCAATAGTAACCCACTTTTGAACAAATCTTGCCCAGAAAAGCCTGTCCTAGGATTGTGAGAATGGAGTAGTGGTTTTGTTTGTCAGACCAGGAGTTGACAAACAAACCCCTCTAGGAGATCTTGGGCAAGTCACACACATTGTCTCCCAAACAGGAAGGCAATGGAAAACCTTTCTGAATAAATCATGCCAAGAAACCCCTTGGACAGCCACAATCAACTTTAAAGGCACATAACAACAAGCACTCCTGGACCTATTGACGCATGTTTTGTAATAGTAAGTCCTGCCGCAGAGCTTTCCAAACTTTTCATGTCGGTGACACACTTTTTAGACATGCATTATTTCACAACACAATCATTCAGCAAGTAATTCAGGAAGTGGAGGCAGCCCCTCCACTTGAGCCTGACCCACCACTGTTGCAAGGGGCTTTCCTTGGCCCGGGGGGGGCGCGGGGAGAGGCAACCCCTCCACCCAGACCTGCCCTGCCACTGCCACCTCCACCCTCGCAAGGGGTCTTCCTTGGTCCAGGGCGATGGCAAGTGGGAGAAGCAGCCCCTCTACCTGGGTCTGGCCCACCACTGCCGCCCCCTCACCCATTATGTTCATGCGACACACCTACATACTGCAGCTGACACACTAACGTGTTTGGAAAGCTCTGTCCTATTGTATCCAACAAACGGAAGCGGACGTTCTAGTATGCGTTTAACAATGTAGCTGTAGCCATAAATTATCTTTCTTTCAAGATTACCAAGGTAATCAAAGAGAAACCGCTTTGTTCTCTCCAAGGCTGCAAGCCTACATCTGTTTAACCCTAAAGGCATAGATCCCATCCTATCATGGAAGTTAAGCAGGTTCATCCCTGATTAGTATTTGGATGGAAGACCGCCAATGAATACCAGTTGCTGTCGGCCTTATTTCAGAGGAAGGAACTTGCTAATCCACCTCAGAGTATTCTTTTGGCTAAGAAAAATCTATGGAATTCATAGGATTGCCATAAGTCTACAGGTAACATGAAGGCACATACACACACACACACACACACACCCCTCACTGAATTCAATGAGACCTATTTCAGGGACCCTGACACGCTGAGAGATAAGTAAATGCTGCAAATTATTATTATTGCTTCAATATAAAACTACAAAGCAATTTTACGAAGTTTGGCGCACCTTAATTAAGTACGTTAAAGGTAATTCATAAAGGAAGTTATTATTGTGTATTGGTGCACTCTCGTTGCTGATATATATATTTTTTAATATTAAATTATATCTATTTAGTACTTGTATTAGTTTGCAAGACCTCTCTGTATAATTTTGTGGAAAGAGATATTGGTGGGAACATCCGGACAAGGTTTTTTCTTTTCTTAACAAAAGATAAGAGGAGCACAACCAATGTTTACGTTAACGATATATCGGAGGTAGAAATTAATCTTTTTTTGGGGGAAAAAATTATTTTCAGTTTCCCAATTAATATAACAAACTGCCTTTAACCTGGGGGGGAAGGGATATTCTTTTTTTTTCTTTTTGTTGGGGGGGTGGGCACTCTAGTGGGGTTAATTATGAACTAGTTTTGATTTAGTATCGATTATATATTAGATTATTGTTAAGAAAATTGACAGATATTATTTGTACATATTGTGAATATACTGTATGGGAGAAGGGAGAAATATGGAAATATGCTGTTTTGGAATGTAATTTTTGTGTTTTTTTAATATAATCTAAGAAAAATATTTATTAAAAAATCATTATTCTTGTTGCCTTCATTATTAAAATTTCTAGTTATTTTGAGGCAGTATTTCTATTTATAAATAAATAAAAGGTGCAAACCAATATTATGGAGAGTTTATTTTTATTGCTACTACTACTACCACTACAGCAAGTTATTTCGAGATTCCCTTTGTGCTAATATTGGTACATGCAGAAATGTAAATATGTTCAAAATGGAAATGTAATCCACATGCTGTTAACACAGTGATCATTTTATACATTCACACACAGTGCTGGTCATGTATGCTGGGTTCAGGTTTCACTGGTGACCCGAAATATTCACAAACAGCTTTACTGTTTTCGGAAGAACAGTGCTAAGCACATTACGAAACAAATCTTCAAGCACCAAAGCGCGAAAACATCTGTGAATGGTTAACAGAGGCTTCCTCTGCGTGTTTTTACTCCGAGATCAGTCCCACTTTGGTCCACGGAGCTTCTCCCTGGTAAGAGTATTCGAGGAAGAGGGGGAAAAATCTATTTAAGACCTCCTGGCCCACACGCTCAGCGATCGCACACCACGTGGCTTGCACGGCTGCTATCTCGAGGACGGGCAAATGAGGACATAGGAATGCTAGCCAAGAAAGCGATGGTTGCATTCCTGCCCGCAGTCGAGTACACGGTGCACATTTGGAGGCCAGATTTGCACCAACCCTTACTTCACTTCTAGTGCCAACTTAAAACATGGGGTTTTAATCAATATTTTTTAGGGAGGGGGTCCCTCTCTTTTCTTCTTTTTTCTCAAGTCTTTTTAAAACCAGTTTCATCTGTTTAACTTGTTCAACTTTTAAATATAGCTCTTGCACTATTTAAATGACTTCTTACCCTAATAAAAGGCTAAAATCATCCTCAGTTGTTCTCAATTGATTTGAGCGGAATGCTGGCCATTACAAGCAACCTAGGAGGTTTTATGATATTTGGTGGAATGTAGAATCATAGAATCATAGAAATGTAGAGTTGGAAGAGACCCCAGGGGTCATCCAGTCCAACCCCCTGCCATGCAGGAACACCCTCAAAGCACTCCTGACGGATGGCCGTCCAGCCTCTGTTTAAAAACCTCCAAGGAAGGAGACTCCACTACACTCCCAGGCAGCATATTCCACTGCCGGACAGCCCTGAGTGTTCAGGTGGAATCTCCTTTCCTGCAGCTTGAATCCATTGCTCCTTGTCCTGGTCTCTGGAGCAGCAGAGAACAAGCCCTCCCCTTCCTCTACGTGGCATCCCTTCAAATATTTAAACATGGCTCTCATGTCCCCTCTTAACCTTCTCTTCTGCAGACTAAACATACCCAGCTCTCTCAGTCTATCCTCATAGGGCTTCATGGCTTCCAGGCCTCTCACCATTTTGGTCCTTCATGTAGATATATTATTGCTAAACATTTTAACTTTTCAAATATTTTTAAATGATACAGGTACAGGGAAAGGAGCGAAAAAGGATTAAAATCCAAGTTTGGATCCAGCCCAAAGTTAGGCATTTGAGCAACGACATGCCATGTATCCTTCCTTAGGAGTAAGCTGCAGTATGTTCAACAGAACCCACTTTATAGAGCAAACGCAGAATTGAAGCCAGGGCCCCCCAAATATGGTGGGGGAGAGGTTGAGCTCAGAGCCTTTCCCTTTATTCCAAATATATGCACATCCTTCCATGTCAAAACACCAAATTGCACCACTGGATCGTACCTTCCTTTTATTCTCTGACTCACAAAAAAGGTCATTTCCGCATGGGACTGTTATAGCGCGATGATTCCACTTTCAACCTCCTCTGGAACCCTGGGGTTTGCAGTTTCGGGAGGGGCCAGCCGGCCCCTCCCGAAACTGCAAACCCCAGGGTTCCAGAGGAGGTTGAAAGTGGAATCATCGCACTATAACACTCTAGTGCAGAAACGGTCAAAGTCTATGCCTACGACACAGTAATATATAATGTTATATCTCAATATAATATACATTAATTATACTACATTATTGTATATGCCTATTATGTATCACTGCATAGGCATAAATGTATTATAAATATATTATAAATATGTTATACAGGCAGAGTGGGATATTTTGCCTATATAATATGCTTATTATGCCTGTGTGTGTGTGTGTGTGTGTGTGTGTGTGTGTGTGTATACACCCCTACACACACACATTTCCTTCTTTCAGACACACACATATACCCTACATCATAGGCCTGTGCTTGTCATATAATATGAGTATTATAGAAGCATGTACATATTCTATAGACAACATGTCATTTCCGCACTACAGTCTTATAGCGCGATTATTCCACATTCAACCTCTTATGGAATCCTGGGGTTTGCAGTTCAGGGAGGGGCCTGAAACCCTGAAAGGCCCCTCCCTAAACTGCAACCCCCAGGATTCCAGAGGAGGTTGAAAGCGAAATAATCGCGCTATAAGAGTATAGTGTGGAAATGGTCTCTGCCTCCCTGGAGGAAACCTTTGCCGCCTTTTCCTCTCACCCAGCCACCCCCAGTCAGGACTGTCAGGGCTGGATCAGGCTTCCCACCTGCTCGAGACCCCCTTGAGGTCTAGCAACTTGCGAAGCCTGAGGGGGAACCAGTGCCCTCAGACTGAGGGGGAGCCTGCTTCCCTCAGACTCCCGAAGGGCGCCCCTCTCCTCCTCCCCCCTCCTGCCTCCCCTCCTTCAGCCCCCCCGCGCCCCCGCTTCCCCTCGAGACGGCCAGAGACCCCCCCTCAGCTCACCAATTTCACCCAGCAAGGAGCCGCTGGCCGTCGCCCTCTCCATCGCCGCCCTGCCCGAACTACGAGTCCCAGCAGCCCCCGGGAGAGGGAGAGCCGGCGGCGGAGCCCATCGCGGGCCTCGTCCCCGCGCTGCTGTTGACAGCGGGCCGAGGAGGGCGGGAACCCGTTGCGTCTGCTGCCGCAAAGGCTGCTGGGAGTCGTAGTTCGCGGCGCGGCCCCGCGGCCGGCTCTTTTATGTAATGCGGCCGTTGCCTGATGGGGAAGAAGGCGGCGGCGGCGGCGGCGGCGGCGGGGGGGGCCTTCTCTGCGCAGGTTGTTTCGTTGGCGCCTCTGCTCGTCTATTTACTTGCCCTTCGGACGTGTAGCTTCCTTTCCTCCCTCTTCTGCTCCTCCGTTCTCTTCTTTCCTTATTCGCGCGTTTTTATTCCCCGCCAACGATTTCCAGCCACCGACCTTCCCCCCTTCTTCCTTGGACGCCCTTCTTTCCTCCTTCCTTTTTTTCTCTCCTTCTCCTGCCAGCCTTTTCCTTCATTTTTCATATTTTCCATATTCTTTCTCTCCTTCTCCTGCAAGTCTTTTTTCATATTTTTCACATTCTTTCTTCCCTTCTCCTGCAAGTCTTTTCTTTCATTTTTCATATTTTTCATATTTTCTTTCCTTCTGCACATCTTTTCTTTCATTTTTCATATTTTCCATATTCTTTCTCTCCTTCTCCTGCAAGTCTTTTTTCATATTTTTCACATTCTTTCTTCCCTTCTCCTGCAAGTCTTTTCTTTCATTTTTCATATTTTTCATATTTTCTTTCCTTCTGCACATCTTTTCTTTCATTTTTCATATTTTCCACATTCTTTCTCTCCTTCTCCTGCAAGTCTTTTTTCATATTTTTCACATTCTTTCTTCCCTTCTCCTGCAAGTCTTTTCTTTCATTTTTCATATTTTTCATATTTTCTTTCCTTCTGCACATCTTTTCTTTCATTTTTCATATTTTCCACATTCTTTCTCTCCTTCTCCTGCAAGTCTTTTTTCATATTTTTCACATTCTTTCTTCCCTTCTCCTGCAAGTCTTTTCTTTCATTTTTCATATTTTTCATATTTTCTTTCCTTCTGCACATCTTTTCTTTCATTTTTCATATTTTCCATATTCTTTCTCTCCTTCTCCTGCAAGTCTTTTTTCATATTTTTCACATTCTTTCTTCCCTTCTCCTGCAAGTCTTTTCTTTCATTTTTCATATTTTTCATATTTTCTTTCCTTCTGCACATCTTTTCTTTCATTTTTCATATTTTCCATATTCTTTCTCTCCTTCTCCTGCAAGTCTTTTTTCATATTTTTCACATTCTTTCTTCCCTTCTCCTGCAAGTCTTTTCTTTCATTTTTCATATTTTTCATATTTTCTTTCCTTCTGCACATCTTTTCTTTCATTTTTCATATTTTCCATATTCTTTCTCTCCTTCTCCTGCAAGTCTTTTTTCATATTTTTCACATTCTTTCTTCCCTTCTCCTGCAAGTCTTTTCTTTCATTTTTCATATTTTTCATATTTTCTTTCCTTCTGCACATCTTTTCTTTCATTTTTCATATTTTCCATATTCTTTCTCTCCTTCTCCTGCAAGTCTTTTTTCATATTTTTCACATTCTTTCTTCCCTTCTCCTGCAAGTCTTTTCTTTCATTTTTCATATTTTTCATATTTTCTTTCCTTCTGCACATCTTTTCTTTCATTTTTCATATTTTCCACATTCTTTCTCTCCTTCTCCTGCAAGTCTTTTTTCATATTTTTCACATTCTTTCTTCCCTTCTCCTGCAAGTCTTTTCTTTCATTTTTCATATTTTTCATATTTTCTTTCCTTCTGCACATCTTTTCTTTCATTTTTCATATTTTCCACATTCTTTCTCTCCTTCTCCTGCAAGTCTTTTTTCATATTTTTCACATTCTTTCTTCCCTTCTCCTGCAAGTCTTTTCTTTCATTTTTCATATTTTTCATATTTTCTTTCCTTCTGCACATCTTTTCTTTCATTTTTCATATTTTCCATATTCTTTCTCTCCTTCTCCTGCAAGTCTTTTTTCATATTTTTCACATTCTTTCTTCCCTTCTCCTGCAAGTCTTTTCTTTCATTTTTCATATTTTTCATATTTTCTTTCCTTCTGCACATCTTTTCTTTCATTTTTCATATTTTCCACATTCTTTCTCTCCTTCTCCTGCAAGTCTTTTTTCATATTTTTCACATTCTTTCTTCCCTTCTCCTGCAAGTCTTTTCTTTCATTTTTCATATTTTTCATATTTTCTTTCCTTCTGCACATCTTTTCTTTCATTTTTCATATTTTCCACATTCTTTCTCTCCTTCTCCTGCAAGTCTTTTTTCATATTTTTCACATTCTTTCTTCCCTTCTCCTGCAAGTCTTTTCTTTCATTTTTCATATTTTTCATATTTTCTTTCCTTCTGCACATCTTTTCTTTCATTTTTCATATTTTCCACATTCTTTCTCTCCTTCTCCTGCAAGTCTTTTTTCATATTTTTCACATTCTTTCTTCCCTTCTCCTGCAAGTCTTTTCTTTCATTTTTCATATTTTTCATATTTTCTTTTCTTCTGCACATCTTTTCTTTCATTTTTCATATTTTCCACATTCTTTCTCTCCTTCTCCTGCAAGTCTTTTTTCATATTTTTCACATTCTTTCTTCCCTTCTCCTGCAAGTCTTTTCTTTCATTTTTCATATTTTTCATATTTTCTTTCCTTCTGCACATCTTTTCTTTCATTTTTCATATTTTCCATATTCTTTCTCTCCTTCTCCTGCAAGTCTTTTTTCATATTTTTCACATTCTTTCTTCCCTTCTCCTGCAAGTCTTTTCTTTCATTTTTCATATTTTTCATATTTTCTTTCTTCTGCACATCTTTTCTTTCATTTTTCATATTTTCCATATTCTTTCTCTCCTTCTCCTGCAAGTCTTTTTTCATATTTTTCACATTCTTTCTTCCCTTCTCCTGCAAGTCTTTTCTTTCATTTTTCATATTTTTCATATTTTCTTTCCTTCTGCACATCTTTTCTTTCATTTTTCATATTTTCCACATTCTTTCTCTCCTTCTCCTGCAAGTCTTTTTTCATATTTTTCACATTCTTTCCTTCCCTTCTCCTGCAAGTCTTTTCTTTCATTTTTCATATTTTTCATATTTTCTTTCCTTCTGCACATCTTTTCTTTCATTTTTCATATTTTCCATATTCTTTCTCTCCTTCTCCTGCAAGTCTTTTTTCATATTTTTCACATTCTTTCTTCCCTTCTCCTGCAAGTCTTTTCTTTCATTTTTCATATTTTTCATATTTTCTTTCCTTCTGCACATCTTTTCTTTCATTTTTCATATTTTCCACATTCTTTCTCTCCTTCTCCTGCAAGTCTTTTTTCATATTTTTCACATTCTTTCTTCCCTTCTCCTGCAAGTCTTTTCTTTCATTTTTCATATTTTTCATATTTTCTTTCCTTCTGCACATCTTTTCTTTCATTTTTCATATTTCCCATATTCTTTCTCTCCTTCTCCTGCAAGTCTTTTTTCATATTTTTCACATTCTTTCCTTCCCTTCTCCTGCAAGTCTTTTCTTTCATTTTTCATATTTTTCATATTTTCTTTCCTTCTGCACATCTTTTCTTTCATTTTTCATATTTTCCACATTCTTTCTCTCCTTCTCCTGCAAGTCTTTTTTCATATTTTTCACATTCTTTCCTTCCCTTCTCCTGCAAGTCTTTTCTTTCATTTTTCATATTTTTCATATTTTCTTTCCTTCTGCACATCTTTTCTTTCATTTTTCATATTTTCCATATTCTTTCTCTCCTTCTCCTGCAAGTCTTTTTTCATATTTTTCACATTCTTTCCTTCCCTTCTCCTGCAAGTCTTTTCTTTCATTTTTCATATTCGCTCCTCTCCTGCAAGTCCTTTTTTCATATTTTTCACATTCTTTCCTTCCTCAAGTTTTCATTTTTCATATTTTTCATATTCTTTCTCTCCCTCCTCCTACAAATCTTTTTTTAATTTTTCACATTCTTTCTTCCCTTCTCCTGCAAGTCTTTTCCTTCATTTTTCATATTTTCCACATTCTTTCTTCCTTCTCCTGCAAGTCTTTTCTTTTCATTTTTCATATCTTCTCTCCTTCTCCTGCAAGTCCTTTTTTCATATTTTTCACATTCTTTCTTTTCTTCCTTCCCTGAAAGTCTTTTCTTTCATTTTTCATATTTTCCACATTCTTTCTCTCCTTCTCCTGCAAGTCTTTTCTTTCATTTTTCATATTCGCTCCTTCTCCTGCAAGTCTTTTTTTATATTTTTCACATTCTTTCTTCCCTTCTCCTGCAAGTCTTTTCTTTCATTTTTCATATTTTTCATATTTTCTTTCCTTCTGCACCTTTTCTTTCATTTTTCATATTTTCCATATTCTTTCTCTCCTTCTCCTGCAAGTCTTTTTTCATATTTTTCACATTCTTTCCTTCCCTTCTCCTGCAAGTCTTTTCTTTCATTTTTCATATTTTTCATATTTTCTTTCCTTCTGCACATCTTTTCTTTCATTTTTCATATTTTCCACATTCTTTCTCTCCTTCTCCTGCAAGTCTTTTTTTCATATTTTTCACATTCTTTCTTCCCTTCTCCTGCAAGTCTTTTCTTTCATTTTTCATATTTTTCATATTTTCTTTCCTTCTGCACATCTTTTCTTTCATTTTTCATATTTTCCATATTCTTTCTCTCCTTCTCCTGCAAGTCTTTTTTCATATTTTTCACATTCTTTCTTCCCTTCTCCTGCAAGTCTTTTCTTTCATTTTTCATATTTTTCATATTTTCTTTCCTTCTGCACATCTTTTCTTTCATTTTTCATATTTTCCATATTCTTTCTCTCCTTCTCCTGCAAGTCTTTTTTTCATATTTTTCACATTCTTTCTTCCCTTCTCCTGCAAGTCTTTTCTTTCATTTTTCATATTTTTCATATTTTCTTTCCTTCTGCACATCTTTTCTTTCATTTTTCATATTTTCCATATTCTTTCTCTCCTTCTCCTGCAAGTCTTTTTTATATTTTTCACATTCTTTCTTCCCTTCTCCTGCAAGTCTTTTCTTTCATTTTTCATATTTTTCATATTTTCTTTTCTTCTGCACATCTTTTCTTTCATTTTTCATATTTTCCATATTCTTTCTCTCCTTCTCCTGCAAGTCTTTTTTCATATTTTTCACATTCTTTCTTCCCTTCTCCTGCAAGTCTTTTCTTTCATTTTTCATATTTTTCATATTTTCTTTTCCTTCTGCAATCTTTTCTTTCATTTTTCATATTTTCCATATTCTTTCTCTCCTTCTCCTGCAAAGTCTTTTTTCATATTTTTCACATTCTTTCCTTCCCTTCTCCTGCAAGTTTTTTCTTTCATTTTTCATACTTCTTTCTCTCCTTCTCCTGCAAGTCTTTTTTTCATATTTTTCACATTCTTTCCTTCCCTGCAAGTCTTCTTTCATTTTTCATATTTTTCATATTCTTTCTCTCCTCCTCCTACAAATCTTTTTTTACATTTTTCACATTCTTTCTTCCCTTCTCCTGCAAGTCTTTTCCTTCATTTTTCATATTTTCCACATTCTTTCTCTCCTTCTCCTGCAAGTCTTTTCTTTCATTTTTCATATTCTCTCCTTCTCCTGCAAGTCTTTTCTTTCATTTTTCATATTCGCTCCTTCTCCTGCAAGTCTTTTTTTCATATTTTTCACATTCTTTCTTCCCTTCTCCTGCAAGTCTTTTCTTTCATTTTTCATATTTTTCATATTTTCTTTCCTTCTGCACATCTTTTCTTTCATTTTTCATATTTTCTACATTCTTTCTCTCCTTCTCCTGCAAGTCTTTTTTTCATATTTTTCACATTCTTTCTTCCCTTCTCCTGCAAGTTTTTTCTGTCATTTTTCATATTTTTCATATTTTCTTTCCTTCTGCACATCTTTTCTTTCATTTTTCATATTTTCCATATTCTTTCTTTCCTTCTCCTACAAGTCTTTTTTTTATATTTTTCACATTCTTTCTCTTCTTCTCCTGCAAGTCTTTCGTTTTTCATATTCTCTCCTTCTCCTGCAAGTCCTTTTTCCATATTTTTCACATTCTTTCTTTTCTTCCTTCCCTGCAAGTCTTTTCCTTCATTTTTCATATTTTCCATATTCTTTCTCTCCTTCTCTTGCAAGTTTTTTTTTCATATTTTTCACATTCTTTCTTCCCTTCTCCTGCAAGTTTTTTCTTTCATTTTTCATATTTTTCATATTCTTTTTTTCTTCTCCTGCATGTCTTTTCTTTTCACATTCTTTCTTTCCTTCTCTTGCAAGTTTTTTCTGTCATTTTTCATATTTTTCATATTTTCTTTCCTTCTCCTGCACATCTTTTCTTTCATTTTTTCATATTTTTTACATGCTTTCTTTCCTTCTCCTGCAAGTCTTTTCTATCATTTTTCATATTTTCACATTCTTTCCTTCCTTCCTTGCAAGTCTTCTTTCATTTTTCATATTCTTTTTTTTCTTCTCCTGCACATCTTTTCTTTTCACATTCTTTCCTCCCTTCTCCTGCAAGTCTTTTCTTTCATTTTTCATATTTTTCACGTTCCTTCCATCCTTCTCCTGCACCTCTTTTCTTTTCTAATATTCTGCCTCCCACAATGCATTTTCCTTCTTTCCTAATCTTATTTTTCCCCAAATACATGCCGCCCTTTTCTGTCTTTCCCACAAACACCATTCTGCCTTTCTCATATTCTGCCTTCTCTCTTCTCCCCAATTATATTGTGTTTCTTTTCTACGTGCATTTTTCCTTCTTGCCTTCTTCCCACCAGCTTTTTCTTTCATTTCTTCTTACTGAACCAGCTCGTGGCTCCATCTTCTTTCTTCGTTCTCATATTCTGCTTTTCTTTTCCATGTGCATTTTCCTTCTGGTTCTCTTCCTTCCACTTTCCACTTTTTCCTTCTTTCTCCTACGTATCTTTTTCTTCCGTTTCTCATATTCAGCCACCCTCCCATAATAGAAGGAGCCCTGGTGGCGCAGTGGTTAAATGCCAGTACTGCAAGCTACAAGGTTGTGAGTTCGATCCTGCCCGGCTCCAAGGTTGACTCAACCTTCCATCCTTCCGCAGGTCGATAAAATGATTACCCAGCTTGTTGGGGGCATGTATAGAAATGTTTCGAAATACATGCTATTTGTAAGTTGTTCGCCGCCTCGATCCATATGGAGAGCCGGGATACAAATAAATAAATAAAAATAAAAAAATAGAATCATACGTTTGGAAGGGACAGCATGCAGAAACATTCAATGCAGAAACTCCGCTAAAGCGTTCAAAAGAGCACCCAGAGAAGGTGACTCCACCACCCTTTTAGGCAACTAGTTCCATTGCTGAACCGTGCTTACTGTCAAGAAGCTCCTCCCAGTGTTCAAACAAAACCTAGGCCATGTCCGCATTAGCCTGTTATAGTGCTAGTATTCCACTTTCAGTATTCTATGGACTCCTGGGGGTTGCCGTTTAGGGAGGGGCTCAAAGGCCCCTCCTTAAAGGCTCCTCCCCAAACTGCAAATCCCAGGATGCCATAGGATGTTGAAAGTGGAATAATAGCACTGTAACAGTCTAGTGCGGAAATGGCCCCTGTTCTCCTGTAACTTCATTAATCCTGGTCCTACCCTCTGGGTCGGCAGAGAACAGGGTTGCCCCCTCTTCTCTGTGGCAGCTCTTGAGGCATTTAAAGAGTGCAGCCATGTCACCCTTCAGTCTTCTCTTCACCAGACAAAACATGCCCAGTTTCTTCAATCTCTCCTCTGGCATTTTTCACTCCACATATAGTAAAAGTCTTTGTTGCAGAATTTTGAGCATGGATTTGCTTACTTGGGAAATTAATGGAACAGAGCTGTGGTTACTGCAATTCCCAGTGTCCCTTTTCTTGAGGACTGGAGTGTATATTAAGCATTTCCAATGTGTGCGCCATTCTTTTTTTTCTTCCATATTTGTTCATAGATTTTAGTTAGAACTAGAGTGGATTCTGTGTCTGTAGGTTGAAACAATTCTGTTTGTAGGCCATCTGTTTCTTGTGATTTATTTCTCCCAAGTGCTGACTGCAGCTTCCACTTCACTTACTAAAATTGTAGTTTCTTCTTCAAATGGTTCTTCCTTCAATGACTGTCATCATTTCATTTCTTTTATATAGTTCTTCACTGTATTGTTTCCATTATCTTTTTATTTTTACTTGGTCACGTAAGGTATTCCCCTGTTGCTCATATAGTCTCCCCGTTCTTGGTTTAAGTTTGCCTTTGATTTCTCAGATCTTGTAAAAGAGGTCTCTTGTTCTTCCTTTTTTGTTGTCATATGCTAATTTCTCTTCACTGCTTATTATAGTAATTCTTGTCCCTGCATGAAGCTGTTGAACAGTTAAATTCAGGGTTCTGACTCTATTTCTGTCACCTTTTATTTTTGCTTTTAATCTGTCCTTAACTGCTTGAAGAATTTCATTTGTCATCCATTGAGGCTTCTCTTTCTTTTTGGCTACATATAGTGTCTTTTTGCATTCCTCCCTGACAACATCCCTGGCATTGCTCTTCTGGCTGCCAGTCAATTGGGCTTAACAGTGCACATCTATTTTTCACATTATCTTTAAATTCTATGGGGATATATATTCTTCAGGTTGCATTTCATCATGATGATTGGTTTAGTGTTCTTCCTTAGTTTTACTCTAATTTTGCTATTAGCAGTTCATGGACTGTGTCACAATCTGCTCCTGGTCTTGCTTTTGCAGAGAGAATGCAACTTCTTCACCTTCTGCTTCCAATTAGGTAGTCGATTTGATTTCTATATTGGGCATCAGGTGATCTCCTTTTAGGCTTGCTTGAAGAATGTGTTATGATGAAGAAACTGTGGGCTTCACAAAAATCAGCTGCCCTCCTGTTTCATTTCTTGATCCTAGGCCAAATTTTCCTACAATCTTTGATTCCACTCTATTTCTTACTTTTACATTCCAATTGCCTCTGATTAACAAGTCCTGTTTTGAGTGTATGATCAATTTCCTCTGGGACTCCAGCACAGAATCTTTAAATCTCTTCTTTTTCTTCTGTAGCTGAAGTGTAAACCTGGATTATGCTTGTACAGATGTTTTCCCTGAAGTCTTGTTGACAGGCTTCGATCAGACTTTGCATTATATCCTTTGACTGCTTTTGCTACACCTCTCCTCACTATGAATGCCACCCCCTTTCTTCCTAGATTTTCATTTTCTGAGCAAAACACTGTATAAACACCTGACTCAAAAAGTTCCCCCTTTTGTTCACTCACTCCAAGTATTGCAATGTTTGTACGTTCCATTTCTTGTTTTATTATGTCTCCTGATTCTTGCTTCTCACATTCCATGCTCCTATGTGTTCTGGAGGTTCGGACTTTCCTTTCACCTCCAAGCATGTCAGCAGGTGATCATCCTTTCAGCTGGAGTCCAGTTGCATCCTTAGCCATTCAAAATTGTCTTCTGCTGTACCCCAGTAGCTCGTTCAGTGCCATCTGATATTGACAAGCTGGAGCAAGTCCAGAGGAGGGCGACCAAAATGGTGAGAGGCCTGGAAGCCATGAAGCCCTGTGAGGATAGACTTAGAGAGCTGGGGATGTTTAGTCTGCAGAAGAGAAGGTTAAGAGGGGACATGAGAGCCATGTTTAAATATTTGAAGGGATGTCATGTAGAGGAGGGAGAGGGCTTGTTTTCTGCTGCTCCAGAGACCAGGACAAGGAGCAATGGATTCAAGCTGCAGGAAAGGAGATTCCACCTGAACCTCAGGAAGAACTTTCGGACAGTCAGGGCTGTCCGGCAGTGGAATCTGCTGCCTCGGAGTGTGGTGGAGTCTCCTTCCTTGGAGGTTTTTAAGCAGAGGCTAGATGGCCATCTGTCGGGAGTGCTTTGAGGGTGTTCCTGCATGGCAGGGGGTTGGACTGGATGGCCCCTGTGGTCTCTTCCAACTCTACTTTTCTATGATTCTATGATTCTATCTGATATGGGAGTCTCATCTTCTGGCGCTATCTCCTTTTTCATTTTAGATTGTCTCATCACAAGATTTTCCTGGTAAAGGACATGCAAAAGGGGTTGGCTTCACCTCTTTCTGGACAGCACTAGCAGGTGTTACCCCACCAGCAGCACCACAGTGGCACAAGCCTGTAATCCATCTATTCGGGTGGCTGAGGCTGGTGGATCACTTGAGTTCAGGGCGGCAGCAGGCTATGCTGATTGGGTGCCCCCATTAAATTTGACCTCAATTCCATCAGCATAGCACAGGAAGGATGCAATTCCACGACCACATGCCGATTACTGCCTTCTTTATCAGACGCATGACAATTACGTTATTAACAATGGCCACTCACCAAAGGCTTTATGCTGAAATAAAAAACATTTTGGCTTCTAAGTGAGCCAGTTATTACATAAGATAACAAATCGTTGTCAGATTCGACATTTTGAAGAGATGATTGAACTTCATGACAAATCATTGCAACTCATTAGTGTCCTGCTTTAATCTCCCTCTGAAGCTTCTTTGCTCTGTAACGACCACTTTTACGTCAGTGGCAAAGTGCCAAAGCTTTTGGCCATAATGCTGTTTTTTACAAAATCTACGTATGCCTGCCCAGACCTCTTTCCTTCTCTTTCTCTGTTTAGCTGGAAGGTGTTTGGGGTTTTTGGTTTGTTGGTTTGTTTGGTGTTTTTTTAAGCAGCATTGGCTTTGGAAGGATAGTGAAGGGGAGCTGGAGAAACATGGATTTTTTTTTTAAAGGAGGTGTTGCATTGTAGCAGCATGTCTGCAGTAAGACAATGCAATAAAGCCTGAGATAGTAAAGAACTGGATTCGACTCTAGCTGTGCATGTCTAAAACAGGCAAGATAAACAGCAGCTCCCTCCAGAATTCTTTCTGAGCATGTCTGAACAGCAAAAGAGAAAGGAAAGGGGAAAGCAGACAAGCTGCTCCATCAATTCCCTGCAATCTTTTTTTTTTTTTTTAAAGCATAGATGTATAAGTGTGATCACCAAAATAGAAATCATGAGGCTGGTGAAAGTGAAAGTCATTCCTGCATGCGTTTTGGAAGATGCATTCATAATTTACTTTGTTCCTATAATTTATTTATTTTGTTTACTTACCTTACATGACCTGGTTGTTTCATTTGACATGTGAATATAGTTCATTTTGAATAAAACACTTGCTGAAACATGTTGAACTGCTCTTTTTTATTAATGTAAGAACTTACCTCTATTTTTTCCATTGTATTTCTGCCTCTGATAGTAATTTTTCTCTTAAAGAAGTAATGCCCAGGAACACACCTGATTTCTTATGGAGGTATACCTGTATGCATTGTACAGCAAAGCAATGGAGAAGGGAGCCATGGTGGCGCAGTGGTTCAATGCCAGTACTGCAAGCCACAAGGTTGTGAGTTCGATCCTGCCCAGCTCCAAGGTTGACTCAGCCTTCCATCCTTTTGCAGGTCGGTAAAATGAGTACCCAGCTTGTTGGGGGCATGTATAGAAGTGTTTCGAAATACATGCTATTTGTAAGTTGTTCGCCGCCTCGGTCCATATGGAGAGGTGGGATACAAATAAATAAATAAATAAATAAATAAATAAGTGGGGGGGGACATTTCCCGCACATTTGTTCCAGAGCTATCTGAAATAGTTGTTGGATTGGGTCAAAAACCTTATTCCATTATGCATTTTGGTCCCATAAGATAAACACATCAATTTTGCCGACAGTGATCAAGTATGCACATTTGTGTGGTATGACAAATTCTTTCAATTAATAGTACAGTATATAAGAGGCCTTGTAAAACCTTTGTAATTAACTGGGAGACTGACTGAGTCCAAGAAAGTTAATGCCACAAACTTCATTCTTCCAGTTAATTTGGAAGGTACTACAAGAACCCTTTGTATGCTAAACTATGGCCCTTTTCACACGCAGTTTCTGTAGCGTGAGGGCCCCTTGAGCATCGCATGAACGGGAGCGTCAATCTGTATGACGCACTCCCATTCACGTGACGCTCACAAGCCTAAATTGGGACGCGCATGCATTTTATTATTTTCAGCTCTAAGCCGAAAATACTGCGTGGTCGCGCAATGCTCGCAGGGCCCTTGCGCACTTACCTGCATGCAGTGCGTTGGAGCCGGGCCGGTCGCGCTTCCTCCCTCAGCACAGCCTACAGCTTCCAGACTGCGCTGCAGAAGGAAGGGGCGGGGCGCTTGCGCGACGGTCACACTACCAGGAAGCGACCTGTGGGATGAAGGAGCGGGGAAGTGGCAGTGTTCTGGATGAGGCTTTTCGCGCAAGATGCCCTCCCCAGTCGCGCAAACGGGTAACGTGCGAAAAGCCTCTATGTCTTGGTGTAAGAGAGCCAGGGTGGTGTAGTGTTGGACTATGACCTTGGAGGCCAGAGTTCGAGTCCCTGCTCAGTCATGGAAACCTGCTGGACATATCACATACTCTTAGCCCAAAAGCCCCGTGATAGGTCAGAAATGACTTGAAGGCACACAACAAGAGCAACAATGTAAGACAGTCATGAAAAAATGTGCCAGAGATGGTCAGAAATTACATGTGTGAACAGCTGTTGCAAATAAACTATTATTTTCTGACTCAACCTTCTCACTGAGAGTGTGTCAAATTGTTAAATGTGTGTGGGTCAGGCAAAAAACATGACAGTCCCAGATGCTGTTCAGGAGTTTCCAACTGGAGTGTAAAATGGATGTCTTAGTAGCAGCAGCTGTCTCATTGGCATTAGCCATAGGTGTACACCAGGCTGGACAAAGTGGGGCCCCAAGGGTCAAAAATTAAAAAAAAAACAAACATTTTAGTGCTCTGTAATGCCCTAAAATAAGCAAGAAAATAACTGTTCCTCGTAGGTCTTCATGGTTTCCAGGCCTTCGAACATTTCGACCCTCCTCTAAACACATTCCAGCTTGTCAATATCCTTCTTGAACTGTGGTGCCCAAAACAGGAGACAGGATTCCAGGTGGTGTCTGACCAAAGCAAAACAGAGTGGTACCATCATTTCTCTTGACCTAGACCAGCGGTTCTCAACCTGTGGGTCGCGACCCCTTTGGGGGCGAACGACCTTTTCACAGGGGTTGCCTAAGACCATCGGAAAATATGTATTTACGATGGTCTTAGGCTCCATTCTCTCCTCGGTGGTGGTGCACAAGCGCGAGCCATGCGCTCGCGGCCTCCAGCCCCCTGTTCAGAAGAGACTGAAATTGCTCCCCTTCTCCGCTACTGGGAGAACCTCCTGTCTGACGGGCCAGCTCGGGGGGGGGCGGTGGCAGCACGGGGGGGGCAGGCTCCCTCCTCACCACAGCCCCTGCCCTACTCGCCACAGAGGGGGGCGCTGTGGAAGGGCCGGGGGGCCGCAAGGCGGTGCTTTTCCAGGGGGTGAGCTGCGCCCGGCACAAGAGACAAAGGCGCTGGGATTCCTCCCCCCGGCCAGGGTCGACACTCTGGAAACTTTTCCCACACTGCCTCCCCCAGCAGAAATGAGAGCAAAGCAGAAGCAGAGTCTGGGGGGGGGGTTCTCAGAATTTTTTCCGGGAGGGGACGCGCAGCTCCTCTTTCCCTCCCTGCCCGCCCCCCCATTCCTGGCCGGCGAGGAGGCCTTTGCTGGGCAGGGGGAGGCATTATAAATAATAAATAAATAATTTTGTGGTTGGGGGTCACTACAACATGAGGAACTGTATTAAAGGGTCGCGGCATTAGGAAGGTTCACCTAGACACTATACGCTTGTTGACGCACCCAGAATAGCATCGGCTTTCTTAGCTGCTGCCATCACACTGCTGACTCATGTTCAGCTTGTGGTCTACTAAAACTCCTAGATCCTTTTCACATGTACTGTGGTCAAGCCAGGCGTCAACCGTCTTAGGTGACGTTTTGTGTGCCTCCTAACTCAATGAGCTCCAGAGCAGATTAATTTTGCGACCTTGCTTTTCTCTCTGACACAAATTTCTCCCTGCTTTAAAAATCAAACAGCTTTCTTTATCATGATCCTAGCCTATTTCTAAGCCCCTGCCTTGTTAAACCTGCAGGCGGTTGCTCAATGGTGTAACCACTGCGGAAGGAGCAAAAGGAGAGCGTTGTGCCCCAAATAAGAATTCTGCACTCCCAAATGAAAATTTCCTGCAGTCCCCACATTTCTAACACTGGACTGACTTGAAACGTCAGCGGAGCATTTTGAAATGCAGTTTAGGCCCCAAAAGAAAAGGGGCAGGCAAAGAAATTGAGGGAATAAATAGCAAATAGAAGGGTTCTGTCTGTGAACAGTTTTCCGTGTCGCATTCTCTGCCATGCTAGAAGTTTGGGGAATGAAGGGGGGAAAATTTTTTTGGGGTGGGGACAGAATTCTTATTTGACAGCAATGTCCTCATTTTGCCCTCCCTGTACCTACACCCCTCTCTGGGCCACATTCGACCCTCTTTTTCAGTCATATATCTAGGGCAGAGCTTTCCAAACTGTGGCCATTTCCACACTAGCCTGTTATAGCGCTATGATTTCACTTGCAACATCCTATGGAATCCTGGGGTTTGCAGTTTAGGGAGGCCCCTCCCTAAACTGGCTTGGGCTTATTTGGGCTCCGGCCCCTCCCGAAACTGCAAACCCCAGGATTCCAGAGGATGTTGCAAGTGGAATCATCACGCTATAACAGGCTAGTGCGGAAATGGGCTGTGTGTCACCTGCAGTGTGTGTGTGTTGTGTGAACATAATGGGTGGAGGGGTTGCCTCTTCCACCACTATGACAGGCCAGGCCTGGGTGAAGGGGCTGCCTCTGCTGCCACCGAAAACCAAGGAAGACCCCAGCGAGGGTGGCAGTAGTAGGCCAGTCCCAGGTGGAGGGGCTGCCCACTCACTGAATTACTTATTGAATTACTGCATTGTGAAATCATGCATGTCTAAAGCCGTTTCCGCACTAGGCTGTTATAGCGCTATAATTCCACTTTCAAACTCCCATGGAATCCTGGGGTTTGCAGTTCCGGGAGGGGCCAAACCCCAGGATTCCATAGGAGGTTGAAAGTGGAATCATAGCGCTATAACAGCCTAGTGCGGAACTGGCCTAAAACGTCTGTCACGAACCAGACAAGTTTGGAAAGCTCCGATCTAGGGACACAGCTACAGGGAGGGGGGAGCAAACTGAGCACATGATCTCCCTCCCCTTGTTCCCCAAATTTCGAACACTGCAGGGAGCCATGGTGGCGCAGTGGTTAAATGCCAGTACTGCAACCACAAGGTTGTGAGTTCGATCCTGCTGGGCTCCAAGGTTGACTCAGCCTTCCATCCTTCCGCAGGTCGGTAAAATGAGTACCCAGCTTGTTGGGGGCATGTATAGAAATGTTTCGAAACACATGCTATTTGTAAGTTGTTCGCGGCCTCGATCCATATGGAGAGGCGGGATACAAATAAATAATAAATAAAAAAAAAATCTTAAAACGTCAGAAGAGTTCTGGATGTAAAAAATGTTTTCAGGGCTTCAATCTCTGCAATGGTAAAAATCTGGGGACTGAAGAGAAAATCTGGCAGGGGGGACAGAATTCCTGGCCCCATTTCGCCCCCCCAAAAAAGCTACACCCGGGTCCTCCCCTTCCCCCCCCCTTTTCCTTGCCGCCTCACCCTTTCTTGCAAGTCGGAAAACCCCCAATCCGCCTCATCCCGACGTTGCCAAGCCACCCTCCTCCTTCCCTCCCGCCACCCCTTCAGCCCGTTTGCAAAGCGAACGAGCTGGGGCTGCAAGCATGCATGCATGCACGCGCTTATTCATGCATGCACAAACGCACGCGCGCATGCTTATTCATGCATGCATAAATGAATGCGCGCATGCTTACTCATGCATGCATAAATGCACGCATGCACTTATGCATGCTTATTCATGCACGTATAAATGCATGCGCGCGTGCTTATTCATGCATGCACTTATGCATGCATGCATAAGTAAATGAGCAAATGATGATGAGAATGAGAATCCTCGTATAAAAAAATTCAAATAGCGCCACTTCCTCTGGCAGCCAGTTCAAAGGCAGGCTGCGCACTCCTTCCGGGTCAGTTTTCACTTTCTTTCTGTCTCTCCCTCCCCTCGGCGGCCAGGCGGGGCTTTTACTTCCTGGGGCAGGGAGGGTGGAGGAGCTGCTCGCCTGGCCTCCCCCCATCCCTCCCGAGGAGACGGGCGGGCGGACATGTTTTCCCTTTTCCCCCTCTGCGCCTGGAAGGGTCCTTTCTTTGATTCTCTTCCCCCCCCAAATCCCTCCCGGGGCGCTGCAGGGCTCCCTCTCCCCGCCTGCCTTTCCCTGGGCAACCCGGAGCCCTGATCATGGGGCCCTCCTAGAGCGCACGGGGGGAGCCCTCCCTTCGGGGGCAGCGGTGGGGAAGGCTGGTCCCCCCCTATTTTTTTTGGATATTTTTTGCAGGGTTTTGGGAACTCCGTTTGCAAACCAGACCGTCCCCTTTGTTGGCTCTCGCCTCCTCTTCCAGCCCTTTTGTATTCGCTCCACCCGCAGTTTTGGGATTCCTGAGCATCGCCTTTTCTGGTTCCCTTTTTTTCTCCAAAAATATTGGGTGTATTTTTTTTTTATTATTATTTTGGTGCAAAGAGATCGCCCGGTTTCGGTGGCTTCGGGAGCGGAGGGAAAAACAACGACAACCATAATCCGAAGGCTAGGAGGAAAAATAAATAAATAAGTGGCATTATTAAACCGGATCGTTGGGGAGGTTCGTGCGTAAAGGAATGCGGAGCGGCGCGGAGTCTTCCTCCAAGAGGATCGCGGCTGCCGTGTGAACGCGCGCAAAAAAAGCGAACCGATCCCCCTCCAAGGCATTCCAAAAAGGGGATCCAGAGGGTGGGGAGTGGGTGGGAAGCTCGGCTTTCTTCTCGGCTATGGAGGAACTTCGGAGCGCAAGGATGTTGACACCTGTTACGGGTGAGTGGGGTCGTGGGGAGGGGGCGACACGCGTGGGCTGGCTGGCTTCCCTGGCTCCGTGTCGGGGAGGGAGATCGCCAAGGCCCCCTTGAGGTCGGGGGGGCTGGTTCGGGAAGCGAGGCGCACGGTTAGGATCGCGACCTTGGCAGCGCGCAGGGCGCCTGGGGAGGAATCTGGAGGCTGGCTTGTCCAGGGCGTCAGGCTCGGGGCGCCTTTGGAGATCCTGAGCTGGCGCCGAGAGCCTGGCGTATAGGATCGCGCTGATTTAGCGCGCAAGGGGCAGCCTCTCGGGAAATCTCCCGCGCAAGGCTGCCGTGGAGGTGGCTCGGCCAGGAAGGGAGGATACCGATCTCCTGAGAAGGTCCCCTGCGCCGAAGTGGAGTGGGAGGCGCAAGTATAACATGGAAGGATCCTAACCGCTCGGGAAAGGATCCGGCGCAAGAGAGCCATGGGAACGGCTAAGTCTCCATTACCCCGGTTGAGTTTTTACGCAGCAACCCTTCCCGACGGGTTCCCACCCGTCCGCTTTTCCAATGGAAAATCTGGAAGACGTTTGAAAAATATTTTTGAAATTAATTTCCCCCCCCATTCCTTGGAAACGTTTTGTTTGGAGGAGTCAGGCTGGATCCTGTGCCTTTCCTCGCTTTGGATCGGCCTCGTGGGGCTCCGCTCGCTCCGAATCGTGTGGGTTTACACCGGTTTCGGTTTTTTTCTCTGTCTCTCCCTCCAGTCCTTCATCCCGTGGGAGGGATCTTATTTCCCCCCTTCCGCTCCAAGCGAGAGAAGCAGGAATCGGGGCCGGTTCCGATCTCGCTGCGTCACCAGCTCGGTTCTGGGGCGGGTTGGCTCCGGGGCCGGTCCGCTCCTCGGCGCCGCGTCTCCTCGGAAGTAAGGGCGCCCACGTGGCTTCGCCTCCCCGGGCGGCGTGTCGGAGCGGCTTTGGTTTCGGTCTCGCCTGCGCGTCCCGCGGCCCCGCGATCCCGGCTGGGTTTACTCGGAAGTAAGTCCCGAACCGGGCCCGGAGGAAAAGGAAGGGCTCGCGGTGCCTGCTTTCGGATCCTTTTGACCTTGCCCGGGTGTTCGGGAAGGAGGAAGGAAGGAGGCTCGCGTGGAGGGGTCATGCGCTGGAAAGGAAGGCTTAGCCAAGGCCTCTGGCCGGGGGCTAGAAAGCAAGACCCTTTCCGCACTAGACTGTTATAGCGCTATTATCCCACTTTCAACCTTTGGAATGCTGGGGTTTGCAGTTTGGAGAGGAGGAAGGGGAGGCCTTTGAGGCCCTTCCCCAAACTGCAAACCCCAGGATTCCTTAGGAGGTTGAAAGTGGAATCATAGCGCTATAACAGTCCAGTGCGGAAACGGCCCAAAAGTTGCTCTTAGGGAGGTGTAACTTATGTGGGAGAAAGCCCCAGGCAACCCTGGGAAATCCTCCATTTACAAAAGCGAAATGGGGTTGGAAAGGTAAGCCCCATGCAAAAGGTGTCCGCACTAAATTGTTATAGCGGTATTGTTCCACTTCCAGTCTTTGGAATGCTGGGGTTTGCAGTTTGGAGAGGAGGAAGGGGAGGCCTTTGAGGCCCCTCCCTAAACTGCAAATCCCAGGATTCCTTAGGAGGTTGAAAGTGGAATCATAGCGCTATAAGAGTCTAGTGCGGAAACGGCCCAAACGTTGCTCTTAGGGAGGCGTAACTGATGTGGGAGAAAGCGCCAGGCAACCCTGGGAAATCCTCCATTTACAAAAGCGAAATGGGGTTGGAAATTTAAGCCCAATGCAAAAGGAGTCTCAGTCCGTTTCCACACTAAACTGTTGTAGCAGTATTATTCCACTTTCAAGCTCCTATGGAATCCTGGGGTTTGCAGTTTGGGGAGGGGGCTGAGGAGAAGAAGAAGCGGAGGCCTTTGGGGGCCTTCCCTAAACTGCAAACCCCAGGATTCCGTAGGAGCTTGAAAGTGGAACAATACCTCTGTAACCATCTAGTGCGGAAATGGACCCTGGTGCCATACAGTACTAGCAATAGCATTTGCCTTTTTGTACCACTTTATAGCGCCAAGCACCTCTCATGTTCCAGTAGAAGAAAAGCAGGGAAATAAAAACACAAAAGGAAGAGGGGGGGAATTTCCTATTAGTGGTAACTTCCTCTGTAAATCTGATCCGAGTATAAATCCAGTTGTGAGTTTGGTGTAGACATCCTGCTTTCCAAGGTTGCCGGCTGACCAAAGGGGGGCTCAGAGGCATAGCCAGCAAGTGTGGGAGAAATTTGGCCATTTCCGCACGAGCCTGTTCTAGCGGGATGATTCCACTTTCAACCTCCTCTGGAATCCTGGGGTTTGCAGTTTCGGGAGGGGCCGGCCGGCCCCTCCCGAAACTGCAAACCCCAGGATTCCAGAGGAGGTTGAAAGTGGAATCATCCCGCTAGAACAGGCTTGTGCGGAAATGGCCCAAGTCAGAAAAGTGCCGAAGGAGCTCCGGCTGACTGGAGAGGTTAGAACCCATAAAAAGACCTTTTTTTTTAAATTCCACCTGGGGCAGAAGGAAGAACAAGGAAAGGGTAGGGCGGCTGTGTGGCAAAGGTGGCAAAATGCAAGCTGAGAAAAGGCAGAATTAGTCAGCACCTCGTTGGCCTTGGACTTCTCCCGAAAGGAAGAATGGGCTGGACTGGGGGAAATGGAGCAGATAGTGGGGTAGGGGAAATGCAGCACAGAAGAGGCAAAGAAGCAGTACAGGAATACGGTTAGCCCTCCACATTTGCAGGTTTCACTTTTGCAGATTTGATTATCCACGGATTATTTGCTGTCTCCGCCGCTGCCTCCCTAGGCCATTTTTAATAGGGACTGCAAGCCTCGCGAGACTGAGAAACAGCGAGCAAGGATTGTAAGTCCCTCTTAAAAATGGTGGGGGCAGCAGGGGAGGTGGTGGGAAGCCCCCCAGCCCCCCACTTCTGCCTTGAGAAGGAACCCTGATGCCTCAAAGGAATCCACAGTGGGTTCAATATGGCGACCATACTTTTTTTCTGGGTTAAATACTGTTTCGGAGAGCCTAGAGTTATTCATCTTTTTTTCACTTTCATGGGAGTCCTGTGCCCCTAACCCTAGCAAATGTGGAGGGATGCCTGTACTTGGTGATTCTAAGGCCATTTCCGCACTAGGCTGTTATAGTGCTATTATTCCACTTTCAACCTCCTATGAAATCCTGGGGTTTGCAGTTTAGGGAGGGGCCTTTGAAGAGAGGAGGAAGTTGAGGCCTTTGAGGCCCCTCCCTAAACTGCAAACCCCAGGGTTCCATAGGATGTTGAAAGTGGAATAATAGCGCTATAACAGCCTAGTGCAGATATGGCCTAAATCAGTGGTTCTCAACCTGGGGGTCCGGACCCCTTTGGGGGTCGAACGGCCATTTCACAGGGGTCGCCGCTCCTCAATCCTGCCCCCCTTTTAAAAGAAGGTGGCCTCACAGCGAATGGGAGCAGTGCTTCTGAGACCCCTGCGCTGGGGTTCAAACTGCAAACCCCAGGATTCCATAGGATAGTGAAAGTGGAATCATAGCGGTATAACAGTCTAGTGCAGAAATAGCCAGGATGACTTTCTCCTCTCGCTTTTGTTGTGTGTGGACCCTTGGCGCTTGCCACACGCACGTGTTGTGTTCTTCGCCCTGACTGTCTTGCATTCCTCGCTTTTTGTATGTTCAGCGTCCGCACTCCCTTTAAGGGAGGGAGGGAGGGAAACAAAACGCGTCTGCTTCTGCCGCCGCCATCTTTCCTCTCTCCCTGTCCTTTCCTCCCTGCGCCTCGTGTAAAACGTGGGCTGTTTCGGCCTTGCCTTTGGGAGTGACTGGCTTTTTGAACTGTGGAAACCCAACATTCAGAACTAGAACTCCTGCCTTAATTCTGGCATTGATGGACGCTTTCTGTGCTTAAAAAAGGGGGGAGGGTTACCAGTTTTTAGGCATTAGAAGTCTATCCAGAGCAGTGATTTAGGGCAGTGTTTCCAATCTATTTGGTGTTGGAAATAACTAACTAACTAATAAATAAATAAATAATAACGAAAATGATTTTATGGTTGGGGGTCACCACAACATGAGGAACTGTATTAAGGGGTCGCGGCATTAGGAAGGTTGAGAACCACTGGCCTAAATGAACTCAGGTCTCCAGGGCCAGATGAACTACCTCCAAGGGTATTTTAAAAGGGGCGGAACCCGGAAGCCGTCTCGGAACCACTGGCAATAAATCTTTGAGAATCCCAGGAGACTTACTCAGTAGACTTGGTGTGAAGGAAATCCATCTTTTCCCTTATCTGATCTTGCTAATTGGGTAATTGACATCTCTGACTCCTTCTGTGCTGATGACCCCCAATAAATGTCACCTAAGCCCAAGACCTCCTTAACCCCTTGTTTACCTGGAGTGAGAACAATCTCCCTTCAGCCGCCGGTTGCCTAGATAGTGGGAAGAGCCTATTATCACCCTTGGTGTCAGTGATTCTCTCAAGTATGCTTATGAAATTCTTGCTGCAGTGATAATTTGGTGCAAATTATTTTTTAGAGGGTTTTTTTTTTTTGGACATGCCTCTGAAACATTGTTTTTTGTGTCTTCCCTTCCCTCATCCTTGCGGCCTTTTTCCGAAGGAGTAGATCTAGATTGATTTTAAAGTCAAAGCAGTTTTAATCGTAAGGACTGTGATTTGAATCGTAATGCTTTCATTTTTAAGTCCCTCTTTCTTCCCGATTTAAACCAAATCTCCTTTTGCAATTATTATGATTTTGCAATTTTGCAATTATTATGATTGGTGAACAAGGATCAGACGGTCGCTAACTAGTTTTAATTGTTTTGTGCAGTTTGTACAACAGGGAGCATGACCCAAAAGCCTTCCGTGCTGTAGAATTATATTTAACCAGGGAACGACAACACAGTATCCATAGACAGCCAGTGTTGTGTAGTGGTTGGAACACTGAACTTCTCTGGAGACCAGGGTTGAAATCCTTCCTCAGCTGTGGAAACCCGCTGAGTGACCTTAGGCAAGTCACCCTCTCTTAGCCTCAGAGGAAGACAAAAGCTAACACCCTCTGAAAAATCTTGACAAGAAAACCCTGGGATAGGTTCATATAAGGGTCTCTTTATTTTTATTTTTATTTATTTATTTGTATCCCGCCTCTCCATATGGATCGAGGCGGCGAACAACTTACAAATAGCAGGTATTTCGAAACATTTCTATACATGCCCCCAACAAGCTGGGTACTCATTTTACCGACCTGCGAAAGGATGGAAGGCTGAGTCAACCTTGGAGCCCGACAGGATCGAGCTTACAACCTTGTGGCTTGCAGTACTGGCATTTAACCACTGCGCCACCAGGGCTCTTTAAGTTGGAAACAATGGCCATTTCCACACTAGCCTGTTATAGCATGATGATTCCACTTTCAACATCCTCTGGAATCCTAGGGCTTGCTGGCCCCTTCCGAAACTGCAAACCCCAGGATTCCAGAGGATGTTGAAACAGGCTAGTGTGGAAATGGCCAATGTGAAGGCACCCAATAACATACCTAGTAAATAGCTACTCCGAAGTAGATCCCATTGAATTTAATGGGGCGTACTTCCACCTAACTGGGTATGCAGGCCTGGAGTCAAAAGAAAGATTTCTCTGTGGCTGTGCAAGAAAGATCATATAAGGCTAAGGCTGTTTTGCTGTACATAAGCTCCACTGGATACGGTGGGATTAACTATTAGCCAGCATACATAAAATAAGATTGCACCAACTCTGACTTAACGGCAACTGTGTCCTAGGGTTTTCTTGGCAAGAATTCAGAGGAGGTTTGCCATTGCTCTCATCCGAGGCTGAGACTGAGTGACTTACCCGAGACCACCCGGTGGGGTTTCGTGGCTAAGTGGGGGTTCAAACACTAATCTCTTGGAGTCCAAATCAGACATTCAAACAGGTATATCACATTGTCTTAAAACTATATATTAGCCACATAGGCTATGGAATGGGTTTTCTGATGGCTCACTTCCTTGTGTTCTTTTGGGGGTGCTCATTGATACTCACAACATAGGACCAATTTTCCATTGATACTTGAGAAGCCTGATTATTTTTATTATTATTTTTAACTACGGTTCTCTCTCTTAGCTGGGAACCTGGTTTCTAACTCAACATGTTTGAGAGATAGTCCACTTTCACTTTCAAGAAATTAGACTTTGACTTGGTTGTATTGAATTCAGGTCATCTTTTGAAACTAGCTTAATTTTTTTTTAAATCTGATTGATTCCTAGAAGTTAATTATAGCAAATTCAACTTGATTTCCAATCATGATTCAAGGTCCCAGTTCTCATTTCAGTGGCGTGGGTCCTGCATACTGTCAGGATAGCTTCAACTGATGATCAGTGGGGCAGGATTCTGTGAATTCTGCCTTTTGGTGGTGTGAACAATTAGAGACCACATTTGCAGGCTTCTTTTAGTCATAGGGCCTGAATGCCCCAAAGGCTCCATATCCCATCTGATCTTAGAAGCCAAGCGGGGTCAGCCCCAGTTAGTGCTTGGATGGGAGACCGCCAGTGAATACCAGGTGCTGTAGGCTGGATGTTAGAGGAAAGAACTGGCAAAAATCACCTCTGAGTATTCCTTGCCTTAGAAAACTCTGTAGATCTCCATAAGTCAACTGATGACATGAAGGCACATAAACCCACATGCTTTTGATCATGGCTCCTTTCCTTTTGACTTCCTTTCCTGGAGAGCCAAGATGGCCTCTTTCTTTGCCTGCCGAGCACCATTTGAGATTTCTGTTTGTTCTTATGGACTTGTTCACGTTAAATTTCATAAATGGGGTTTATTCCTAGGAAAGTATGCATAGATTTAGAGCTGCATGGGACTATGCTGGTGGCCTTGAATCATACAGTATCTGCATCTTGAGTAACAGCAGGGTTCTCACTGGTTCCCCCCGATTTTGCTGATTTTTAGTGCTGTTGGGTGTCTTTTGTTATAATATACATAGCTTCAAGTCACTCCACATGAGGTTGGAATTACTACCCAGAAATGATGAAGATGATATTTCGGCAGGGTAATATGCTGCCTTGGAGTGTGGTGGGGTCTCCTCTTTCTTTGGAGGTTTTTAAGCAGAGGCTGGATGGCCGTCTCTTGGGAGTGCTTTGATTGTGGGTTCCTGCATGGCAGAATAGGGTTGGACTGGATGGCCTCTGGGGTCTCTTCCAACTCTACGATTCTATGAACAGGCCTCAGAAGAGGAAGGAAAAAGAGGCTCAAACATTTTAACTGATAACAAACTAGTTATCTGTACTGAGTGATTAGAAATTCATAATGGTTCACACGTGTGTGTTTGAGCTGTGTGATCTATTAAAAAGGCCTTTGTCCTGTTAGCAGTCTTGTAATTAATCTCTGAGTCACTTGGTGCAGGTGGTGTGTTTTATTTTCCCACCTCCCATAGTACATCGCTTGTGTATAAAGGAGACTTCAGTTTTCCTTCAATAGCTCCAAAATAATAATTGCAGTGAAACACTGACTTTGGAGAAAAGGTCAAATTACTAATAGTGTGGTACTCGAAAAATAGTGGACCTACTAAAAGCAAGAGGCAGGTTTTTCCCCCATATTTGGAGAAACCTGTGTGTTTTCTGGAAACTCAAGACTTGGCAATTGACAAAACTTTCAGACTGTGTTATGTTTTCAGCTGCCTTGAGTGCAGTTTTGGCTACTTTTGACCATCACAGTATTTATTATTTGTTGCTGTTGTGTTTGCACATGTCACTTCCGTCTCGTGGAGACCCTAAGGAGAAACTATCGTGGGGTTTTCTGTGGCTGAGAGTGTATAACGTGCCCAAGGTCACCCAGGGGGTTTTCATACCTGAGCAGGGTATCAAATGCTGGTCTCTAGGGTCTGTAGCCAATGCTCATACCACTACACCAGGTATTATTTTAGGAAATTAACTTCCCCATCAGCAGGTGTGCTCCAGCCATTGTCTCCCTGTTGCTGCATCAACAGACTCAGAAACTTTTGCTTCTCCATTTGCTTAACCACAGTTTAGTTTTTCTGTCCCAGTGCTAAACTGTGGCTGAGCTTAAGTGCGGTCTGCTGTAACAAGCTGCTTTCATAACTTGTGGTTTGAATTTGGCTTTGTTCCTTCAAATTGTACTTAAGCTTTTGCATTTGTCTAGCAATAGTAGTAAGGATTAATCAAAAGGGGAAGTAATGTCTTCTGAAGTCTTTATAATGGGAAAGGGAATGCATGGGAAGCTAGGTTTGTTCATGTCAAGATAAACCATGGTTTATTGTGCTGTCCTCTGTGTATGGAACAGAGACAAGTTTGGAGGGCTTTTTCTGATATGGGAGAGGGACAAACCATAGCACAGTAGTGGAGCGAGTGCTTTGCAGATGGCCCTAGTGTGAATTCTTGGCATTCCAAGTTTAAGTCCTCTTTCAGCCCAGAACCTTGGAGAGCCACTGCTCTAACTGTAGGCCAATCCTGCCCAACGTGGTGCCTCCTGAATGTGTTTGAGTATTCTTAGTTCTCTCATATATTTGTTCTACTTTCCTATAAGAACCATCAAGGTGAGAAAGGCCCGTGGCTGGGTATTAAAAGTAACACCAAACTATTAAAACCAACAACAAAGCATTATAAAGGATCATTACTATTAAACGGTTCACCTACTCTACCAGCAGAGCAGCAGACGATTCAGAATTCAGAAATCAGAATTCTGTGCCCCAGTCATGTGCTTATCTGTAAAATACTCCATTTTATTCTTAGAGGACTCACTCCCAAGTTATGGAAGTTAAAGGAGCCCTGGTGGCGCAGTGGTTAAATGCCAGTACTGCAAGCCACAAGGTTGTGAGTTCGATCCTGCCTGGCTCCAAGGTTGACTCAGCCTTCCATCCTTCCGCAGGTCGGTAAAATGAGTACCCAGCTTGTTGGGGGCATGTATAGAAATGTTTCGAAATACATGCTATTTGTAAGTTGTTCGCCGCCTCGATCCATATGGAGAGGCGGGATACAAATAAATAAATAAATAATGGAATGGCTTGCCGGAGGAGACCCGGCGTATTACCAGTCTTGACAGCTTTAAAAAAGCAGTCAAGACTGATCTCTTCCGACAGGCCTTCCAAGACTAGCATTTCCATCACCTCCCATCAGTTGTCTTGCTGCTTTGCTAATAGTAATTGTTGGACTGTTAATTGCTGTTTGTTTTAAGGGGTTGGTTGAGGTGGGTTGGTGGGTGGGGAGGATTGGGTATGTTTTTAATGTCTTTTAATGTATAATGTATTTCATGTTGTTCGCTGCCTCAATCCATGTGGAGAGGCGGGATAGAAATAATTTTTTATTATTATTATTATTATTATTATTATTATTATTATTATTAAAAACAATGTAGAAAACCAAGCTCAAAAGCATACCCATTGAACATCCTTCTTTGGCCTCAGTTAAAGATTGATATCTTGGATTGAGGTCAGCTGAACCTCCTTTGGAAGGAGATCTTAAAGCCTATCAGGAGCCACCAAGAAGGTGCTCTCCTGTGTCCTCACTAGATGGATCTGGAGGGTGGTGTGATGGAGAGATAAGCCTCCACTGAACAGTTTAACACTTGAGCGGCCTTATACAAGGAGATACTGGCTTTCAGATTGTCTGGACACAAACTGCATTGTGCTTTATAGTCTGTAAACTGAAGAACTGCGAAGAAAATTGTAATCCTTCAATTGTGGCCTGAAATGAACCAGTCACCGGTGGAGCTGTTTCAAGAAGGGAGTCGTATGTGCTCTGTAGCCAGGAGTCCACCTTGTTGGAGTGGTTACTGGTAATATAAAACCTTAAACTAAGGTTGCTATGTTGTTTCCTCTCCCTGTCCCTCCCTCTTACAGAAATTAAAGTATGCAGAAGTTATAAAGATGAGGTTTTCCCCATGGTTTCACTCCATCCCGAAAAATGTGTCACAGCTGAATATTCTGCATAAGGCTGCAATGTTCTGGGAGATTCTTGAGTTGTTTACTGCAGTCTGCCCAGGCGACCTTTCTTGTATTTGAGCAGCAGGGTGGCAGGCCTTCCAGCTATGTCTCACAAAAAAAAAAAATATGCAGCATGAAAACTTGTCTAACAAGTTTATGAGAAGCTAGCATTAGTCCAGGAGAAATTTGGGAGCAGTGAGTGCCTTTCTCTGGGATTGTGCTATTTTGCTTTATGAGACCCCCATCTTGCTTTCAAAGAAACTACAATCCTGTTTCACTTTATGAATTTTATAGACAAGCAAGAATAGCACCAAGTGAAGTTCCTCTGTTGCTATTTTCTTTCTGATAATGGCCTTGTGGTCTGTAAGCAATGTTACTAATTGGTACACAGCAATGGAAATTAATTTGAGAGTTCATTATAGCACAGTGTGTACCTGGATAATAACATAGTTTCTTAAGTTGATGTGTTCCTAGGAGACTTAAACAGAGAGGATTCGTCTCTCTCGGTTTTCTGAAACCATGAAGATCATGGTTGTTACTGTGCTTAAATGGGAGTAAATTCCATTGAAATCAGTGAGCTGCAGCTCACAAATCGATGTGATTAGGATATGTGCAAATTGTTGTGAGAAGTAAGAATCCACATTTTTTCTGTTCTCCAGTTACAGTTCTCAAGGAGCTGCCTTGTGCGCTAGGGGAAGGAACTTGTGTGCTAGAGGAAGGAAACTGGCAAAACCGCCTTTGTGTATTCCTTTTCTAAGAAAATCCTTTGAAATCAATGAGATCACTGTAAGTTGTAAGGCGACTTGAAAGCACGTGCAGAATCACACGCAAAGATAGGATCAGAAGTTATCTTACATCACATCACATTACTGGCCTGTTAAGCCACATGTTGTCTAGACTGGAAGCCTTGGTGCTCTCCAAATAAATGGAATTACAACTTTCACCATCCTCAGTCAGTGCTTTTTGTTCTGGCTGTAGAATATGGGAGTTGTTATTCAGCACATCCCTAATGCACTAGATTGGGGAAAGCTGGTCTACAGAGACACAAAATAAGTCTTCAGGATTTTAGGCAGGAGGAGTTTTTTAAAGTCTGCAGCTGTAGTAGTTTGAAAGTTGAACTATGAGCCTGGAGACTGGGGTTTGATTTCCTGCTTGGCCAGGGGAACCCATTGGGTGATCTTGACTGCATCACACAGGCCATTGCCACGCTGCACAGTTATAGTGCTATTATGCCACTTTCAACATCCTATGGAATCCTGGGGTTTGCACTTTAGAGAGGGACCTCAAGGCGGAAATGACCACACCTTTCAGCCCCAGAAAACTCCATGATAGATATGCCTTAGGGTTGCCATAATTTGGAAATGACTTGAAGGCACACAACAACAACAATTTTTTTCTAGGGCCTAAATACCCTAAAGGCATCAGATCAGGCCTGATCTTAGAAGCCAAGCAGGGTCAGTTCTGATTAGATCGCCAACTAATACCACGTGCTTTAGGCTATATTTCAGAGGAAGGAACTGGGAAAACCACCTGTGAGTATTCCTTGTCTAAGAAAACCCGATGAAATTGATGAAGTCCCCATAAATTAACAGGCATCTTGAAGACACATACATATTTTTTTCTAGTGCTGCCTTGAGATGGTTACCTATCTGTCTATCTGTCTTGTCTGTCTGTCTGTCTACCTATCCATCCATCTTGCTCTTTACCAATCCTGGGAGTCAAGATAAAGATAAAGTCAAGATAAAGTCCTGTGAGGCAAGTTAAGGCCAAGTTAAACAGTTATAAAGTCCACCTCCTTAAAACACATGAAAGTTAAAGTATAATTAAACTATAAATGGAATGAAAAGCAATTTAAAATCGTATCCATTTTAAAACAATCATCAAATGTGGACAGCACAGCACATTATTTAAAAGCCCTTTCTCACGAATAGGTTGCTTCCCAAATACCTGCCGAAACAAAGAAGTACAGTATTTGCCTGTTTCCAAAAGTACACGATGGAAACAGCCAGTTTAGCATTTCTAGGAAGGGAATTTTAGAGCCTGAGAGCAGATACAGTGAAGGCCTTGTCCTGTACTCCTGCCAGATGCACATATAAGGGCGGAAAGATCCTGGAGATTAAACCTGGGACCTTTTGCATATAAAGCATCTGCTCTGCCTCTGCACCACAGGACTTTCCACGATGCACTTCTGTTTCATTTGGTGAAAAATGTTAAAATGATTGCTGCTTACGATCAGGTGCTGCCTGAGATTCTGGAAGTTGTAGGCCAAAAGGAAACATTTCCACTCTCTCATCTAGACTTCAGCATTGTTATAGTGGGATCGGAATGTGACATAAAGATCCCTAAAATTGTATTGCACACTTTTCATTGCTTGAGCACTACAGATGGTTTCTCTGGATGGGCAGGCAAGCAAATGTTGTGCACAATATCTTTTTTTCAGGAAATATCTAAGAGGCTGTCATGTAAGAAGTGGAGCAACCTTGTTTACTGCTGCTAGGACACAACCCAGTGGATTCAGATTGCAAGAAAAGAGGCTCCTCCTAAACATTAGGAAGAACTTCCTGACAGTAAGACAGCTGGCTGACTCAGATTTGGCACCACCAGTCAGGTTTTCAAGTGGAGAACATTCCACTTCTGTGGGGCCGAAGCAGAGAAGGCCCTCATTTGTACGGTGTTCAGAGAAAGAGGAGATTGCTTCCAGCAGACTCCAGTCATTGGGCAGGTGCCCCTTCAAATACTGAGATGCTAGGCTGCTTTAAGGGCTTTAAATGTCATCACCAGCACTTTGAATTGTGACCAGACATGTATTGCCATGTAGAGGAAGGAGAGGGCTTGTTTTCTGCTGCTCCAGAGACCAGGACAAGGAGCAATGGATTCAAGCTGCAGGAAAGGAGATTCCACCTGAACCTCAGGAAGAACTTCCTGACAATCAGGGCTGTCCGGCAGTGGAATCTGCTGCCTCAGAGTGTAGTGGAGTCTCCTTCTTTGGAGGTTTTTAAGCAGAAACTGGATGGCTGTCTGTCGGGAGTGCTTTGAGGGTGTTCCTGCATGGCAGGGGGTTGGACTGGATGGCCCCTGGGGTCTCTTCCAACTCTATACTTCTATGATTCTATGATTAGCAGCTGATCTTTAAAGTAGCTGAAATAAAGCACTCTGCTGGTGCTCACACTTTTCTAGTCTGCATCAACTGATTGATTGAAATATTTCTACTTTGCCCTTTACGATGAGGTCTCAGGACAGGATACCATTAAAACAGTATAAACAATTAAAAAAAATCCATATGAAAGAAATAAAACAATTTAAACAGGATGAAATCATATGAAACAGCTCACCAACTTAAAGCAGCAAAAAAAAAAAAGGCATAAGTAGTTAAAACCAACTACAGTTTTAAAAGCTAGGCCTCAAAAAATTTAATGAAAGCTCACGTTTTAACATGGTTCCTAAAAGAAACCAATGTTGCCACTTACTAGGTGCCTAAAGGAAGGGCATTGCATAAATGGAGTGCTATAGTACAGGAGGCCCTCTCCTACACCCACATGGGATGTATCACTTCCTTGATGGGACATGGAGGAGGCCCCTCCAGCACAATTGAGTTTTATCATCATCATCATCATCTATACCCCGCTTTTCTCCTTGAAGGGACTCAAAGTGGCTTATAATAACTTAAAAGAGAACGTAGTTAAATGTATAGCATACAAAAGTTAAACACACATTAAACGAACAATGGCAATTAAAACAGTATTAAAATACATTATTAAAAACAACAAAGGAATGACAATTACAATAACCAGCACCTTTCTTCATACTAATTACGTATTAAATGCCTGCCGAAATAAGAATGTCTTTAGTTGTCTCCGGAAAGTAGGCAGGGAGGGTGCCAGTTTGACTTCTCCGGGAAGGGAATTCCAGAGCCTGGGAGCAGCCACCAAAAAGACCCTCTCTCGTATTCACACCAAATGTACCTGTGAAGGTGGTGGGATGGAGAGAAGGGCCTCTCCAACAGATCGCAAAGTCCGGGCTGGTTCATAGGGGAGAACATGGCCCTTCAAATAACCTGGACCTGGGCCGTGTAGGGCTTTAAAGGTCATCGACAGCACTTTGAATTGTGCACTTTCAGTTGTCTCATATCTGGGGCACGTGTATATATATTGTTATTGCATGCCTTCAAGTTATTTTCAACGTTGGCAACCCTAAGATGAACTTATCATGGGGTTTTCATGACAAGATTTGTTCAGAGGGGGGTTGCATTTGCATTCTTCTGGGACTGAGAGAGTATGAACGTTTCTGCACGACACTCTTATAGCGCGATGATTCCACTTTCAACCTCCTATGGAATCCTGAGGTTTGCAGTTCCGAGAGGGGCTGGCTGGCCCCTCCCGGAACTGCAAACCCCAGGATTCCATAGGAGGTTGAAAGTGGAATCATCGCGCTATAAGAACGTCGTGCGGAAATGGCCTATGACTTGTCCAAGGTCTCCCAGTGTGTTTCCGTGGCCAAACAGGGATTCAAACCCTGGCCTGCAGAGTCATAGTCCAACACTCAAGCAACTATATTTATATGTTGTTGTTGTATGCCTTGAAGTCATTTCTGACTTACTGTGACCCTAAGATGAACCTATCACAGGGTTTTCTGAGGCTGAGTTGTATGTGATGCACCCAAGGTTTCCATGGCCAAGCAGGGATCGAACCCTGGTCTCCAAGGTCATAATCCCTACACTCAAACCACTAATCATGCTGGTTCTCATACAGGGAGAGATATATAAATTTGGTAGGCCTAAATACCTTGAAGGCACCAAATTCCCTCTGATCTTGTAAGCTAAGCTGGGTCAACTCTGGTTATTTATTGGATGGGAAACCGCCAAGGAATTGCAGATTCTGTAGGCTATATTTCAAACCACCTCTGGAGTATTCCTTACTAAAGAAAACCCTCCGAAATTCATGGGGTTGGCATAAGTCACCAGATGGCTTGAAAGTGTCCATGCACGCATGTCTGAGATGAGTAGTCCCTAGGCCTAGGAGACTGGTCTTCCAGCCAATTTTTTTTCAGCAACTGAAGTGAGGAACTTTTGACTGGTGAACATACTTTTCTGGTCAGCATTAGGGATCAGTTGCCCATAGACCAATGAACCTGGTCTTATAGCCCTTCTGGTGTGGGGTCCTTAAAATGTCTATCCACATGAATTGAAAAATGACTTTTTATTATCTAATATATAAAAGTCAAAGTTTGTTTGTTTGGCTGTGTCAGGTGAACACTTGACTTCATATGATTGGTTGCGTCAGGTGAAGACTTCATATGATTGGCTGCCTAAGAAGAGTCTATAGAATCTTGGGGTTGGCAGTTTAGGGAGGGGCCTTTAGAATTCTCAGCTCTTGGACCTGATCAGTTGCTATGGAGATGAGGCCTAGCAGCAAGGAGGAGGGCAGTGTATTCCCTCAGGAACCCAACCGCTGTGTGTTAATAACTCTGAATACAGATTGGATTGGGGAATATGGGGAAAAGTTACAGGCAATGGACAAGACAGATTGGGGAATTAGAGACACAGGATCTCAAATCTTTCTAACAAGTATTACATACGAGAAAATAAAATCCCGGGCAATGCCAGGTGTATATGCTAGTAAGGTATAAAAGGGGGTCTTCTGGGTTCTACTCATGCCATTCAGTGCTGTTCTATTTATGCTACCCTAGTGGAGCTGGGCTGTGCGTGCTAAACTGCTATCCGTTGCTGAACAGGCAGTATCAGATAACTCTGCAGGAGCCATTTGCTAGCTAGCTGACTGTTTTATTATCTGAAGAAGCCAGATAAATTTGGCAGATACCCGTGAATACTGACATGTCCTGTGGTCTATGAATTTGGACCGGGTCCCCGAATAATTCATGTGGGCTTTCCTGCACCATGTTGCTTTAATTGACATCTTACATAGATTCCAGTGGGTCATGAAACAGCCTGGGAGCTGACTCTCCAGCAGCTCGCTGTGTTTATATAACAGTTTTATGCAGAGTACAACAAAACAAAACAGCTTTATTCTCGAGAGGTCAGAACAGAATCTGTAAAATTGTGTATTTTACAGTGTAAAATTATAGGAGCCATTGGTAAATCTGTCTCCATGAATTTGAGGTTAAAAAATTCTGATATACTCACTTTAAACAGTACGTTGTTGCTTGTATTTCTTATTGATCTTGTTTTGGCTTTCTCTCTTGTACGTTTGTGCAGTACAAGGGGCAGCATAGTTTCACTCTTGTTTCTATTTTAATCAGTTTCACTTTCCACTTCTCAGTACTATGGAAGCATCAAGCACATTTCCCAGCTTATAATAAAACTGTTGCACTATTAGTAGATTTTTTTAAAAAAAATCTGGATTTGAAACTAAATAGAATATTGGGAGATGGAGAATAACGCTGAATATTTGTTTTCTCGTGGATCTCTTTGTTCTGTATATGGTCCAAATATACAATCTGGATTCCATCTGCTGTAGAATGACAGTATCATTTCTGTATTTGCACTTGTAACTTGGTATTGATTAAATATCTTTTAAAAATAGGAGATTAATGGACAATAGGCCTATTAGCGGTTCTTAGCCATAGGAACTAAAAGGAACCTCCATGGGCAACAGCAGTACAGCAGGTAGCTTAGTTGGTAGAGCATTAGACTTCTAATATGAGGGTCCAGGGTTCGTGTCCCTGCTTGGGCATCAGATACAGTCATCCCTCCACATTTGCTAGGGTTAGGGGCACAGGACTCCCATGAAAGTGGAAAAACCGTGAATAGCTCTAGGCTCTCTCAAACCATATTTAACACACACAAAAAGTATGATTGCCATATTCACCCCACCATGGATTCCTTTGAGGCATCAGGGTTCCTTCACAAGGCAGAAATGGGTGGCTGGTGGGGCTTGCTGCCACCTCCACTGTTGCCCCACAACATTTTAAAGAGGGACTTACAAGCCTCCTTTGCAGTTTCTCAGTCTCATAAGGCTTGCAGTCTCTATTAAAAATGGCACAAGGAGGCAGCAGAGGTGACAGCAAATAATCTGTGAATAATCAAATCCACAAAAGTGAAACGTGCAAATGTGGAGGGCTGACTGTACTTATTGAGAACCAGTGTGGTAGTGGTTTGAGCGTTGGACTATCAGCCTGAACACCAGGGTTCGATTTCCTCTTTGCTTGGCCACGGAAACCTACTGGGTGACCCTGAATGTGTCAGACACTCTCAGCCCTAGAAAACCCTGTGACAGGGTCCCGCATAAATTGGAAACAACTTGAAGGCACACAACAACAATTCAGGGATAGGAACATATAATAACAGAGGGCTGTTGCATTCAGTCCTGACATGTGAGCTTTTCAAGAGCATCTTTCCAGTTTTTCATGGAAACAGGAAGGTGGATTAGAGGGGTCTTTGGCCCATTTTCTGGCAGGATTTATAAACTATTGTTCACAGAAACTGATGATTAACTAGTCTTAAGACTTGCTGAACCAGCTAGCAAATGATAGACAGTGGTGGAATGGGCCAAGCTTTAGGAAGCACGGTGTATTTTCACTTGCCTGTGAAAAGGAAACACTATGCAGGTGAACATGGAAAAGGTGAAGAAAAGGGAATATTTGAAATATAGTTGCTTCATATTAGAGAACCAGGGCAATTCCACTTGATGCTGCTTGTGACTCATTCCCTTTCTCAAAATTAAAAATGCTCCTCGCTGTCTATTTCATATTGATACTAAAAATTGAACTACATGTTGTAGCAAAATTGTCTAGGAGAAACCTTCCTTCACACACTCTTCTTAGACTGAAGGAACATCTTTCTCTGTGTAGAAAGATCTCCCTGATTGCAGAAAACCAGCTTGTCAAGGGTGTGGCTGGATTATATTTTTCTCTTTTTAGCAAAAGAAACCTTTTTACAAAGGCAGTTTCTCCAGCCTTTACACTAAATGAAATAGTCCAGAAAGGAAGGATTAAATCGTATAATTTTCCAGAACTTGTAGCTGCTTTTTTATTATTATTATTTTGATGGAGAAGAAATAATGATGGAATTACTCTCTCATGATTCATAGCCCTAATGCTAGAAGTTAAGGTCCAACCTCTGCCATAAAATGCCCATCCTGTGTCGTTTCTGTTCTTGTTGGTGTTGTGTGCCTTCAAGTCATTTCTGACCTATGGCAACCCTAAGATGAACCTATGAGGTTTTCTTGGCAAGATTTCGTCAGAGGGGGCTTGTCATTGCCTTTCTCTGAGGCTGAGAGAACGTGAGTTGCCTAACGTCACCCAACGAGGTCTCCACGGCTGTGTGGTGATTTGAACCCAGAGTCCTAGGCCATTTCTGCACTTGCCTATTATAGAGCTATTATTCCACTTTCAACATCCTATGGAATCTTGGGGTTTGCAGTTTAGGGAAGGGCGTTTGAGGCTCCTCCCTAAACTGCAAACTCCAGGATTCCATAGGATGTTGAAAGTAGAATAATAGTGCTATAACAAGCTAGTGTGGAAATGCCCCTAGTCTAATATTCAAACCCCAACCCTGTGTATTGCTTCCTATTTATTGCATTTTTATCCTGCACAGTGTTGCTCACCTCCCAAGCTTTTAATAGTCAAGGCACACACCTCTGGCCACACTTCAGTGTGTGGAACATGGAAAGGAAAGAAAAGTGTCCCTTTCTTTCTTTACTTAACCTCTAAAGACCTCAAGAAGGCCACTGTGGCAGCATCTCTGACCTCTATCCACTAGCCTTTTTCTCTACCATTTTTTAACAGCACCTTCTGCACTAGGATTGCTTAACTGATCTTGACTTAAGGAAAAGGTAAAATAGAAGTGTTCCAAAGTGCCCCAACCTAGCAGTATTTTCCCCCCAGATATTAAAAAAAAATCCTCCCTTCCTTCTCAGCATCTCAACATTGCCATAAGAGCTGGAGAGGATATAAATATGCTGTGTTATTACTACTAGTACTACTATTGCCAAATGCCAAAAATTTCACAAGCTGATTCAACTGTACCTTTCATCAACCGTACCTTTCTGCTCTAGCCCCCCTCCAGCTTCCTAAGGCGTTTAAAACTTAAACTTTTAAAAGTTCCAACAAAAGCAATTAATTAATTAAGAGTAACCATGGAAATAAAGCAATATATATTTAGACAACAGTACTTTAGGTCAGCTTTCTCCAAGCTTGTATCTCTGAATATGTTGGACTATAACTCCTATCAGTCTGTAGGTAACCTGGACCCCAAACCATGTTTGCTAAAACCTCAGAAGTCAGTGAGGTGACCAAAAACATTTTTTCATTGGCTTAAATGCATGCACTCAGTGACATATATAATTACATTTTGCTCTGTGTTACTAAAATTGGGCTAAATTGTGCAACATAAATGATTCAAAGCAGGTAATCATGCCAGTCTGCTAAACTTGCAGAATTTTTACAAGCTACAGAGTTCATATTTTCTTAGCACAAACTTTGAAGTGTATACAATACAAATACAATAAACAAATAAATAAATGGGTAAGAATTTTCTTTTCCCCACCAAAGTAGTGAGTCTGCTTGGGTGTTGTTCAGAAGCACCACCTCCATTTGTAAATCAAATGGTTCTGGTCCCTTTCACACGATACAGTTAGAGTGGTTTAATACCACTTTAGAGTGGTTTAATATCACTTTACCTGCTATGGCTGCATCTTACAGAGTGGTTTAATACCACTTTAACTGCTATGGCTGCATCTTACAGAGATTCCAAGGGTTTGTAGTTCAGTGAGGCACTACAGCTCTCTGGCAGAGAATTTCAAATACTTCATGAAACTACAAATGCCAGGAATCCATAAGATGGAACCATGGCAGTTAACGGCGGAAAGAAAGGGTTTGTGTTAGTTTGAAAGGGACGTCTGTTTCATATTCAAATGAATCAACATTTTCCCTCCTTCCTCTCTGTAATGCACTGTAAGCCTTTCTCTGAACAAAAGACAGCAAATTAACAAGGAAAAAGCTGCATTGTAATGAAAAAGACAAAATTTAACACTTACTGAATCCACGAAGCTTCTGCACATATCACGTCTTTAAATCTGGTTTCTCTTTCTAAGGGAAATCCACTAGACTTTTTCCACAGCCCCTTTTACTTTCATTTTGTATTTGATGCTGGTTGTGGTGGAGACTTTGAACTCCTATAACCTATGCAAAGGCAGAGTTATCCAGATTCAGCACTGTCATTTCCTTGTTGTGTTGATGGCTTGCCTGTGAAAGAACAGACAGTATCAGTGCTAAGCTGATAGATGAAGGAAATAAATCCACATTATAAATACTTGCCGGAATGAGATTGCTTGTGGATCTCTCTGTGTGTTAGGGTCTCAGCAAGGCCTAAATACTTGGCAAAAATAATAAAAAGCCTCTCAAGTCAGTCCCCTAGCCCAGAAGTTCCCAGACTTTGATCTTCCAGATGTTTTGGACCTCAGCTTCCAGAAGCATCAACGTTCAGGAATTCTGGGTGCTGAGGTCCAAAATACCTGGAGGACCAAAATTTGGGGGCCATTACCCTAGCCCAGAGCTTTCCAAACTTTTCATGTTGGTGACACACTTTTTAGACACGCATCATTTTGTGACACAGTAATTGAGTTTTTGTAGCAGAACTGAGATAGAGACCCACGGTTTTAGAAAAAAGATTTATTGTGCACAATGTCCCAGTGAGATCCTTCTCAAAAGTCTGGGCCCCACCTCTTTACATTCAAAGCAATTTGTACACCTCCAGTGCAAATACATCACATGTTCAAGACAGGAAACTGACATGTACCATGGTTCCCACCATTCTCCAGCGCAATCTTACAAATGTTGCAAAGTAAAGGAAGCATAGTGAGGCACATTCCATCCTCCCTAACATTCTATCTCACAGAGTTCTATTGTATTCCTTTCAAACACAGAGGGACTTCAATTGCAGAGGAAATTAACTGCTTTTCCCTCACACCCAGAGGTCATCTAGGCTGACCCGAAACTGCATGCCCACCATATTTTATGTATTGTAAATAAAGAAAGCATAAAGCATATATTTTTGAAAATATAAATGAAAGGTTTTTATGAGATATGTTGTGCCCTCATATACATTTCATTATTACAGTTTATGTATGTGTCCCAGTTACCAGCAAATTGGAGGTTAAACTAACCAACCGGGTCCTTCTTGGCCTGGGGTGGTGGCGACACACCTACACACTGCAGGCAACACACGAGCGTGTCGCAACACGCAGTTTGGAAAGCTCTGCCCTAGCCTAACTCTAGGGATGTATGCACATTTGATTTATATCCCAGCTTTGTTGTTATGCATATTCCAGTGCAAACTTCTTTGAGTCCCATTTGGGATAATATAAATCAAACGAATAAATACAAATAATAAAAAAAAGCAAACAAACTGAGAGTGTCCGAAACTTGCATGGTAGTTAATTTTATTACAATAATGGTCTTGGCTTGTCCGATCTCAGGAACAGTTATAACATCAAGTTTCTGTATCAAGCCTAGAGCATATAGCTAAGTGGAATGAACAAAACAATGCACACGCTTGTTAACGGCCTTGAGAGATGGAAGTCTCAGCAAATACCCACAATTGAACAATGGTGGGGGACATTTATTGAGAATAGAAACGCGAATATTGTTTCAGAAAGATTAAAGGGGAAATCGGATGATCAGATAAAAGCAGAATGGAAAATTGTAAAGCTTAAGGATAGGCAATACGACACCTGGTCTCGTTGTCCTGGAGAAACGGAGAGATAGGATTCAGACGGAGAAAGCTCAGCATGGAGGGCTGAGGGGAGTTCCTTACACAAACCAGCGGCAGGGCGGGATGGCAGTCCGAAGTGATCCAAAGACCGTTTGAAAGTGAGGGGTTTTTATAGGGGAGTTTGTAGCTCTTGGCTATGGCAAACCCGGCGAATTCTGGGGTTTGTAGTTTCCTGAGGCCAAAGAGCTCTCTAGCTGAAAATTCTAAATGCCTCTCCCTAAACTGCAAACCCCAGGATCCCACAGGATGTTGGAAGTGGAATAATAGCACTATAACAGTGTAGTGCAGAAATGGCCTTAATCAAGTGATAACTTTCTAATCTGTGATTAGTAAATTATTTTCTATCTGTTGGCCTTGTATCCCTGTTGATGGCGGGGGGCCTAGAACCCGAAGGGGGTCGTGGCCAAAAAAAGTAGAGAATGGTGGTCTAGGCCCCCATCTTAAACGTTAAGAAGAAGGAAAAAAAGTTATTTAACATGTGGAGAAACAAAACTTATTTGTTCCATACTAAGACAAAATGCAACCAAACAACTTTCCACATTGTAGGCTGCCTCTGTGTCGTGTTCTGTTGGGCAACTCTTCCCTGTGGCTTCTGGGCACAAAATGGCCGACAAAGGGCATCATGGTAGTTTGTAGCTGTCATTCTGCACCCTCCCAACCTTTGAGGGAGCCCCTGACCTCCCCTGATGTTGCTTTTGCTCTGTCTCCGCCATGCCTTAGAATTTGGGGTTGGCCGAGTCACGTTTACCTGGTTGGCGTGGCAACAAGAGATTCTGAACCAGGGAAGGAAGTTTCCTCCTCCTCCCAGCAACATGGCGGAGGAATGGTTGTTTCAAGATGGAATGGGGCCTTTCCTCAGGTCTGACTCTGTTCTAGAGTTTCTTGTCTTGATTGTTGTCCCTCCTTGGGGAAGGGGGTTGAGTGGGAAAGGCTGAAAGACATAAGTTTCTGCAGCCATTTTGTCAACTTGTAGGGAAGGCGGCTGAGTCATCTCCACAAATGAAATTATACTGGAGAACTGGGTTACATCCATCTTCATATTCATATTTATATATTTAATATATATTTATCCCTCTTCTTCCCCAGCATTGGGACTCAAAGCAGCTCCTAATTTGAAAGAATACAATTAAAAACATTCAAAAAGCAAATATGGACTTAATGATATATAGAGAGCTATGTTAATTTAATTTACATCATACAAAAGAGTATGTTATATTATTATATATTATATGTTATTAGTATATTATATAATTATATTATTAATAGGTGTTAATTATTATATTATTATATATTATTATTATATTATATAATTAAATTATTAATAGTTATTAATTGTTATATTATATTATATTATTATATTATATGTTGTATATTGTAGTATATTTTAGTATATTATATACTGTAAATAATAACATGTCTTATGAAGAGGTCTTATGAACATGTCAAAAGAGTATATTATATGTTGTATGTTATGGTACGTTATAGTATATTGTATATTGTAAATAATAACAAGTCTGATGAGCTTATGCCTGTAAGAATGAAAATTTTTAATAAAAATAAATTTTAAAAAATCAAATATTAAAATAGAATTAAGCTATTTACGATATTGAAACAAACACAGCTCAGTAAAAGAATAAAATTAAATTTCAAAAGATTAAAAGATTACAAACAACGATTACAATAGTACAGTGCCCCCCCACCAGCCCTTTCTTTAAAAACTTTCTCTTTAAAAAGTCTGTCTGACCTAAAAGGTTTCAGCGTGCTGATGGAAGGACAAAAATTTGCTAAGAAGGCCCTCTTTTGGGTCTCTGATGGTGGTGGGACTTAGAGAAGGACTTCTCCTGGCGATCTTCTGATGTAATGCAGGATGTTCTTTGAAATTAAACCTACATGTATTTATTTTGTGTGTATTAATAATTTTATTTCATGTAACATGACAAATAATCAACAGTCAGATGTGCATCTTTCATTAGGACACAGGTAAACAATTAAGAATATTAATCTTTAATATTAATCTAAATTTCATTGATAGTCAGAGTTAGCTTATGGGAAGAAACTCATCAACATACATTGCCCCAGAGTGAGCCATGTAATGTTGCTGGTGTGATATCATTGTCATTCTTGATAATGGAGGTGACAAACCCATACCATTGTACGATGAAGTCACTCACATTGGGTGATCATGAAGCTTTGACTTGTCTTGTTAATTTTTCAGCTACATTTCCCTGAGGATTAGTGTAGTAGCGAAGAGCATCAATTGGACAGTCTCCAGATCTTGCTTCAGCTGTGAATTTGCAGACAAACCCTAGGCAAATTTTTGTGGTTGAGCTCCCAATCTACAGTGTTGGGTTATAATACTGACTTACTATTATTTAGAATACTAAGATAACATATGTGTCATTTGGAATACTGGTATAATGCATGTGAAAAGGACCATGTGCACTCTAAATATTGCCCTTTAATTTTTATTTTTTCCAGTTATTACATGTATGAACTTTCCGGGTGTGGAGTTGCTGAACATCTTTGGTAGAACTGTACCTATGTAACTATAATTCTTCAGTGCAGTGAACTTCGAAGGATGGCTCCATTAAACCACAAGAGCTTGTAAGGAGTATTAACTAACTCTACAAAATAATTAATATGTGCTTTATTTAATCCCTCTGTTTTTTAATAGTGGCTTTCTTTTCTTTTTCCCCTTTTCCTATCTGCAGAGCTGAATGTAAGACAAAAGGTGAGAACCGTCTTTGTTGGCTTGGATTTATTTTATTTTATTGTAATTTATTTGCTGTTTCCCTCTTCTCTCATGGTAATTCAATACATTTTTCTTCTTCACTGGTTTAACAATGTTTTAGTGCTCTACCGTGCCTGGAAAGGACAGCTCTTCATTCAGGATCAGCAACTGTGTGACATTGTTCTTCAGTCACCATTTAGTATTTCCATCCCAGCACAACTGTGAGTAAGAGTATTTATTTTTATTTCCCCCCCCCCATGGATAGGGGGAAAACAAGAGAACATGCCAAACACTGTATAAGCTCCATGTAGCATTTGTATAGCGCTTCAGAGCGTGCAAACGTTTCATGCGAACTCTGCAAGAAAGGCCAGAACCATATCGATAGCACCATATTTATACCCGCAGGCTGAGCAAAAATGTAGGCTGGAAAACCTTCCCTCTCAATCTCATCCTGGCTGTGAATTGTCTTGGAGGCTTTATGCATGCTTCTCTTTCCTAATTTAAATTAGGAGTTGGGCAACATTTGGGTGTTCCAGGCCACATTGCCCCACCCCTGAGGCTGTGAAGGAGTGCCCCCTTGATTTTTTTTTTTTTTTTTTGCCCACCACATTTAGAGGCCCCTCTGGCCATTTTAGGCCCAAGAGATGCCTTTTCTCCAACAGGAAGTGATCCAGAGGTCAACATCAGGTTGCTTCCTGTTGGAAAAGGGGCCTTTCTTGGGTCTAAAATGGCCAGTTGAGACAAAAGCCAGAGATACCCAATGCTTGCCAAAATTGCTTTCCATATCCCTAGGGGATATTTGGGGACTACTTTTTGGGGAGGGAGAACTCTTTTTTAAAAAACTGGGGGGACCTGCAAGCCACTGCAGGATTACTTTCTTCAACCTTGAACTAAACAAATCACAAGTGTGGTGGGGAGGGGGAATTCTGGCTTGCCACTCCTTTTAGAAGTCAGGTTTACAAACTAAGGTTTGTTTATTAATCCTGGCTTGTTTAAGTACAATAAGCAAAGATTGTTTTCGGTAACTGTGCAAAACAGAACATTCTTTCTTTTTTCCCCTCTAGCGGGAGGAACTATTTGGGAGCAAACAGGCTGCATGCAGCAGCTTTACATTAAGCTAAGATTGTGTTGAATTCTGGACTATTCTGTGCAAACATAGATGTTGCCTCACCTTCCATCTGGTTTTGATGTCAGCAGACTACTTGAATTGCTACTTACTTAATTTTAGTAGTATTTCCATAGTAATTCTTTTCAGATTACTAGGAGATTTGGTTATTATACTACAGTGTTCATCTTTATTGTGATATTTGAAGATTATCATTGGATTAGGAAAATATTCAGGGCATGGCAGTCATCTACAATCCTTCTTCTGTCTTCTTTTGCTAGGCCAGTCAAACTGGGGATCAGACATGCTGTGGATGTATCTGAATTGAGAAAAAAATTGCCTGAGGCAGCACTTAGAAGAAAAAATTACACAGATTATGAAGGTACAGTGTAAAACCATGTATACAGTGAAGAGAGCTATGTGTTTCGTCTCTTCCCTTAGTGGTTAGTTATTTTTTTCTTAGGATCATACATAGTGGGTACAAGAGGCAGTTAATGTTCCTGTAGTTTCTCATAGCTGTTTTTTCCCCCCTGAATTAAAATTAGATGCACCTCTGGTGGCTGGGGTGTCAAGATCACTTAAATTTTGAAGCTAAAAGAAGCCACACAGGAGGATTTGAACTGAATGTGTGGCACTAAGTGGAAGATAGCTTTCAACTTGTAATGTATTTCTAAGTTAAGTCCCCTTTGGCAACGTTTGGAAGCATGTAGGTTCCATAGTAGTTTACCATTGGACTCAGCAGCTAAATTGTTCTGATATGTAAGCTTGTTTTCCCTGGATGTATGGCAGGGATCATTCATCTTTTAAAAGTAGCAAGGATGGCAGTGACTTATAAACAAAAAAAAAGGGAGGTCACTTTTGAGAGCTGGTGTATTGAGGTGAGCAATCTATAGTCCTTGGTCTTGCTTCCTCTGTGAAAAATAATCTGTCCTTCCATATTTTGCAGGAAAAAGAAATTACAACACTGCTCAACATGATATTCTGTTTGAGTTTCCATAAAGAAATACTCAGTATAAATATATTATTATTGGCGGTGTTCTTTTTCCTTTTTAAATAACCACAATCATTCTCTTAGGGAGCCAGCACAGTATAGAATTATGTACTGAATACTTTTGTACTGATTTATTTTCTTCAAATACTCAAAAAGTTCTTGTTTTCCTTGCAGTCAGATATCAAGACACTTTATTCTATTTATATGAAGTGGAAATATCAAATCAAAATGAATTGAAAGTGGAACAGTTAATAGAAAGCATGAAAGAAAAGAAGCTGGTAAGCATATGAAGGTTAGGGAGACTAATTATCTGTCATGATTATTTATGGAGAGAGTTCAGTCTTGTCTACTGACAAATTAACATCAGCATTATTTCCGTTTTTTAAAGATCTTCCTGGTTTCTTCATTTAATTTATTTTTACAGTGGTATCTACTAGGTAATCCAGCCTAAACCCGTTCCATCAAAACACTGACAGATGACTTTCCAGCCTCTGCTTAAAAACCTTCAAAGGAGACTCTACTAGACCTCAAGGCAGTGTATTCCACTGTCAACCTGCTCTTAATGTCAAGAAGTTCTTCTAAGTGTGTTCTTCCAAGTGCAGGAGATGCTGTTGTTGAGTGCCTTCAAGTTGTTTCTGCCCAATGGTGACCCTAGGGCAACCTTTTCTTGAAAAGACATGTTCAGAGGGGGGTTGCTTTTGCCTTCCTTTGAGGCTGAGAGGATGACTTGCCCAAGATCACTTGGTGGATTTCCATGGCTGAACAGGAATTTGAACTCTGTTCTCCAGAGCTGTAGTCCAACATTCAAACCACTGCTGGCAGAAGAAGACCCTACAGCCTATATAAAAGGTGAATTGCTGCCCTGGGAGGTTCCAGAAGAGGGAATACACCCTTTTTTTGTCAGATAAATCAGTCTGGGAATGCCTGGAGGCATCAAGGGCCATAGAACATTGACTTTGCGGGGAGCACATATGCCTTGGGACTACATTTTGTCTGCTCCTCAGCTACACTTCTAGTAGTTTGGAATCCCAGGCAGCTATAGTGATGCCCAAGCTCTATCCAAAAAGTGTATCACAGATTAGTTTTGAGTTCAGTTTTGACATCATGCTAACAAGTATGAATAGAGGGTGGGGGAACATGCTTGAATCTGTTTTCTGTTTTTGATAAAGTACATCTCTATACTCCTGGTAAAGCATATCAAAATTCAATGTATGTAGACCAAAACAATGGTTAGAGAGCCAGCATAGTGTAGTGGTTTGTATGTTGGACTAAGACCCCAGAGAGACCATGGTTAGATTCCCTGCTTGGCTATGGAAACCCATGGGTGACCTTGAGTGCATTACATGCTCTCCGCCCCAGAAAACCCCATGATGGAGTCTCCTTAAGGTCACCATAAGTCAGAAATGACTTGAAGGCGCATAACAACAACAACAACAAAGCAATAGTTCCTTTAGCAATAAGAAACATCTAAACTTTCAGAATCTGAACTAATTTTATCAACATGTTCAGTCTGAAAAGACTAAAAAGAAGTCTTAAAAGAACCAAATGACCTCCAACTCAAGTAGATTTCAAAAGGAGAGTGCTCTGTCTCAGTTCTAAGATCTTACCCACTTATGATGGAATATTATTCATACTTCCTGCGAGGATGGAATTATTGTAAAAAGTGCTCATATTCTCACAAGAAAACAGGATATTCATCTAGTTCTATTATCTTGAGCATGAGATTCATAAAAACTGAGATTGAGTCCCCCTCCTTTACTGTAGGCCTTTTAAATTAGTAGTATCTAATCTTATCATACATCTGTTTCCTGGTGCACGTAAAACAAAGTTAGGATATGTGTAACCTGCATGTTCCTTTGAACCTCTTTGTAGAACCATGGCTTCACACCCTCTAGGAGATGCCTGCTAGACTGGTATTATGTGACCATGTTGCTGGTTAAGCGCTTGCCAATGTGTTTTGATCTTCTTTTATGAGTTTTGTTAGTTTGTTTGTACTTCTTTTAGGAGCCCATCCCTTAAGTATTTGTTGATTATTCAGTCAGTTTTTCAAAATTGCATTTTTGGGGGTGGGCTCTCTCTCCAGTTATGTGTGGTTTTTCAAAAAGTAGGATAAATTCTGTTAACTTGGTATCTATAAATCATCTAGTAACATTTCTTCAATGTTAACGCTGTCTTGCCTGTCTACCCTTCCAACCTTTTGAATGAGAACCATTCAGTGTTTTCAGTTGGCTTTCTATATAAATTTAATATGTGTTGGGAACAGGTTCGCTGGTAATTTTAACCATCTTCCCAAAAATGACAGTAAGGAAAAGCTTCCCATATTAGATGAGTGAGATTAATGTGAGTGTTGACTAACTGTTTAGGACTCAATTGAGTCATCTGCTCTGGTAGGACTGGTGATTAGATCTATACCAAAATCCCCAATTTAATGATGGAGTCCTTTAATTTCTTCTACTGTTTAACTCGTATGTGGGTAAATTATGGCCCTCAATACTGCTTTTTCTGGCCCTCAAAGCCTCCCAGAAGACTGCCAAAGCAGCCAGAGCTTTCAAGTTGTTTTTTGTTGTTGTTGTTGTTGTTTGGTCAGATTGTTGTGGCCAGAAATGTCCGCAAACCACTAAAACAATACAAATGCCTAGTTAAAACAAATATTTTAAAAAAGGAAACAAGGAAAGTTGGACTCAACAACAGACTGAAGAGAGATGTATTATTCGTATAATAGCTTGGGCCAGATGTGGGATGAGGAAGAGAAATTGTTTCATAGAATCATAGAATCCTGGTGTTGGAAGAGACCACAAAGACCATCTAGTCCAACCCCCTGCTATGCAGGCACACACAACTAAAACACTCACAAAAGATGTCCATCCAGCGTCTATTTAAATACCTCCAAAAATTGGAAATCCATCACCTATGTGGAAGTCCATTCCACTGTCAGAGAGCTCTTTGAGTAAAAAAATTCTTGGAAATGTTTAGGTAGAATCTCCTAAATCTCCTATAATTTGATTCCATTGGTTCAGATTCTAGGCTCTGGAGCTGCAGAAAACAAACTTGTTCCATCATCTCCATGACATCCCTTCAGATATTTAAAGATAGCTGGCATGTCACCTCTCAGACTTCTTTTCTCCAAGTGAAACATTCCCAGATTCCTCCTGTCATTCCTTATATGGCTTGGCTTCCAGACCTTTGATCATCTTGGTTGCCCTCGTGGATTGTATGACTGAGTAGATTATGACTTGGATTCCTCCTGTAACGTTCAAGCTGTCATGTTGAAAGTGGAGGGCCAGAGTTTGAGAACCACTGCTTTAACAATCACTTCTGACTGAGTACATCAGAATTTTGTCAAAATTATATTTTCAGAACATGCATATTGTTGCAAATGTAATGCTATTTGCAGTCAGAGCTGGTGTAAAAACTTAAATAAAAATCAATACAAGAGGAAGTTAAAAGAAGGATCAGTAGCTTGGAGGAAAATATAACAGATTTGCTCAACAGTTTTAAGCTGACTTGTTTTTTCCCAGTGGATAGCCAAAAGTGAAAGTAAAACAGAAGAAAGTTTGTCTTCTTGCAGCCACCGTTGTGAACACCAAAAGTGAAACTAGACCGCATCAGGTCTGTTCTATGCGTCTGTTTCTTTTTAGGCAAAAGACAAACATTCTTTTACATTCAAGCCTGCGGTGGATAGGCAACACAGCTGGCATTGTCCCTGATTCAAATATCGCTTTAGCGATGAACTCATGATGTGGCATCTCTCCACATCTGCAATACGAGGATAACAACAGTGACTTTCTTTACAGTGTTGATGTAGAGTATGCAACAAGATAATGTTAAAAGCTCAGAAGCCTTTAGTGTATGCTAGATAGCAATTTACTCCAACTATGGGTGAGATGTTTTGACCATCATAGAAAAAAGCACACTGCTGTTACGAACAAAAGTGGGTTGGAAGTTGGCCCTGGCTCAAGGACGCCTTGGTTTGAACTCCAAAAGAACCTGGATTTGACCAAGTCAGCAACAGGATACTGATTTAGGTAGATGGATATGTATCCCAGCCTAGCACCCTAATGGTTTGTTGTCCTGGTCTACTAATTTGACTTAGGGATGTACGAGTCCACCAAATTCAAAGTCATTGAAGTTCTCTGATTTTCATTTCCAACTTCTTTCTGACTCATATGTTGGATGGAGGGCATTGTGTAGCAGGTTGCATGTATTTCTGTATGTCCTAAACGTTTCATGTGCATTCTTCCATTTTCTAAATTGTGTTTGTATACATTTTTCAAATGGATATATTTCTCTGTGTACATTTTGTGAGTCTTGGAAATACCAAGATGCCTTCTGATTCTTTGTTTGGGTGTGGGGTATGTGAATTGTGGAATCTAATATAATATCTAATATTATCTAATATAAAAATGCAGACTGACACGTCTCTCTTTTTCCTAGCCTGAATCCTTACCCTGCCCTTAAACTCACCATGGGTGATGTTGTCCACCTACACTAGATATGGGCAACTGTGGGAGGCTGGGGGCTACATTAGCCCTGTAGCAGACCTTGGGAGAGAACACCTCACCACCAAATCCCTGCTGCAAAAAACTCAACTTTTTTTGCCTCCAGATGCCCCTCCAGTGCACTTCTGGGAGCTGTCAGGGGGGCATTTTTGCCATGTGTTTATTTCCCCTGGGCCAGGAGAGGCCTTTTTCAGAACAGGAAATGACTGGAAACCAGTTTTAACACATGCCTATCCTGGCAAAAATGCCCTCCAACCCCTGGAGGGAATTTTGAGTCTTTCTTTAAAAAAAAAAAAGGAAGAAAAAGAAACCTATAGTTTCTTACAAAAAATAATTGACCTCTGGTAGGCCCTGAGGGCCTGGGGGGCATGCGGCCCATGGACTACACTTTGCCTAAACTAATAGTACCACTCTATTCCGCTTTGGTCAGATCTCATCTGGAATACTGTGTCCAGTTCTGGGCACCTCATTTCAAGAAGGATATTGACAAGTTAGAAGGTGTCCAGAGGAGGGCGACCAAAATGATGAAGGGTTTGGAAGCCATAGGGAGCTGAGTATGTTTAGTCTGCAGAAGAGAAGGATAAGAGGGGACATCACAGCCATGTTTAAATATTTGAAGGGATGTCATGTCGAGGAGGGAGCGGGCTTGTTCTCTACCGCTCCAGAGACAAGGACAAGGAGCCATGGATTCAAATGACAGGAAAAGAGATTCTATTTGAACTTCAGGAAGAACTTCCTGATGGTCAGAGCTGTCTGGCAGTAGAATCTGCTGCCTCGGAGCGTGGTGGAGTCTCCTCCTTCTTTGGAGGTTTTTAGGCAGAGGCTGGATGGCCATCTGTCAAATGGAGTGCTTTGATATGGGTTCCTGCATGGCAGAAGGGGGTTGGACTGGATGGCCCCTGTGGTCTCTTCCAACTCAGTCTACAGACACTATCATTCCGACATGTTTCATTGGGTAGCTGAAGGAATATAGTGAAGCAACCTGCAAGTTTGGTGCTTTTAGCTCTTTGGAGATAAAAAGAAAGGTACAAATTTGAATTGCCTGAATATGACATTATAAACCATTAAAATGAATAGGAAGCGTAAGCAGTGCTTTGAAGGATCTAAACAGCCTCCAGTCCAACAACCAAAAAAAGGAAGATTAAATCCTTATTATCTTTGTTGATTGCAGGCACTTATCAAATACCTAAATGACCAGGGGGCTCTCATCTTACTCTCCTCATCTGCCTTTCTAAAAGAAAAAGGTAAGAATGTAAAGTTTGAAACTTGCACCAAATTAAAAATGACATCCCTGCATATTCTTCACAAAAGAGTCAGATTTGTGCCACTGATCTCTCTGTCTTGTCTCTTCTCTCCATAGATGCTGACACAGATGAACCTTCATGTCTCCAGGCCTTGTTTCTAATTTCCTCACCAGGGCCACAGTGTTCTGCAGGTAGAAATGCTTTGCCTGGCAGGCTCAGTCCTTCAGAGGCTTAGAAAGGAGAGGCAGACTCACTCACTCACTCACTCCTTCCACTCTTTAGCCCAGCGTCCCCTCTCAAACATGGCTTCCCTTCCAACCTTCAGTACAATCAGAATTGGTAGACTCTAGACTGGTGATTGGGCACCCTCCCAGGGGTCAGATTTTTTTTTTTTGGTCCCAAATTTCCCCAAACTCACATCTAAGTGTTTTAGAGGGCCTTTTCACCACATTTGGAGCCCACTGCCCCCATTGGTGTCAGAACAAATTTTTGCAAGTTGAAGTTAGTTTTATGTTTTTGCCTCCAGATGACCCAAAATTTTCTCTAGGGGCCCAGAGAGGCTCAAAAACCATGGCAAGAATGTCCCCATATCCCCTAGAGGCCATTTGGGGGCCAAAGAAATATTATTATTTTGCAGGAAAGATGCAGTGGGGGTGTGTGTGCAGCTCTTAGGGTCTCTTGAGGGAGCCTAATGTGGCCCCCAAGCGTTCCACAGGTGCCCATCTCTAAATGCTTCTTACCTTCTGTAGTGAGTTGGACCTGTGCCACCAGGCCAGATGGTTTTTAAAATCCTTATTAGGATCATGGCCAAATGATGACAGCTGTCTGGTGGCATGAAAGATTTAACGTGTATTAGTGACCTTGTTGGATACAGTTTGCGTTCCTTTGGCAGTTTGAGTCTGAGAAAAGACTAGGAATGGAGTGGGGGAATGAATTTTTCACTGCTGGCACAGTTTTCATTGCTTCTGATGTGGGGAGGAGATGGATCATGCTTGCCTATTTTAAGCCATTTCTGAACTACACTGTTACAGTGCTATTCCACTTTCAAAATCCTGTGGAATTCTGGGGTTTGCAGTTTCCTGAGGCCCAAGAGCTCTCTGGCTGAAAATTCTAAATGCCCCTCCCTAGAACTCCACAGGATGTTGAAAGTGGAATAATAGCACTATAACAGTGTAGTGTGGAAATAGCCGCAGATTTTTTCCATTTGCCTCTGCACCCTGTAGCTCTTGGGAGCTCAGCTTCCATTGAACTCACTGGAGGAGTGGTGGTGCACCCCAGCCCAAAGCCTCCCCACCCCCACATATATCGAGTGATGGGGAATTTGGTCATCGGCTAAGTGGTAGCTTGGGTAGAATAAGTTTAAGGCCCCATTTCTACCATTGGCTGTGAGAGGATGCCAGATCTCCTCTACAAAAGGTCTGGAATGTTTCTCTGCCCTGTGCTACCTGTTGTATCATTTACCATCAATGCTAGAGCAGCAACACATGTTAGTGTCTATCACCAAAAGAACTCTTGGGAAGGAACTACACCTAATATCAGGATGAGGCACCCTTTGAACCAGAATTGAAAAGAGTTGGTGCTCCATAGGGGAAAAAAAAGCATTACCATAGTTGGCAGGGGAAGAGGAGCCCACGCCAGCCCATAATTAGTACTCAGGTTCCCAAGGGTGGGTGAATCATTTGACCTGAGCTGTACAGTCTTGCAGACATGTGCAGGCACATGCACAGGCAAGCGTGCGCACAACGTCTTCATTTTACACTGTTTTCAGCTGTTCAATAGTTGTATGAGTTGCAAAGCCATCAGATGTCTACTCTTGTCGTGCAAGCAGCTTTAGAACAATTGACCTGACCAATTGACCTGATCAAAGGTGGATACCAGAATAATTATCAGTCGGATGGTTTCCAGGGACAGTATTCATGGCACATGCATCATGATAAAAATGCAGCACCCTGCTTTTGTATATATATCTCTTGGTGGGGAGAGCAGCATGCTGTACATCAAATGTTATTTTTAGCATGGATTTTCTCTCTAGAGGCGTGAAAATGTCTTGATTTACACTGAATTGCTCTTCCTGCCATCAACACTGAATGTACATGTATGCTTTTTTTTTATTAATTTATGTACATTTTATTAAAGTATTGTGTGTCTTCTTGGTAGCAAAAGACTGGAAATGTGAATGGAGGGACAATGAGAGATCTTTGCAAGTCACTTTGGTTCTGCCAGGCCTGCACCATGCCTTGCTGGAAGCTGCCAAGCATCCAGACAGAGAAGGACCACCTCCTGGCGCTTTGGTTAAGCGGCAGATCGGAGAATTTGCAAAGCGCCATAGGAACTCGCATTCGGTTTCTGAGAGTCTCGACAGCCCACCTGTCTCTTTTGATATGTTCTCAAAGAAGTCAGACCTTGATGCCCTTTCTGAAAAGTGTCTCCAGAATTCCTTTGCCCACTTGCAGTTTTACCTGTCACACCCCCAAAATTATACTTTGGAAATGTCAGCAGCTGTTGCTTGCTTGGATGCCAGTTCTCAGTCTCCCAGCAGGAGCAGCAGTAGTAATACAGAGAACCCTGACAGTTCTTCTGGCTTAGATCTGGACCTCACGCCCCCTGAGCCCTCTGAAATCTCTACTAGGCTTCGGCGGGCTGCGCAGTTGAATCTGCAGAGCAACAATGCTGCAGCCAAGACCAGCCAGACAAGCGATCGCCCTTTGCAATGGTGCAAGAGGAAATCCAGCAGGCTCCTTGGGGCGAGTGTGCAGAAGATGTGGTCCCCCATGAAGTCTGTGTGCATTATGGAGAACAGCAAAAACTGGAAGAAATCCAAAAAGAAGAAAAAGAAGAAGAGGAGTCCCTCTCCTCCACCTGCTAAAGCACCAGAATCCCCAGCAGAGTCTAAGGAACTCATGCTGAAATTAAAAAATATTCAGTATCCGCTAAGGAGGAAGAGGGGTGAGTACGGGCTAACCTGGCACGGGAAGCCTTTTCTTTGTTGTTCAGGTTGCATTTGGAGATAACCTGGTGCTGGGTAGGGCCAAAGATAGTAGTGTACAGGGTCATGGTCTCACTGCCATGCCCTTTTCCGTCACTCCCTCCCTCCTTCTCTCAATCTCTCACTTCCATCTCTCCTCCTCTCTCAATCTCTCTCTCTCTCTTTGTCTTCCTTCCCTCCAAGCAATGGGATCAGAAAGGGACAGATTTTGCTTTGCCAAACCTTTGACTTGATCACTTGCAGACAGATATTGAAATGAGGGTGTGGGACCCATGCTGCCCACTTCTGCTTTAACCCACAGTCGTTTATGATGGCTAGAATCAGCTCACCTTTAAACATCACCTGGCCCAGACACCAGCCCTTTTGCGTGCTTATGTGGCCTTTAGAAAGCACACTGTTTAAATAAATATCTTGGCTTATGCACACAGGTCATGGTTTGTCTCCATTGTTAGAAGTATACAGCACTAGTAGGTATACACTACATTTATCTGTGCCATAATAACAGCCCAGATTCATTCCTATAATGTGGTATGTCCAGAGCCTTTGAAAAGGCTTCAGAAGCATCAGTTAATACAGAAAAGGAAAGCTAGGTACAGCAGGGGAAGGGTATGGCAAGGAGCAAAGCCATCTTATAATAGGTGATTTGAAGACCACACACACACACACACACACACACCAGAGTACTGCTATAATGTTATGTTTAGCTGGATGCCAACATTTAAAGAAGGATGGCATATATGGTTTTTCAGATTAGGAGAGAGGCTTGTGCTCTTCCTAACAAAAGACTTTTTGATTGCGTTTGTCTTGGGGAGATAATTGTTGCCGTTATGGTTGTAATATTTATTTACATCCTGCCTTTTTCCCAGTTCAGGACTCAAGATGGCTTACTACAACGGCAACAGCAAAAGTTTAAAAAAAAAAAAAAAGGCTAGGCATTTACAACGTACAAAAGTGAAAAAAATAATTAAACTGTCAGAAAATAACGACTAAACCGCTAAAAAAGGAAAGAGGAAAAAAAGCAAATTGAAAATTGACACAGGAAATATGGGTGGAATGTGTAGAAGAGGCTTCTGAATCAGCAGTATTAGCATAAGTAAGGCAGTGGAAGGCAATGGTGTAAGAGCCATGGGCCAGTTTTCTGCACTGGGACTCTTTAGATCTCCCTAGACCACACAGCCTATGAAAATGCAACTTCTGGTTTTGAAAAATGAGAATTTTTTTGATGGACATAACCAGTGTGTGGGCTGGAGGGATGAGTGGGAACTGCAGTTCCTAGAAGCTTCCAGGTCCAAGTCTGAAAGGCTCACAGGCCATAAAAACTTCCTTATTATCCAGTCTTGAAGTAAGAACTCTGAACTAACGTTATGTCATGTTTGGATTTGGCCAACATTAATGCAGATTAAGGGCGAATTTGGCCATTTGATATGGTGGTCGCCAGCCACCATATCAAAAATGCAATTTGGAAGTAACTAGAAGTCACTTTTGGTTTGCATTTCTGTGTTCCCTCCCCTGCCTGATTTTCACTTTTTAACATATGATCGGGGTGGTGGAAGAGGTGTTTGGATGCATGATACCATTGTTTTTGTTGTTAACTGCCTGTCAAGTTGGCTTTGACTGTGACCCTATGAATGAATAGGGACCTCCAAGTCACCCTATCATCAACAAACCCTGCTCAGGTCTTGCAGACAGACACAAGGCTGTGGTTTTCTTGATTGGGTTTGTTGTTGTTGCATACCTTCCAGTCATTTTCAACTTACGATGACACTGTCGCAGGGTTTTCTTGGGAAGATTTGTTAAGTGGAGGTCTGCTCTTTCCTCCCTCTGAGGCAGAGAGAGCTTGACTTGCCCAAGGTCACCCAGTGGGTTTCTGTGGCTTAATAAGATTTAAACCCTGGTCTCTGGGAATCTCAATCCACCATTACACTAGGCTGACCTCAGTTGTACTTGAAAGACCCAGTGGGTTTTCATGACCAAGCAGGCGTTCAGACTCTGGTCTACAGAGTTGTAGTCCAGTGCTTGACCATCACAGCATGCCAGAGACATTTATGGGAGATGTTTTGCTAGAATATTTAAAATATTTTTGTGGGGGTGGAGGTGGTCTGGAGCTTGAGAGAACACAAGGACTGCAAAAATGGAGTTGGGGCTGCATATAACCTGTAGGCTGCACTTTTCTCAACTCTGACATACACATCTTCTTGGACAGAGGTTGTATCACTTCATTATACCAGTTGTCATGCTGCATTTGGCCTGGTGGTGCAGTGGTTGAATGCCAGTACTGCAGCCACAACATTGTGAGTTCGATCCTGCTGGGCTTCAGGTTGACTCAGCCTTCCATCCTTCTGCAGTTCAGTAAAATGAGTACCTAGCTTGTTGGGGGCAATTAGCTAAACCGCTTAGAGAGCACTTAGCTGATAAGCAGTATAGAAATATACATGCCATTGCTATAATAAGTGATGAGAAGTGAGGCTAATTGTTGGGTTCCACTTCTAAAAAGGTCTGTCTTTTGCCAAGGTGCTCAGGTTTTGTCTGCGGAGTTTGTGCAAGGAACGAGAAGTGAATCACCCGTCAAAGCCCTGTCCTCTTCTGAGAGCCCTGCTGTGACAGAAAAAAAGCCCCGGCTTGTGAAACTCAAAAAGGATGAAGAAAAGGTCAAAAGTGAAGAGCGAACAGAGATCCGGAGGCCCGGTAAAATCACGATCCTTCTGTCTTGGAAACTGTTGTGTTGTTGTGTGTGCTTTCATGCTATTTCTGACTTACAGTGACCCTAAGGCAAACATATCACAGGATTTTCTTGGGAGAATTTGTTCAGAGAGGATTTTGCTATCCCTTTTCTGAGGCTGAGAGAGTGTGACTTGCCCAAAGTCATCCAAGGGATTTCCATGACTGAGCAGGGATTTGAACGTTGGTGCCTGGACCACTCAACCCGCTACACAAGTGTTTAACCAGAGATTTGTGACGCCCTCACAGGGGGTTTGTGAAAGGCTTGAAAGGCTGCTCAGCTTGTTTCTTCTCCTACAATAGAGTGGCAACATGATAGGAGCCAAGGCAAAAGGCGGTGGGCAGGCTGGCTGGCTGGACTTGCGCATTGCCTGTCATGTACCTGCTCCACTATGGGGAGGAGGCAGGCTCAGCAGCTGGGTGACAGCAGAACTGACAACCAGCCAGCCACCATTTGCTCTTCTCTCTTCCTCCCTTCCCTTCCTTTCCAAAACGATCCAGTTTTCTATCAGAAGTGCTCAAACTCCACACACTCTTTTCCCTCCCTTCTTCTTTTGCCTGTCTCAGTTTCCTCTCCTGCTGGGGAAAAAGGAAAAAAAAAAGTGGGGGTTGCTTGAGGATCTCTGATAGACTGGATGGCTGGAAAAAAGAGGAAGGAGGAAGGGAGAAGAGGGCAAATGCTGGCTGACTGTCTGGTCTGGTGCCTTGCTGTTCACTCTATTAGCGGGAAGAAGCAGGAGAAGTCTTCCCTCCCCCTCCAGTGCATCTCAAGGAAGTGTGCATTTTACTTATTTCTCCCTTCCGTGCCTTGATGAGCAATTTGATATATAAAAGTCAAAGTTTGTTTTCTGTGTCAGGCAAAGACTTCATATGATTGGCTGCCTAAGAAGATTCTGTGGAATCCTAGGGTTGGCAGTTTAGGAAGGGGCCTTTAGAATTCTCAGCCAGAGAGCTCTTGGGCCTCAGTCAACTGTGTCTGTCTTGAATAGGCCAGTTGCTATGGGGATGATGCCTAGCAGCAAAGAGGAGGGCAGTGTATTCCCTCAGGAACCCAACCTTTGCGTGTTAATAACTCTGATTACAGATTAGATTAGGGAATATAGGGAAAAGTTACAGGTACTGGACAAGACAGTTTTGGGAATTAGAGACACAGGATCTCAAATCTTCCTAACAAGTATTACCTATGAGAAAATAAAATCCTGGGCAATGCTGGGTATATACGCTGATTTTTAATAAATATTTGATGCACTTCAGGGTTTTAAATCTTGAGATGAGTCCATGGCAACAAAAGATATTAGTAAAGAAAAGGTTAAGAACCACTGCGTTACACCATTTGTGAGATTTTTTTTTGCTCAATTCCCCTGCTTTTTTGAAAAGTCAAAGGCAGGAAGGAGCCTGGTGTTTCATTCCAGTCCCTATTTCATGTCTTCCTCCTTTCATTTTCTCTCACTAACCCATGGACAAAGGTTTCTGTAATCTGCTCCATGCTTTATGTTAACACTGGTAGAGGTTCTGCCCAGGTTGTCTTCCAGTATACTGCAGCCTCTGGCCCTTGTACAAACCAGGGTTTAAGTATGCATGCCTAATGTTTCAGAGCCAGAAGACTCTTGCTGTCGATGCTGGATCAGAGAGAGTTAAGGAGCTCTTTGCCTGGAGATTTCTTCATGAGGGAGGAAGTCAAAGAACAGAACCAGGTTTCTTGCTCTCTTTAGCCCCTTCTGAATTCAGAATTGGATGCCAGTTGGAAATTTCTGTGATGATGAAGGGATTATAGAGGGACATCTGGGTTTATATATGGATTTATCTGTGTTTATTTATTGATATTTGCCTCTGAATCCCATTCTTCCTGTGGATGTTTTCCTCTGAATCCTATTCTTCCTGTGAAGAAATCAATGTAGCATTGTGGAGTTGGCACACCAAACCTTTGGCTCCCACTCCAGATCCTCCATTTTTTTACTGTCCAGCTGTGAGTTCTTCCTTACTAGCAAAAATATATAAATTAGTAGTGACAAATTTACTGTGGTAGCACAAGGCATTTCATCACTGCCACGTGGATCGTCAGGCTACTTAAAATGTTTTCTACCTTCAGTTATGGTGAAATGTTCAAAAACACCTAATTTCATGGGAAACTTCTTTGATGTAGTGAATTTATATTTAAGAAAATTTGTCAATCGCGATGACAAATATTTTTCCTGAAAAAAAGGTATAAAACATAAGTAATAAATTAAATATTTACCATACACTCAGCCCTCCGTATCTGCGGATTCTGTATCCATGGTTTCAACCAACAACAGCTTGAAAATGTTCCTCCCCCCCCCCCGAGAAAATCCAAAAAGCAAACTTTGATTTTGCATTTTATGTGAGGGATACCATTTGACTACACCATTGTATATAATGGGACTTGAGCATCTACAGATTTTTGTATCCACAGGAGGTCCTGGAACCAAATTCTAATGGATACCCAGGCCTCACTATATATTGTTATGCATTTTTTTTAATTTGAAGCCAATATTGGAGTCTACCAACTCCAACTCTGAGGCCATCCAAAATTGCTTCTAACTCTGACTCCACAGCTCTGACTTCCCAGCTCTGACTATAAGGCTTCTTCTGCCATTTTATCCTTCCAGCAACCCTGCAACTTAGGTCAGAGAGAGCGAATAGTCCCAGTGACATTCATGGCTGAACCATGATGGTGACTCTTTACCTGACAGTCCAGCTCCTGATACTCCAGAGCAGCTCCCAGAAATCAGCATTTGATGGTGCCTTTTCCGGTGCTTTAGAATCCTGTTACTGATACTTCCTTCTTTTTCTTGAACAGTCACAAGACAAAGTGCCCAGCGCTGCTTGGAGGAAGCCCGCTTGGAAGCCCAGAAGGAAGTGGGTGACAAGAGTGATCCTGAGGGTGAGAAGACTACTACTCAGGATCCTGATCCTTCAGAGAACAAGGAAGAATGCGACTCCCATGCCTTGAACATGTTGGCTGATCTTGCGCTGAGTTCTTGTAATTCTCCATTGGTCAGTAATGGCGATCAGTCCTCTTTGGTCCTTGGCTCATTGCAGGAGCACCAGCATCTGCCAGGAGAGATGTTGCAGAATTCTTCTGATCATGAATATCACAGAGACATGAAAAAACTGGAAAGCACTTCCCTTTCTGGCACACCTTGCCAGCATTCCCTTTCATCTCTTGGAGAAGGTGATCTAAGCCCTGAATTGCCTTCTAGCTCTCAGGAGAGAACCCGTATGAGCACCAGAAAGAAAGGAGATGTGACACATGGCTCCATGAAGTCCTCCACAGTGCTTCCAAGGGAAGCTGCAGATAATTTGGACCCAAACATTCAATCTCTGATTTCTGTTGAACACTCATACGCCTCTCCAACTTCGGATTCTTCAAAGAAAGGATCACCAGGTTCTCCTGATTCAAAGAATGGGGTGAAGTACCTGAAATCGGGGCCTTTAGCACTGCCCGGGAAAGTGTTACCTTTCCGACACCAGCAGAACATTTGCCATCCGCACAAGCAGTTGAAGAACAGTGTGCAGTTTATACGCTCTGCTATCATGGCTGCAAGGTTAAAGGAAGACTTCTCCAAGTCCCACAAAGTGATTTTTCGTGACAGGACTGTCAAAGTGACCTTCCAGTGGGAGGCAGAGTACCTCTTCAGTTTAGATAGCAAATATACAAACAATTCCTTAGAGAAAACAGTCGTTCGAGCTGTGCATGGGTAAGTGATTCTCAGGTTTGGGAAGAGAAGCTTTGTTTGTGTTTTGGACCAAACTGATTGTGCATTGCCTTCACTTTCCCTCACTTGTCAAAGGCTGAGTCTATGGGAGGGGAAGTATATAACCAGGAGCAGTGTATCCCATCCAGGGTTAGAATTCATGGAATGGAAGACAAGGGTCAGGATGTGTGGAATGGAGCTGTGGATGAGCCCATTAGTATTAATATCTTGGGCGGGTCACCTCGGGCCAACTTCAGAACAGTCTTGCTGGCTGAGACCAAACCTGTATTTAGCACAACATCCTAATTACACAGTGACCAATCAATGGCCTGTAGGAAGCCCACCACAAGTGGAGCATGAAGGCAACAGCACTGTCCATTGTGTGCTCCCTGGCAACTGATATTACAGTGCCTCTGATATTGGAGGTCCTTGGCAACCCTATTGACTAGTGGCCATTAAATGGCCTAACCCAGGGATATCAAACTCAATTTCATCTTGGGCCGCATCAGCGTTATGGTTGCCCTCAAAGGGCCAGTTGTGTCTGTCAGACCATATAAATGTATCTACTCTTTTATCATATTAAATAATTGCTTCTGCTTTCAATTATTACTTGTTTTAGTAATAGCTAGCTCTGAAACTAGAAGTCTAGGAAAAATAAAGACAAGCAGATATTGAAGTGTACAACTATTGTACAATTTATTAAAAAATGAGTTTTGAAAACAGATTTTTTTTAATCATCAGACAAATATTACCAAGCACTGTTTATTACATTAACTTTGCTTAACTTTTTGGTCCCAGTTAAGGCAGGCAGAACAAATAATTGTGCTCTGATCTGTGCCTCTTTCTGCTCCCACCTCTCCTGTGCCTCTTTCTGCCCCACTGCCCTTCTCTGTACCTGGTAAGCCCGATTCCCACACTGCAGGCCCCTGGCTACTGGTATTCTGAAGAGGGACTGAGTAGTCAGCAGTCACAATGTACTTCTGCTTCTGACTGCTTCTCTATCCAACTCTCGCAAGCAGCACAGAATGTTGCCATGGTAACCTGCAGCAATGCTCTGATGGCAAGACTTGGTTAGAGGAGCAGTCAGAAGTAAAAGTAGATTGCAAGTCCTGGCTGGTGGGTCCCTCTTCAGAATACTGGCAGCTGGAGGCCCACAATGTGGGGATTGGGCTTGCGAGGCTGGAGGAGTGCTGCAATTGCAGGAGAGGTGTGAGGGCCACATGAAATAGCCCGGCGGGCTGGATTTGGTGTGCAGGCCATGTGTTTAACACATGTGGCCTAATCTCTATGAATTTATCCAGTTCCCTTTCAAAATCACCCAAGTTGGCAGCTGTCACTATGCCTTGTGGCAGAGAATCCCAAAATTCAGCTACATCCTGTGTGAAGAAGCCCTCCTTTTTATCTCTCCTCCATCTCCACCATTCAACCTCAGTGGATTACCTTGGGTTCAGTTGGTTCTTGTATTATAAGAGAGGAAGGAAAAACTTCTCCCTTTCTCCTTGAAACATTCTATATCCCTGGGCTTCTCTTTCTTTGGCATCACCTTCCCTTCAGGAAGCGTCAGACCTAAGGGATGGTTCTAAGATCTGGGGGCTGTAGAAGTTCTGCACTTCTTCAGAATCTTTTCTAGAGTCTGTTGTGATTGGAAGACCTTTTTCCAGACAGCCCCAAGATGAACCTGTCATATAATCCTAGAATTGGAAGAGACTACAAGGGCCATCGACCAGTCTCCGCCATGCAGGAATACATAATCAAAGGACTCCTGACAGATGGCTGTTCAGCCCCTGTTTAAAAACCTCCATACCTCTCTGGTGAACGGCCTGCATCATTTCTCTGATGTTTCCTGCTATGTGTGTTGCCAGTTTTGGTGGATGGTCCCTGAAGAGAGCCTTTGATGTGGAAGATGCTGCCTCCTTGTTGGATGGGGGAAATATTTAAACCCAAATGGGAAACCGTCAGCCCAGGGGCAAGGTGTGGCTTGGAGGTCTCCTCACCTGGTCCACAGCCTTTTTTATTTTGTTACTTCTTAATGAAGATTAAAGGCTGTTTAGAGTCCAGGCAGCTGTTTCATGGAGCTTAGCTGTGCTTTGCTACTCTGGAAGCAGCTCCACCAGGGCTTGATCCTGAGTAGATGTGCATTTGCACCTGGAATGGATTTGTGCTTAGTGGGAAGATGTCCAACATAGGAAGAATTCCTTTTGGCCCTTTGGGGAGCTAGTGTGGTGAAGTGGTTTGAGTGTTATAGACTACAACTCTGGAGACCAAGGCTTGAATTTCCACTTGTCCATGAAAACCCAGTGGGGGACTTTGGGCAAGCCACACTCTCTCAGCCTCAGACAATGGCAAAGGTAAGCAAACAAATCTTGCCAATAAAACCCCGTGACAGGTTCACCTTAGGATTGCCGTAAGTCAGAAATGATTTCAAGGCACACAAGAACAATAATAGATGTACAGGAGTGACACTCTTATATGAGGTGAATGTGAAGTTTGAATGCTAGCTATTGATAACAATTACAAATTTGTCTGTAGAAATTAAGGCTTTTTTTATTCATTTACTGGTGCTTTCCTACCCACCTGTTGGTCTACATTGAACAATTATTTATCAGTTTATTGTAGATTGTGCTTATTGTAAATTGCCACAAGGGGTGAGCCAGATTTTAAAATGCACATGTGTCTGTGTATACACACATTCTCAGACAGATTGAAGTAGTAATTCACAGAACTGTTGCGTTATTCTCTCTTTCAACACCACGCTTGATGTATTGAGGGAAAAATCGCCATTTAAACATTTTCGTCTGAGCATTTACTTTTCTCTGCGGATGAGCCATTATCCTCTGAATCTTTTTCTTCTTATTTTGATCATTAACTAAGTTTTCCATCCTATCTAATGTCTAAATAAATATATTAACTAACCAACTAACTAAGTGAACAAAAAACTCTGCTAATAATTACAGAAAGACAGAGAGTAAATGAAAGCTTGACTGGTCAGCAAGGCAGGAGAAATAAAACTGAAGGAGAGAAAGGGATCGGTGGCCTCGACTGGTTTAGAACTTAGTTCTCCTGCCTGGCAGATCGGCACCTAGGAATAACCCAACAGTTCTGTGAATTGCTTCTTCAGCCTGTCTAGAATGACTGTTCGCAATAAGTAAGAAACCTCTTATTTTATATACATATATATATACATACACACACATACATACTGGAGGAACAGTCCGTCATAAAACCCCAGTTGTTCAAGATTTGGAAGGCTTGTAAGAATACCAGAAGCATAGGATTGTAGAAGAGGTGATAATACTGGGAAAAATTGAAGGCCGTAGGAGAAGCAGAAGACCCCAGTAGAGGTGGATCGTCCCCCTTTAAGAAGCTATGGCCGTGAGTTTTCAAGACCTGGTCAAGACTCTGGATGAGTGGGGCCTGTTGAAGTCTCTCATTCATAGTATTTCCATAAGTTGAAGGCAACGCAGCATAGCAAAACAATAACTGTAGAGTTGGAGAGGATCCTCAGGTTCATCTGTTCCATTGTCTTGCCTATAGACATTTTAGATGCCTGAAGAGTCTTTTCAACGGTTGTCCCACTTCTGGGAAGACTTCTTCTAGACAGCCGTAGTTTGAATGTCTATAATGAATTTTGTTGGGGTTATATGCCTTCAAGTCATTTCCAACTTATGGCAATCTTTAAGGCAAACCTAACGTGGGAGTTTCATGGCAAAATTTATTGTGAGGTGTTTTGCCTTGTACATTGAGATTGGTGACTTGCCCAGGGTCACCCAGTGGGTTTCCAAGATGGAGCAGAATTCAAACCTTTGTCTCCCAGAATTCTAGGCTAACACTCAGACCACTACACCAGACTGGCTCCTCTAATTTCTGGGACCTAGGGAATAGAAAGGTACATGCTGAAGATGATACTGAGAATTGTGAGCACTAAGATTCATAGGACTGAAGTCATGTTTTGCAGTTTTGCTCACTCAACTAAACAGACTTAAAGAATTATTCTCTGCACTTTCCCTAGGCCCTGGGATGCCAGCCAGTCCAATGACATTGAAGAAATGAAGCTCATACTTAACATGTGGGTGGCTCTGTTTTACAGCAAGCCGATCAAATCCTCTACAGCAAGGAAAGTTGTTGAGCACAGTAATCCTGCCAAATACATATCACTGAACAGTGTTATAGATCCTTTGGAACTCATTGATGATTCTGAGGGAGCTTACAGTTTGGAGAAATGCCCTGCAGATTCTCTTTCCATGACTAACCTGGCACCTCGCGAAGTTAAAGAGAAAGCAATTTTTCCCTCTGCAAAGCCTCCCTCTTGTAACAAACTATCTTCTACAAATAGCATAAAGGATGAATTCCTGTGTGCTAATCCCAAGGAACCCCACAATGTGCCTTCAAAGGGAGAAGAGCTCCAAACCACTGGCAGAAGTTCTGAGGATACAGTTTCTCCTTTGAATAAGGTACGATTTGGGCAGTTATTCCATGGCTAACGGTGGTGTTTATGAAATAGCCAAGTGTTGAGTGCCAGAAAGTACAGCTGGGTGGCCAGACACTACAGTCTCCGATGCCTTCTAGCAGTGAATGCATTAGAGTTACATTTTTTATTTCTTTGTTCATTTATTAAAATAGTTATACCAGTTTAAAATTATAAATATAATTTTAGTAGACTTAAAGGATGAATATTTTAAACCGGTTAAACCAGTTTAAAATAACAAAAACCATAGCATATGGGACAGTGGGATACAATCAGTTTTGAGTTGACAGTGGGATACAATCAGTTTTGAGTTGACAGTGGAATGACACCAGTATTGGTGCCACTTGGGGCTCTGAGGGGAGAGAATTCCATAACTGGGGTGTTACCCTAAAAGGTGGGGGACATCGGGGTTCACCTGCAGTGCAATATCTCCTTGGAATTTATGGAATTATAGCTCAAAGGAAGCCTGGGGGGGATGTTACGGCAGCATCTTTTCACCTGTGTATACCAGTACTAACTGTAGAGAGGATTCCAGTTAACAGGTTAAAAGAGTTATTTATTGTGAATTAACAAACACACACACACACACACAAAACCAGACACTCTCAAGAACCATACCAGGCTATTGGAAGATGATGCGAGAAAAGTTGAATAAAGAGAAATTGGGTGAAAAAGGTGATAGTTAGCAATCCTGAAGCAGAAGGTTGAAGTGGAGTGTCTCAGACAGTGCGTGTGAGGGTAGCACAGAGAAACTGAGATCTGGGCACTACATACTACATCCAAAGTACTACAGATTATGAGGGCTGGAGCTGGGATTTATATATCCTATTTCCTGCCCTGAAGGAGGGTGCATGGACAAAGTTGTAATGACTTTCTCATGGGGCTGACCAAGGCGTAGGAAATGATTGTCTTAACTTTAGGTGACAAAATGTTGATGGGAGTCCTGACAATCTCTTGATGTTTTGGTGAGGTGAAATGAATATAAAAGGTCTCTGTAGGATATGCTCGCAATAGGGCTCCTGATTGCTTCACCTGGGCAGTTTCGCCTGCTATTGTTCTCGGCAGTGCTCACAAACGGCTTTTTTTTTAAAGAAAAGATTATCCCAAACTCTTTATCACCAGGTTTTCCTGCCTAATTCTCTCTGAACTTACAACCTGATCATGTCTGAAGTCATCCTGACCTGGCTTATGCATATAGCCAATGCGCTTCCAGACATGTTTGAGCCATGGATATATCTGATTTATGAAAAATAGCACACCCCTCAAAGTGGGGGTGTTGGTTGTGGTAAGAGAGGTGCCAGAGCAGAGAAGCCCTCTCCCATGTCTTCCCAGAGTCTGTCACATCTCTTGGTAGAACACAGAAGAGGGCCCCTTTAACAGACCAAATTCATTGGCAGGTGTATAAAGTGAACTTGTGAATGTCAGCAAAGCTGGCTTATTGCACAGAGCAGTGGTTCTCAACCTTCCTAATGCCGCGACCCCTTAATACAGTTCCTCATGTTGTGGTGACCCCCAACCACAAAATTATGTCCTTCCTTCCTTCCTTCCTTCCTTCCTTCCTTTAGTATTTATTTATTTATTTAGTTAGTTATTTCCAACATCGAATAGATTGGAAACACTGCCCTAAATCACTGCTCTGGATAGACTTCTAATGCCTAAAAACTGGTAACCCTCCCCCCTTTTTTAAGCACAGGAAGCGTCCATCAATGCCAGAATTAAGGCAGGAGTTCTAGTTCTGAATGTTAGGTTTCCACATTCAAAAAGCCAGTCACTCCCAAAGGCAACGCCGAAACAGCCCACATTTTACACGAGGCGCAGGGAGGAAAGGACAGGGAGAGAGGAAAGATGGCAGCGGCATAAGCAGACGCGTTTTGTTTCACTCCCACCCTCCCTCTCTCCCTTAAAGGGAGCGCGGCTGCTCGGACACTCTCACTCCCATGTCGCACAGGCGCCCCTTCCTTCCTCCTTTCGTCCCTCTGAGGGCTCGGAAGGGGGGCGTGATACCCGCTGTAGCCCCTCGACCACGCTACACCCGCGAGCCCCTCTCGGTCTCCCCACCTTTGTCCCCGTTGCCTGGCAGGGAAAGACGGTGAAACGTCCCCACACGCGCCCAGCATGCCTCCTTTCCCCTCCTGCCAGCATGGGGTCTCCTCTCGCCGCCACTGCCCCCATGCCTGGCAGGGAAAGACAGGGAAATGTCCCCACATGCGCCCACCACGCCTCCTCTCACCTCCTGCCAGCGCGGGGTCTCCTCTCGACACCTCTGCCCCCCCTGCCCGGCAGGGAAAGGCAGGGAAACGTCCCTACACGCGCCCAGCATGCCTCCTTTCCCCTCCTGCCAGCGCAGGGTCTCCTCTCGCCACCTCTGCCCCCTGCCTGGCAGGGAAAGACGAGGAAACGTCCCCACACGCACCTCTGCCCCCCTGCTCAGCAGAGAAAAACGCGGAAACGTCTCCACACGCACCTCCACCCCCCCGCCCGGCAGAGAAAGACGCGGAACCGTCCCTATACGCACCTCCACCCCCCCCCCGACTGGCAGAGAAAGACGCGGAAGAGTCCCCACACGCACCTTCCCCCCCCTGGCAGAGAAAGACATAGAAAAGTACCCACATGCACCTCCACCCCCCCCCCCGACTGGCAGAGAAAGACGCGGAAGAGTCCCCACACGCACCTTCCCCCCCCGGCAGAGAAAGACATAGAAAAGTACCCACATGCACCTCCACCCCCCCCGCCCGGCAAAGAAAGATGGGGAAACATCCCCACACGCGCCTAGCACGCCTCCTCTCCCCTCCTGCCAGCACAGGGGCTCCTCTCCTCACCTCCGCCTTCACGCTGCGGCTCCACGCTCTCTCCTCTCAGTCTCCTCACCTCCGCCTTAACGCTCCGACTCTACGCTCTCTCCTCTCGCTCTCCCCACCTCCGGCTCCACCTTCGGCTCCTCCAACACTTCCCCACCCAACAGGGAAAGACGGGGAAACGCCCAGCACGCCTCCTCTTCCCTCCTCCCAGCGAGGGGTCTCAGAAACAGCGCTCCCATTAGCTGTGAGGCTGCCTTCTTTCAAAAGGGGGCAGGGCGGGATAGAGGAGCGGCGACCCCTGTGAAATGGTCATTCGACCCCCAAAGGGGTCACGACCCACAGGTTGAGAACCACTGCCATAGAGAATTCTAACTAGAGAGGGTTAAACTTAGAACCTCTTCTGTTTTTTTAAGAACAGTGCACCTTGTGAAAGATGCTTTGAATGAAGATTCTAACACTTAAACCTGTCAGAGTTTTCTGGAGGCACAGTCCTGTGTTGTTGTTTTTAGAGGAGGAAAAAATTGTGATGGGAGCTTGGGAAGCTCTGTGAGTCACAGCAACGTCCTTGACAACTTGCATGTATAAGACACATGACTCCTACCCTTGCTTTAGGAGGGCCTGGATCTGGGTCACATACTACTACTTGCACCCATAGAATCCTGGAATCATAGAGCTGGAAGAGACTCCCAAAGGCCATCCAGTCCAACCCCATTCTGCCATGCAGGAAGACACCATCAGAGCATTCCTGACAGATGGCCATCCAGCCTTTATTTAAAAACCTCCAAAGAAAGAGACTTCATCCTACTCCCAGGCAGCGTATTCCACTGATGAACTGTTCTTACCATCAGGAAGTTCTTCCTAATGTTCAGGTGGAATCTTTTTCTGTAGTTTGAAGCCATTGCTCCATGTCCTAGTCTCTGGAGCAGCAGAAAGCAAGTCAGATAACATCTTTCCAAATATTTAAACATAGCTATCATGTCCCCTCTTAACCTTCTCTCCTCCAGGGTAAATGTACCTAGCTTCTTAAGCTGCTCCTCACAGGGCTTCATGGTTTTCTGGTCTTCCAGATTGTGCCTGGGCTAGACCTAGACTACATGATGAGAAGAGGACAAGCCAAGATGTTTCATGCTTGAGAGAGAGCCTGGGTATTAGAATGATCATATCTTTCTCACTTCAGTATCTGGAAGTATTAAGAAGGAGCTGGCAGAGAAGATGGAACTGATTCCTTGGAGGCCACCATAGGTGCTTCCCTTAGCAAAGATTAATTTAATTACACAAGAAGAACTTTACAGGATCAGCCCAAAGTTCCATTTAATCCAGCATCTAGTTTTTGGAACTGCAAAAAACGGTGTGTGTGTGTGCATGCATGTGTGTGTGTGTTGACAAGAGCCTTTGAAGCCACAATGTGTGGCTAGTGAGGGGTTCCATATTTGCTTGTGTCACTGTGTTTAAAAAGAATCGTACTGAAGTACAGAAAAGGTTGAACTGATTCCATCTCTGGCAGAATGTATTCCAGAAATGCCTGCTAAACATTGGCATTGTTTTTTATATGTTCAAAAGGATAGGTTACAGATTTTAAACTCTATAGGAATTTTGCCTGTGCCTCTTCATCTCACTGAAGATCTGAAACATAAACATTACCTTTTTCTTTTCCCCAGGTGGTTGGTGGGGAACCTGAAAGAGACTCTGTGCTGGATTCTGTCCTCCCTGTTGAGAACCCACACAGAAACCCATCAAGGAAACCCAGTGGTGGTTGTTCAAGACCTCAGAAGTTGAGAGTGGATGCAGAATCAGAATCAGGTGTTGTTGTTAGCTTGGGTGAAGTTTCCCAAGGTGCTGCTGCTCCTGCAGACGCCAAACTCTCAGAAAACTCTGGAAATGAAAAGCAGAGGGAAAACATTGAAGCTGGAACTTCAGCGGAGAGTTGGGAAACAAGCGGTGCCTCCTCCCCTCTTGCAGAAAAGAAGAAGGAAAGCCACCGGAGTGGTGGAATTGAGTTGCTGCCAACTTCTGAGGTAGCTTGGTTAGAAGCCAGTGCTCAAGAAGACGGTGTTCCACCCTGTGGAAAAGTGATCGAGTCACAGGATCTCCCCATGGATGAGGAGGATGGAGTTGAAGAGAGTGTAGAGTGGGAATCAATTGATCTAGCCCTTTCAGACAGCAATGACACGGATGGAGAATCCCGCAATGGGGACCTGGAGCAAGAGGGTGAAGAGCTTCCTGAAGAAACTGGTTCAACAGAGGAGAAAGAAGCAGGCAGCGTTTGTGGCATGGCATCACCTGCGGAAAGCCTACTCACTTCCGTAACATTACCAGCGACAGTTTCTGAGTATCAGATGGAATTGCCGAGCACTGAAAAAGACTCCATAGCATCACGTGCAAGTTTTGCATCTCTGAGTCAAAAGAACATGGTTGAGAGTTTTAGCCTATCAAGGGAAAATACAGTAGACAGTAGAGTAGATTCTGTTCCTCCACAGGCTAGCTCTGTTCAAGGTGAAGAAATGGAACTGCCAGCCAGTGAAGACACTTCTGTATCTGCCAAACATCCCAATCAAATGGATGAGGATGAAAATTCCTTTCCTTCATGGGTAAACAAAGGAAGCAAGTCAGTAGATTCTGCATCTGCACAAGATTCCAAATTGTTCCAAGCAGAAAAGGATTTGGAAACTCAAGAGAAATTGGAAAGGAGCCAAGATTCTCTTGTGTCAGTGAGAAATCCCTTGTTTCCAAACCCAGATGATTTAACTGATATTTCCTGTGATTCCATGGAAGAGAGGGATCTCAATCTGGCCAATTCAGTTTCACCACGGGCTAGTCTTGTTCATCACATGTCTTCTGATGCTGTTGTAGAGTTGCCGGGGGACCAGGAGGCCCCAAAAGAACCAACCAAACATCACATATTTCTAAATAGAATGGATTTGATTGAAGATATTTCCCAGGATGACAGTCACCTGGAAGATTCGGCTCCATTACAGACCTGTGAAGGGTGCCAAACACAGAACACTATGTTAACTCAAAGAGAAGCTACAGAAAACCAAGAAGATTCTGTTCCATCAGCCCAAAGTCTTGCACCTGCAAAAGAAATAGTTTTGATGCAAGGTTCCTGTGTTCCCCAGAAAGAGGAAGGAATCCACTTAGTTGACGCAGCTCGTTTGCCAGGTGGCCCCGACCATCAAACATCTGATAGAGACCCTTCTGCCTCAGCCACAGCTACAGCACTTCCAGAGCCAATGGATTTGGCTGAAGATTCCTGCATTTCCCCAGGGAAGAAAGTAAGCCACCTGCAAGCTAATGAAGCAGTTCAAATACAGCAGACTAGAGCCATTGTAAAAGCACAGAAGACCAGAAAAACAGAATTACTGGATGATTCTCGGGCTAAAAAAGAATTCCAGAGCTTAGAGGCAAATAACCGAAGGTTTGTTTTGAATTCTGAAGAAGAAAAGTGTTGTGATAAAGATGAGAATATTGGAGCCTCTCCTACAACTCAAGAAGTCACATCTGATTATAAAATAAACGAGGTGGCTGTTACCATATCTGAAGAAGTCAAGTCCGTCCTTGGTGAGCTGATAGACAATGTGAGTGCCATGACTGTAGAGCGTGAAGAAACCTTTCCTCAAGAGACCTCAAGCTCAAATTGGATTAGTTCTGTAACCCTGGAGTGTGTGACGCCTCCTGACAGTGAGGAAGAGACTACTACAACTGACCACCTTAATGAAGATTTAGAGCAGCATAGCATCTTTGCTCACCAGGAGAAGGCGATTTCACAAGGGCGAGAGCTGTATCATTCAGCACTGCATGAAAACATGAGGTATGGTCAAGTGAATATGTCTGAAAGAAGGACTCACCAAGGGGCTGGGCCTGCTTCTCCTGCTCTAGATATCCTCCCAAGTTCTTCTGGCACAGATTGGTCAGCCATGAGGACAAGTTTGCTGTGCAAGTCCCCTTTGGTCAAAATAGTTACATCAAAAGAGGGTGATCCCACTGCTTCCATGCTGGGCAAAACTGAAGTAAGACAAATTAGTCACCAAGCATCCATGTCTGAAGGAGAGGACCATTTCAGTGAGGGACATGTAGAAATCCTACCCTGTGTGCCAACAGAACCTCAGGTTGAGCACATGGATGGAGACACAAGGGACGGCCTAGCGGATTCTGAAGATGTATGGCGTGGAGATGCAAGACAAAGTCTGGAGGTTTCTGGAGACGCACTAAAAGAAGTCAGAACTAAAAGTCTGAGCAGTCCTGAAGAAACACTGGCCAGTGAAAAGGCACAGTTGCCTGCCAGAGCGTCTTCACGTATGAATAAGGACTGGGAAGATGAGTCTTCTCCAGTGGATGGGGATCAAGAACATGTTGGAAGTTCATACCCCAGTGATAAAGGTGGGGGTTCTTGCTCTACTAGATCCACTGCTGTACCCCAAGCTATGGTAGCTGGTTATGTTTCTGACGTGAGCCCTGAGGAAGAGATCCATGAGAGTGGTGACTGGAGGTACCTGGAAAACACAGACAGGTTGTCAGCTCCTGACCCTGAGGCTATGGAACATGACTGGCCTCTTGTGTTTAAAGAAAGTGATAGGTCTCTTGATACCAAGAATGAGCCAGGTCCCCTCAAGGATTATGTCAACTTCTCTGTAACCAAGAAGCATAAAGAGAAAACAAGGACTTTTCACTCTTCCAAGAGGCATGAAAGTTTCACGGGAGAGTTGAGACTAATAAACTCCTTGAATAGGACTTGCAGAACATGGAATGATCCCACCCAAAATACGCTTGATATGGAGTGTCTGCGTTTCCATTATAAGGTAAAACAAGTCCTTAGAAAACCACAGCTTCCTACCTCCACTGATGCCTTTGCAAAAGAGTTGTCACCTCCGCTAATAGCAGGAACATTACCATTGAGAAAGGTACCTGAAACCCCTCCTTTGAATCCCCCACCCAGGAGCAGAAGTCCTCTTCTGATAACTATTGTGAATCCAAGCCTGAGACATGGCGTCTCGCAGTGGTACCCAAGAAGAAGTCGATACAGAGACTCCTTTGAACCTCCTCCGTTCGCTTCTTCACAGGATTCACTTAGCAAAGCTGCTCGAAGCAAAAGTCAAGGACAAGGCTCAGTTGCTCCTTTTCACCTCAACAAACTAACTTACAAGAATAAGCTAAAAGATTCCCGAGGAGATATCGCTGTCATTATGGACGAGTTTGCAGAGTTCAGCAGGGTGATGACGTCGGGCAACAGACTGACAAGCAACAAAGGACGGGAACCAAATACTACCTCAGAAGATGCTCCGGAGAAAAGAGGCCCATCTTTGCCCAAGCGGACAGCATCCTATGAACACCTCTTCACTGAACTGTGCAACACACTACATTTCAGACTTAAAAACGTTGCCCAAGAGGCATGCAAAAAAACTTACGCTTTCTACCTGATGGAAACAGAAGACGATCCTTTCTTTGGGAGAGTAAAGGTAAAAATGTGCCTTTTTTTTATAGGGTTGAGAAATAACAGGCTACAACTGAATTTTAATCCTTGCTTGGTGTAGCGCAGATGTAACTCTGGTGCCCCACAAATTATCATTTGCAAATCAGGAGGTGGCTTCTTCATTGTATGCTGCCTCTCTCATCCATGGATTTCCATTCTCTGGCTGGCAGGAGGACCAATCCGCTATGCATGGGTTTTCCCTCGCGGCAGCCGACGATGCAGGAGCCTTCCAAGTTCTATGCTTTTTTTCCCATTGGCTCCTGCCCTATCCCTTCCGTTTTTTAGATTCCTGCATCACAGCCAAACATATTTTTTTTGCCCTATCTGTTAGTTAGTACATTAGGAATGGAGCAGGAGAGGGTTTTAGGAGATAAATAAGAAGAAGGAAAAATGATTCTATCCATAACACCACAGGACAGCATGTGTTGGGCAATAGTAAATACAATTCTGTCCAAAAGTCCACAGAAATGTGAGTCTCAGACAGTGATGGGCTTGTTTCCATCCAGGAAACCACTACGAAGTGGTTTAACTTGTGGATAAACAAGAGAAGGGTTTGTTTGTTTGTTGATTTATTTTTCCCATGATGGGAGGGCTGCAGTCCAGAGAAAGGAGAGGAGGAGTTTGTATTCCGAAAGCCAAGTCCAGGTTTGCAGTTTATGGCATTTGTCTGCCCTGGACCTCAGTGCTGAAATGGCAGCATCACTGGGGTGCCAAAGTGCCTTCCTCAGTGAATCCCCCTTAGTCACACATTGTCTTAACATCTCTTCACCATATTCGTCAGTGCTTCCCATTATGGACTCCTGTTCTCATGGTTTATCAATGGGGTGATGAAAGGAAGGTCTGGGAAGGAAATGCAATACCAAAGAATGGACCAGATGGATGATTTCTCAGATTTGACAGTAGGGCAAAATGGCAAGGTGTGAGCTACAGACCTTATCTTATTGGACTTTGCTTTAAATAACAACAACAACAACAACAACTTGGAGACTTACTCTGAAAGTTACTCTTTGTCATTAATTTGTCTGGGAAGGTAAGTGCTCATTTTTCAGAGGAGACTGAGCAGCTCACATTTCAGCTCACCAGCTAGAGGAAGATTTAAAAAGCTCTGATGGATAGAATAGTTTTCCGGGGCCTTTGTGTTCTTCAAGTGAGGTATCACTTTTTCCATTTGCTTGAAAGAAACAAGTACCCAGTTTGCAAATGATGTCCAAGGCTGTCATTGAATTTACCAGTATTTCTACCAGGGGTGGTAAGAAGTCTGGAGAACAAAGCGCAAGGAGAAGGTTGAAGAGACCACAGTTTGTATCCTTGCTTGGTTTTGCTCTGCCTAAACAGAATTCCTTTTTCTGCTCTCTTCTCTTTGGCACACGTGAGGGTGGAGCAACAGCCTCTAAACCAGTGGATGCCTCCTTGTATCTGTTATATCTGTTTTATATAAATTGGCCCCATGGGTGAAAGACAATTTTTTTCTTGTTTTGGAATGGGCCAATGACTTCGATCTCCAGACTGCTTACTGATTTAAATTTTAGCATTAAAAAAATATGTAATTTCCCCTCCCCCATAGGATGCCATTTTGACCTGTGGAGATAAAATAAAATCCAAAACCCATAAGCACCACCTTTATTGGGATAAATTCACAAAATGTGGAAATGTTTGGATTGTTTATAATTCTTTAGTAGGCTAGAAGAGGACACATGGAAGTATGAAAACTATTGACTAGGCAGCTTGTTTTATTTTCAAATGTAAAAGAACATAACACATTAACTTAAAAGTAGATATGAAATCAAATGCATACATAATGTCCAGTTTGCCTCTTTTTTAAAAAAAATAATAATAATGCTTGTTCCAAGTTCCAAAGAGGCAGTGTGTCTTCATTCTAGTTTGTGGATTCAGGCTTTCAGGTAGTTCAGCATTCTGCCATTTACAAAATCTCTCTCCAAAGATGGGCATAGCTATTTGGTGGAGAAAAAGAACTTGCCCTGTTTAAGAAGAAAATGAATGGATACCCATGGTCCAAAAATGGTTGTTTTCTTTGATGCTGTTGATGTTGCTGTTATTATTAATATTACTGAAATATTTCTTTCCCACCTTACAGCAAACAGTCTCAGGGTGTTGAATAGGTGAAGCTAATACTAACAAATTAAAACAGTTTAAAACAATGAAAATAACTTAAAAATAAAAACAAATTAAACATAGTAGGTTGAAATAAAGTGTTTTAAACCATGTGCATTGGCATTTGAAATAAATCAGTGTGGTCCAAAGGCTTTGGTGAACAACCAGGTTTTCACTTAGTGCCTAAATGAAGCCAGTGTTGATGCCAGTTGGGCCTCTGAAGGGAAGGCATTCCTCATTTGGGGTGCCACAGCTGAGAAGGCCCTCTCTTGTGTCTTCACACAGTGTCTTGACCTCACTGGTGGGACATAACGGAGATCCCCCGAACAGATCTCAGTCTTCAGGTAGGCATGTGTAGAAAGAGGTGCATCCTCAAGTATCAAAACCATGAGACACTTAAAAGTTTAAATTTCGGTTAGAAGAGTATTGACAGCCAATTATTTTAAAACTGTTGTTCTCGTTAAATAGGTATTGTTGTTGCTGTTAATTGCCATCATGGTGACCCTACGAATGAGACTTTGAAGTCACCCTGTCATCAGCTGCCTTGCTCAGGTCTTGCAGATTCAGGGAACATGGCTTCCTTGGTTGAGTCTGGCCCTCAGTAATGTGGTCTTCCTCTTTTCCTACTGCCTTCTACCTTACCAAGCATTATAGAATCATAGAAATGTAGAGTTGGAAGAGACCCCAGGGGCCATCCAGTCCAACCCCCTGCCACGCAGGAACACCCTCAAAGCACTCCCAACAGGTGGCCATCCAGCCTCTGCTTAAAAACCTCCACGGAAGGAGACTCCACTACACTCCGAGGCAGCAGATTCCACTGCCGGACAGCCCTGACTGTCAGGAAGTTCTTCCTGAGGTTCAGGTGGAATCTCCTTTCCTGCAGCTTGAATCCATTGCTCCTTGTCCTGGTCTCTGGAGCAGCAGAAAACAAGCTCTCTCCTTCCTCTACATGGCATCCCTTCAAATATGTAAACATGGCTATCATGTCCCCTCTTAACCTTCTCTTCTGCAGACTAAACATCCCCAAAGTCTATCCTCATAGGGCATGGCTTCCAGGCCCCTCACCATTTTGGTTGCCCTCCTCTGGACTTGCTTATTATTGTCTTTTCTAGTGAGTCATGTCTTCTCACGATATGGCCAGAGTATGACTGTCTCAGTTTAGCCATCTTGACTGATAGGGAGAATTCAGGCTTGATTTGCTCTAGGGCCCATTCATTTGTCTTTTTAGCAATCCAGGGTATCTGAAGGACTCTTCTACACCCCTCTCTATATCAAGGATCCCAGAGCAACTTGCTGAAAGTATTAAAACAAGTTACAAAATTTGAAACAATAATTAAAAAAACTAAAAACTTGTTAAACAGTAAGAATAAATTAAAAACAGAATTTAAAAGATGTTAAAGCTTTTAAAACCATGTACACTCATATCTGGGTTGTGTTATTGAGGGCCAAAGGCGTTGATGAACGGCAAGTTTAATTTGGTGCCTAAATGCATCCATCAGATGGAGCAGAGTTGGGACACCAGTAGAAGCTAGTAAGAGGCACTCTGAGAATCCAGGAGCCCATTTGGGCTTCCAGTGAAAGAGATGGATCTAGGAGTTCTGCTGTGAACCTGCTCCTTCAGGGGAAGGGTAACCCCATCCAGGACAGACTGTTTACCCAGTTCCCAGACCCAAGACCCACTGTTCCCAGAGCCTCCATCTTGTCAAGATTCAGCTTCAAGTTGGTTGATCCTGACAAACCATTAAAAGCATCCAGACACTGGTCCAGCACCCGCGCAGCCCCAGCTGACTCCCATAACAAGCAGAAATAGGGCTGAGTGTCAGCAGCATACTGAAGGCATCCATTGCCAAAACCCCAGCAGCTTCCTCTCACTGACCTGGTGGAGGAATTTTTTTTACAGTAATTTCTGTGAAGTAATTGCTTCAGATTTGAAGTAATTAAGATGCCAAGATAGGTAAATCCTCAGTAGCAGGAGGGAGGCATCTGAAAATATCTGCCATCATTGTTGTATTTCAGAAGAGGAGTTTCAGGATAGACATTTTGATTTGCTGGAACTTATTTTTAAATCTGTATATTTATCAAAATGTTCAAGGAGTTTGGTCATTTTGGGGATGGCTGCGTTTGCAATTGGCAGGTGAAGAAACCTGTCATCAACACAGGGACTGAGAAGATGTTTCTGCCTCTTTATGGTGACTTCTTAGATTTCAGAGTTTGTTCTGATAGCAGTTGCCAGGGGCTCAATTAAGTGCAAAAAATAAAGGTTTTCCTTTCCAAGGAAATGCAGTTTGAGTCTAGCCTGTTTGTATGGATTAGGGCTTGTGTGCCAATGTATAAATTACTTAATAGGGATACAAAATTTCCACCAACGTTGGAACTTAACTTAAAAGTGTAAGCCCATTCCACATAGTTAAATGCTTTTAAGGCATCAAGAGATAAAACAGAAATCAGCTTTTTAAAATTTCTTGCTATGATGTATTACATTTAGAGTTTTCCCAATTGTGTTCTGGGAACTATCTGACCAGCATAAACTCTCTCTGGTCGGGATGTGTGTATTCACTTACGAAATTATACATTTGACCATTATTGCTGTTAGTGGTTCAGCATCCTCAGTTGAACAGAATTGGCCTGTAGCAAAGTAATAAATTAGGACCAGTTCCTTGTTTTGGTATGGCTATTATTTGGGATTGTTTCCATGACTGTAGAATACAGTCTCCTGATAGTATGTCACTGGATAGTTGGTGAATGGGATGAATTAATCACCTAAAATCTTACAAATATCACCCGTAAATCCATCTAATCCTGGTGACATACCAGAGTTCAGACATGTTATTCCCTCTTTGATTTCATCTTCAAATGCTAGGCTTTTTAATAGATCTTTATGTTTCTCCATGAGTGGACTTGATTGTAAAGAGTTAGTAAAGCTATTCAGATTAGCAGTTCACTGTAGTTCTACAGAGTATGGACCATAACAGAAGGACATGAATTTGTTGTTTGCTTCTTTATGTGCTGTAAATAGTGCTCCATCTTTAATACACATTATAGTTATTAGGTTTTTATGCAGTCTCTATTTTAGCCAGGAATTTTTGTTGCTAAATTTGTAATAGCGTATTTAGTGTAGGTTAATGAGGTGTGTTATTTTTTTTAAAATTCATGTCCCTCTTGTCGTTTCCTGAACATAGTGTTTGTTGAATTTTCTTGGTTGGTCCATAGATTGTTTGGAGGTTATGTTTCTTCATCAGTTTCTCTATACGGTCAGTGACCCCTTCTGACGTCTGAACTGGAAGAGCCTCAAGAGACGGAAAAAAACACAGCAGTGAAGATAAGCAGCCAAACCAAAGGGAATGTGTTTTCACCACACATCGAAGGGGTCACTGACCGTATAGGGAAATGATGAAGAAACATAACCTCCAAACAATCTACAGACCGACCAAGAAGATCCAACAAATGCTACGTTCAGCAAAGGACACGAGGAATCCTCTAATTTCTGCTGGAGTTTACCGCATTCCTTGCAGCTGTGGGCAGGTCTACATAGGGACTACAAAATGCAGCATCCAAACACAAATCAAAGAACACGAAAGACACTGCAGATTGATCCACCCAGAAGAATCAGCAGTAGCAGAACATGTCATAAACCAACCCGGACACGGAATGCTTTTTGAAAGCACAGAAATTCTGGACCATACAGACTACACAGAGAGGCCATTGAAATCCATAAACACGTGGGCAATTTCAACAGGAAAGAAGCAATTCAGAAAGTAAACAAGATTTGGCTACCATTACTGAAGAACACAAAAATCAAGACTCAAAAATATGCCAATGAACATCACCCAGACCCTGGAGGTCCCTCTACAGGGAACAACACAATGGGCTGCTAAAGTACTTAATGCGCTGTTATGCATATCGCCTTATTAACATATATAACATAAATGGGGGATATCCCATTTAACAATAGGCCATCACACAGGCCAACTGTAACACATGAAAATTGCTCCCTCCCACCCAGGGACTACACAAGTATATATACTCTGTCTCACTTCCATGCCACCAGATCCTCTGAAGATGCCAGCCACAGATGCAGGCGAAACGTCAGGAGAAAATACTAATAGAAAACGGCTTCAGAGCCTGGAAAACCCACAACAACCTATGGATTCCGGCCGTGAAAGCCTTCGACTTTACATCAAACCAAGTTAGAGTTTTCCCCTAACAGAATTTTGCTGAAGGCAAAATCACCTCTCCTTTAAAAAAAATGTTTTATGAAAGAGAGCTACCCAGAATTTGGTGCATAATAATAACCCAGGGTTGCTGGACTATTTGAAATTTCCCCTTTTAAAAAGTACAAGGCTTCCTTTGGGCTCCTTACTAGAACCATAGATTTGTGAGATATACTTTTTTCTGCAGTGATAATCACTACTCCGTAACTTTATTTGTTTGCCCAAACTTGGGTGTTTGAACTGTGGTTTGGGTTCTTCAGAATAGGTCTCCTGAAAGAAAATTATTTCCAATGTTTGGGATTAATTGTCTTTTAAGAGTCTTCATATTTTAATTTAATTGTTTTAAAAATTTCATTGTTTAGTTTTTTTTAAACTAAAACTAAGCTGCCTTGAGTCCCACTTTGTGAGAAAGGCGGCATGCAAACGAAATAAATAAAATAATAAGGTAGATTGTTCCTTCCCAGATTTGGAAAAATTGCATTTTCTGGCCTTGCTATCTGAGGGGTTCTAGGAGTTGTTATCCAAACTTTTTTCCCAAGCTCTGTTTCTTCCATCATTCCCTTTGTAGTAATTTATCAGGAGCTTCAGTTGCTGCCAGAAAACTGAGAAAATATGTCTTGCATTGCATTTAAGCAAAAACTCTTGGTGTGAAAGAGTAGTTCTGTTTCAGCATTAGATTTTTTTAAAAAACGTAATAAATGAAAACCTATGTTTCAGAATTTGTTGAAAAAAGGGGGTCATACAGAGATGGAGCCTCTGCTTTTCTGTAAGTCGAACCACATGGAAACAGAGAGGCTCATGGTCATCATTCGAAACGAGGACATATTTCCACACATCCATAAGGTACGTTCAAAAACATTTTTTGTGCACCACATAAAACTCCAGTTATTAAAATCCTAGGTGGAGGGTTTCTTCTTTTCTCTGCTGCTGAATTCTTCTAATTGTCCCTCTCTTCTGGGACATTGTATAGGTGTGTCTGTGCTATACAGAAGTAGCTCTAGATAGTAAAGAGTGGGAGAATGTTCTGATCTGTGAAAGTTAAGCATTCTGCCCCTGGGCTGATGGAGAGTTCCATAACTGGGTTTGGAAAGGGTTAGACGAGACTGGAGTTGGTCTGCAGCTCCAGTCAGTTGTGGCTGGCATGGCCAATGGAGAGGGAGCCCATGGAAGTTGGAAGATTACACCTTTTTAGTTCTGGGATTAGAAAAATGCATGGAGGAGGAGGAGGAGACTTCTATCCATATCTATCAGCCCTGATAGCAAAACACAGTCAGCCCTCCACATGCGTGGGTTTGACTTTCACAGATTAAATTATTGGTCAGTTTCTCAACCCCTGCCCCCACCCCCATGTCAGCTCTTATTTTCCAAAGGAACCTTTCCTCTCGGCAGCCCCCAATCTGACTGCGCAGCCCTTAAAAAACTCACCCATGGTCCTCCTCCTCCTCCTTCTTCAGTACCAGTTGCTGTCTGGCCAGCTAAGGATGGGTCATAACCCAGTTTTTCAGAACCACAAACCCTCTCTTGGTGCCCTCAAACACCAAAGGAAGGAGATGGGCAAGAGAGAGGAAATACAGGGCTAACAGGCCAACCCATCCCTTTCCCTCTCCTTTCCCTGGGTGCCCATTCTCCCCACCCTGCCTCAGCCCCATTCCCACAGACACACATTTGGATAGAACGCACTGAATAAGTTGTTGAATGGTGAGACAACACGTAGGTAAATCCAGTTGATTTGGTGGCTCTACTCCAGTTGAGGTTTAGACCATAGCATGTTACATTGGAACCAGAATCCAGTTTTTTTTTTTGTTGTTGTTGTTGATCTTGATTCACTGAGTCAATAATTTCATTTATACCCAGCCTTTTCCCCAAGACTGGGACTCAGTGTGGCTTGAACTTCAATTTTCACCTTTTAATATAAACCCCACTGTTGTTCTTGTTTAAATCTCAGAAACAAATGAAGTGGCTGAATAAAGATTTCCAGTGGCTCTTTGTGCCCCTCTTGCAAAAATGTAAAATTACCTTTTTTTTAATAGGGTTGTATAAAATCAGGAATTTTACAGGACTGTATAAATCATGAGAAGAGTCCTGAAACCTTGTTCCGTTACTCAGGGTGCTGAATTTGGCTCTGACTCTGATAACCATCAAGCATTCCAAACTCCCTTTCCTTCTTCTTTCAAACCTCAGAAGAGTCCGGCCTGCCTTACTGTTCTCACAGTATAACTCCCTGATGTTCGTTTTCTATGATGTTTTCAACTCTTATGTGGATGATTTTTAATGGATTGAGAGATACCATAGAAATAAAGCATTTGTCTTTGGGCAGATTCCTTGCTTGCTGAGGCTGAAGCGCTTTCCTAGCGTGACGTTTGCAGGAATTGACAGTCCTGAGGACCCTCTGGACCACACCTATCAGGAACTCTTCCAAAATGGAGGCTTTGTGGTGTCTGATGACAAAGTGCTTGAAATGATGACCGTAGGTGAGTGGTTGGACTTTCTATGGCCACGGGCTAATCTTCAGACTTCAGAAACGAGACGTCAGTTGGCTGAAACATGTTGAATTGCTCTTCTTCTTCTTCTCCTTCTCTCTCTCTTTTTTTTTTTTTTGGTGGTGGTGGAACCTATCCCTATCTCTTCCGTGTTATTCTTTCCCATCCATATTCTTTCCATATTATTTCTGTCTCTGGTCCCAAATTTTCTGTTAAAAGAAGGAATAGCCAGGAAACCATCTGCAGGTGTTCCCTGCTTGTTTAATTGGTTAGGGACCAGAGCACTGTCGAAAACTGGAAATGGTTGAAAAGCAGAACCCAGTCTTTAAGATGGCCAGGGCAGCACAAGGCTGCTACTTGCACAAGAAACTAGTATGTGTGGTAGAATACATGGGATGGGAAAAGATGAGGAGGAACGAGGGATGGATGGAGGGATGGGCAGGATAAGGAAGAAAAAACAACAACAACTTTCCAAATGAAATATGCCTGCGTGAAGCTCACAACAGTGATCTACCCCCTTTTCCATCAGGAAATCTCTGTTTGGGTGTGATTTTGGGAGGGGTGGAATGGACAAAGTGGAAGAGAATAGTAGTTTTGGTTACTGCTGAAAAGAACAGATGGTGGAAAAACAGGCTGTTGAAAATAGGGGGATGTCCGTACTTTGTTAAACCAAAATATTCCTGTATTAGTAGTGAGCATAGAAGAGCACTGTAGCTGAGAACCAGCTCAGGACTCACACACTTCACCGCCTTCACCATAGCTTTGTGCGGCTGCTTTTCCCTGCAGGGGAGCTGAAGGAAATGGTCAAAACCTTAGAGAAGCTCAATGGACATGGGAGGTGGCGATGGCTCCTTCACTACAAAGAGATGAAGAAACTCAGAGAGGATGCAAGGTGAGAACTACTCTGGGCTGTGACCGCTGGCAGCTCTTGTTGATTTGTCTCACGTGTCTAAAGGAGTTGGTTTTCAGCCATTGGTTATGGCCCTTTTTCCAACTCTGTGAGTCTGTGGGGTGTGGTCAGACTGGGAACCACTGTCTAGCTACAGAGCTGAGGTGGCTGCACATTTGTAACTGCTTTCATGAATTCCACGCACGGTCTTTTATTTGACAAAAAGCCCAACAGCAGTGTTATGCTGCAGCAAAGAAGGCGAGTGCTGTTTTAGCCTGTTTTAGTCGAGGGAGGTAATAGTCCCACTATGTGCTGCACTGGGTCAGGCCTTGTCTGAAGTACTGCATTCAGTTCTGAGGCCACATTTTAATACAGACAAGTTGGAACAGGCTCAGAAAAGGACTACAAGGATGATAAGAGATACGGAGAACAAAAGATACGAGGGAAGGTTGAGGAGCTGGGCTTGTTCAGCTTGGTGGATGGTCAAAAAAGGTAATTTTTCCAAGCTGACCTTTGGTTGTGTTTTTGTCCCACAGGGTGGATCCTGCTGCCCACACCAAGGAATCACTTCTAAAATCCTGCCAGGGGGCAAACATCACTGAGGCTCTTCACTACCATCAGTGTGATTCCCGGGCTGCCCTGAGATCGGAGCACATGAATTGCCTGTTGAACTTACAGGTTCAGCACATCAGCCAGAGGTTTGCTGTGTTTCTCACGGGTAAGACAAACCCACGTGGGGTCTTCTTGTTGTAAAAAAGACACCTTTCTGGGTGTCATCACAAGAGGCTTTTTACAGGAAAGAGACAATACAGAAAGAAAAATGGTTGACTTCTTGAGATTTCTTAGCAATCGAGCAGGAACAGTATATGGAATCTAAAGATACTGTTTATTAACAAAAGTAGCCATTCATTGGAAATAATTTAAACATAAAACCAGGCTAAAGTTTGTGTTCCAGTGCATTAATAAACAAAAGACATTTTTAGGCTTAAACTTCATTCCTTAAGGTTGAGGGTTGAAGAAAGTACAGTGAAAATAGAGTTGTGCTGAGAAATCAATGGGCGTTGTTGACCCACTCTGTGGTAAGATTGACTAACATCCTAGCAGCAGAGAGGAGAGAGGTAGGCATGGAAAACGAGGAAGGAAAAGTAGCTGTTAATGCTCGTGGCTGTGTTTCAGACAAAAGAGACAGGCAGCTGGTCAGCTGCTTATCCCATTAGAGTAGTATGGACCTTGGCAAACGATAGGAAAATGGATGGGGAAAGCTGGCAACAGGAAGGGAGTAGGGAGAGTAAAAACGTCTTTGGGTCAGAGTCCTGACTGCCGGTGTGAGTGATTACTGCTTTGTTGTTGTGTGCCCTCAAGTCATTTCTGACATATGGCAACCCTAAGGGAAACCTACCATGGGATTTTCCTGGCAAGATTTGTTCAGAGGGGGTTTGCGATTACAGTACCTTCCTCTGAGGTTGAGAGAGTGGTACTTGCCCAAGGTCACCCAGTGGGTTTCCATGGCCAAGTGGGGATTTGAACACTAACCTTCAGGATCCAGCAGTTCAATCCACCACACCATGCTGGCTCTCCAGCTGCCTATGTGTTCCCAAGTTCTAAGTTCTGCCATGGAGGCCCAAACAGTGGGCAAGGAATCATGCCCCTCATAGTCCAAGGGACCCCAGAAGGAGTTGTTGAATGCTTCAGAGGTGTTAGATCTGAAGTTAACTGAGTGATCGCTTGCTCCTCCTCCCAGCTTAACAAGGAAGATTAGAACTAATTTCATCTCTGGCCCCTTCTGTGGTTGGCCTCTGGGACACAAATACCTATGAGCAGCTTTGCAAGTGGTATCCAGGGAGAGACTGTCCTCTAAGTCAACAAAGACTTGCTTTTCTTGCCCCTGTGCTGGAAAGACGGTCTGGGCTCTTGGGTCACAAACAGTAGAATTTTGGGGACTCTCTGGTCACAGATGTGAGTTCTGGTTGTGAGAGGAGTGACTTTTCCTTGGCAGTTGCGCCTGAATAGGTGGGCTGAAACCTTGCACTTCTGAAGACTCCCCAGGGGCTTAAAGAAGAGGTGGACAGCTTTAGCAATGCTGGAGACCAAGGCCATTTCTGCACTAGCCCGTTATAGCGCAGTGATTCCACTTTCAACATCCTCTGGAATCCTGGGGTTTGCAGTTTCGGGAGGGGCTGGCTGGCCCCTCCCGAAACTGTAGCCCCAGGATTCCAGAGGATGTTGAAAGTGGAATCATCGCGCTATAATGGGCTAGTGTGGATATGGCCCAAATGTTGGTCAATTAAAAAAAAGGAAAAAAGGAAGTGAGCAGGCATGCTCTCCTGCTTTTGATTTTTTGACTAGAGGGTGTAAGGCTTATGTGCCTCCTGCCCTTGGCTGATCGAAATGCCACACCATTCTTTTTGGAGGTCCCAACAAGCTGCAAAATATGATGTTTATGTGGAAAGGTTTTTTGGTGTGTGTGCTGAAAAGGCAAACTGTGGCCTGCACTTGTCCCTCCCCTAGGTTAGAGTAGTTCTTCTGGTTATGTTTGGAGGCCTGAGTTCCCAGAAGTAAGACTTATAGGCACCTCCCATACTTAAAAGATGCAGGCTTTGTTATTTTGTCGTTCTTTCCCTGTCCAAGGCCACAGGCCAACTATTCTAGCTTTGCCTGGGGTGGACTGTCTACATTCCATCCAGGACGTTCTTAACAAGCCTGACCCCAATCATGGTGTGGATCTGTAGCAAATGTTCAACTTCTGAGCTAAGAAGCAACCACCAAGAATATAAGCGTGCCAAGAGTGTGGATGTTACTTAAGAGCCGAGATGGGCTAGCATCCCTGGGTCTTGAAGACCCATCCTATGATCGACTGAGATACTTTCATTTGACCTCAGAGATGACTGTCAGTGATTGGGATGAGCCCCTTTTGGGTTTTGTAGGCCCAAACTGAGAGGAAGAATCTAGGCATCTGCCCCCTCCCTCTCCCTCTCTCTGTCAAATCAATCTGATCCCCATGTAGCAAAGATGCAATTTGATTGATTTGATTTCTGCCCCACTATTCACTCAGACTGGGGCTCATTGGGCTTCACAACAAGACTGAACATACTTAGAGCTAAAAAGACAAAGGGAAGAATCCTGTTAGTGACTCACATCTGGGTAGGTGTGGCTCATGCATATGCATAAGTCTCTTATTTTGACAGGATGTGGGGGGGCATATTGTGCTCCATCCCAAACCTCCCCCTCAATAAGGGGAGAGGAGGCACCACTGATTCTCACTGCTGCTGCTGCTCCATACTGGTCAAGAGGGGAGAGAGGGGGGAGCCAATTCAGAGGAAGAAGAAGCAGCAGCTGGTCTGGGCTGTGAGGGGAAAGGAAATAAGAGTGCACTTCACCTGGGAGGACACCCTCATTTCTGTCCTCCGACAAGCCTGGACCAGCTGCATTTGCTGCTCCCCTTCCCATCAGTAGACAGCAGCTGAAGCCATCCCTTTTGGGGCTTGACAGTGTGACGGAGAGGACATAGAACTGTGTGGGCAGAGCATTGCATTCCTCATGCTTAACAAGCGATCTCAGCCCCAAAATTATAACATTAGAAGGATTAAACACAGAAAGCAAACAGATAGAAAGTGTATGACACCCACTTGTTTGTGGCATTCTCAGTAGACTAGTCAGTTGCCAGTGGCCGGGCTGAGTAAAAAAGCTTTTGCTTGTAAGTGGAAGGACTGTAGGCAGGGGCCGATCCTCACTTCACTTGGAAGGGAGTTCCACAGTCCTTTATCTTGTGACCCAACCTTTCTCAGGACACCTTGCCTTTTATAGAGCCATAGGTAACCCTTCAGGAGCCTAAATATCCTGAAAGCACCAAATCCTGTTAGATCTTGGAAGCTAAGCAGGATGAGGCCTGGTTGGTGCTTGGAAGGCAGAACTGCAAAGGAATGCCAGATGCTATGTTTCAGAGGAAGGAAATGGCAAACTACCTTTTGGGTATTCTTTGCCTAACAAAACCCTATGAAATTCATGAGGGTCTCCCTAAGTCAACAGGTGACTGGGAGGCAACAAACACAAGTTAACACTTCCTTATCGTTTTCCCACTTCCAGAAAAGCCCAGCACCAGCCGAGAGGCCTTGGAGAACAAGGGTATCCTGGCATTGGATGTAAATACTTTCATTGCAACAGCGGAAGATATGGCAGCACCATTTAGAAGCAGCAGCTATTGGTAAGGAAAAAGCCCCTGGGGTACCTGGGTGTGTGTGTGTGTGTGTGTGTGTGTGTGTCTGGGCAACAGTGGGTGAGTTGTAGCAATCAGGTGATGGGGTCTGGATCAATGTCTGGATAGTATCAGGAGGAGATTTTTGAACTGGTGGGGTGAACTCATCTTGACCCTCCCAGAAGCTGTTTCAGAGGAATGGTACTTGGAGAAACTCGTGCAGTATAGTCCTGAGGAGAGTGAGCTGCCATTTGGAGAGTCTCCAGTTCAAATCTCGTGTCTCCCTGGAACTTACTGCAGAGCCTGAAGGAAGCCTCTCTCCCTTTCTCTCTGCCTCACTTCCTCCCCCCAATTGCAGGATAAAGATAGTTAAAGGCTGACCTCCTTTGCAGCCCCAGTGTTGTGGTTGCAACAAGACAGTCTTCCTCAACCCAACACCCTCTTCCAAATGTGTGGGACTACAATTTTCATCACCCCAGCCAGCATGCTGAATGGTGTTGTAGTCCAGTACTTCTGGGAGGCTGAAGAAGCCTGCAAGCGGTGAGTGTGTGAGAGAGAAGGTGTGATGGTCTCTTGAAAACACCATTCCACAGAAGCAGTGTTAGGTGGCTTCAAGTCAACTCTGATTTATAGCGACCCTCTTGTAGGGTTTTCACGTCAAGATATCTTCAGAGAAGGTTTTCCTTGCCTTCCTCTGAGGGTGAGAGAGTGTGACTTGCACAGAGTCACCCGAAGGGTTTCCATGGCTGAGCAGGGGTTTGAACTCAAGTCTCCCGGAATCCCAGTCCCAACACCTGAGCCGTTGCTAAAGCAGCATTCAGCTAAAAGGGTGCCACCTAGTGGTGTGTTGGAGATGTGTAATTGTAGCTCAACTACTCCTGCCTCTTCTATTTTTCTGTTCAGGAATCTCTTTATTAGTTTTATCCGTTCTGCTTGCCTTACTTCCAAGACCTTATGATGGCGTGCGTGTGTGTGTGTGTGTGTGTGTGTACAATTTGAGCTTGACCAGAGACCCTACAGCTGAGGGGGGATTTGAGCCTAGCCTCACAAAAGCTCCAGCTCTATGCTAGGGGGGTATTTGCGACTGTGGCTGATCTGTGTGTGCATCTTAGTTGAAAATTGGAAGCAAAGGAGGGCCTCAACTTAGACCATTTCCACACCAGACTGTTATAGCGCTGTGATTCCACTTGCAAGATCCTATGGAATCCTGGGGTTTGCGGTTTCGAGAGGGACATTTCTGCACTAGTCTGTTATAGCCCTATGATTCCACTTGCAACATCCTATGGCAGTGGTTCTCAACCTGTGGGTCCCCAGATGTTCAAACTTCAGCTCCCAGAAGCCCTGAGCATTGACCATAGTGGCTGGGGCTTCTGGGAGCTGAAGTCCAAAAACATCTGGGGATCCACAGGTTGAGAACCACTGCCATAGGATGTTGCAAGTGGAATCATAGGGCTATAACAGACCAGTGCAGAAATGTTCTCCTTGCCTACAGATCAGGCTTATCAGCAATTAAAACATAAACCAGCATCAGCATTTTGGCAGTTAGGACCAACTGTGATGCCTGCTTATGTTTAACTGAAGATGGTTTAAAGTTGGCTTCAGCTCCTGGATTACAAGCAGTTACGCCCAACCAAGGTGACCATTGTCTTCCTTTTTTCCCACTGCCGTTCAAGCACTGGCCTAAATTCTGCTCATCCCAATTAGACTGGAGCTATTAATAGACTGCTATTATTCCACTTTCAACATCCTATGGAATCCTGGACCTTGAGGGGCTTTGAGGCCCCTCCCTAAACTGCAAGCCCCAGGATTCCATAGGATGTTGAAAGTGGAATGATAGCGCTATAACAGTCTAGTGCGGAAATGGCCCATTCAGCGGGATTTACTTACACGTTGGCTCTCCTTTCTGACATTGATTCAGTGAGTCTAATCTAGCTGGAACTAACCAATAGGGTTTAGGCCAATACAGTCGTTTCCAATGTGCCATGTCATCTCATGGTACGTCTAAAGCCCACTAGCCTCAATTTAGTCATTTTGCAGCAGTTTAGGCTCCACGTCTCTCTGCTGCTCCAAAAATTCCTCCCAGTGGGCCAAAACTCAGCTGAAACACAAAACCAGAAGTAACATGGCATTACCTCGGGTTGCTGTAGGAGCACTAGCATGGCCCCAGGTCTCCCTGCAGTTGCCCACCCTTGGCCTGGGGAAAGAGTTTGGCTTTTTGTATAGAATAGAATCATAGAATCATAGAAATGTAGAGTTGGAAGAGACCCCAGGGGCCATCCAGTCCAACCCCCTGCCATGCAGGAACACCCTCAAAGCACTCCCTTTGACAGATGGCCATCCAGCCTCTGCATAAAAATCTCCAAGGAGGGAGACTCCACTACACTCCGAGGCAGCACATTCCACTGCCGGACAGCCCTGACCGTCAGGAAGTTCTTCCTGAGGTTCAGGTGGAATCTCCTTTCCTGCAGCTTGAATCCATTGCTCCTTGTCCTGGTCTCTGGGGCAGCAGAAAACAAGCCCTCTCCCTCCTCTACGTGGCATCCCTTCAAATATTTAAACATGGCTATCATGTCCCCCCTTAGCCTTCTCTTCTGCAGACTAAACATCCCCAGCTCTCTAACTCTCTTCAGTGTGTGCGGAATGGGTGTCTTTCTCAGGAAGTTTGGAAGGCTGACGGGGGCAGGAAATGCTACAGGCATAGGGTGTCCAGGTTCCAGTGGGAACTGATGTAGTGACCTGGTTCAGCCTCAGAAGAGCAAGAGAAAAGCGGTGGCTGCTGCTGGATTAAACTTACATGCTCCTTAAATTTTTGGTTCTCAAAGCTGCAGTTGCTAGCTGGGTAGCTCGATGGGAAGTTGGCCGGGGCACCTCTTTTGTCCTCTTCCCCATCGCCAACTTTCAGACTTGGGGGTTGTTAAATCCAGCCAGCCTAGCCAACAGTGAAGGATTATGGGAACTGTAGTCCAAAAGTATCCACCCAGCTGTGCTTGCCCACCTCTGTTTTAGGGGTACTAAGTCCATTTCAAAGCCGCACGGTTTGCCAGAGCTCACCTTCACAAGGGGCCTTAAGCAAAAAGGGAACACAGAAAAAGATTCCAAAGTGGAATTGAGCCGAGAGAAAGGCACGCTGTGATCAGGCTGTGTATAATCATAGAATAGAATCATAGAAATGTAGAGTTGGAAGAGACCACATGGGCCATCCAGTCCAACCCCCTGCCATGCAGGAACACCCTCAAAGCACTCCCTTTGACAGATGGCCATCCAGCCTCTGCATAAAAATCTCCAAGGAGGGAGACTCCACTACACTCCGAGGCAGCACATTCCACTGCCGGACAGCCCTGACCGTCAGGAAGTTCTTCCTGAGGTTCAGGTGGAATCTCCTTTCCTGCAGCTTGAATCCATTGCTCCTTGTCCTGGTCTCTGGAGCAGCAGAAAACTCTCCCTCCTCGACATGGCATCCCTTCAGATATTTAAACATGGCTATCCTGTCCCCTCTTAGCCTTCTCTTCTGCAGACTAAACATACCCAGCTCTCTAACTCTCTTCAGTGTGTGCGGGATGGGTGTGGATGTATTTATAACAATAGGATTCCTTCCCGGGTTGTACCAGTTAAGGTTTGCATTTTTGTCAGCTTTCAAGTCCTTGAGTGGGCCTAACCATAGTTGTTTTCTGTTTCAGATAACCAGGATGGATGACTTTTCAACCCTCCGTGATCTTGGGATTGAACAAACCCTTTTCTGTTCCTTCTTTCTTAAAATCCTTGGAGACACACCATTTCCTGACATGCACAGTAAAGGCTGGACATGCAGCCACCGTGGGATTTTTTTTTTTTCCAGAAAAAAATACCCTCCTTTTCCCTTGAATGCTGTTTGGTTCAAGGGCCGCAGAGAACAATTCTCATTATTTAACCACCATGTGGACTCTCACAAGGAAAATGTTATATTTTTTTTGGTTTGTTGTCACTTGTCTTGGAATAGAAGAATGCATTTTAACTATCTGGTTGTACAGCTACATAGGAAAAAAAAAAGCCTGTTTACTTGAAGGTTTAGGAATCTGTTCCAATTAAGCTGGTTTTTTTTTTTCCAGAGATGGTACATATTGGGGCCTGCTGAGGCTGGAAATTTTCCTGCTGACGTCTCACCACCAGGCGACTGAACAGCTCCTGGTTCCTCTGAACAGACTTTGGGCAGGATGACTCCCCACTAGACTGACGAGTGTACTTGAATCACAAGCATTTTAGGGTCTGGTGTTTTGATTTTAGTTTGTACATCAAACTGCTATTTGATGTTACTGTGCAATGAATTTTAACCCTTCTTTTTTCTTCTTTTGCTGAATCATACCATTAATGAGTAATGAATCAGTAGAACTGTTATATTTTTCGCCTTTGTAGATAGCATGGTTTAAATTCTAGAATAACCACCTGTCTTTTAACAGTCTATTTATGGTATTTGCAATAAAGAGTTTCACTAAATTACAGCGGTAATAAACCTTGTAAAGGTATACAAGGTATCCCTCTTTGGAGAATTGTTTTTTTTTGTAACCTTTATAAATAAAGCTGACTAAAAAGTTCTTAGACTGACTCAATGCAGAAATGGTTGACTTATTCAGAATTGCAAAGAGGTCCCTGCAAAAACCAACTATCACTCTTCTTCTTTAACTGTAACTCCTCCTTTTATTTTTTATTATTTATTTATTTGTATCCCCCCTCTCCATACGGATCGAGGCAGCGAACAACTTACAAATAGCATGTATTTCTATACATGCCCCCAACAAGCTGGGTACTCATTTTACCGACCTGCGGAAGGATGGAAGGCTGAGTCAACCTTGGAGCCCGGCAGGATCGAACTCACAACCTTGTGGTTTGTGACTTGCAGTACTGGCATTTAACCCCTGCGCCACCAGGACTCCTTTGTATTAAATACGGTGTATGGGTGTTAAGCTCATCATATCTGTATATATCATAAGAAGAAAACTAAGGGAGTCTGAACCTTGCTTTAGAGGATTATTCAGGGAAAATGAGTACAGTAAAACTGGTAAACACTCTCAGAAATTTAATAGTGAACTCAAGTTTACAAACATTGGCCATTTCTGCACTATGCTGTTATAGTGCTATTATTCCACTCTGAACATCCTGTGGAATTCTGAGGTTTGTAGTTTTACAGAGGCCAAAGAGCTCCCTGGCCTAAACTGCAAACCCCAGGATTCCATAGGATGCTGAAAATGGAATAATAGCACTATAACATTGTAGTGTGGAAATAGCCATTGGCAGGTGGGCGTTCAAGGCCTTGCTCTATCCCAGCAATGTCTTCCACTACCCAAATTCAACCGGCCACCTGCAAGTGGCAATCTGCTGCCTCTCCGTTCACATGATTCTGCGATATGTCTTGCAGAGGCCGAAAGTCCACTTTTATTTTGTTTTAGATGCTACAAGCCTGTTTTCATCAATTGTCTCTCTCTCTGTTTTATCCATGTACTCTTTTGATGCCCAGAAATACTATGAAACTCATGGTTTTCATGATGCTGCCACAGGACTAGAGACACTGATGAATGGTGCTATTTTGGACTTTAAACTTGCTCCTTGGCAAGATACCGCTAGCGGAGTTTATTTTTAATTTCTGTATGATGTTGGTGCTTTGTTCTCGTTCTTTCGACTGAACTTCTAGCGTCCAGAAGCCAGGCCAATGGGCAAAAAAGAAAGAAAAAAAAGAGACAAAGGCAAAGGGAGAAGGTTCAAATTATAATGGCAGTTGGAAAGTAAAAATAAGATTTCCGATTTCAGATATTCATTCACAGGAATGGCACTGCCAGAGACAAACCAGGGAAAAAATGTTGAGGCACTGATGAATACCTCAGCGAAAGTACTGAATTGGCATGCAGCACTTCTTTAAAAAAAAGATGAATTCTATGCTAAGTAACATCAAACCTCAGGATTCCATAGGAGGTCGAAAGTGGAATAATGGCACTGTAACAGTCTAGTGTGGAAATAGTCCCAGTCAGCAAGGGCAACTGGTCTGCACTGGTAATAACCTCCAGGAATTATCTACCTGCAGACCCCTGTTTCTCCTCTACTCTTGTTTGTACCAGATTACTGTTTTGTGTGGAAGAGGAGGGATGAGAGTTTCAAGTGCCAAGCTGGGAGGAGTGTGTTGTCCAGACGAGTTCCTTTCAGGGGTTTCAAAATGTTTTTCGAGTTGGAGCATGACTCTGGACACCGCTTTGCATGACCTTGGGTAAGTCATACCCTCCCAGCTTCAGAGGAAGGCAAGGGCAACCCTCCCCCCCAAAAAAAACAAATTTTGCCAAGAAAACCCCACAACAGGGTCACTGCCTTAGGGTTGCTGTAATTTGGAAGTGACTTGAAAGCACAAAACCACCGCTGCCGGCCCCAGAAAACATGTGCGCATCTTTAGTGGCAAATACGTGAAGAGTCTTGGCTCAGTTCATACGCAGGGCAGCTCAGCTTCTACCAAGAAAAACTATTCTTGCAGCAGACAGTAGTACAACCTCACATGGCAGTAACTGTGGGATATTCTGTTTTGATCATCTCACGTATGTGCTGGGAATAGCACAGCTCTCATGGATGCTCCCAGCATCCCTTGGCCAATGGTGAGGAATGCTGGGAGTTGCAGTCCAGCAACATCTGAAGGACTACACAGTGAAACACTAAAATGGGGTTAAGCCACACTTTAAAATGTGTTCCTGGCACACAATGACACTCAAGTTCTCAAACTCCACAGTAACCTTGGAGGTGCTAGCATTCTCTGGGGGAGAGAGGCCGCAAACTGACTCTACTAGTGGAAAGGTGGTACAAGTGTCCCTTTAAAATGTTTCCAGGCTGCTAGAAAAGCAGCACAGACAGGAAACTACTAACCAATCAGGGACAACAGACTGCTGGAATGAAGGCCAGTATGGACACCGCTATGAGGTGTGTCCAATATAGCAAGGATTGCAGCATTGTAAGCTAAAATGCATGGATTACCACCATCTGCAGAGAAGTGGAGCATCATTTTCAGAACAGGGAAGCTGTTTCTGGAATGATTTGTTAGAAAAGCAATGCACAAATAGTGAAGGAATCGTCTTGCTGCAGACCTGACAGCTTCTAAGATACTTGGGGTCCGTGTGCGTGCGTGCGCACGTGTGTACGGACAATCCAGAGATGTGTCACAAGGAGCACACCCTGCCAATTCCTGCCCACCTGCTTCCATTCCTATGGGCCCTGGGAGGAGTTGAAAGAAAGCACTTTTCAACAGTCACTTCTATTTTTTTCCAAGAAGATCAGTGATTATACAGGAAGGTATTTCTCATTATTCTTCACCCACGTGGCAAGACATGAGACAACCCCATTTCCAAGGAGCACCCGAGGCCAGAGCCCGGAATAGCTACTTTTATGGAGCGCAATTCTCAACCAGCATGGACTGGAGGGTTTTTAGGAAGCTGCAGTCCCCACAGAGCAACTTTTCCAGGCTCTTGCCAAGGCTATTCTCTGCCAGCCTTGTCTTCCGTAACTCCAGACCACTTGGAGAATCAACTTGACATCTTGCACTAAAAGTCTCCCGTGGCCAACGATGCCTCCCTGCAGCCATGTGAGCCTGACTGGGGCAGACCGAGAGACAATCAGACCACAGCATGGAATTGTGTTTCCAGCATTGGCTTTACTTGGCAGTACAGAAGTCATCTGGAGCTCTTTTCCCAACCCAGGCCCCATCAAATCAATACTGCAGTGCAGTCTGGTCCACCTGAGAAGCCAGATGGGATACAGAAAAGAGAGGAGAGGGGGTTTAAGAAGAAGAAGATAACTTGCACACACACATGCGCACACACAGATGCCTTGCCTGCTTTGGAGTTTCAGTCTTCCACCAATTTTTTTTTTTTATTATTAGTATCGCGTTTAAAACACAAAAAGCCTTGCGGCACAGTTGTGTCCCAACAGATGTAAACGGTTTGAGAAGCTTTGAGTTGAGAAGCTTTTAGGGAGGGATGGGAAGGGAGATGGAGGAGGAAGATGAGAGCACTGGGTTGAAACCCTGCCAAGTGGCTACACAGTGGCTGTGAGCTTTGGCCACAAGACAGCTTGCCATGAAGTTAAGACTAGATGGGAAGAGGCTGCTTGGGACTGACCCCTCCCCACCTGGGGGCCCATGGCTTAAAGACCCCAAAACATTGAGAGGGCCACCTGTGGCTTCTGCTGAAGCACAGACCAAGAGAGGGGCCGTGAGGTTTCAGGTGGGGTGGCCCAGGTTTTCTCGTTTTGGCTTGTGGCCCCTCAAATCTGGGTCGGCAAAAGCAGTTTCAACATCTGCTTTTCCTCAGAAGTCAAAAGTTAGCAACAGTTAAAAGTCAAGAGTGTCAGTATCTGCCAATTTTGACACAGCAACCTTGTTTAAAGAAGAATTAACACATGATTATATCCAAAGAGGGGAGGAGCGTTTTACCAGTGCAGGACTCTTTCAATCTCAAGAGATATGATTATAAAAAGCAGGCCTTACAATATTGAACTTCGTACAGTGCTCGCTTAAGTTCCTCTGGGCAGACGCACCAATACCAGCCAGCGGGGACCTAACTTAAGACCCAAAGCACCATTACTGCTGCTCCTCCTCCCCGTAGATGTCGTTCTTCTTCCTCTTCATCTCCTCAAAGTCGAAATCTGATCCCATCATACGCTTGTAAATGTCTTTGATGTCATCACATGTTGTCTCAAAGTGGGTGGTTGCATCATAGGTGCGGGAAATGAAAATCTGGGGGGGGAAAGGAAAAAGTACAGGGGCTTAAACTCTCAAAACCTCAATCTTCTCACCCACTCAGAAAGAATTCACCAAGAGCTGCCCAGTTCATACAAACCTGGCTCTCTCTGCCCAGGTCGGTTGGTGTAAACAGGTCGCTGACACTAACAAACCTAAGGGGGGGAAAAGGAGGACATTGGTTTAGGAGTGTTTCAGGAGTGACACATTAGACAAATATACATGAAGCTGCTTCGCAGCACAGCAGAGAATCCAAAACGCTTCTCTTGTACGATGGAAAAATAAAATAAAAGTACAACCACCTGTGCACATGCAGGGAATGTAGGTGAGAAGCACAGTACACATTTTGCATGCAAAATGACCCAGGTTCAGTATGCAGCATTTCCAGTTACAGAGACCCTGGGAGAAGGGACGGAGAAGGACGTAAGGGTTGCCACTTAAAGCACACAATGCTGGGCTAAGCAGATCAGCTGCATGGACTCAGCCTAAGAAAACTCCACACGTATCTTTGTCTACAGGTTCCTCTCTTGAGAAGCTTCTTCTATTTGCAATACGCATGGGTACTGAAAGTCATTTTAATATTCACTTTTTAAAATGTTTTTAGCTGTATTTTCTTTTTAAAAACTGTAAGCTACCTTGAGCCCCAATTCTGAAGGCAAGATATAACTAGAACAACACCAACAGCAGCTGCTTTTGCAAATTCATTGCTCAGAAACAGGCCAGACACCTAAATGACCTCAAGCAGGGGCTCCAAGAGACGATTCTGTGTGCTAGAGCCGATGGACAGAAATGATGGGGGCTGTAGTTTAACGCAGACCACAGGACCAAAGGTTTCCTGCCTTGGATGCAGATGCTCAGCTACCTACTGAGAGCAGCACACCCACAACACCCAGCCTCCAGCTGGCTGGCACCCTCCCTGCTCTCCTTTTGCCAGAGACAAAAACATCTCTCTTTAGGAAAGCTTTTATGTGAGCCAGGGAGCTTTTCACTTATTTATTAACCTGCTTTAATAATTCCACATTATTATAGGCTTTTATAATTTCATATTCTTTTCAAGTTTTAACTTATTTTTGGAAGCCACCTTGGGTCCCATTCTGGGACAAAAGTCAGCATTAGAATGAACGAATGAACGAACGGTGGGAGTTCAGATGACAGGACCACAGTGGCTGAACACAGCAAATGCTGCAAGGGGACTCACTTCTGCTCAATGGGCTCCAGGAGTTCCAAGGCAGGTTTGATTTCCTTCTCTGGGTCACTTGTCTCCACAGTGGTGCTCACAATGGCGATGTACTTCCCTTGTGCAGCCACGTTGTGCGCAGAGGAAATCATGCAGACGTAGATGTCTGGAAGACAAACAAAGGGGGCTGGAGTTAGCAACGGGAGTCAAGAAACCACCCCACTTCCCTGGCCCAAGTTTACAGACTGGATCGGAGACTGGAGCAAGAGTAAGCAGGATACTGCAGGCCAAACTTTGAAGAGAAGGTGGCAGCTAGGTGGGCTCTGCTAAACTGTCCTGGCTCAAGTGACAGATGGAGGCAGCAAACACACCCAATCCAACACCACAGGAACTTGGTTCAACCTAGCTGGGGATCCGCTGTGGCTCTGAGTGTCCCAGCAAAAACCAGGAAGAAGCAGAAAGCAAGATGGACAGCAGAGCCCATACAGAGCCCTCCTGACAGACCCAGTCTGTGCTGAGGCTCTGAGGGATTTTACCCAGGAACTGAAAGCTTCATTCTACACTATGTTCTCCTGGTGAAATGACAACCACATAAGGCAAGGGGCTCTTTCACCTTGTTTTTGGCCCCTGCAACCCATTTTTGACTCGAGAAGACTTTTTCTATAACAGAAAGTGAACAGGATATGATCTGTGTCACTTTCTGTTGCTAAAAAGGACTTCTCCTGGGCCTAAAATGGCCCAAGGGAACCAAAAACCACAGGGAAAATGTCCTCCACACCCACTAGAACATCTGGAATCACAAGGTTGGAAGAGACCAAAAGGGCCATCCATCCCAACCCTTTGGTGTTTGGGAGCATCTGGGGACAAAATAATTTTGGTGTGTGCGCGCGCGCACACACATGCGTGCAGCCCTCCAAGGTCTCCTGTGGGGGAGGGGTTAAAGTAGTCCCCTAGTCCACTACAGTTACCCCCACCACTGCACTAAGGAGACAGCAGAAAGGAGTTGATTTCTCCTGTCACCTTCAGCAAAACCAACCTTGTTCCTCATAAAAGTGACACAAACTGATAAACAATTAAGGTAATAGAATCATAGAAATGTAGACTTGGAAGAGACCCAAGGGGCCATCCAGTCCAACCCTTTGCCATGCAGGAACACCCTCAAAGCACTCCTGACAGATGGCCATCCAGCCTCTGCTTAGAAACCTCCAAAGAAGGAGACTCCACTACACTCTGAGGCAGCAGATTCCACTGCCGGACAGCCCTGACTGTCAGGAAGTTCTTCCTGAGGTTCAGGTGGAATCTCCTTTCCTGCAGCTTGAATCCATTGCTCCTTGTTCTGGTCTCTGGAGTGGCAAAAAACAAGCCCTCTCCCTCCTCTACATGGCATCCCTTCAAATATTTAAACATGGCTAGAGCTAAGTAAGTGGTAACCTTAGCTCTTGTATAGAAGTGGGTGTATTTCCAGCAGCAGCTATACAGGTGCCACCCCCTGCCCAGAAGCCAACTTGTTCTGTGCCGTCAGTCAAACCTCATCCATCCTTGCATCATCATTAGAAATAGTTTTTGCAAAATACAAGACTCCCAATTTACAAGGCCAGAGTTATCTTGGGCCACTCATCTATGAGAAGGGCATCAGCAAGAGTTCCATGGAGGAAAATCTGCAGGTGCAACACACATCCAGAAGATTTGGCTGCTCCTCTATACTTACCTGATTTCCTGTTAACTTGGTTCTGGGGAATGATGATCTGGCACGAGTTGGCATCGTTGGTGTTCTTGATTGGGTGGCTCAAGATACAGATGACCCGGATCACTTTACCGACCTTCTTGACTCTGTCCGGGACGTAGCTAGGGTCGCAAATGAGCTGCTTGCAGCGGGCAATCTGCAAAGGGGAGAGACATTGATTTTGAAAACCAGGGGCATTCTAACTCAGTAATTAAGGTTCAATAGTAATCAGTTTAAGAATACAGAATAGCAGAGCAAACAAGTGGTCCATGTTGCCATCCCCATTTCCTTTAGAAACCTCCGTGTGCATAGTTTGCTCAGAGTGTTCTTTTATGACTACCATTATTAGTAGAGTCTCAATTTGTGTTATTTTAGTCTCCTCTTATCCATAGGTTTAGGTACCTGCGATCAACCAAGGTCCCAAAATATTGATTGGAAAATTTCTAAGCTTTAAACTGTGGATCATTCTGACTAACAGGATGAAATATTGTGTGTCCTGCTCCTCCCACCTAGGACATGAATCATCCTTTTGTCCTGTGGGTCCACACCGTAGACACTAACTGCCTGTCAGCCACTTAGTAGCTGTCTCAGTTATCAGATCAACTGTTGAAGTATCGCAGTGCTTATTTTACTTATGTATGTTCTACCTCTGTGCATATAGGAAAAAACATAGTATATTATATAGAGTTTGGTACTATCGGCAGTTTCAGGCATTCACTGGAAGCCTTGGAATATATCCCTTACAGATGAGGGGACTACTGTACTCCAATTTACAACATTTCAAACTTCCAATATATCCCCATAAATAAATAAAAATCCCACCCACAATGTCTAGCTCTCCCAGTGCATCTGTGGAGTGCCGTGAAGAGGGAAACATGAGAGAGTGAAGCTATTTGGAATTCTGAGTGGTGACAAAAGGTGAGTGGACTGGTTTTCTTCTACCTGCCTATGCTGGCAGATCAGAGAAAGGAGGAAAGCAACTTCAGTCTGGTGTTGATGGAAGCGAAGTATTTCCTCTGCCTGTTTGGAAGGAGGAGCATGAAGGGGAGGAAGAAATTTGAATCTTGCTATCATTTGGCGGAAGAGGTTTCCCTGGCCTGCTTAGAACGGGGGCGGGGTATGAGGGAAGGAAAAAACCTGAAACCTGGGTATTTTGGTGGGGCTGGTCTATAATAATGTCCTACGGAACTGGCACCCCACATTTAAGTCAGTCTGGGCCTTTCGACATTACACTGTTATAGTGCTAATATTCCACTTTCAACCTCCTGTGGAATTCTGGGGTTTGTAGTTTCCTGAGGCCAAAGAGCTTGCTGTCAGTGCCAGGCGGTGGTCAGGCAGAGGCAGGGGAGTTGGTTAGAGGTGCAGGGCTTTAATGCAGTCAAAACTCAAAAGTACAAAGCAAGCAGGCTTCTACACAGTCTTAACAGAAATAGCCCTTAATGCAGGCAGGGCTTCTACTCAGTCTTAACAGAAATAAACACAGGCTGTTAAAGTACATAAGGCAGGTTACTTCACCAAGGCGAACAGGAGGACTGGTCTCAAGCGCGGGCAGGAACAAGGCACGGACAGCAGGACCACGGTTGACCGACGGTTGTTGCTCCGTGCCTTAGCCAGCCCGGCGCCTACCTCAAATAGCCTTCCAAGCCAGGCGCCGGCCAATCAGGCATGGCCATGTGGCTGAGGGCTCGCAGCTGTGCTGTGTCTCACAGCTGCAAGCTCTCTGCCCGTCGCCTCCTCTCCAGCAGGCGTCGAGACTGGCAAACAGCCTCCTTGGCCTGCCGCCGCAGCTGGAAAGGAGGAGGCGAGGCGAAGGCATCAGCCTCCTCCGGATCGGGGCCGCAGGCAGACTCCCAGGCCTCCCACGGATCGGGGCTGCAGGTGGGCGGAGCCCCGGGAGCAGGCCCAGGTCCCGCCCACCCTGGCAGGCCGGCCGACATCGAGGGATCCGAGCCTGCAGCCTCGAGGTAAGTGGCTCCAGGCCTGGCAGCCTCTCCCACGGCTGGCAGGCCTGCGCCGTCGGCCGCGCCGGCCTCCAGACAAGGCCTGTCAGCCGCAGCGGCCTCCGCACAGGCCCCGTCAGCTGCAGCGGCCTCCGCGCAGGCCCCATAGGCCTCCGAGTAGGCCCCGTCAGCCGTGGCGGCCTCCGCAGCGTCCGCCGCCGCTTCAGCGGCGGCCTCAGGGGCAGCAACAGGCCCAGCCGGGCCTGTGCCCCTGACACTCGCTGGCTGAGACTTCTACTTGCCCTTCCCTAAACTGCAAACCCCAGGATGCCACAGGAGGTTGAAAGTGGAATAATAGCACTATTTAACAGTGTAGTGTGGAAACTTCCTCTGTTTACACGGCACGTGTTCCAGGAATGGAATACTGACGTAAACCAAGACCTGCCCATACCAGCAGCAGCTACCCCCCAGGCCACAATCACTCATGCTGGGCAATTTCCAGTGCTGGGTGATAGTCCCTACATCCCCCTAGTCCTAAAGACCACACAGAGGAAAAAGGACTCCCTAAGCTTACAAGCTTAATACACATACACTTCTTTACGCGATCAGCAGCTTCTACCCAGAGACTCAATGCGGCCTGCATCCACAAGATCAAACAAAGGTACTAACAAGGAAGTAAAAACTGGTCTCAGTATCTTTAGCTACAAAAAGGCAGCTAGAAACAAGACATGTGGGTGGCCTGCAAAAGCAGGCTGCTTCTACCAGGTGTATTACAGAAAGGCTGCTTAAATGACCTTTACTATTTGCAGATGACCTCTAAGGATACCCACTGAAGTGGCCATGGTAATTTGCAACAGATTTTTTTTATTTAAAAAAGGTCTTTCTATAGAACGAGAAATCTTGTTGCGCATTAACACCAAACAAATTCTGTGACTCAAACTTCTGTAGGCCAGAGCTTCCTTTCTGCACACCAAGCTGCTACAGTGAATACTGGAGCTATTTTCCCCAGAGGGAGCTGGAGAAGGGAGATGTAAACAGCTTCAAGCTGTTAGTGTTGTCACCATGCAAAGGAACCTTGGCTAAGCATTGTATTGCACTCGGCATGTGCCTCAAAGAAAACGCCTGTGTTCCATCTTCTGGCTTTCAGATCTCTCCTTGTAAGCAGGTTAACACAAAGCAGTTCTGTGCAGAGCAGAGTGGCATTACCATACCTCTCCTTCTGATTTCACGCCAACCACTTTGCCATTTTCTATGACAATCTCTTCAATTGGCTTGTTCAGCATGTAGGTGCCTCCATAGATGGCACTTAACCTGTCAGTAAAGAACACATGCGCAGGAATGGTCAATGCAGGGTGATCAGGTATGCAGCCGGCCAATAACAACATTACCACAGACCTAGGTAACATCTATTTGGTCAATAGCAATAGCATTTATTTCTATACTGCTTATCAACTGAGTGTTATCTAAGCGGTTTACAATGTATTTTAGCTAATTGCCCCCAACAAGCTGGGTACTCATTTTACCGACCTGCGGAAGGATGGAAGGCTGAGTCAACCTTGGAGCCCGGCAGGATCGAACTCACAACCTTGTGGTTGCAGTACTAGCATTTAACCACTGCGCCACCAGGGCTCAGCTGCCATCCCTCTATTGCAATATAAACCTCCAGAACTGATGCAAGCAAAGGCTATCCTACAACAGACATGAAGCTGGACTGTGCCAAAGCCTGGCAAAAGGAGCCGACTGAGGGGGGCCAGTGCTTGATTTCAACCTAGCTGTTATGGCATGAACAGCGCTTGTGAAATGGAAAAAGCTTAACATACAAAGTGCTGGAGAATGTTTTTTCTAGCTTACTTTGGGAACTGGAAGGCTTTGTTTCAAGAATAAGGTGGAGAGGGCTTTAAAGATTAATATTTATCTAAGACCAGAACTTTTTTCTTTTGAGACTTATGGAAGAACAGTTGGAAAGGAAACATGGAAGATGTATGATTACAACATCAAGGCTGTTGTATGCACAAAGACAGAAAAATCCCATATTACCAACAACAGAGGACTGGCTGTCAAAACTGAATGATTTAGCAGAAGTCTGACTTATCAGAGGTAGTTTGGGAATTAATTTTAAAGGGGGAGGTAAGATTACAATACTTACACTTATAACCACCAAGAAGAAAGTTGGAAGTCACTTGTCTATTTTCATGTATTCTTTCATGTAATCTTCTCTATATCTTAAGTCCTTTTTCTACTTCTCTTTTTTTCTGTGTTTTTCTCTGCTTTTCTTTTCCTTACTGTATCTTTTTATTATTTAAAATAGTTGTACTTATTTGGTGTAGTTGGAAAATTTCTTAATAGTTTTTTCTAAAGAGTAAGGTGAAGTGTTGATCTCTATCCTGCCAAATGTAACGTAAGAATTCCACAGGTGAAACTCTGTTATAACTCTACACTAGACTGTTATTGCACTATTATTTCACATGCAACATCCTATGGAATCCTGGGGTTTGCAGGTCTGGGAAGGACTGGGCGGCCCTTCCCAAAACTGCAAACCCCAGGATTCCATAGGATGTTGCAAGTGGAATAATAGCGCTGTAACAGTCCAGTGTGGAAATGGCCTGAGTCTAGACAGATGAAGTCATCAGCGCGCTACTGGCTGTCAGGCACAGCTAGATACCTCTCCAATCGTTGGCACTCTCCACCAGTCAAAAAATGACTGCTTGGGCAGCTACTGCAGTAAAATTTAGTTCTGAGGATCACAGAATCATAGAGTTGTAGAGCTGGAAGAGACCACGAGGACCATTCCTCCATGCAGGAATATACCATCAAAGCACTCCCAATAGATAGCCATCCAGCCTCTGTTTAAAAACAGAAGAGGAGCGCTGGTTGTCGCAGAAGACAGAAGAGAATACCAAGTTCTGCAGTGGGGGAAAAAAGAACTATGCAGGAGTAAGGTGGGCTTAACACTTGTGTGTGCCACTGAAAGAATGATGGCCTGGATTTGCCACTAAAACTGAAACTGAGAGTCAAATTATACTCTTTACTTGTATGAAACTCTGAAACTTTAAGGGGAGAGGGCAGGGTGCAAGCTCAGGAGCTACACAATGCCTTATTTTTCTAAGCAAAACAGTCACAGACTTCATTTTAAGCTGGATTGTGCTTCTCTAAATTCAAGGTGACTGTACTGAGAACTAACGGCTTTTCGTTTCCTTCCTTGTAATCTTACAAGCCAGCTGGCTGTGTGCTCACCACAAGTGTCAACACCTGTCATTATTACTGCTGTTATTTATTCATTTATATATAAGGAAGGCTATTTGTTTCTCACAGGAAGAACTCTCACACAGCCCAAGAACACATATCAACTGTTTCACCTACAGGCTATTTTCACTCCTGTCAGGTCTGTACAATTCTTCAGCTAGCAGGATGTGATGTTTCATAGACACAATGAAGAAAAACCTAGCCAGATTTCATAGTCATAGAGCTTGGGAGAGACCACAAGGGCCACTGAGTCCAACCTCTCCACCAAACAGAACAAAAAGTGGAAGAGCCCAAAAGTCTATCACACAGAGTATAAGTCATCACACCAAGCCATTGTGATGCAGTTGTTTGACTGATGGACTCCAGGAAACCAGCATTTTTATCCTCACTCGGTCACCGAAACTCACTGGATAGATGGCCCTGGGCAAGATACAAACTCTCAGCCTTGGAAGAAGGCAATGCCAACCTCCTCTGAACGAATCTCGCCAAAGAAAAGTCAGAAACAACTTGAAAGCGCACACACACACACACACACACACACAAACCCACATCAGAAGCGTTAGCAAAGAGAGGATCTCACCTTGCAAATCCCTGGGGCAGCTCTCCCAGGCCATAAAGAGGATACAGGTAGGGGCTTTTGCCATATCTAGCTAGAGATTCACTGTACAGTTTAATCCTGTTGATTGTTTCTTGGCAGGGTTGGTCTAGGTAGCTGAGACAGGGAAAGAGAGAGTTTAGATAAACAAAAGCTGTAACGGCACCAATTCATCAAATATCTTGCTTTTAGTACTCTGTGTGTATTTTCCAATGCCTCTCCCACACTTGTGGTAGTTCCCATCTTTCTTTCTTTTTTAAAATCCCTTTTCACTAACTCAGCCTTCCAACTTAAATCTAGGACAGTGTTAACTCAGGTTATATTACACTTGAGATCAGACGATATTCTCTCACCTCTGCCATGTGTTTCCAAGATTCCACACTGCAGTCACAGCTTTAGGACTCAGGGCCAAAACTCTCCACAAAGTGTGCAAATCTACGCTGCTCAAGAAATCTGTTTTTTTTGCAGCCCTGACCTTAACCTGATGCCAATCACAAGGTTGCCTCAAGGACAGGGTTCTGCTGGTTAGAGGCCTCCCACTATCTTGTGTTAACAATCCCCTCCTGTCCTGTGAACCTCTGGGCCAGGAACTTTGACTTCACCATTTCCCACCAGTCTCAGCACAACTGCAGGGGGCTCTCTGAGCACTGGGATAGACACTTACTCATCAGTTCTGTACAGTGCAAGGGCATGGCCTGTGAAATCTATGACGTCTTGGCCCAAGTCAAACTTTTTGTACACATCACGCATGGTGGTCTTCTTGGGATCAACACCTTCAAAAGTGCGGCCATCGTTCTCGTCGAAGTTGGCGACGTACACCAAGAACTTCCTGAAGCGCCGTTTCTCAAACAAGCCCATCAGACCTACAAAGCCAGGGAAATGTCAGGTCAGTGCACGCACTTTTGACAAACAGTTTGAGAATTAAAGCCATCTCTTTTCCATCATTAATTCCTTACCAATCCAGAACAAATGAGTTTCACCATTAATTTGGGCTGAGGAAAATTATCAAATTTCAAGCTAGAAGCCTTCAAAGCTTATCGAAGTTGGAGCTAGAAGCAATTTTGGGTGGAACTGGAGTTGGCAGAAATGTACTCTCTCAGGCTTCAAAATAAAAACCTACAATATTAAATGCCTAGTTTGTTGCATGTTTACTTTCGCAGGAGTTTGGGAACAGTTTTCTTGTTCAGAAATTTTAATCAAATAAATACATTTTATGCCTGATTAGTCATGCGGTAGTGATAAAATGCCCTGTGCTACCATTTTACTACATTATATCTGTTATTACCAATTAATACACAGAAACAGAGGAGTCAAGAGTCAATGGTTTTACACACTAGCTCCACAGCCCTGACTAGATAAGCTAACACACTTAAGATATTGCAGTGGAGGTAAGCTAGTGACTTGAGAGAAATAAGAAAGTCAGCAAGATGACAACCCTGTGTCTTGCTTGTGAACTTTTCACAGACAACTATCTGGCCACTGTGAATAGAATGCTAGACTAGATATGCTTTTTGCCTACCCAACAGATTTTTACAAAAGAAGAGTGTATTCCCATTTCCCAGTCTGATATGGGCTACACGACAACAGCTGAAAATTACAAACTTATAGCAAAATATTCTCAACAAGATGTGCTCATCTAGATAAGTACGCAAAGGGATCTTATAGCATCTTTGGGACTAACTGAAAGAAGTTGCTAGCATAAGCGTTTACAAGCTTAAGTCAGATGAATGTAGTGAAGTACCAGGCCTTTATAGCTATGAGTGAGCAGGCTACACGTCTGGATTGAGCCAGTGTGGTGTAGTGGTTGAGCATCAAACTATGACTCTGGAAACAAGAGATCAATTCCTCGCTTGGCCATAGAAACCCACTGGGTGACTTTGGGTGTGTCACACATTCTCAGCCCACAGAAAGCCCCATGATCAGTTTGCCTTCGGGTTAAAATAAATGGAAAATGACTTGAAAGCACAACAGTTGGGGAATATTAATAGCCAAATCACATCAAGTTCCAAGTGTAACAAATACCACTCAGAAGGTCATGCTTGCACCATACCCACAAAGTTTTGCATTTCTGTTGCTGTTCTCACATACAGCCTGCTCATTCATAGCTATAAAGGTCTGTTCCTAAGCAGTTCACTACATACATCTGATGAAGTGAGACTTAAAGTCTAGAAGCCCTGTGTTACCACTTACTTTCTCTTAACCTCAAAGGTCATACCAAGAGCTCTTTGCATTCTCAGTAAAAGAAATCATTATTCAGATCAAGGCTTGTCAAACCTTAGTCTATCACCAGTTCAATTTTCTGACGACCACACGTCGGAACACACCTAGCTCAATTCTAGACCAGATTTTCTTCCCTGCTTAGCAACTCGCACACAACTGAAGGTAAAAGCCAAATCACACTAAGTTCCAAACGTGGCAAAATACCATTCCAGGGGATCACGTCTGCACCATTTTGGCTTTTCCCTTTTTCTCTCACCACAGTCTTCTCATCCGGTCCAAGTATGAAACACTGGCCTGCATCGGTGAACAATGTTGTGATTTTCTGCCCCTTGAACCAACCGCACTCATATCAGGGAGCCCCCGGTATCAACTCTTTGGCAATTTACAGACAATTTCTTGCTGAGAAAAGATTAGCATGGCTTGAGACAAGCCCTGCCTCACAAATCTGATCATGTGGTTTAATATCACTTATCTCACCTGATTCAGTTGTCCATATATTCTGAAATTTACTTACTTGTACCTTGGCTTTCTCCTAGCGTGGACTCAAGGCAACTCACAACAAAACTAACCCACATTAACCAGGAGCAACTAACCGAGACTTCACATATCCTTTTTAAGCCTGCCACTTGAGATGCTATTGAGCTGGAGAAATCAGGCTGAACCTGCTGAGACCTTATAAATGCAAAGGTAGTAAGCTCAGCAGTGAGCTCATGTCCCAGGTCTCAAGAATTACTGAAAGTGCACAAAGACACACAGTCAAGAGTGAACCAACATCATTCTATTGTGGCCAGTGCTACCACAGTACAAAACCTTTTATTACCATCTTGTGGAATTACAGCACTACACAAGGGAGCAGTTGCCACAGCAGAGGATGGTGATAAATCCCTAGGGAAAGTCTGCAAATGGCTATTTGCCAGATGTGGAATGCCCCTGATCTGAACCAAATGGTGACCAACAGAAATGAGTGCGGAGGCAAAGGGCATTAGATGAGTCACTGCTAGGAAATGACCCTTGACCCCATCCTTCAAAGCAATTATTAACTGCTGCGTTGCTCAAAGTGGCACCAACATTCTCTTATGCCATGGCACATTATGGTTAATTCAGCTGTTGCGAGATTTCCTATGTTCAGCTCTGCAAGCTTCCCACACAAATGGATCCAGTTCTGATGAAAGTGAACACACACATTCGAACACTGGAGAATCAGTACTGATGCTGACCATACTTTTTGAATCCAGAAGGTCAGCTTTCTGGGTTCAAAAAGACACTTTTGAACACCACACGGTGACACACATCCAAACACCCCAATTAGTGCAAGGATGCTCTGCTACAACAATGCTGCACATTTTAAACACAGACAAGATCCAACAGATATATATATATATAAAAAAAGCTGTTAAGTGCTTACTGGATGCCAGAGCTTCTGCCTCAGTCGAAGGCACTTTGTAAATCTTCCCTCCCTTGTAGACAAAGCTTCCTTCAATCACCTTGAAGTCCAAATAGCGAGTGACTTCTGTGTACAGCAGCATCTTGACCAGCTGGCCTGAAATCAAAACAAGTTTTAAAGGGAATCTGCTGAAGGCAACATGTTTGGGGATATGTGCAGGTTTCTGGCTGAAAAGAGACTTGCGGGGCAGCTACAGACTCAGCATTACACAGGGGGGCTCTCTCTTTGCCCCTGACAGTGGGCTGGGCCCCTCCCTTGCCTTCTTCCCATTACACTGAAAAGCTAAGCAAGCAGCCCCTCCCACAAGGAAACACTGCCATGGATTGTTTTCTCAAGACAATTTATGCCCCACAAGTCTACCACTCATCTGCCTGACAAGCATGGGAATCAGCACATGGAAGCGATGCACCATTCTTTCCAAGAAAATCATGCTCCCCAGCATGAACATCTGGTTTGTGAGAACATAATGGAGAAGAACAGGAAGCAGCAAAAATCTGGAGGCAGCTTTGGCACCTGGTGGGCTACACTCAGGGAACTGTGAGGGCTGTTTGAGTCCTGTAGGCTGCCCCCATGCCTACTAGGAGGTAAAAGACTTTGGATGACCATTTATCCAAAACTGGGCATTTATTACTCCAGGATAGGACTGCCTGAAGATGGTCTTGCCTACAAAGTATTGGCACCGTTTACAAAAGCTACACACCCAATTCTATTTTTTTAAAGCCCTTATTAGCAATGGCATGATACACCGAAACTTCAACTGCAGTGATAACAGTTCTACTATACCAGATGGAAAAAGAATACCTTACTGGCTGCATGCAACACACAGGACCAATTTTGGGCTCCCTTCCTGTGGATAGGGTCAAAATATTTTGTGGAAAATTTTAGAAGAAAAGGTTTTACCCTAAATGCTCCTAAAGCCGGGGGGGGGATTTTTGCCACATTTTTGCCCCATACAGATCATGTCCAAAGTAGCTCTGGAGGGCTTGAAGGCATACTGAAAATACCCTCCCCAGCCTTCCAGAGGGTATTTAGGGATGAAATATTTGGTTTTACTGTGTGGGAGAAACGTGGTGGCAGATATCACCTTCTGAATACCCTTAGGGGAGCTAACATGTCCCCCAGCCTCTCACAGTTGCCCAGTTCAACATACAATACCCAGTACACTCTTACTCACTGAAATAAACTCTGTCTATGAAAGAGCCCAGATATGGTTGTTAGACTTGGCTGGCTTGCTAGAGCCAACCAAGGAAGAAAAAAATCCAGCGTCACAGTGCACTGAAGGCATAACTAGCCTCCACAGCAACTAAAGACTAAGCCTACCAAGTGTGATGCTGAGCAATGACAACCTTCAGCCCTGTGCTGTCAAGCCCTGGACCCCAGTGGCCTTTTGGTCAGGAGCAAACTCCTTTGGTGATGGACGAAGCACAAGAGGCAAATGACAAAGAACGTCCTGCACAAACAAGCAAGAGGTATCTGAATCCCTTTTGAAAGAAGCTGCAATAATGTAGAGCACAGCTTTCCAAACAGTGTGTTGCAAGACATTAGTGTGTCACCTGCGGTGTGTTGTGTGAACGTAACAGTTGGAGGGGCTGCCTCTCCCAGTGCTGCCGCCACCGCCCCAGATCTGAAAAGACCCCAGCAAGAGTGCCACCTCCTGCGAAGGAAGACCCCAGTGAGGGTGGTGGCAGGTCAGGCTCGGGTGGAGGGGCTGCCTCCACTTACTGAATTACTACATCGCAAAATGATGCATGTCTAAAAGGTGTGTCACCAACATGAAAAGTTTGGAAAGCTCTGATGTAGAGCTTGCTTTGCATCCACAGACTTCATGAGGGGATACTGCTTACCCCTTTAAAAGCACACCCAGGGGAAACATTTTGAGCTCCAGAAATGGATTTCCAGGAAAATTATCCTAAGGTCATCCCAGGTTAACTGGAAGCTGGGGTTGTCGGTAAAGAGTGAAAAAAAGATAATGCTCGCACTCATGTTAACAGTGCACAGGGGGAATTTTGTTGCTTAGGTGCTGAAAGATATATGTCCATAGGACAGCAGCAATTCCAGACACTGCTGTATTAAGAGGCAAAGGGGGAAACTGCACAATTTTACTTAGTCAGGAGGGGCATCCGTTCACCCACCATTAGCCATAAGGAATTTGGGGATCAGGTCCACATTCCAGTCTCTTCCTCGGCCCATTGACTCAGGTGGCGATCCTGGTAGGTTAAACCTTTTGTACAGCTTAAAGGAAAAAAACACATTACAAAATTAAGAGTAATTACACATACTCAAAGCAAGCAAGAAGTCTGCCAATAGTAAAAATCTAGGTTATTCAAACTGTTTCAACACAAAGCTTTTCCTCACAATCCTGGACAGAAAAAGAATCCAGGAAAGGTACCGTCACACAGAATACAAAGGGTCTGGAAATAAAGCTCCTAGTTAGCACAGCTCCCAGGCTGTGCCTCCACCCATGTCTTCCTGACGGTCGGGCTTTCCGGCAGTGGAATAGGCTGCCTCAGAGTGTGGTGGAGTCTCCTTCTTTGGAGGTTTTTAAGCAGAGGCTGGATGGCCATCTGTCGGGAGTGCTTTGAGGGTGTTCCTGCATGGCAGAGGGGTTGGATTGGATGGCCCCTGTGGTCTCTTCCAACTCTTCATTTCTATGATTTTTCTGCAACCAGTCCTTCATTTCTGGCCTCACGTAATAGCCTGAAAACCTCAGGAAGAGCCTTGCAATATGTAACCATTAGATAAAACATTAGCAAATCTACAAATGCAAAGTTGTGAATTGGCAGAGAACATATATGATATATACAGATTTCACACCTACTAATCATAGCCTAAGACTATGGACATGACATAGAAAAGGCACCAAGCAAGCAGCTGACACTGTAATCCTCTGGTTTAAACCCTCTTCCACCTATGTAAACTGCAGAAAAACCTGTCAGATGATCAGGCTGTAATCACCACAAACCATTTCAGCCTCCCAATTAAGCCAGACTTGTCCTGAGGAAATCTGCCTATTTAGGATACTAAAGGGTTCAAGAGAAAAAGTAGTGGGGGCGGGGAGGCTTTTAGCAGGCCAATTGCAGAATTACATACAGACTGATGATAAATCCATTACAACAGTTCGAGTAATGTGGCATTAGCTGCAACTAATGGGGGCTCTGCATTCCAAGAGCTTTATACAAATCCCATGGGTAAGCAAACTGGGTAACTATACGAAACACTACTTCATGATCTTTCATGAAACATTTTGTGCACATCTCAAATCCTGTCCTAGAGTGTTAGAAGCAAAACACATAATGGTTGCTGACTGAACAAAGACAAGACTGAACCAAGACTCACTGACTGACAAGACTGAATCTTCAAGGATGGGGAAGGAAAAGACTTGCTTTAAAATAACATCCTACAGCGACCTGGAAAAAGCTTACTGTCACTGGCATGGGAGAACAGTGCTTATGGTTCACATCTGTGCATCCTACCTAGTTTTGCTAAATGCTAAATCTGCTTTTATCTCTAGGACTGCTAAAATGGATCCAGCCAAGGAGACTTCAGTGTAAGAGACTAAAGAGAAGTCCTCAATATAAGCATTCAGAAACCACACATCAGCCTTATCAAAATATATGCGTTTCTTATGAAACCATCCAGATCTTTATTTGATTTATTCAACAAGAGGATACCATTATTATTTCTATTATTATTTTTGTCTTGCTCATGGACCATTTTCAGCTTACAGTTTATTTAACTGTTGCCTTTCCATTAATGACTGATGGCCACAATATATTTCAGGGCCCTTTCACACTACACAATTATAGTCCTATGATTCTACTACAACTGCCACACCTCAATCTCATTTAATCCTGGGGTTTGTGGTTTGGTGAGGCACCACACCTCTCTGGCTGAGAATTCTAAATATCCCTCCCTAAACTGCAAATGCCAGGATTCCATTACTTAGAATTATTTCCATTACTTGGAGCCATGGCAACTGAAAAGGAATCACAGTGTTGTAACTGTTGTGCAAAAGGGCCTGTGGTTAATTTTGTTCTTTTTCCGTCTTGTCTCTGGTCTCACCCATCCTACCACCTCTTCCATATTACTAATTATTTATTTTATTTACTAATTGATTTCATATCCTGCCTTTCTCCCAAGGTGGGGTTCAAGACAGCTTTATTAAGCAAACCCTTAGTTTTCCAAAACACCCATCTGAGGAAGAATGTGTTCTTCCTAAGTCACCATAATTAAACCTAAAGTACAGGCAGGAATGTACAATCTCCCGTTTACTCTCTCATTTTTGCTTCTCTCTCTCTCTCTTTCTGTCCTGTCACTTTTTCTAACACAGGGAAATACAGATTGCTAAACCTCAGGACTGACCTAGTCCTCTCATATTCTGTACAGTAAGAAGGATGGCAATGGAACATTTAAGAAGGACTCTACTTCTTACAAGCGCCAACATGGTGTACAGTCATCCCTCCACATTCGCTAGGGTTAGGGGCACAGAATCCCTGTGAAAGTGGAAAAACCATGAATAACTCCAGGCCAACCCAAACTATATTTAACACACAAAAAGGTATGATCACCATATTCACCCCAACGTGGGTTCCTTTGGGGTTCTTTCACAAGGCAAAAGTGGGGGGGCTGATGGGGCTTACTGCCACCTCCACTGCTGCCCCACACCATTTTTAATAGGTACTTACAAGCCTCATTCACAGTTTCTCAGCCTCATGAGGCTTGCAATCCCTATTAAAAATGGCCTAGGGAGGCAGCAGAGGGGACAGCAAATAATCCGTGAATAATCAAATCCGCAAAAGTGAAGTCCGCAAATCTGGAGGGCTGACAGTAGTGGTTTGAGTGCTGGAATATGACTTCAGAGACCAGGGTTTGAGTCTCCATGTGGCCACAGAAACCCACTGGGTGACCCTGGATAAGCCACACTCTATCAGACTGAGAGAAAAGCACTGGCAAGCTGCCTCTTAACCAATCTTGCTAAGAAAATCCTACAGTAGGTTCATTTTAGGATTTCTATAACTTGGAAATGGCTTGAAGGCACACAACTCCTCGTTCTCCTCTTCCTCACAGATTTGAAGCCCTTGGCCTCCCCACAGGTTATTAGCAATTTTGCATGTGCTTATGCTGTTATTTTCTATCCCCTCCTTCACCTGCCTCCTGTGGGTTCCTTGGGCACAGGAAGCTGCTACTCTTGTATATCTAACAATGACTGGAAGCAAAGGCTTTCCAGGCAGAATTCTTTCTCAGTCCTGTATGGAGTTTTCTGGTATCATTCCTTGGTAATCTCCTCCCAAAGGATGAACCAGGCCCAATCACCTTAGCTTCTGAAATTTGATGAATCAAGTGTGTTGAGGGTAGTACGGTACACTATGCACACTGATGATGTTATGGATTGTTAGGAGAGTTATTCTTGGCCCAAAACTTCCATGGCTGGCAGCTCTGATGTTCTTCCAAAAAGAAATCACAGAATCAGAGTTGGAAGAAACCAGAAGGGGCATCTGGTCCAACCCCCTGCCATGCAGGAATACATAATTACAGCACTCCCAAAAGAAGCCCATCCAACAGAAGTCGCCCTCCCACATGACTATGGCAGTGGAGGAGGGGCTACTCACATCTTCCAGGGGCGTAATGGATGCGCTTTCACCTCCGTAGTAGGCATTGCGATCCATGTGGAGGACCTTCTTTCCATTCACGGACATAATGCCAGAGAGAATGCATTCCTGAACAAGAGAAAAGATCAGAGACAAAAATTAAACCAAAGACATTTGTATTCCTCCATTCAGGATTGGGAAGAGCTTCACAGAAAGCCAAATAAAAAGTCAGCACTCTGAACTCTCAGATCTGCAAACAGAACAATACATTAAAGCCTAAAGTACCAGGCTAAACTTGTTACAGAAGAAAAATATATGTTCACTTTGCCAGATCCTTTTCAGAGCAAGCTTAAACCTTTCAACAACCCTCCACTCACACACACTGGAAAACTTAACCTACCTAGTTCAGGGGTGAGAATTACGCAGCTCTTCAGACATTGTTGAACTCCAACTCCCAGCAACCCCAGACTGCATCGCAGTTCAACAACACATGGAAGGATACACAACAGCCAACTATGAGTCAATCTGCCAAGCTGGCAAAATACTCTTTCCTCAGGCTGACATCAAGTAGCTAGATGTGCATTTTTAAAATAACACATATTTCCATTAGAGAAAGTGTCTCCTAGCAAAACATGTTCAGATATTCCACATCTGATTCCAGTATCTTGAAACATCAGCCTGCTTCCACTCGCTCAAACCAAAGGAGGAGAGCAGGGGTGTGGCGTTGTGGGTAAGCAGGGAAAGCAAAGCGGCCACATGCCCAGTCTCTTCCGCTTCCTTTAACAGCCAAAAGCTGCAAGTTCAGCTTTGGCTTTCCTCTGCCTTCATGCAGAAAAATTTGAGGCAGGAAGCTGGTGATCATGAAGGGCAGGGGAAAAAGAGACAGCATAAAATCAAGTTTTCAGGCACTTGGCTTGACTAGCGCATGGACACTGGCATTTCTTGGAACCATCAGTTACACTGAGAGGAATGTCCACCCAGTTCACAGAAAAAATGCACTCCCAGGAGCCAGAGGCAATCACTGAGCACTGAAGGGCTCTTCCTGGGGGTTGGTATCTTCAATAATGCCAGTCAAGGCCATGTGCTACCCCCTTTCTCCCCCACTTCCAGAACAAAGAGTTTTGAAGTTGGACCAACTGTCCCTCCTCAGCAACATAACCTTAATTACAGCACATATGCATATATACCTATGTGTATGGTTTTATTGCAAGAGGCTTTGTAGGTCAACAGGCACGACAAGCTCAGCACTATGTGCTCCCTGTACTGGATCCCCAGGTGTTTGAACCTGACATTTTGATGCAAAAGAACACTAGAGTGACAGCATACCTGGTATAATTTATCTTAAGGTTTGCACCTGATTGAAGCTTCTTTTATTGTTAAGTGAAGAATTTAAGCTTATGAACTATCCAGCCTTCACATCGTCCTCACCTCTAAGAACCAGTTTTTATGACAGCACAGCAAAGGTTAAATGTGATGAAGTTGCTCAGTGTTGTTAGTTAACAGAGGACAAGCAGGTTCCTGCCTACGTGTTCTTCATCGTTTCAACACCCAGTCTCAGAAACTTGAAAATCTAGATCAAGAATCAGCTGTTAGACAGAGTGCTGCTGCTTTAGCTGTGTCTCAGACTTCCCCCATTTCTTCTGATTGTCTGAGGAAGGCTACAGTCTGAAGAGACACAGCCAGAAATAAAATCTCATGTTATGCTAAGAGTCAACCACACTGGGTATTGGGGGGGGGGATACCTTTAAGAGCTCCACCAAACTATGCAATGAACATTTAGAACAACCCGTTTTGTACTCAAAGGACTGTATGTTAGTTGAAATATTTTCAGTTCAGCCAGCTTAACGCAGTCTTCAATTAAGAGTGGGCTTGGAATTAGACCAACCAGTTTTGAGCCATCCTATGTTTGTTTTTAGAGCTGTCAACATACTTTGAGGTTTTGACTACAGTTCTCCCTCCACATTGACAGATTTGACCTTTGTGAATTTGATTATTCATGAGGTGCTGACTTCCCCCCCCCCCCACCATTCCCTGGTCTTTTGGCCAGGTGCACTGCCTTCCTTCTCTGTGCCTCAGCAAAAGGCAAGCAAATGCGAGAGAGAAAGGTTCCTGCATGCGAGCCTCCCCCCCATTTTCCCACTGTCCCACATGCACAGAAAGTGGGACACAGAGGTGACAGACAGGCAAACAGAGTGGGGGGGCATTTTACCTTTCCACTTGCTCGCCTGTTGCTGGCCTGGGCAGAAAAAAGCTGGGACACAAGGATGATGGGCAGGCAAACAGAGCAAGGAGGGGAGTGTTTTACCTTCCATTTGCTTCCCTGTCACTCGTGCAGCCTGCCTTCTTTCTGCCTGCACAGATCACAGACATGTCGCTTTCCTTCTCTGCACCCCAGCAAAAGATAAGCAAATGGGAGAGGGGGAAGGTTCACGGCATGCAAGCCTTTCACCCTCCGTTCTCCTGCCTGTTGCCTGCATGGGCGGAAAGAAGGCAGGGTGTGTGGGAAACAGGCAGAAGAATGGAGGGGGGAGCCCCAGGAGGGAATGGGAAGGAGAGCACTTATTTGCTTTTTTTTTTTTTTAACTTTTGTGAGGGGTCTGTGCCTCAACTCTCGTGAATGTGGAGGGCTGACTGTATTTGTATCAGGTCACCTGCTTGTATCTATTAAGGCATCCTATTGTCAACCTATTGCTCCTAACAATGACAAGTCAAACACACAACAGCATGGTCACCAGAGCAGGGCGAAAGAATCCAATGAGAGCAACTACTGGAAAATGGACCAAATAAGACACGCAGCTATCAAGAAGTATATGCAAGTTCTCCTGCCTTCCCTCTGCCAGAGAAGACACAGTTTCAAGACTAGGGAGCTTGTAGACCAAGAAATCCGTATAGCACCGTGCAATATAACCCTGCTTTAGATCGAGGCCCTTAAATAGTGCTCTGTTGCTAGATAATTTGGAGGTAGAAAACAGAGGGTAAACCCCAGTGTTTACACTACAAGGAGAAGAAAAGGACAGGTAAACTGCTAAACTATTCTAAAATACTCAATGTATTGCTATTGTGACAGGCTGACATGGGGTCATTACAATTGTTCTGCTTATTAAATTTATAACCCACTTATCTACCACAAAAGGTGCTGAAGAGTACTAATAACTATGAAAACAGAACCACAATTAAAACATAAAAAAAGAGAACAACAATAAAAGTGAACAACAAATAACTAGGCAAAGCTCCCTCCAGCAACAAGCCTACTTAGATCTTCCTCAATAAGAATATCTTTGCCCAGTGACAGAAAGACAACAGAGGGAGCGCCAGACAGGTCTCCTTTGGCAAGGATCTCTATGAGCCTGGGGGCAGCCACTGGGGAAGCCCTCTCTCATGCCCCCAGCAGATATACCTCTAAGATGGGGCTGATAAAAGGGATATCAAAACCTGGGCAGGCTTGTAGGAGAGAATATAATCTTTCATATAGTGTTATATATGTAACAACCAGCAGTTTGCATTTGGCCCAGATACAGACTATAGTCAGTAAAGTTATTTTAACAAGGGAGTCAAAGGCTCTCAGTCCACAGTCCAGCCACTACATTCAGGACTGCCTGAAAATTTCTGAATAATTTTTCAAATCAGACTTCACAGCGTCCAAAAATGATGTAACTCGGGCATTGGCCACCATGGCCAGATCAAACATGTGAGTGTGTCAAGTGCAGTTGGCGCAGCAGCTTTTGTTGCATGTGCACTCAAGTTGTTTCTGACTTACGGTGACTCTAAGGCAGTGGTTCTCGACCTGTGGGTCGCGACCCCTTTGGGGGTTGAATGACCCTTTCACAGGGGTTGCCTAAGACCATTGGAAAATATGTATTTCCGATGGTCTTAGGCTCCATTCCCTCCTTAGTGGTGGTGCGCAAGCGTGAGCCACGCGCTCGTGTCCTCCTGCCCCCTTTGGCGGGAGCACGTGTGGGCACAGCGTCACAGCAGGAGTGGTGGTGCGCAAGCACGAGCCACGCGCTCGCATCCTCCTGCCCCCAGTTCAGAAGGGACTGAAATTGCTCCCCTTCTCCGCTACCGGGAGAACCTCCCATCTGACGGGCCAGCTTGAGGCGGCGGTGGCAGCACAGGGGGCAGGTCCCCTTCTCGCCACGGCCCCTGCCCCACTCGCCACGGAGGGGGGCGCTGAGGAAAGGCTGGGGGGCCGCAAGGCAGCACTTTTCCGGGGGGCGAGCTGCACCCGGCGCAAAATACAAAGGCGTTGGGATTCCTCCGCCCCCCGGCCAAAGTCGACACTCTGGAAACTTTTCCCACACTGCCCCCCCCGTGGAAACGAGAGCGAAGCAGAGCCCGGGGGGGGGGTTCTCAGAGTTTTTTCCTGGGGGAGACATACAGTTCCTCTTTCCCTCCCTGCCCGCCCCACCCCCTGTTCCTGGCCAGTGAGGCAACCTTTGCCGGGTGGGGGGAGGCATTGTAAATAATAAATAAATAATTTTATGGTTGGGGGTCACCACAACATGAGGAACTGTATTAAAGGGTTGCGGCATTAGGAAGGTTGAGAACCACTACTCTAAGGTGAAGCTATCATGGGGTTTTCTGGGCTGAGTACGTGTGATGCACCCAAGGTCACCCAGTGGTTTCCATGGCTGAGAGGGGAATTGAACCCTGGTCTCAAGAGCTCAGACTACACCACACTGGCTCAGGTTCATGCAAAGACACTTTGGGCTACTGCTAAAACCTGGGGTTCTGGTCAATATTAGAATACCTCCCCCTCTCCCTCCACGAACAGATGGCAAGATACATAGCTGGAATCTGTTAAGTAGTAAGCTAACTTATCTGGATCAAAAATGGACCAGCAGTATGCCACATGCAACTTCAATTAATGTTATTTGAAACAGTGGCTCAACAGCCTCCATATCCTCATTCTTCAGTGAAAACTTAATCCAACAATCTGTTTACAGCTTAAAGATGTCTGGGCAACAAACAGCTCTCACTCTGAAAATTTTCAACCACTACTTCTAATCACATTTTGAAGTTATTTGCAAGTTGACTAGCTTTCTTCTGCCATCCTAGTTGCTAGGGTCAGCTATTGAAAGATTCAGGACTTTATCTAAACAGGACACAAGTTCCCCCAAAACTGAAAACAGGCACAAAGTAAAGAGGAAAGGCATGCCTAGAGGAAAAACAGCTATTGACAGAGTTGCATCATGTTGTTGCGGTGTGCATTCAGGTTTCTTATAGTGACCCCAAGGTGAACCTATCATGGGGTCTTTTGGGGACATAGGATGCACTCAAGGTCACCAAGTGGATTTCCACGGCCAAGGAGAGAATCAAATCCTTGTCTCCAGGCTAAGCCCAATGCTTGAACGCTACAATCATGCTGTCTCTCAACCTCCAAATAAACTAAAAGATATCTATTATAAATAAGCCCAAGCCAGCACAGAATGTGGACACAGCCACACTAACAACTACAGAACAACTTACACCATTTCCACACTAGACTGTTACAGCACTGTTACTTCACTTTCAACATCCTATGGAATCCTGGGGTTTGCAGTTTAGGGAGGGGCCTCCCTAAACTGCAAACCTCAGGATTCCATAGGATGTTGAAAATGGAATAATAGCGCTATAACAGTCTAGTGCGGAAATGGCCTTAAAAAAACTTGCTATGGGATCACTTGCATTGCATGGCAACATGGGATTTATATTGCCAGGTGAAAGTGTTTACTTTTGGCACTAGATTGCCCACGCAACAATCTAACTACAGTTAACTAGTATGGTAAATGGATAGCTGAATTTTTCCCCTCTTCTTTACTTGCAAATAAACATTTCAGAACCTGAGCTTGATTAAGCTGACCAGACATGGGTAGGAGAACACCTTTACCTTCTTTATCTTTTTAAAAACCTAAATTCTTCCATCACAAAACCCTCAAATCCTCCATTACTGCAAATGGAGGTTTCGTTTTGCTTTTAGACTCTGCGTGGGGTGGGTGGATTATAACACAGTTGGAGCAAAGATAGAAGTCTCTGTTGCTTGCATGTGATGGTTCCCCTCCAGTGCTTCTTCTCATACTTACTTATGCTCCTCATGAATAAGCTACAAATTACTTAATGCCCCAGTGCATCTGTCAGTTTCCTTTTCATGTATACTTCTATTCAACTTTGAGCGGGGGCTTGAACACACTGTGACTGCTGAAACAACTCCCCAGAACAGTAAAGCATATTAAATTGCATTTTACCAAACAGAATGGGAATCTATCTGTTTGAACTAAAAATCAATTTTACTATAATTTTCCATTCTAACTCTGTTTTCATAATGAATTATATTTTAGCTTGTGTCTGGGACTTGTCGCCTATTACTTTCTATGCCTCAGCAATGCCAGCTAAAAGTTGGACACTCCTGTACTCTACAGCACTATCTGTCCAACTTATGTAAACATTTCTGTTGAAGCATCCATGAATAATCAGAAGCTTATTTTACCTAACTCCATACAAGCCAGCTGCCAACCAGATTACAATGCAACTATACTGAGTAGTATTCAGAGATGTGAGCCTTAGAAATCCCAGGACACCCAACGACCAAAAGTACATTTCTGAAAAAAATATGCATGTTTCATTTCCCTGAGTTGCTCATATAACTGCACTGAGCCTTCCACTTCCATGTAATTTCTTCCAACCCCATCAAACTGCAATTTTTATCTTTACTGCATGTTTTTATGCAACACTGTGGTTGTTGCAATCTCTACCCAGTTAGCCATCAAATGTAGCAAGGGCTGTAGTCCGAAGGACGCCTCTTTCACACTCTTGCTACTGGAACTGGCAAGAAGAGAGTTGAAATCAGTCATTTTCTCTGGCACAGAAGCAAACTTCAGTTGGGAACAAGATCATCTTATTAAAAACTTGTAAACATGAGCCTAGAGATCTAGTTATCATTCAAGTCTACTCTCGCTGGGCTACAAAGACACCACCCTAACATAAGAATTCTACCTCCCCACAAGCAAGGAGTCCTGAACCACAGAAACGATGCATTAGCCTCTAAATACCAGCAAAACTTCCTTCCAAAGGAAGAAGAGCCTTTTAGAAGCCTTCATTAAAAGCTGATGTGGGAGGTGGACTTGCTGTGTAGACCTTCTCACAGATCGCAGAACCTGCATCCTTACTTCCAATGCAGGCAAGTCCAAAATTTATGAGATCACACAAACCCCGACAACCATTATTACTATCTAGCAAGAACGGACAAACTCTAATTTCCCCCCCAGTTCTAAGAGCCTCCAGATCTCACATCAGCCCTTCCGCATGAAACAGGAGAGCCATGTGCAAGTGAAGACCACTTTCAATTTTAGGGGAAACCACTTTCTGTTAGAGTAAGGTGTGCATTTTTGAGGAGAACTGCACCTCAACAAGATGCAATTTTCCTTGCTCTTGGGGGGCGGACAGTGGTTGGAAACTGGGCTCTGGGCACAGCAAAAACAGTCTTGGGGGCTAGCTTGCAAGTCACAGGCCACACGATTAGCATCCTCACTATACAGCAAAAAGAGTTTGAGGTCAAACCAAATATAGACTCTGAGAGCTATTTAGCATGGAAATGACAAAGAGGAACTAGACACATGCTGCAGACAGACCATGCTAAAGATAACAACCAGGTCAATTGACATCTCAGTTGCACCACATCAGAAGCTAGTTGTACAGACTTCAGGCTTACTTCCATGTGCACCAGTTTCAAGTCCCAATAGCACTTTCAGGTGTAGCGACAGCATCCTTCTAGAATACCTTCACCGTTCAATACTTCCATTGCATTAAATACTTCCTTTCAATACTTCTAACTGATGGACTTTAGCCTGGATTAAAGTTTCACATTCTTTAGCTAGCTCTGGACAAATTATTTACCCCTTCTCTACCCTTTTGAACCACACTTGTGAACTAAAATATTAATTTTGTGATTAAAAGGAACTGGAAGACCATCAAGAAGCAAGAATGAACAACAGCAGTAACTTTTTTTATTTCTTACCTGCCTCTTCCCAAGGCTCAAGGCAGGGATATGTATAATACAGATTAAAATACAACTGAAAACACATCATAGATTAAAATACATTAAATGAATGAAAAGCTAGGAACACTCTAGACTTAAAATAGGTAATTTATAACAGGGTTACGTTACTTTACAAAATCACAGTGCCTGATCTTCTGTTCCAAACTTAATATGCTATAAAATACTGTATTTGCTGGCGTAAAGGACTCACTTTTTTCCTGAAAAATACTGTTTGAAAATGGGGTTCATCTTACACACCAGTGCCTCCTATGCGCCAGCAAACAGTATTTGCCAGTGTATAAATGGGATGCATCTTATACACCAGCAAAGTTTGACCATACAATGGCCTTCTTATTAGAAATTTGTTTTTGTTTTTTTCAAAAAAGCAACCAACAGTCAGTTCTTTAGAAAGATGCTCAGCTTGAGGACAAACACAATTGCACACTTTTAAGCACCTGAGGAGTTCCAGCTAAAAAATTCTAATTAAATTGTTATTATTAAAAGAAACATATGCTGCTTTTAAAGGATAAACTCTCTCAAATCATAACATAACCAAAAGTCACAACAAAGCACCGAACTCATTCACAGACCAACTAGAAACAGAAGCACACTGTTCAGTAAAATACAAAATTCCAATATTTAGGAAAGGGTACCTAATTCCATCTAAACCCTATCTGAAGAAAAGACCAGAGAGATGAGTGCCTCTTGAAAGCTCTTTCCGAGGTCTGTAACAATAAGCTTTGAATGCACACCCACTGGCAATTTGTTGTACAACAGTGGGGTTGCAGCCAAAAGCCACTCCCTTGTGCTCACCAGCCTGGTTGTTCTCCCTAGCAGGCACGCAAACAGGGCTTCAGCAGCTCATCTCACCACGCCAGCAGGCTGCAACGGATGACTATGGCCCTTCAAATAACTTTTTTTTGCAAAGTATACAGGGCTTAAATGAGGATCACAAATGCACTGGCAATGAGCGCAGCTGGTGTAGAGGAGGTATCACATGGTTCCACCACTGTGATCCTACCATTACTCTGCGAGTTGACACTGGCCATGGTGCCTAAAGATAATGCAAGTTGCAATTCAGTATGTGTGGAAGGCCCCAGGTTGCCTATCCCTAGTCTGGGGAACAGGGGAATGACTCTGTCCTCCAAGTAGTTTCCACGTGCCCTCAGTCTGTACAAGCTGAAATGGATCCATAACAGCACAATTAAGATGCTGCATTAGTTCCTGTCACAGTATGGTATGCATCCAAGTCAGTACAGATATAAGTACAGTCACAGAATCACAGAGCTGGAAGAGACCACAAGGGCCATCTAGTACAACCCATTCTGCCATGCAGGAATACATCATCAACGCATTTCTAACAGATGGTCATCCAGCTTCTGTTTAAAAACCTCTAAAGGAGGAGACTCCACCACACTTCAAAGCAACAGCATATTCCACTGTTAAACTATGGTTATTACCATTAGGAAGTTCTTCCTAACATTTAGGTGGAATCTCTTTTCCTTTTGTTTGAAGGTACTGCTCCATGTCCTAGTCTTTGAAGCAAAAGAAAACAAGTTTGTCCCATCATCAATATGACATCCTTTCAAATACTTAAGCATGATGAGCATGTCACCACTTAACCTTCTTTTCTCCAGGCTAACTATACCCAGATCCCTAAGCTACTCCTTACAGGACAGAGTTTCCTGTCTTTTTAACATTTTGGTTGCTCTCCTCTCCAGCTTATCTTTCCCTTGTTTGGATCCTCTTTTTCCCCCCTTGTTCAAGATAGGAACATTTGCCTTCCTCCAGTCTGCTAGGACTTCACCTGTTCTCTAGGAATTCTCAAAGACTACTGCAAGTGGCTCTGAGATTACCTCTGCCGATTCTTTCAATATCCATAGATTTTGTTCCTCTAACCCTGGAGACTTAAATTCAGTTACAGCAGCCAGTTCCGTATCCTCGGGTTCTGCATCCTCAGATTCAATCAATCATGGCTCAAACATATTCTAAAAAAAATTTCAAAAGCAAACCTTGATTTTACCGGGCACCGAGCACTAGGTTGATGCATAGGCATACTCTGTGGTAGCTTCCCACCATTTCATAGATCTCAGGCTCTCTCCAGCATTTGTTGAGTTGTCTGCTATTTTATATAAAGGATGCCATTTTACTACACCACTGTACATAATGGGATTTGACGACTCGTGGATTTTGGTTTCCATGGTGGGGTGGGGGGTCCTGGAACCCAACCCCAGTGGATACTGAGGGTCTACTATTATCTGCAGAATGTCCTGCAGTGGGCACTTGAGGGTTCAACCTGTTGCATTCCAGAATGTACATTCATAGAATCAGAGAAATGTAGAGTTGGAAGAGACCACAGGGGCCATCCAGTCCAACCCCCTGTCATGCAGGAACACCCTCAAAGCATTCCCAAGAGATGGCCATCCAGCCTCTGCTTAAAAACCTCCAAGGAAGGAGACTCCACTACACTCCGAGGCAGCAGATTCCACTGCTGGACAGCCCTGACTGTCAGGAAGTTCTTCCTGAGATTCAGGTGGAATCTCCTTTCCTGCAGCTTGAATCCATTGCTCCTTGTCCTGGTCTCTGGAGCAGCAGAAAACAAGCCCTCTGCTTCCTCCACATGGCATCCCTTCAAATATTTACACATGGCTTTCATGTCCCCTCTTAGCCTTCTCTTCAGAAGGCCTTTAACTCAAAATGTGCATAAGAAAATGACACTGAGTAGACACGATAATGGAGCAGTAAGATCATATCATATTTGTTATGAATCTTTTGTGTTTGCCCTCCAGTAACTGACCCTGCTTCATATTCAACAGTTCTTTAAAGTATGAAAGAACTAACACAGTTCAATGGCTGTGCTGAGAAGCAACTGTTCTAGAACTTGACAAGAAGGCTGGCTAAACCGGCAGGAACAACTCTCTCTCCCATGCCCCCAGAAAATCATCTGAATTCAGCAATCACTGGCAGTACAGCATCAGTCTTCTGTCATCCCTTGTAAAGGTTACTACGAAGATCAAATGCGACCTGGCAACAATCTGTCCATGCCATGGAATCAATACCGCCTCCCCAACCAACAGATCAGTTCCCCTAAAACAGTATTGAAGACAAGATCTAAAGTATGCCCTGCTCATCTTATCTGTTTTCACAATTACAAGTTGAGTTTACTAATATACTTAAAAAATGCAAGGCTAATTGTACAAGGGCACTTTGACAGCATAATGTACCCAGCCACTTAAACATTTATACTGTAATAACTGGCCTGAAAATACAGTTTTTGCTGCTATGTCCATCTGTAAAATTTGGATGAGGAAAAGCATTTGGCCTGTGGTGTTTAGAATTTTTGAAACCCTTGAGTCTTTCAATTCTAATTCAAGGCCTCACACAACCCACTTTGCTACAGGGACAATGAGCTTAGGGCAACTAAATCCTCTAAACAGGAAAGCACAAGCAAGAGTTTTACCCGCTACGATTATGACATTCTAGTTTCAGTCTCACTCAGTTTCCTTTAACAACAAAGAGGACATAACTACACCCTAACAGATCAAAATTCAGTCCAGCATGTGCCCAAGAATGAGGTACTGTGATTTTCTTTGCTTTTGCCACATGCTTGCTTTGGACAGCTGCTCCTACTGAACCCGAAATGGCAGCTGTTCTTTGCTTGCCGCATGTGCAGTTCAGTTCTTCCATGGACAATGGACCTGCGCTAACACAGGGCAAAGCAAATTCCCATGTAACCATATGTTCAAGTAGATCACCAGCTAACCTGGACCCAAAGGGAATTCCATTTATTACTAATGACCTTCGTGATAACACCCAACTGCTAATCACAGTAGCACTCAACATGCTGGAAATGCAGGCCGCTTTCCCTAGAATTACACCCAAGGGCCTCCGAAGTCAGGGAGGAATGCTAAGCATGCTTCACAGCTGTAATACAGAAGTCTCTGCTCTGTCCCTCCAAATGGACAAAACTGAGAAAACAAAAGCAGGAAAGAGCTGCCTTCAACAATTGCAGGAAGCGCACATTCATTCAGAGCCACACTTATTTCTCCCAGAGCCCTGAAAGGAACAATGCCTCCTCTTATCCTATGACTTTGACACCCATCATTTATTCAGACCTGCTGTTTCACTACAAGCAATGACATTGGTAGGTTTTCAGCAGAGGAGTGAAATGAATCACTTTAAGACTAAAACATGCGTACTGTTGTTGAAAAGGTGACTTGAGCATTTTACGACAACTGCCACTAATTACACATGAATCTGTCTTTTAGCATCTTCCTTGACACCCCCTCTCCCACCTATAAGCAACTCCCCATTATATATTGTAAACAATACACAGAAACTGCTCTTTACCGACTCATCCACCTCCAAACAAGGGGGAAAGGCACAGCAAGGGAAGATCCAGCTACAATCCATCTTAAGATTCTTAAGCATTAAGCTATCAGTGACAATTAGCCTTTCTTGTTTAGCGACAAGACAACTTCCTGAAGCCCCCATACTGCTGCAGAAGTAATACCACATCAAGTCATCAAACATGGAAACGATTTAGCACTTATGTTGAGACAAGCAGACTCGTATGAAAAGGAGCTGACCTTTATACCCCATCATAGCCAGCAAACAGCAACAACTCTGAGAGTACAGTAGTTCTCTCAGACAGCCTCCCAACAAAGATGGCAATATAAACAAGCAGCAGCGTTAATGTTTATGGGATGTTTTTCAATACTCCTTTGCATGTAAATATGCTGCTTCTTTCTCTGTCATTTCGAAGTTAGTGTAAACAGAATAGTTTGTTTTGCAGGAAGGGCTTAACTGCTGGCAAGCTGACTGCAAACAAGGGTTAAAACAATAGCTAGCTATTCTGAGGAAATACCATGCTGGGAAACTGGCTGCTAAGCCACAGGAAGGAGTGAAGGGAGAAAAGGGAAGGGTACAGCTGGCACTGAAGCTGCAAGAGGATACTGGACAACCAGAAAAGCAGCAGCCTACGAAGGACAAAGATCCAGGTGGTGGAGATTATCAACGGAGCAGGACAACCGCAGAAGGGCAAGGAGACGGGCAGATAAAGGCAGGCGCTTTTGTGAGTGTGAACAGAGCAGTAAAAAGGAAATAAAAAGGGAAGAGTTTGAAGACAAAAGTAAGTGGCACTTTGAGGAAGGCAAAGTGTGAGTGCAAAATGTTTGGTACCTTTTATGTCTATCCCAACTAATAACAATCTCAACTGGATATACTATTAACAGACAAGCAAGAGACAAGAATAAGCCACAGTGCATACAAGTGAGATGAGGCCTAAATACCCTGAAGGCACCCTATCCTGTCTGATCTTGGAAGCTAAGTAGGGTCAGCCCAGGTTAGTACTTGAAGGAGAGACCGCCAAGGAATACCAGGTGTTGTAGGCTGCATTTCAGACAAAAGAACTGGCAAAACGACCTCTGAGGAATCCTTGCCTAAGAAAATCCTATGAAATTCATGAGGTTGCTGTAAGTCACTAAGCAACTTGAAGGCACATACATGCACACACACCCCACACACACAGAGGAGTGCCTTTTGGCAGGAATGGAGCAAGCACCAAGAACATTTAAGACAGTGGTTCTCAACCTCCCTAATGCCGCGACCCTTTAATACAGTTCCTCATGTTGTGGTGACCCCCAACCATAAAATTATTTATTTATTATTTACAATGCCTCCCTGCCCCCCCCGGCAAAAGCCTCCTCGCCAGCCAGGAACGGGGGGAGCGGGCAAGGATTTTCCGATGGTCTTAGGTGACCCCTGTGAAAGGGTCGTTCAATCCCCAAAGGGGTCACAACCCACAGGTTGAGAACCGCTGATTTAAGAGGACTATCACCTATTAAGTGACGGCCCACAGAGGCAGAAATGGAAGGTGCTATGAAAGGGTATCAGGAACTGATGACAAGAGAACAAAGCTGCAGCCAGGAATAAGGCACAACCAGAAAATTGCTTAAAATGTAGTAAGTGGATGGACCTCTGAATAGGCAGTTCAAAAAAAGATACGAAGGAACACACCATGAGAGGGTGAAACAGAAAGGGACAAAAACAAATGGATAGCAATATGCAGGTGGTTCTAAAAGAACAATAGCAAGAACCAAAACCAAGATGAGATGCCGAAAAAATTTAACATTCCAATAAATGGGGGCCAAGCATCAGGTTTTGGACCACAGCATGAAGCTCTGAACAGTCTGGAAAGGAGGAAAATTTTGAGATTCTGCATCAGGAGAAATCACATTCAGGTTGAAAGGATTCAACTGAGGGATGTTTGGAAGGAGAAATGGATGCAGGTACAAATACAAACAGGCACAAGGGGGGAGAAATGTGCAAGAGGCAACGGTACAATACATTCCAGGAGGGGTAGAGGTGTAAAATAAGAGCAGTGAAATGCACCGGGTGTTGCCTGAAGGGGAAGATCAGGTTTAATAACAGCAATTCATATTCAAGTCTTTGCTCAACTATTAGCTAAACTGTCTGGGCTTCTCTACCCACATGATCTTTCAGAAGGAACTCCCTCCATTTTAGTCCAGGGCATCCGGTGATGCCAAGTAAGGCACTGCCATGCATACTGCCCTAGAGTAACGGCAGGCTGCAAATGTTATCAAATGGGACAAACACCAAGAAGGATAGCTAAATTAAAAGAATGGAGCAGGGTATTCTTCCAATTCCAGGGCAGAGCACTAGTACAATGCTGGAAATGCTAGGAAGCCACCCTAGATTTTGACAGGTAACTTAAAGGGGAATAGTGGGGGGAGAGCCTCCTCCAATCTTTCTAAAAGAGGAAGAGGTTGTAACAGAGTGGGGGAAAGGTTTAATTATGATGGTAGGAGCTATAAAAATGGGGGGTGCAAAATGCAGACAGCAAAGCAGATGAGACAGAGAGTAAGTTGAGGACCCTACAGGAGGAAGAGAAAGGGACACCAAAGAGCCTTTCAAAACTGAGCCAAGGAAGAGAGCAAAGCAGGTGAGAAACAGATACATCTGGACAATCCCTGAAGCCAAAGGAAAGTTGGGCAATATAAGGTAAGGAAGTAACATGAAAGCAGGGATGTTGTGGACCAGTCGGGTGATGATTAAGCCAAATGGAAGGGAGGACATAAGACCGAACTTGAGTGAGGAACTAAATGACAGAGAGGGGATCAGCCGTATTTATCAGGGTGATAAATAAGGATCGGGGGGAAGAGTGAAAGATAAGAGAAAGGGGGAATAATTAAAGTGACACTTTAAACAGCAAGCCGTGGAAGTACAACCCAAGAAGACTGCAAGAGTAGTGGAATGGTGGAAGATAGTTAATGGGAGATAGAAGTGGCATCAAGTAAGAGTAAAATTTGGAAGGGGAAAAGAGACTATGTAAGAGCATGACAAGAGAACTGCTGTCCCCCCAAAAAAGGAGCACAGGTGATAGAGGCAATGAGAAGACAAATGGCTTCTCATTTACCATACAGTTGAAGTGGACTTGAGGACAATTAACAGCAGCAACAAAAAGGAAGAGGCAGGGATCTAACTTTAGAGCTGTATTTCAGGGAGGACAGCTATGATAAGACACAAACAGAGGACAAGGATGGGATACGGAGAGATAGTAGAATATAAACGGGACTGCTGATGACAATCATGACCTCAATACCTTGAAAAGCAAAAGACATCTCCAGTAGTGTGGGAAGGGGGTGAGAGAACTGCAGGGAGAACATTTAAGACAGCTGCTCCTCCTGAATGACAGCAGATTAAGGACAGACAGAAGGGAGTGCTTCTTCCCCACATGGAATTCAGTGCTCCAAGAAGAGATGGCCACCAATTCAGTTTTTAAAAAGCATGAGGGAAACTCATGGCATAAGAGAGGTCCATTGATAGGTAATAGCTATGGTGCCAAAGAAAAGATTCCACATCCAAAAGGAGGACACCACTGTTGACCAGGAGGGTACTGCTGCTTTGGCATCCTGCCTGGGGGTATCTCATGGGCATGAGACTGGCAACTTGTGGTGGAAAAGGATGTTTGACTTCCTGGACCTTTGGTTTGTTCCACCACAGCCCTCCTGATAAGATTTGCCAACTGAGGTTTCACGGGCTGGTGGTGCCAAGAACAGGCAACACAAAAGGTGAGAGCTCTAAAAGGTGAGTGGTCATAAATTGAGAAAGAGGAATTGCGATGAAATGAGGGGCAAGCAAAGGAGAAGAAGGAGCAAATGCAGTGAAATATTGGGGCGCGAGGAGGAGTTTGAGTCAACTTACACTTGATGAGTAAAATAAATTGACACCAAAGAGAAGCATAAAACTTACAAAAGGAGGAGCAAGAGAAATCCATTAAAAAGGGAGGCAGCAGCAGATGGTCTTTAATGGGAAACATGACAGGGGGAAGAAGGGGAGGCCCATCTGCCAAGGGGGAAAAAAAGCAAAAGTAGTGAGAGGAAAAAGAGAAAGAATGGAAACACACAGGAGACTCAGAATAGCCAAAAACCTATTCTTAGACCTGACCCATTGTAACAGATCTACCTACAAGTTGACTCATTCAAACACTGATTCCAGGAGTCTGCTCCAGTTAGGACTAAAGGTCAGGACTGCAGCTAAAAGGTGCAAAAAGAGGAAGGGAAAAGCTGCAATGCAAGCATGGGACTCACTATGTGGCCCTTGCCTCCTCAGACCCCCATCTTGGTGGGGCTTTTGGGGAGGATTGGATCAGAATGAGTAACACTTCTCTAGTACAATACCTAGAATGTACTTATGTGGACAAGGAGCTATGTCCACACTACACTGTTATAGTGCTATTATTCCACTTTCGACATCCTATGGAATCCTGGGGTTTGCAGTTTAGGGAGGGGCCTTTAGAATTCTCAGCCAGAGAGCTCTTTGGCCTCGGGAAACTACAAACCCCAGAATTCCACAGGAGGCTGAAAGTGGAATAGTAACACTATAACAACATTTCCGCACTAGCCTGTTATAGCGCGCTGATTCCGCTTTCAACCTCCTCTGGAACCTGGGGTTTGCAGTTTCGGGAGGGGCCGGTCGGCCCCTCCCGAAACTGCAAACCCCAGGATTCCAGAGGAGGTTGAAAGCGGAATCAGCGCGCTATAACAGGCTAGTGCGGAAACGGCCTGTGTGTGAGCGCGCTCCCGCGTGTGGCGAGGACGGCCGGGGAGGAAGGAACGATGAGAAAACGGGCGAGGCAGAGAAAGTTCAAGATTTTTAAGAGGGACGTGAATGAGGGAAAGGGGAGGGAACTAAATTTTTAAAAAATGGCTCCGGAGCCATTAAAAGGGGGGGGCAGGTATTAAAAAGAAAAAGAATCGAGTGACATTCGGTGGTCCTGACAGAAAAAAAGAGGGAGTCAGAGGTTAGAAAACGAAGGGTGAGGGATTAAGAGAAACAGGGAAAGGAGAGGCGGCTGAGGAGAAAGGGCGAAGGCGGCCCCGGGGAGGGAGCGGCGACAAGCGCGGGCTGAGGGGCAGGAGCGGCGGTGCCGCAGCGGGAAGGGCCGAGGGCGTGTGAGGGAAGCCGCCGCCGCCGCCGCCGCCCGCCCTCCCGGGGCCTCCTAGGCCTCGCCGGGCCCCGCCTCGATTTGGGCTGTCTCTCCTTCCTCCTCTCCCCGCTTTCCCTCCCTCACCGTCAGGCCGGTGCCCAGCACGATCACGTCGTACTCCTCATTCATGGCGGCGGCGAAGAGGAGCTGCTGGCGGCGGCGGCGGGAGGGCTCGGGGCTGCGGGGCCGCCCGGTCGCTGGGGCTCCTCCGCGGGGGCTCGGTCGGGGCGGCTGGAGAGGAGGAGGCGGAGGGGCCGGCCCGGGGTGGCGGCCGCTGCAGCAGCTCGCCGTCGGCCAGGAGGAGGAGTAGAAAATGGAGGCGCCGCCGCCGCCGCCGTGAAGAGACCGCGCCAGAGGGGCGGGGTCTCGGAGGGAGGGCGGGGCCTGGGCGGGGCCGCCGCGGCTACCCGAGGGGGAGGAGCCCCCCGGCGCCCCAATCTCCTCCATCGGCCGCGGAGGGGGGAGGGAGAGGTGTTGCCTCGGCCGCTCCGGCGTTGTCATTGGTCTCCCGGGCGACGTCAATCATCGCGGTGACTGCTCTTCCTCCCCGCTTCTCGTTCTAAGAGTTACCGTCGCTAAGGGGCGGGGCGTAAGGGAAACGCCTTGTCGACGGCTCCGCTGCCACGCTGGTGGGTGCTGCTGACGCGGCCCTGGGAGCTGGGGCGCAGGCGCAGAAGGGCGAAGGGAGGCCGCTGCCCTTCGCCGGGCGAAGAACATTGATAGTGCTGCAAAGTCTTTGGCGCATCTGTTAAGGGCCGTGTCTGCACTGGACTGTTATGGCGCTATTATTCCACTTTCAACCTCCGCTGGAATCCCGGAGTTTGCAGTTTAGGGACGGGGCTTCCTCCCTAAACTGCAAACCCCGGGATTCCATAGGACGTTGAAAGTGGAATAATAGCGGTATAACTCTCTAGTGCGGAAATGGCCAAGAGGAATTGGACTTCGGGTTGATGCCAGCGTGGAGAGAGGAAAAGAGGGTCAGATCCGCATGCCCAAGCACAGAGGGTTTTTTTTCCCCCCACGGCTTTATTTTTCCTAAGATCCTTAAAAACTATTTTTTTCCTCCCTTTGACTGCAGTTCTTGGCACTGCAGGATTTCCTAGGCCATTTCCGCGCTAGCTGTCATAGCGCGATGATTGCACTTTCAACCTCCTCTGGAATCCTGGGGTTTGCAGTTTCGGGAGGGGCCTCAAAGGCCATCCTAAAAAGCCCCTCCCGAAACTGAAAACCCCAGGATTCCATAGGAGGTTGAAAGTGGAATCATCGCGCTAGAACAGGCTAGCGCGGAAATGGCCCTAGTGAGGCATCAGGGAGCTCTTCCAAGCATCTTCTCTTGCAAGTCCTCGTGAGTATCCAGTTTACTTTAGAGTAAGCCTCACCTGTTTTCTTACAAATGTTTCCCTGCTGCTTTGATTCCAAGAATCTGAAGTATTTAGAAAAAGCTTTTTTGCTCACAATGGTGCACCATAAAACCTACTATAAACCATCTTTCCTTTTCGGGTATCACGGGATGGGATTGGGTTTTTAGCTGGCTGTCTTGTGCCGCTTGACTTGGAAGTAAGCTGCATTGAATTTAGTGAGGATTCCCTTGAGACAAGGAAAGCAAATAGGGGTTGGCATTCTCTACAACTGTCCCAATTGGGTAGAGGTATTTCCGCACTAGCCTGTTATAGCGGGATGATTCCACTTTCAACATCCTCTGGAATCCTGGGGTTTGCGGTTTCGGGAGGGGCCTCTGAGGCCCCTTCCTAAACTGCCAATCCCAGGATTCCATAGGAAGTTGATGGTGGAATAATAGCGCTATAACTGTCTCTTGTCATCATTTTCTCCCTTTGTTCTCAGCTTACCTCACTTGCTGCAAACTGAGTTCAAAGTACAAGAAAGCCAATGCAATTCTCGGCTGCATCAATAGGAGTCTGGTGTCCAGATCGAGGGAGGTACTGGTACCACTCTACTCTGCTTTGGTTAGACCCTATCTTGAATCCTGTGTCCAGTTCTGGGCACCCCAATTCAAGAAGGATATTGACAAGCTGGAGCAAGTCCAGAGGAGGGCGACCAAAATGGTGAGGGGCCTGGAAGCTATGAGGATAGACTTAGAGAGCTGGGTGTGTTTAGTCTGCAGAAGAGAAGGTTAAGAGGGGACATGAGAGCCATGTTTAAATCTTTGAAGGGATGCCATGTAGAGGAGAGAGAGGGCTTGTTTTCTGCTGCTCCAGAGAACAGGACAAGGAGCAATGGATTCAAGCTGCAGGAAAGGAGATTCCACCTGAACCTCAGGAAGAACTTCCTAACGGTCAGAGCTGTCCGGCAGTGGAATGTGCTGCCTCGGAGTGTAGTGGAGTCTCCTTCCTTGGAGGTTTTTAAGGAGAGGCTGGATGGCCATCTGTCGGGAGTGCTTTGAGGGTGTTCTTGCATTGCAGGGGGTTGGACTGGATGGCCCCTGGGGTCTCTTCCAACTCTACATTTCTATGATTCTACAGAAGCAGTTCTGGGGGAGGGGGAGGAGGAGGAGGAGGAGGAGAGGAAGGGGGCAGAATCTTGCCTGTCCCAATAGGTCCAAACAAAAGTAAATTGCAGCAGCCCTGCCAAGCTTATGTGTTCTTCCTAACATCCAGAGGAGGGTGACCAAATGGTTCAAGGCCTGAAAAAAAATGCCCTATGAGGACTGGCTCATAGCCATCAAGTTAGTTTGTGGTGACCCTACGTAGGAGAGATCTCCAAGTCATCCTGTTATCAACAGTTCTGCTCAGGTCTTGCCAACCCAGGTCTATCGCTTCTTTGAGGCCATTTCCGCACTAGACTGTTATAGCGCTATTATTCTACTTTCAACATCCTATGGAATCCTGGGGTCTGCAGTTTAGGGAGGGGCCTCAGGCCTGAGTCTTTGAAGTGGTCTTCCTCTTTTCCCACCTTTGAAGTGGTCTTCCTCTTTTCCTACTGCCTTCCAATTTACCGAGCATTATTGTCTTTCCTAATGAATCATCTCTTCTCATGATATGTCCAAAGTACAGCAATCTCAGATTAGTTGTGTTGGTTTCAAGGAAGAGTCAGGTTTGATTTGTTCTTGGACTAATTCATTTGCTGTTTAGCAATCCATGGTATCTCCAGAACTCTCCTCTGGCTCCACATTTCAAAGTAGTTGATTCTCTTCCTATCAGCTTTCTTCACTGACTAGTTTTCACAATCACAGAGGAAAAATGGAAATATGATGCAGGGACAATCGTGACTTTGACATTCTTGAGGATGATGTCTAATTCCTTCACAGTTGTCCTAATCTTGGCTAGATTCTCCATTCTGATGATGGCCATCTGTCGGGATTGATTTGAGGGTGTTCCTGCATGGCAGGGGGTTGGACTGGATGGCCTGTGTGGTCTCTTCCAACTCTGAATTTCTATGATTCTATGACTGAGCCAAAGTATGGAAAATCTTTGATTATTTCAATGTAGACTATTTCTATCTCATCTGCTTCAAAGTTATGTTAAATCATCATAGCTTTAACTGACTGGCTGCCTAAAAATATTCTGGAAGTTGTAGTTCTGGGACTGGTAGTCCAAAAGGTACCCTTTCAAGCTCTGATCAACTTCCTTCCATTAATTTCTAAAAAGTACATTAGTCCTGACCAACATGGCTTATCAACTGACATTCATTAATTAGCTCGGCAAAATTCATATCGCTGCAAGGTAAACTGTGAAAGACGGTTGCATCTAATCTTGAAGACTTTTTTATTGCATTTTTTAAAAGGTGTCCAGTTTTAATACAGGTATACTTCAATTAAAGCTGTAGATGTGTTCCTGGGCATTACTGGTAATTTGCTGACAACAAATTTATCACCAGAGGCAGAAATAACAAGGAAACAATAGGGATAGATTCCTACACCATAAGAAATAAGAGCGGTTCAACACACTTCAGCACACCTTTTATTCAAAAATAAGAGTATGCATGCAATGAAACAACCAGGCAAGGGAAGTTTTGCGTAAGTAAACCAAAAAACATTTTGAACATTCTAGAGACCTCTTGCAGACTTTTCCAAAAGGTATTCTGAGATGACTTTTTCTTTCTTTCTCCAGCCTCTACTTTTCTTAAGATTTCTATTTTGGTAGCCACACTTATGAACTAGTAAGGCAGGGTTATCTGTGTTCCCTTCTTCTTACTATTCTGGATAAGGGACTCTGGAGGCAGCTGCTGTTTACATTGCCTCTTGCTGGCAGGCACACACTGCTACAGAAGGATTAGCTAGAACAGAATTTGAATAAAAGCTTTATTGCAGTGTTTAGTACAGACTTGCTATTGCAACTTGCTGCTTGAAAGGCTGTGTTTCTCCTCTTCTTCTTCACTATCTTTCCAGTGCCAGTCCTGCTAAAAAAATGCCTTCTAGCTAGACCTTCTGCCTTCTAGCTAGAAATACCTTCTAGCTAGACTACCCTCTAGCTAGAGGATAAGGAGGACCGAGGCCATTTCCGCACTGGACTGACATAGTGCTATTATTCCACTTTCAACATCCTATGGAATCCTGGGGTTTGCAGTTTCGGGAGGGGCCGGAGCCCAAATAAGCCCAAGCCAGTTTAGGGAGGGGCCTCCCTAAACTGCAAACCCCAGGATTCCATAGGATGTTGAAAGTGGAATAAGAGCACTATAACAGTCCAGTGCAGAAATGGCCTGAGTGGGCATAAAAAGCCTTGGTAAAAAGCTTCACTGTCAGAGTTTATTAACTGAAGTCCGCTTTATTTAAAATGTGATTTGTCATTCCTGCAAGCCTCTAGAAGCAGCAGTTCCTCTTTTCTCCTCTGGCTAGAAAAACGGGTAGCCCACGGTTTCTGGCGGGACGGGGGTCATAAATATAGCCATCTGTGTGGCCTATGATGGCCATACTTTGCCTACACCCCTTCCCCATTTAGCCATTGATCTCTTTATCCTCCTTGAAGCACCATTCAAAATCGGTTGCTTTAAGAACCGTTTGCACAGAACAGAGCTGGGGAAAATTGAGTAGGTTTCAATTTTCAAGGGGTTTCAAGGAAATCTGTGCCTCTCTGATGCAAGAACCTCTCCCACTCACTGGGTTGCTCTGTCCTTCGCCTGAAGCTTTTCTCTTTTCCCCCCTGTTGTGATTTCTTGCGCACAGCATCAGGGAAAGAACTCGAGAGCAATTCTACCAACTGACTAAGTGTTTTAAACCACCGCTGAGAGCAATTCAGGTTGTAATGCAATTGTCAAAAAAGCAGAAAAACACAGAGAGGAAAATGCACAGCCCACTTCTCAGATGGCTCCGCTCTTTCGTGAGCACTGCATGATGAAAAGCAGGAGAGACGGGCAGAACAGCAGATAACTCGCTTCAAGGCCGGAGGTCTAAAGAGGTTTAATTTCTTGTGCTTAATTGCCTAATCCTCAGTCTCAAGTACCACTGCCACAAAAAATCTATTATGTTTGTTTGCTGCAGAGCTAGGGGAAGTCACTTTTTTAGAGGACAGCTCCTAGAATCCCCCAGTCAGCATGCAGCCAGTGGCCATGGTGGGCAGGGGATTCTGGGAAATATAGTCCTTCCCCCCCCAACTCTAGTTTGCTCACATTATTCATCCCTTGTTGTTCTTGCCTCTCCCCTCTCTCTTTTCTCATCCCAAGCAAATATTAGACAACGTTTACCTACCTGCCTGTCTGTCCAAGAGTCAGTGTTGAACTAACACCCTGAGAGACAAAGGGTCAAATCCTTGCTTAGGCAGAGAAACCTACTGGGTGACCTTGGGTGAATCACACTCTCTCAGCCTTAGAGAAAGGTAATAATAAATTCTCTCAAACATCATGCCAAGCAAATCCTGGGATATAGCTGCCATAATTTGGAATCAACTTGAAGGCACATATCAACAAAGACTTCCATCCATCCATCCATCCATCCATCCATCTTCTCTCTCCTTTCTTTCTTTCTTTCTTTCTTCCTTCCTCTCTTTCCTTCTTTCTTTCTGTTCTTCCTTATCCTGCAAAATATCACCATGGATGAATTTGCCTGAAATCCTTATATCCTGCCTTTCAGTTTCACAATTCCCCAAAAGGCTTAAAAGTTCAGGATTGAGTTAAAAATAGCACTACATCACACACTCCAGTTCTCCAAGTGATAAGAAATTGTTCCAAAGGAGTAGTGCAAATGTGAAGTTCACTGGAGAATTATGGGTGTGTTGTAGTATTTGACTCTATTCACAAATATATGTCGAGCATAGGTAGAAGGCCCTTCCAAGTGGGGGAAAAAAGATGCACCTCTTCTCCTGCTGCTATCATCATCATCACCCCCATTATCCTGTCTTTTCCCAAAACCACAACTTAAGGCAGCTACTGTTCAGTTCTCTGACTCTGTCCTCAGCTCTCCCTCATTCAAAATGGTTCTCTGCCTTGACCTCATACTCTAAAGCTCTAAGCAGCCCTCCAGGATTGTCTGAGTCTAGCTGGCCTTTAAATTACCCCGATGCCATTCAACACAACATCCCCCCCGGGCACTGGCTGAAAACAACGGTTGCTAGCTGCCCGGTGAGGGTTGCCATACCCTCCAGTTGAGCTGGATTTTACCGAGATTCTGAGCATGCCACCCTTTGGAGCATCATCTAGCCTGCATTCCAAGTTTTCACTTTTCCCCCTTAAAGTAAGTCTCCAGCCCAAGCTTGCAGGAGCCAAAATATAGGGCAACATGTGGAGGCACCCTTCTGTGAAATAGTTCTGCAAGGAACAAGTCTACACCTGCCTTTCAGGCACAAGCATCAAGAATAAGCTGCACAGGCTGCAGAGAGATGCATTATGAGGAGTTGAGGTGAGGGAGACAGCAGGAGTAATGTGTGGGCAAGAAGCAAGCAGGTGCATTGCAAGAGCATGAGGTGAAGTGAGGGAAGGAGAGCATGAGGTGTGAGGACTAGCTTGCAAGAAGGAAAGGAGAGGTGCATTCTCAGGGCATAAAAGCCTGGAAGCCATGCCTCATGTGGAGCAGCTTAGGGAGCTGAGTATGTTTACCCTGGAGAAGAGAAAGTTAAGAGGTGACGTGACAGCTGTGTTTCAATATTGGAAGGGATGTCATATGGAAGAATGGGTCAGCTTGTTTTCTGTTGTGCCAGGGTCATGCCCCAGCCCCAGGACTCAGGCACAAAACACGGATAGGATCCTCCCCAACAGCCACAACAAACAGGCATGAACAGGACAATACTTACTGCATCCCAGCATAGATGAGAAAGGGAGAATCATAGCATCATAGAGTTGGAAGAGAGCCCAGAGACCATCCAGTCCAACCCCCTGCTATGCAGGAACACATATCAAAGCATTCCCAATAGATGGCCATCCAGCCTCTGCTTAAAAACATACAAAGAAGGAGAAGACTCCACTACACTCCACAGAGGCAGCATATTCCACTGCCGGACAGCACTGACTGTCAGGAAGTTCTTCCTGAGGCTCAGGTGGAATCTCCTTTCCTGCAGCTTGAATCCACTGCTTCTTGTCCTAGTCTCTGGAACGGTAGAGAACAAGCCCGCTCCCTCCTCAACATGACATCCCTTCAAATACTTAAAACATGGCTATCATGTTCCCTCTTAACCCTCTCTTCTGCAGACTAATCCTACCCAGCTCCCTTAGCCACTCCTCATAGGGCCTCATGGCTTCCAGACCCTTCACCATTTTGGTCGCCCTCCTCTGGACAAGCTCCAGTTTGTTGATATCCTTCTTGAACTGAGGTGCCCAGAACTGGACATAGCATTCCAGATGAGGTCTAACCAGTGCAGAATAGAGTGGTACCATTACCTCCCTTGATCTAGACACCATACTCCTATTGATGCAACCAAGATTCGTGCTGGCTTTCTTGGCTGCCGCATCACACTGCGGGCTTATGTGCAGCTTGTGATCTTGTGAGAGCCCATGAGACTCAGAGCACTTATAGAGAGAAGATGCATTAATTAGGCAACCAGCTGGGGGAGGCTGTTGGCTAACAAATACAAGGGTTGCGGTGGAGAGAAATCTGTTGCAGACAACTGATATTACTGGTGGAAGCAGTGCGTTCTTCGTTTGGATCCTTGGCTCATGTTCCTAGAAAACCTTGACTCTCACTTCCTGTGCTGACTATGCTGCTGGATACTCTCTTGAACATACACTTTGGATTTACTGCTGAAACAAAAAACAGTAACTGGCTGATAAGCTTTTGTAAACCTTCTTTGTGGCTGCTCTATAGACTCTATTGGACAACTGTGGACCATGGCTGGCTATCTGGACAGGACATTCAGAGACTAGGTCACGAAGCAATGGATTCAAACTACAGGAAAAGAAATTCCACCTAAACGTTAGGAAGAACTTCCTGAGGGTAAGAGCAGTTTGACAGTGGAATATGCTGTTGTATGAGCTGTAACTGGAAAAAAAGAAGGGCATGAAGGTTCAACCATAGTGGAAGGGAGAAATGTAACAATAAATAAGCTGAAGTTATTTAAATATATAATATTATACACACACATATATATATCTAGTATATATTATATCTAATATATAAAAATCAAAGTAAGTTTGTCTGTGTCAGGTGAAGACCTCATATGATTGGCTGCCTAAGAAGATTCCATGGAATTCTGGGGTTGGCAGTTTAGGGAGGGGCCTTTAGAATTCTCAGCCAGAGAGCTCTTAGGCCTTAGTCAACTGTGTCTGTCTTGAATAGGCCAGTTGCTATGGAGATGAGGCCTAGCAGCAAGGAGGAGGGCAGTGTATTCCCTCAGGAACCCAACCTCTCTATGTTAATAACTCTGAATACAGAATACAGATTGGACTGGGGAATATGGGGCAAAGTTACAAGTACTGGGCAAGACTGTTTGGGGAATTAGAGACACAGGATCTCTCTAACAAATATTACCTATGGGAAAATAAAATCCCAAGCAATGCCAGGTATATATGCTAGTATAATATAAATTAGAATAATTTGCATAAGATGGAAATTGCACATCCAAGCTTGAGGAATGTGGTAACCCTATGCCCAGAGGTCTTTGGAGTGCTGGTGGGGGTCTGCCGATGGAAGGAAAGGGGCCCACCAGGGGCCACGTCTACTTGGAAATAGCCCTCCTTGGAGAACTGGCTCAGCTGAGCCCACCAGGAGCCACAGCTGAGGCTCATGGGTGGATTAAAGAGTTTCCATTGTCTAAACATTTAAATATACCAATTTTTCAAAACTAGAATTGGACATCTGGTCATTTTTGGTTTTGCTAGAGCTACTTGGGCAGTTCCTGAGGCTGCTAGTGGGCTCTAGGGACAGATTGACAGCCTCTGAACCAGCCGCAGTTGCGTGCCCTTTTTCAGAGCCAGCAAAATAATGCCAGAGGCAACGGATTAACCCCCCTCGACCTCAGTGCTGCAGCTTCCAAGGCTTCCCTCTAAACTCACCCTGCAACTCTTTGAAAGAAAATACAATAGCAGCCTCCAACTCACAGGAGATCCTGCTGGTCACGGATCTCCTGCCTCTGGTTAGCTGCACCCTGAAAGTAAACCTATCGCTCAGGCTGGGAAATGCAGCTAGCTCTCTGTTTTCAGTTCACAAGTGGACTGCGGCAGTTATTAGGAAAAAAATGTTCATTCTGTCCATACAAAAGCTCAGAGAGGGCAGCACTCTGGTAGAGGCGAGAGACAAGCGACAAACATTTGCTGTTCCCAAGAGCTTTAAGAAAGCAGAAAGCTTTCACTGTTCCGCTTGACGCAGAGGGAAAGCGCAAGCTAGACAGGCTTGGGAGGCCAGGCCTGCTGTGACAGCCGCACAGCATGGAGCTAACATAAAGCCTTCCTAAGTACTTTGGTTGCTGTGTCTGCTGAAAATGCTACTCCCCACAATCCACCTCATAGTTCTCTACTGTTATGCTTGCTAGCTGCCTGTTTGTCAGTGGCGCTTGCCTGAGCTTGCTGAATAAATTCTCAGCAGGCCAAATAATCTGGTTGAATTAACTGGAGTTTTTTTGTATTGCCTTCACTGTCAAGGAGTGCTTAGGACTCAGGGGGACAGGAAAACAGAACATGTAGATACTGTATTGCTATTACAAAGAGTTAGGCCATGTCTGCACTAGACTGTTATAGTGCTATTATTCCACTTTCAACATCCTATGGAATCCTGGGGTTTGTAGTTTAGGGAGGGGCCTCAAAGGCCTTCACTTCCTCATCTCCTCAAGGGCCCCCCCTAAACTGTAAACCCAGGATTCCATAGGATATTGAAAATGGAATAATAGCACTATAAGTCTAGTGCAGAAATGGCCTTAGATAAAGACCACGACCAGAATCCTGTTGGGGACTTATGTCCTTGTAAGCAGGCTTAGGTCTGTGGGAATTACAAAGTTCCAAGGTGTCTGTATTGTGCAAGAGGCTTCCATGATATTACTACATAGGGGAGCCAAAGAAGTACATCAGGACCAATGTGCATAAAGATACGAGCTAGGGAGCACTGATGTGCATTGGTAGAGCTCAATTCACATTCAGACAACCTTGCTGGTATCCCGTTCCACATCTTTGCAATTCACTAACAGGGTTTCTTAGTACCTCTGCTATGTAGATAAGTATATGTAAAGTTATACGAGGTAAACTGTGATAGAGGACTCTGGTCCATAGGTTATAGAATCATAGAGCCGGTAGGGGCCCATGGGCTGTCAAGTCCAACCTTCTGCTCAGTGCCGGACCTCCAACTTGAGAGTCCCCAACAGAGAGCTGTTCAGCCTCTTTTTGAAGACATCCAGAGAAACAGACTCCCCTACAACTCGGTAGGCAATTGGATCTGTTCCCAAACTACTCTCACTGTCAAGAAGTTCCTTCTAATGCTCAACTGAAATTTTGTTGTTGTTCCTGCGGGCCTTCAAGTAGTTCCTGATTTATGGTGACCCTATCATGGAGTTTTCTGGGGCTGAGAGTGTGTGATGCACCCAGGATCACCCAGTAGGTTTCCATGGCTGAGCGGCGAATCAAACCCTGGTCTCCAGGTTATAGTTCAATGCTCAGACTACTACACCACCCTCTTCTAATTTAAAACCATTGGACCTGGTCCTACCTTCTGAGGTAGAAAAGGCAAGCATGCCCCCTTCTCTCTTGGACAGCCCTTGAGATATTTCAAGAGTGCAATCATGTCGCACTTCAGTCTTCTCATCATCAAGCTGAACATGCTCAACTCTTTCAATCTTTCCTTATAGGTTTTGTTCTCCACACCTCTTATCATCCTCATTGACCTTCTTTGAACTCACTCCCAACTTGTCTATAACCTTCTTAAAATGAGTTGCCCAGAACTGAACACTGCACTTATCTCTAGAACACGGACAAGTGCAGAACAAGGTTGGAAAATTGTGCATCACAGACCATATTCAGGATGCAGGCCACATCCGAGATGGGAGCCATATGCAGACTGCTGAAGAATCCCTCCTCCCATACCATATGAGGCTACCATTGCTGGAAAAAAAAATCCCCCCAAATGAAGACTCACCCTCCCAAAAGCTCCAAAGGGCAGCAATCTCCATTTTAAGGCTATTTCAGCCCATAGCCTTCCCTCTGCAAAAAACTGTACAATATAGTCCAGGGTCTGTGGGTGATGCAGCAGCATCTTTTGCAGCTGCTCATTCCTTGTGTAGACTTTTCAGTCTCTCAGGGAGTGGGGTGACCTGAATTCAATGCCATGGAAAGACACTCTGAAGCACCCAGGACAAAATAGTTTTGAGGTGGCCTCCTCTTAACGCTCCCATGTCACCAATAGATAGCACAACATATTTAAACATCAGCATAGAAATTGTTCAGCATGTAGTATATTGTAATGGTCAATTTATTGAGAACCACAAATTGTCAGTTCACCAAATAGGCAAATCTTCTTTGTGGCGGGCAAAAAGAATGTCATATAATCTCAGGAAACTGAGAATTGTCCTAGTGTCATAAATGTTATTTACAATGTCTCAGAATAACAGAATTAGGAAACATACGCGTAAATAAAAAAACCCAAAACCACTCTTATTTAGTTATGTTCTCACCTCTCTCCTGGCATAGAACCCAAGGTGGATATCATCGTCAACTTGATAAAGAGTCCTGGCAGAACTGAATGTTTGCTCCAGTAAAGATTTTCAAATAATCAAGATAGGGACTGTATAGATCTCACGGGGAACCGCACGTCCAGCCTGGTCATCTCAAGTGTGAACTTCCATGATGCATTTGTCTTAGGGCACACAATGAGTTTTCCTGTAAGCTGACTTCTGAGTATGCAGTTCTCCCAGGCAGCAAAACTGGTCAATGCTGGAAAGAATGGATCCCGTTCTCTTTGCAGGTTTCACGCGCTAAGTTCTATCCTCTCGAAAAGCTGGAGGAGGCTTGACTTCCTGGCAAGCTGGCGTGCATGTCTTCCAGTGAGGTCTGGTGAATCTTGCAATCCTGCCTGCAGGAGGATTTGCACACATGCTGCATGCTGCCCAGCGGATGCCATATGCAGGGCTGTGGGAAGAAGCAAGAACAACAAACTAGGGGCCTTTTCATGCCACACAATTACAGCACTTTGATTCCAGTTTAACTGCAGTGGCTTTTTTTTTACAATTTTTTTTATTGTAATCCTATTATTATATTATTATTAATTATTATTTTTATTACAGATTAAATTACAAAAACAAATTAAGATTCCAATCACAGATATTTTCCAAAAATAGTATAATCCCCCACCCCTCCCCCCAATGGCTTTACAGAGGTTTAATTAATTCTTCTCATATAGAAAAATTGTCATTCAGAATGTGGGATATGGATTTGACTACATTATTAGTTTCACTGTACTCCATATCCGCTTTAATCTTTATAAGCAATAATTCCCAACCTGATTTTCACCCCCCTTCCTTCAGTATTCCCATAAACTTTAATCTTCTTTCCCTCAAAATACTGAACAATAAATTTTCAGCCAGGTATTTATTGACTTTGGTTATATTCCAAACTATTTTATCTTTCCATCCTAATGCTAATACAGCTTGTGCTGCTTTTAATATATTTATAACCGCTTTTTCCTCAATATTTTTCAGCCGCTTGTCCTTTAAATTTAATGTTATTTAATTCTCCCTATTCAGTTGTATATCCTTACCTATTATTCCGTAAATCTCAATTTTAACCTTGTCCCAAAATTTTTGAACAAAGGGACATTCCCACCACATATGTATATATATGCCTTTAGCCCCGCAACCATGCCAATACCTTGAGGATATATTTTCCCTAAAAAATGCTAATTGGGAAGGTGTTCTATACCATCGGCCAATCAATTTCATTCGTTGTTAACTGCAGTGGCTTCACCCAACTGAATCCTGTGATTTTGTAGTTGGATGAGTAAGTAGAGCACTCTGAGAATTTTAAGTGTTCCCGACAAAACTGCAAATCCCATGATTTTCCCAAAACGGAACCACAGCATTTAAAGTAGAATATTACTGCTATATTTCTGAGAGGGTCCTAAAGCTGAAATAGGACTGGAGAAGGCTTTGGCATCAGCTTTATTGATTATTTGTTTAATAAAAGTATTTATAAATATTATTCTTATCTATTATTATTAATCATCATGTATATCCCACCTTTCTCTCAATGAGACTCAAAGCAGCTAATACCATATTTAAAAACAACGCAGATTAAAACTACACAGAAGCTTCAATCAAAATATAAATATATAAAATTCCTAAAGAATTAAACAACTAATAAAGTAGAAAATGTTAAACAATAAAATATTAAAATTCATCAAAGGAGATGATACAGATCTTAAAACAGCACCACAGAGCCTTACAAACCCATCCCAGTCAGTTTCCAAAAGCCTGACGGCATAAAAGTGTCTTAACTTGCAAATAGAAGGAAAGCAGGAAGAGGGCCATTTTGACTTCCTTAGAAATGGAATTCCAAAGTCTGGGAGCGGCCACTGAGAGAGCAGCCTCCCTTGTTCCCACTAAACAAGCCTGAGAAGGTGGTCGGATTAAAAAAAGAGCCGCTCCAGTTGATCTTAGAGTTCTAATGAGCTCATAAATAAGGTGCTCTTTCTCTCTTCTCTCTCTCTTTTGCCCACTGGCTCACGGCCTCCAATATTTCACAGATGAAAGCTGTGGCCAAACAACATCACAGTATGGTCAGGATGGCAAAAAGTATGAATATGAAAGAACACATGAGCTAGGAGATGCTGCAACAGTTTGCTCTGGCCTGAGTCTACAGGGAAGGGCAAGATTCCGCCTTTATTCTCCTTTTTGCAGAATTAATTGAGTGCAAATTACGTTTGCATTTTGAATTTAATTCGCAACAACTAAAGTAAGCTGAGGACAAAAGGAGGAGGAGGAGGAGGAGGAGAGAGAACCTGGGGCATTTTAAAAACAGCTGAATAGGTGGGATGGTAAGACAACTCATTGGAACTGTCCCTAACGAATCAGGACTGTTGGAGAGTACGCTAGCTCCATGGAGTGATGCACAATTTGGAACAATAGAAATGGCAAACTCACAACAGGTGTGAAATTGCTGACAGTGCGGAATGCTTTTCTGCAGATCACATACACACACAAAAGCATCCCCTTGCCTACTCCATCAGCATGAAGATGTTGCTTTTACCAAATGCTAGAATCAGAAGATACAACTGAAAACAAACATGCTTGGGTTTGGAGTCTCTCCGTCACCTGCAGCTTCTTTATCTGATCTTTTGTGTTGGGAAACCCATGACCTATCTCTCAAGGAACTGAAGATGGATGACATCTCAGTGAAAATCCCACCTTGCTTTGCATAAGAGGAAGAACAAATTAGGATCCTAGACAGTGAAATGTGTTAGGTTTATCAAGACACAGATCTTTTCATACTAAAAGTCTCACCTTAACAGTCATGGTTGAATTCTTAAAAATCCTGGTATTTGTAGTTTATGGAGGCACTAGAGCTCCTTGGTTGAGAATTCTGAACACCTTACAAAACTACAGATCCCAGGATTCCACAGGAAGGTGAGGTGACTGGGATGGAATTGATGTAACAATGTAGTGCAAAAGGGACCACAGAGCTCCATTACTGTGGATCTCAAGAAATCCCTGCTGAAATATCATTATGTAGTAGGATAGAAAATAAGAGAAAGAGGCACTTACCAGTTCTGTTTTTCCCATCCTTAGCGTTCACATCAGCACCGAGAGAAAGAAGAGTCGTGATTGTACCTGCGTGTCCTTCCTGCATTATAAAGAGGAAATCACAATTTCCACATTCAGCAAAACAACCTTCCTTTTCCATACTCTAATCTAGAGTTCCCTGACTCGGAACTCTCTGGATGTGGTGGACTTAGAGAAACAAGATTTCTGGAAATTTAGGAGTCAGTTGAGTTTTTTAGCCCCAGTTTTTTTAAAAACTGAATTTTTTGGAAAATTTGAAAAAAAAAAAAGGCATTGTTAGCACCCTTTACAGATTGAAAGTCACTTTGTTACTTTAGGAGCTTAAACTGTATTACATATAGCTTGACTTGGCATGAAATTATCATGTTTTAAACATTAAAAGTACAGTTTATTCAGAATATAATTACAAAGTGAATTTACTTTTTTATGAAAAGAAATATACTTTTCATTTCTAACAGAGCTACAAGGTCTGAACTATAAGGAACTTATTAGGTTTTTGCCAAAATTTAAGGAGCAGGCAAGAAAACTCCACTAAAAGCAGAAGAAAGTAACATTAGTAAAACAGAGAAAATGATTTTGCCTCCATTAGTTCTCCATACGGTGAAGCAGACCAAAAACAGTAATCATCTGTTAGTGTACATCATCTTACACAGAACTCTAGAATAACAAAGTTGGAAGAGGTTTCATGGACTTTCAAGTCTGACCCTCTGCTGAATGCAGGATCTCTAGTTAAAGCATGCTGAAATTCTTCATTCGTTACATAAAATTCTTCCTCTTGCATAATTTTTAGAAATGATTCAGGAGCTGTAAACGTGAGAACACTATGGCCCTTTTCGCATGGGCTTTCTGTCGCGCGAGAGCCCCCTGAGCCTCGCGGGAGTGGGAGCATCGCTCTGCACGACGCACTCCCACTTCCGCGGCGCTCATGGGGCTGATGCTGCGCGAGCGCGTATTTTTTTTATTTTTGGCTTGAACCGAAAATAAATGGCGCTCGCGCAAGTCTCCCAGTGGCGCCGCATGCTTACCGGAATGCGGAGCACCATCGCAGGCGAGCCTGTCGCGCTTCCTCCCTGCTTCCGCCCCCCGCGCCGCCTACAGCTCCCAGGGAGTGCTGCGGAAGCTGGGGGCGTGGCTGAAGAGCGCCCGTCGCACATGAAGACTCCGCGTGCGGTAAGGAGGCAGGAGGAAGTGGCGGGGTTGCGGGAGAGGGTTGCTGCGCGAGCCACCCTCCTCCATCGCGCGAGCGCCGGCGCTGCGAAAAGGGCCTTTGTCTTAAACATTGTATTCGTTATTCTAAAAGACAATACAGTCCTCCCTCCATATTCACAGATTTGACCTTCACGAATTTGATTGTTCACAAGGCAGGTGCTTGTCTCCCCCTGCCCATTTTCCTCCTCCCGTCCCTTGCATTCCTCACCCCAGGCTTGCAAGGCTTGTGTTTAAAATGGATCTTTTTCTTCCCTTTTGGGTGAGCAAAGCCCCCTCCCACTGCTGAAGGTATGGCCTCTCTGCCATGTGGTTGCACATTCTGCTGTGTATGGCCTGCTGATTGGTTAGGTATTCCTTTCTTAAGATGGCCGCTGGAAGTAATTAGAATCCGGAACTCCCCTCTTTTCTGTCTGGTAAGCCTTTTAGGTTGTCTTTTTTTCTCTCCCGCCCCACACTGGGACTAGAGGCAAAGGAATGGGAGGGAGGAAACTCGGGAGGGGAATGGGAGGGGAACTGCAGGGAGGGGAGAGTTATTCATGTTTTTTCCACTTTTGTGAGGGTTCTGTGCCCCAAACCCTCATAAATATGGAGGGATTATGGAGGATTCCATAATCTATTTTTCCCAATTCTTTTCAGAAAAAAGATTTTAAAGAATTGAAGAAAAAACACATTCCCGTCCTCAATATTTCCAGACCATCACATCTCTAGGTGGACTATAAGCCCCATCACTCCAAGACATAACAGCCCCTGGCTGAGGATGATGGGTCCTGTAACCTTGCTTGAGGGAAGTCTGTTGTAGTTTCACTCCCCTTGCTCATAGAACACACGCTTTGCTGGTACAAAATCCTAGATTTCAACTCTTTGGCGTTTTCTGTTCAAAGGAATGCTGGACAGCTAGGTTCCAAGTCCATCTTCTTCTGCCCAAGACCCTGAAAATACAACCGCTAATCCCGCACTAGATGCCCTGAGCGCCTGGCTCAGCAGAAAACCACTCCATATGATGGATGACTCTTGAGGGCTATTCAGTTTAATGCTCCAATTTATCTTACGCGAGCTGTTGATGGCGTATTGAGAGAATCAAGTCCCATTAAGATAAAACGCTGACTTCCCAGCTGTAAATCTAGCGAGAATGAATGAGGCATAACTGAGACTGCAATATAAGGTGGTTGGAGGCTCTGGATGCCATTCAAGCAAGAATATCTCTCCGTCTCCAAAACAAATACATGAATTAAAACAACAACAACAACAACAACCTTAGGGAATTAAAATCTGTTTTTGGTACAGTTCCTCACAACACATATGAGCCTCAGGAAACGCAGCACTGAAGAACCACAAGTTTCAGCTCCCAGAGCATTACGTGGACAGCATGCCTTCCTCTTGGGGGTAGAAGAGGAGAAATAGGCGGGATGAGACCACAGCAAGCTGGAGTGGTTGTCTAGCTCCCAGTCCAAAGCACAGGTGGGATTTGTCTGGACAACCAGAAGCTGCTGAACTGCCACTCTCAGCAGTCTTAGCTCGCACAGGCAATGGGAAGGAATGAGTCATAGAAATGTAGAGTTGGAAGAGACCCCAGGGGCCATCCAGTCCAACCCCCTGCCATGCAGGAGCACCCTCAAAGCACTCCCAACAGATGGCCGTCCAGCCTCTGCTTAAAAACCTCCAAAGAAGGAGACTCCACTACACTCCGAGGCAGCATATTCCACTGCCGGACAGCCCTGACCGTCAGGAAGTTCTTCCTGAGGTTCAGGTGGAATCTCCTTTCCTGCAGCTTGAATCCATTGCTCCTTGTCCTGGTCTCTGGAGCAGCAGAAAACAAGCCCTCTCCTTCCTCTACGTGGCACCCCTTCAAATATTTAAACATGGCTATCATGTCCCCTCTTAACCCTCTCTTCTGCAGAGTAAACATACCCAGCTCTCTAAGTCGATCCTCATAGGGCATGGCTTCCAGGGGTTTGATAACATCTGGACTTCAATATCTGACAATGACTATCACTAACATCCACAGGGCTGTCTAATTCCACCCTGGTCTAAAAGGTTCCAAACGGAAGTCCAGGGGCTTCTAACTCATGACCCTTATCCACAACCTGTTTGAGATGTTTTGCTGCCTACGGCAAAGAAACAAGACGGTGTCTCTCCCTTTCATGTACAAAAGTTGACCAGAGTGGCCATTAGCTCCCCCCACCATTTTATGTAGAACTGGAAAATATTACAATGCTCTAAATACAGTAGCCCCCCATATCCTCAGGGGATATGTTCTTAGACTTACCATGAATGGCAAAAAATGTGGATAATAACCAAATGCTATGTTTTTACCAACTGAACCTTCAGTATTTCACACATCTTTTTATGTATTTCACTCCAATATTCCTTTGCCTTGAGACATGACCACCACATATGGAATATTGTTCCCACCTCTTTCTGACATTTCCAACACATTCTCGTGCCTGTATTGTAAATCTTTTTTTAACGTATCAGGTATCATATACCATCTATGAAATAATTTAAAATAGTTCTCTTTAAGAATCTGAGCCATTGTAAATTTCTGTGTCCTAGAATCATAGAATCATAGAAATGTAGAGTTGGAAGAGACCCCAGGGGCCATCCAGTCCAACCCCCTACCATGCAGGAACACCCTCAAAGCACTCCCGACAGATGGCCATCCAGCCTCCACTTAAAAACCTCCAAGGAGGGAGACTCCACTACACTCCAAGGCAGCAGATTCCACTGCCGGACAGCCCTGACTGTCAGGAAGTTCTTCCTGAGGTTCAGGTGGAATCTCCTTTCCTGCAGCTTGAATCCATTGCTCCTTGTCCTGGTCTCTGGAGCAGCAGAAAACAAGCCCTCTCCTTTCTCTACGTGGCATACCTTCAAATATTTAAACATGGCTATCATGTCCCCTCTTAACCTTCTCTTCTGCAGACTAAACATACCCAGCTCTCTAAGTCTATCCTCATAAGTCTAAGTCTATCCTTCTCCAGCTCTGTTCCCATTCGTCTAATTGAATTGAATGTCCAATATTCTGCGCCCACAAAATCACTGCAGATTTCACAGTCTCCTCCTGTCTCTCCTGTATTAAAGTTTCTTGATATATATGGGCTAACAAATGAGGTGGATTATCAAAGATCCATTTAATCACTCCTGTCTTTTCTTTTGATTCTATTCCATAAGTTTTCAAGTCCATCTGAAATCTCTCATTTAACTGCCTATACCGAAACCAGCTTAATGATAGTCCTTCCCGTTCCAATTTTTCTCTTGTTTTGATCTTATAAACATTTGTCATTGATTTCTCTAATATATCTTCGTATCTCAGCCATTTCTCTGATTCCAATAACCAAATGCTATGTTTTGACCCCCAAACCAGGGGAGGCCTGGAGAAAGTGCGGGAGGGAGGCAGTATCTCTGCTCAGCTCCTGCTCCCTCTCTTCCATCTGTCCTTCCTTCCTTCCTTCCTTCCTTCCTTCCTTTCTGTTGGGGGAACAGCTCCCTCTCTGGGTGCCTGGAAAAATGCCTGTGTTGGTGGAGTGCTGTGACATCTATGACTTTCACCAGTCATTGATGTGTGTGCCCAAATTTGTATGACAAGGTATAAAATCTGTAACAACCCTATGCTCCAAATAAATGCTTCTGTTTGAAACTCTAAGCTGATTTTGCAAGTGCAAGTTATCCAGGACATGACACACATACAAGTAGTCAAGACAAAATATGCTAAGTTGCCTATGCCCACAGATGCACATCTATCCTTTAATGAAATAAAATGTTTAGCTAGTTGTACTCCCCCAGCCTGAGACGGAATTAATAAGTACTGCAGAGAGCGAGAGAAGCTGAAAGCACTACATTTTACAGCTCCGATTGATGTTACTTGAAGGACTTTATTCTTCCATACATAGTTCTCCCCGTTTTTTCCCCTCAGAGAAATGCACCCAAAAAAGTACTAAGAAATGAACAGCAGATGCTGCGTGACTGCTACCACAGCTTGACTAAATGGCATCATTTGATTTTCAAATGAAGAAACGGCAGAGTAACACTCACTGTTGAAAACTCATCAAGCAAGAAGTAAATCTGGCTGCTTTGCAGAAACGCGGCATTTTGCACAGCTCTGCCTTTCTTGCAATCAAGGTATAACCTTAACAACCAAAAAGCACACAAATGGGGAATCTGAGGAAAGGGCTTTCTGGCTGATAGATACTACCAGGGTGAGACATTGAGTGAAGGGTGAGGAAATGGGGATTTTGGGTGCCTGCTCACATCCACACCTTGAAAACTGCATCCTTCCGCAGGTCAGTAAAACGAGTACCCAGCTTGTTGGGGGCATGTATAGAAATACATGCTATTTGTAAGTTGTTCGCCGCCTCGATCCATATGGAGAGGCGGGATACAAATAAATAAATTAAAAAAAATAAAAATCATGTAGAATCAGCACGTTGGCTCCTGTGAAAATGGAAGATCACAGTGACTTCATACATGTGTGCATCCATGTTGCTCAAAGAATCTGTTGGCTGGTGGGGAATCTCATGAATCTCACCTTTTGTTTTAAAGACATCAAGTTTCTAGCCCTTATTAGCTATCAATATATGCTACAGCTCTTGCAGGTAGCCCCTGCTGGGCAGTGAAGCCTGAGAAGCTTGGGACAATTTCCAGAGATAAAGTGAGGTCTGGGACAATTTCCAGAGGTCTCCCAGAGCTGGTAGAGTCCTCCACTGAAACAATTAAGCAAACCAGGATATCTGCATTCTGTGTGCCTCTTACTCATAGAATTGGCCTTTTCTTGCCAAGTAGGAATTCCTGGATAGGGAAACATGGGCCCAAATCCAATTGCAAATCCCAACTTCTCTTGTTCTTTCTCACTGCACCTCTCTTCCTTCCTATTACTTGCCTCACTTTGGGGCTTCACAATGCCTCCCTCTATTACTCGACAGCTTTCACTTCTCTCCCTTCTTACTTCACTTTGCACCTTTGCCATGTCTCCCTTCCCTTGATTCTTGCACTCTACTACCTGCATCTCCAACTCTCTATTCTCTCCTTGCCTCATCTTGGTCCACTGTTCCTCCCATTCTTGCACCTACCACTGTTGGCAATATAAAGGTTCAGCACCCTGATAATTCCAGGCTTTCCTGGTCTACTCCGTAGGGATGAATGAGATTCAGCACCCTAAACAGTTCACTGTGGCATTGTCTCTTTAAATTTCAACTGTCCAAGCTGTCAGAAGATGGCTAAAGGAAATCTCTCCCTGCACTTCCTTAACTGAAGTTCCTCCATTTCGAATTCTAGTCAGCTTTAAAGGTTGTTCCTGTTGCTGGCCCTTTGTCCTGCTTAAAATTATGCTGACATTAACTGGCAAAGCCTACAGCACCTGGTATTTGCAAGAAGTCTCCCATCCAAGTAGTAATCAGGCCCAAACCTACTTAGCTTCCAAGATCAGGCACGTTCAGGGTGGTATCATCTTATGTCTACCTCTGTTGCTCCTTGTCCCCTCTTTGCATCTCTCATTCTCCCTTCCCACTTTCCCCCTCTCTGCCTCACCTCACTTCTTTGCCGTGCTTCCCTTCCTTGCTTCCAGCCCTCTGCCACTTACATGTCCTGATGTCTCCTCCCTTGCCGCTGCCAAATTTCTCTTCTCCAGAACCCATCTGCCGTACCTCCTATCCTTCCTCCCTTCCTCCTAGCTCCGCCATGTTTCTCTGCCCTGAAGTCACAACTGTTGTGATAGATGATGCCTCTGTGATTGAGGAGCGACTGACTGTGCCAAGGACTGGGCCAGTGAGCAAGTCGACTTGCAAACATCTCCCACATTGGAAGGTCAAACAGAGACAGAGTTGCCCCAGCCAGCTCATGACAGAGAGGGAACCAGCAGTGATGTAGAGGAGTGGCAGCCACCTGTGCCCATCAGCCCTCAATCACAAAAAAGGCTGAAACAGGCTGCTCAGCAGGAGGCTGCATGGACTAGGCTAAGGAAGCAATAACAAGCAGCACCTGCTCACAGGGGCTATTTAGCAAATTACTAGCAACCCTTCACAACCTTTGTGTCTCTTGCTCCCTGAAACCTTCCGGATGGATCTCTGAACCTTTGGACTGGACCTTGACCTGGCTCGGCTTGTGTTTCCCTGGTGTTTGGTATATTCGAATTCTCCCCGAAAGTATTCCTGACCTCCCTCCTCTCTTGCTGGCTGCAGCTTGGCAGGGAGAGATTCCTGACAACTGCGCTGCCAGTCCTCTCTTCCTTCCCCCTGCTCTTGCTTTACTTTATGCTCCTGCTTGCCTATACTTCAAAAGAAGCAGCGGCTGCACAAAAACGGCCAGAGCTGCTTTACACAGAGTGCAGAAAGGAGGCAGGTAAAGGCAATTCTCCTGTTGCAAGACAAAGAAGAGCAGCAGTGGGAAAACAAACTGGGTGAGGAGTTTGTAGGGGAGGCAAGGGAAGGTGGGGAGAATGTAGCAATGACAGAACTGTAGAGTTGGAAGAGACCCCAAGGGCCCATGAGTCCAATACCCTGTCATGCAGAAAGATACCATCAAAGCATTCCTGATAGATGGCCATTCAACCTCTGTTTAAAAACTTCAAAAGAAGGAGACTCTACCACACTCCAAGGCAGTGTATTCCACTGTGGAACTGCTCATATTGTCAAGGAATTCTTCCTAATGTTTAGATGTTTTCTTGAAGTTTGAAGCCATTGCTCCATAACCTAGTCTTTGGAGCAGCAGAAAACAAGCTAGCTCCATCCTGCATATAACACCCTTCTAAATAATTAAACATAGCTACCATGTCACTTCTTAGCCTTCTTTTCTCCAAGGCCCTTTTCGCATGCTTTTTTTTTTTGTGCGAGCGCCCCTTGAGCATCGTGTAAGTGGGAGCGGTGCTCCGTATGATGCACTCCCACTCACGCGACGCTCACGAGGCTAAAGCGGGGCACGTGCACATTTTTTGATTTTTGGCTTTAAGCCGAAAATGCCCCGCGCTCGCGCAATGCTCGCAGCACCCTCACGCACTTACCTCTGTGCAGTGTTTTGGCAAGGTGGCCCGGTCGCGCTTCCTTCCCCCCACGCAGCCTACAACTCCCAGACTGCGCTGCGGAAGAAAGGGGCGGGGTGCTCGTGCGACGGTCGCACTAGAAGGAAGGCATGTGGGAAGCAAAAAGGGCTGTCGTGAGCAGCTCGCGTCCGAGCGCCGCTCCCCGCTGCCGCAACGAGGTAAGATGCGAAAAGGGCCCAAGCGAAACACACTCAGCTCCTAAGCTGCTCCCCATTGGACTTCATGGTTTCCAGGATTTTGACCATTTTGGTCGCCCCCTCTGAAAACATTCCAGCTTGTCCTTATCCTTTCTGAACTGTGGTGCCCAGAACTGGACACAGTATTCCGGGTGGGGGCTGACCACAGCAGAATAGAGAAGTAAGGGATAGCTCCAGGACATGTTTTCTGGAAATTTGGCATTCTGGACCATTTTCTGACTACAGTTTTTTTTCCTGGAATGGGAAGAAAAATGTGGCTTGAGATTTTTGAGGCTTCTCAAATTTTTCCCATCCACTCCTCTGCAACTGGAGAATTTGTTGGTGTGATATGTGAAAAACTGGCTTTCTATATCACTTCCTGCAATACAGATATTTTGCCCAGGAAGGATACAAGAAAGTGGTTCCTGGGGAATTTCTGTGATTTAATAGACTGCTCCACTCCAGTCTTATGCAACTGGCAAATTTAGTGGGCATAGTCTACTTGGGAATTGGCATTCCGAGTCATTTCACTCTGTTCCACATGGCTTCCAGGTATTAATGGGGTTAATACAGTGTCACCGTTGTATATGCAGGGGCTCCATTCCAGGAACCTCCATATAAACAAAAAAGGAGAAGCATCACATCCTCTCATAACCAATGGATGCAACATGCACACGCCCACAACAGCATGGGCATGCACTTGCCACATCCATTAACTAAAACAGGATGTAAAGATTTGCAAGACCTCACATTTAAGCATGTGGAGGTTGCATGAGAGGAGGGCCCACTTAAAAGCATAACGTTTTTAATCTTTCAGTTCTAAAATATTGTTCTCAAATATGACCAACACATCCCAATGTTTCAGGCCCCAGTCTCTCAAAAATGGTCTATCCCCACCCATTCAGTTCAGGCTTTTACTCCAAGGCAGTGGGATAAAACCTGATTGTGCCTCATAAAATGGAGCTTGATTTTTTTTTTGTGTGTGTGTGGACATCAAATAAAAATGAATACTATTGCTACATGAAACAAGTCATGAAAACAACAGACTGCTAATAATTATATTCCAGATTTATGCTGTTTTACTGCCTCCCTCTTCTTTCATTCTAATAGTTCTCTGTTCTCTATGCAGATCTTGCCAAAGTTTCTACAAAACAGATTTCAGCTAGACTTTCCTTGAATTGCTAGCCTTTCCTGCAGATTTGTAAGAGTGACTCGGGAAACGGCAGACCAGTATTGAAAGGCACCGTGTCTTGACTAACACTACCTCTGCAGTAAGTGTGAGACTTCATTCATTGGATTAAATAATCTCAAAGGTGGGGCTGGTTTGTTTCTGCAAAAATATTGGACGGGAGAGTGGCTGTGCATTTTGCTCTAAGTCACCACTTGTACAAGGACTAGAGACTTGCCTTTCCTTAAGAGAAAGCCTGAATCCTAATCAGATAATAGCCCAAACAGACACTGCATGGCATGCCTAGAAACTCTGTGAAACCTGGAAAAACTGGATGATTTGGATCCTTGTTTATGAGCAGGGTTACAGCTATCCTTTTCTTTAACCATTTCACTTTGATCTCACCCCAACAACAAACTGTGGATGTATACCTCAGGCATGAATATTGATATTCTGAGGATGTAGATGGTAATCCACGTAAGCTCATGCTAAAATGAACCTGTTAGTCTTCAAAATGCTAAAAGATTGCTGTCTCTTCTCCGCTTTTTATCCCATGGATTGTGCCCTGTGGATGAGATCTGTTTCTTTCTCTACTGTGCTGCTCTGAGCAGCACTTGAAAGTTATCCCAGTTTGGAAGCAAGAATTAATAAGAGGCCACCTTGCTTGCTTTATGGAAGAACAACCTGATGTGCCAGGGACCTGGCATAGGATCAGGCTGATTCACATTCAAGCATTTGCTTCCTTCCCAGTTCCTTCCCATAACCAGAGACAACACCTTTGCATTGGCTCACAAAGAAATAGTTGGTGTCGTGTACCTTCAAGTTGTTTCTGACTTACGGCAACCCTAAGACGAAACTATCATGGGGTTTTCTGGGCCTGAGAGTGTGTGATGTCCCCAAGGTCACCCAGTGGGAAATCAAACTCTGGTCTCCAAGACCCCAAACCACAGAATCACACTGGCTCGCTCAAAGAAATGTCACACTCCCAAATCAAGAGAGATGATGTGCAGTTGCTGAAGCCCAGAAAATGACTGTGACTGATGCCTGTTCATCTCTTTTTACCCAAACAGAGGGAACTGCTTTCAAAGAAGTAGTCATGCTAGTCTCTTGCAATGTAAAAAGAAGAAGGGGAAAATAAGAAATAAATGTGGCAGCACTCTTAAAACTAGCTGGTTTTTAATTTTCATTTGAGCTTTTGTGGATATAAACCCTCTTCTCTGGATGCAGTACCAAGTGCTGTGAGTAACACTACTGTAAATGAAGAAGGACTGCAGTAGTCCATTGAAAAGGAAAAGCAGAATCTGCAGTGACTAATTGCCATGACTAATTGTGGTCAAAGAGAAAGTGCTGGGTAGAACACTCAGATGTGATGAGGCAAGCTACCTGCTGCCCTCCAGGAGAGGCGGGGACAAACTCAAATACCATTTCAGATGTTCTCACATCACATGATGCATCAAAAGGCAGAGCTTGGACAAGTTACTTTTGGGGGCCCCACCTTCCATAACAAGTTATGGCCACTGGATGGGGCATTCTGGAAGTTGTGGTCCAAAAATGCAACTTTTCCAAGCTCTGCTTATAAGTGGCTTTGCAGAGTGTTTGATTCACTAATATGCATGCAGCACCATATGGACACAGGGGCATTTTTAAGAAGATAAACATATGGATTAGGGCCAAGCTATTTGAAGGATCACACTAGTATTTGGATGAGAGACCATCAACGAATACCAGGTGGAGGCTTTATTTCACAGGAAGGAACTGGCAAAACCGTTCCTTGACTAAGAAAATCCTATGAAATTCACAGGCTCGCCAAGCTGGCAGACAACTCAAAGGCATGTGCAAACTTACACATGTCTCCCTGAAAGAGTCTGTTAGCTTTAAGATCCTTGGGAGAGGTTTCTTTGGTGGGAATAAGGGAGAGGTGGCTGCTTCTTGATGGCTGCTCCCAGACTTTGGAAGGCTAGGGCAGCTCCTTCCTTGTTCTCCTTCCGCTGTCAAGTAAAAATATTCATGTTCCGTCTGACCTTTAGGAATTGACTGTGACAGGCTTTTAATAGTGTTCCAAGCTGGTTTGTTGATTTTCTTAATATTGTTTTTAATGAATTTTAAATGGCTTTCACTCTATAGATTGTTCAACTTTTTTTTAAAAAATAACCTCTATATTTATATTTTTTTATTTTATATATAAAATATATACATATATATATAATATTTATTTTATATTTTATATTTTTTAAAATATATATATTGATTGGGTCACCAGTTTAGTAGATAGTGGTAAAACTGTGGATGTCATTAATCCGAACTTCAGCAAAGCACTTGATAAGGTCCACCATGACATTTTGATTAGTAAACTCACTAAATATTGAATAGATGGAAATACCATCAGATGGCTGCATAATTGGTTGGAAAATTTTTCTAAAGGAGTTGTCATCAGTAGCTGTGCTTTAAGCTGGAAGGAGGTCTCAAGTGGAGTGCCACAGGGTTCTATCCTGGGGTCAAAGTTCTTCCATGATTTAGACAATAGGGTGGAAAGAATCCTTATCAAAAGTGAAGATGATACAAAACTGGGAGCTAACACATTGGAAGACAGGAACAGAATTCAAAAGGACCTTGATAAACTTGAAAACTGGGCTGAAATCAATAAAATGAAATTCACAGAATCAAAGAATTGGAAGAGACCCTAGGGGCCATTCAGTCCAACCTCCTGTTATGCAGGAACACACATCAAGGCACTCCCAATAGATTGTCATCCGGCTTCTGCTCAAAAACCTCCAAAGAAGGAGACTCCACCACACCCCGAGGCAGCATATTCTACTGCCAGACAGCTCTGACCATCAGGAAGTTCTCCCTGAGGTTCAAGTGGAATCTCCCTTCCTGCAGCTTGAATCCATTGCTCCTTTTCCTGATCTCTGGAGCAGCAGAAAACAAGCCTGTTCCCTCCTCAACATGACATCCCTTCAAATATTTAACCATGGCTGTGATGTCCCCTCTTAACCTTCTCTTCTGCACACTAAACATCCCCAGCTCCCTAAGCTGTTCCTCATAGGGCTTCATGGCTTCCAGACCCTTCACTATTTTGGTTGCCCTCCTCTGGACATGTTCCAGCTTGTTGATATCCTTCTTGAATTGAGGTGCCCAGAACTGGACACAGTATTCCAAGTGAGGCCTAACCAATGCAGAATACAGTGGTATCATTACCTCCCTCGATCTAGACACCATACTCCTACTGATGCAACCAAGAATCGCATTGGCTTTCTTGGCTGCCGCATCACACTGCTGACTCATGTTCAGCTTGTGATTCCACAGAGACAAATGAAAAATTCTGCATTTAGGCCACAAAAATCTCAGATGCATAGGTATAGGATGGGGGATACTTGGCTCAGCAGTACTACAATTGAAAAGGATCTTGGGATTATTGCTGATCATAAATTGTACATATGCCAGCAGAGTGATGCTGCAGACAAGAATACAAACGCAGTCTCAGCCTGCATTAATAGAAGCATAGTTTCTCCACTGAGGGAAGTAACAGTCCCCATATATTCTTGTGCTGGTCAGGCCCCACCTGGAGAACTGCATTCAGTTCTGGGTGCTTCTTTTTAAGAAGGATATAGACATGTAGAAGTGAGTTCAGAAAAAGGCAATGAGGATGACAAGAAGTATAAAGAATAAATATATGAGGAGAGGTTGACATGTTCACCTTGGTGAAGAGAAGACTTTAAATACCTCAACAGCTGCAACAAAGAGGATGGTGCAGGCTTGTTCTCTGCTATCTCTGTGGATAAAATTAGGTCTAATTATTTTAAGTTACAGGAGGGTAGATTTATATTGAACACTGGAAGGAATTTTTTGACAATGAGAGCAGTTCAGCAATGGAACCAATTGCCTAGAGAGGTGGTGGGACCTCCTTTTCCTGATGTTGTCAGAAAGTGGCTGAACAGTTACCAGCCAGCAATGATCTAGGTGGAGATCATGCACTGAACAGGGGGCTGGACCTGATGGCCCATAGGCCCCTTCCAGCTCTATGATTTTATGATATTATGGGCTGCTAAAAAGACAAATAAGTGGATCCTGCAGCAAATCAAGCCTAAATGCTCCCTAGAAACCAAGATGACTATACTGAATTTGTGGTACTATGGACATATCCTGAGAACAGATGATTTACTAGAAAAGACAATAATGCTCATTAAGGTGCAAGGCAGCAGGAGAACAGGGAGACAGCATTACAGATAGATAGACTCAATCAAGGAAACCATAGACCCTTGTTACTTCGGTGGAAAAACCCCATCCCAGGGCCTACAATTTTGATATTAAAATATGATTCAATGTGCCTGAGAGGTCACCGGATGGGCACATAGGCAGGAACGGTCAATGACCGAAAACCAGGTCAGGCCAGTAAAATCCCCAGTCATGTAGCCCCAGGAGACCTCAAGATGTGTAAACCCACAATAAACAAAGGGTCCTCAGCCCCGGGAAGCCGACTTGAGGGGATTAGCGTGTCTGCCCCAAGTTGAGCAAATATTCCATTAGGCAAGGACTATTTACATGAAGTCACACCACAAACTAACACAGCCAAAGATCCTGAGACTTTGGCAACACCTTGCAATCCCATCACACAAAGGAAATTGTCATGGTGGAGCTTTGTTATTGCTCCAACACCCACTGTTCTCCCCGGGAAAGGATTAGTCCTCCAGCTACTTTTTCCCGTACAAATAGTCCCAGTTTTGAGCAGTTCTTTGGATCACCCCCGGTCATCCCAGCAGACCGTTACTCCATCTGTTGAGTGATCCCCTCAGCCCTCTCCGTGCTGAGCCCCACTTCTCTGCTGTTTTTCCGGACCAAGGACTTCAGGACAAAGGTGCAGTATCACCCCAGCTATACCCCTTCAATATTCCCCTATGCAGTCTACTCTCTTTCACTTCTTAATAGGTCTTGAGTGAGTGTGTGAGTGACTGTGTTGCTGCGTGAGACTTTCCTTCAATAAAATCATTTACTGGACATTTTTGCTTGGTTTTTGGCTTGGCCTGACCCCATGAACACTGGGTAAAAAGACCCTGCTAGGTTACCCTGCCTCTCACATTGCTATTGCTTGTGCTCTGGCTAGCTTCCATTCCCCATCATGTGGAGCACAGTGAGGTGTCCCCCCAGAGACCCCAGAAATCAGGGTAACACCCCACAGAAGGATGGACTCAACCAAGGAAACCAGAGAATCTGCAAGACCTGGGCAGGGCTGTTGACGATATGGTGATTTGGAGAACTCCACTTCATAAATTAAACAACAACACATCACACAACAAAAGCAACAACATAATGAAAATGACCATAATGATAAACATCTCTTGGGAAAGCAACCTGTGGCTTGAACAAAATCTAAACCACACAAACTTAAGGAAAAGAAAATATCAAGGACCTTGGCAGCATAATGAAGAGCAGTGAGCTGGAGGGAGGTGGCTCTTGTGTTGACATCTACACCAAGATCAGAAATGAGGAACCGAAGAGCATCATCCTGTGCTGTGACAGCTGCTTGGTGCAGTGGTTGAGCCCCGACTGCATCCATGGTTGTAGGATCAGCCTGAAGGGGGGCAGGAAATAATCTTGTATGAGAAGCCTGCTTAACCTTTTGAGGAATGATCTGCAGAATGTTTAAGGCTTGAAAAATTTACTTTTTCCCAGAGTACTGTGTCCCCACTCAGCCATGGGAACCCACTGGGTGACTTTGGGCAGGTCACACTCTCAGCCTTAGAGGAAGTCAATGGCAAGCCCCCTCTGAACAGGAAAATCCAAGAAAATCCTGTGATAGGTTTACCTGAGGGTTGCCATGAGTCAGAAATGACTTGATGTCACACAACAACAATTATGCAAACAGGACATTACAGTTTGCATTTAATATACTTCTGAGAAAACACACACCTAAAGCCATAGAAAAATCCACATGGATAGCAAGAAAGAACTGAGATGCATGGATATCTTTTTATAAAGGCACTGCCCTCGTTTCTGCACCATTTATGCATACCTTATGCTCTTCTAGAAGTAGTCGGGCAATATCAAGGTGCCCATTTTGTATGGCATCCATAAATGGAGTAACTCCACATTTGTCCACACTGTCTGGTTCATAGTGGCACCTTGGAATAAACAGAGAAAGGACTTTACTAGTGCAAAGGACACAGTCCAAATCTACTGCAGACTACCAGTTCCACTGCTCTGTACTGTCAGGGGCAGGTCTGGCCCCACAATGCCCAACAGAAGTCTGAGTTCTACCTGGATAGGAAGTGGCAGCTTGTAGCTTTAAATATCATTGGGGTAGCAAATCCACTCCAAGTTTTAGTATGCATTTTAAGATATTCAAGGTACTGGACCTATTCTTGGGAGAGGAATTAGTAGTACCTTAGATAACTCCTCTAAAGCTCAGGCTAAAACCTGAAGTGAATTCGCTGCCCCAATGAAAACAGAGCTACATGCTGGCACTGTATGTAGGCACCCATGTCCCAAACAGCTGTGTGACAGAAATTCAACTTCTTCCTTCTGGCATAGACAATATTTAGAAAAAAAACAGCAGAGGCTTTTTTTCCCACCAGTGAAATAAAGGCAGAGGGGCCTTTCTATGAATGAATATAATTCTAACAAGTTCAGGCTCTCTTCTTAGTTCTTGTTCTATGATCACACATGACCAAGGGAAGGATAAAGACAGTGGATAGTGGCAAACAAAACCTAAAGGGCCCTTGTGGTCCCTTCCAAGCTCCAAGATTCTCTGATTCTATTATTATACTTATTTCAAAATTTGCACCAATAGTTAAAATTAGAACATGCACATCTATGATCTTGTTCTCTTAAAAAAAAAAATTAATGATGCCTAAGGGGCAGAACAGTGGCTGAGGGGAAAAAATGGGGAGGAAAGACTGGAGTGAGTCATAAAGAAACCAAGCACCAAGTCTGCCTACCTTTCAAGCAGTACTTTCACAACCTCTAGGCATCCATGCATCGCTGTGGGAGAAGAGTAGAAGTGAATTATAAATGCTTTTGAAGTGTGTGTGATAGAGAGAAAAGAGAAGTGGATGCTACAGCCTTTTCCCTTTGTTAGTTTCAGTTCCATTACCACCGTGGTCACAAATGAATATTTCCATCATTGGTTGTTAATATCTGCAGTCAACAGGGCCCATATGGGGTCGATTATCGTACCTCCTACTTTTCCATTTCTTCACATGCTAAAAGGGTGATTCAGAAGCCGAAGTGGATTGAAACCACAATGCTTTGCTGTTTCAGGGCTTTCAAACTCACTGACTTCATAGTTCACCCTCTTGAAAGAAAGAAGAAGTTCCCCAACCTGGCACTCTCCAGATAAGTCCAACCATAAATCCTATCATTCCCAGCCAAAATGGCTAGGAATTATGGGATTTGTAGGCCAACAAATTCAGAAATCCTCAGGGTTGGGGAAGGCTGTTGTAAATGGTAACAAGGGTGTTAACTTTGGTGGGAGAATATCACAAATGCATACAGAAGCATAATGCCCTCCAACTGACTCCAAAAATTACAAAAATGTATAGTGAGCACTCAGTATCCATTGGGATTTGGTTACAGGACCACCCATGGAAATCAGAATTCTTTGTACTATAAAGTCCTGTTATATATACAATGGTGTAGCAAAAGGCCATCCCTTATATAAAATGGCAAATGACTCAAATCAGTGCCAGAGAACCCGAAGATCTGAAAAATGGCAAGAGACTACATCAGTGTACTGCTCAGAGTGTGGTAAAATCAAGGTTTGCTTTATGGAATTTTATTTTTCAAATATTTTCAAAACATGGTTGTTTGAATCTGTGGATGCAGACCCCATGGATACTGAGGATTAAGTGCACGTGGCTGAAGTGTATCCCAGTATTCTGTGTGTGCGCACACATATGTATACATGCATGTGTGTGAGACAGTGACTGCTTCATGAGGAAGCCAGAGATTAGAAAAGTTAAAAAAAAGCTGACAACAACTTCCAGAACTCTCTTATGGCATGCTGACTAGAGAATTCTGGAAGCTGTTGTCCAAAAAGCAACCTTCCCAGTTGCTGAAATCCTGTGAGGTGGGTTAGGCTGAGAAACAGTGACTTGCCCACGGATCAGTGGTCAAAAATAAATTTAATCTGATGTCCCTGGTCCAGTCCCCGTACTCCATGCATCCTGATCACTTTGCTTTAGAACAAGGGTGAAAACAGTGTGGCACACTGGCTGCATGCAGCCCAAACCCCATTTCTGCAGCCCCCAAAGCCCCTCATCATTTCATCAAAGCACTCCCAAAATACTTTGTTTTTAAAAAATGGTGCAATTTTCAGGTAACTTTGCTTCAACCACACAGAAAGCCCACGAGGAACTCTGCAGTTCTTCTCAAAATGGTATAGGTAGTGATGTCTCATCACTTCCTGTTGCTATTTTGAGAGGGACTCTAGAGGAAAATGGAGGTACTTGGGTTTTCTATGTGTGGGGTACACAGCATATCAGGGCTCTGAGGGGAAACCTGGCCCCTGATCCACACACATTTACCACCCCTGCATTAGGAGAACATGGAAGCAGACAGGCCAAGGAACCTATGTGTCACTCTTGAAGATCTGTTTCAGGATGTTTCATTTTTACAGCTCCTTTTGCCTCTGGATCCAGCTTGGGGTCAGCAGCTGCCAACTGCAATGCTAATATTTTTAATCAGGGCAGGACCATCTGTTTTAAGCTGTTGTGATTACAGTCTTTTTCAAATATGGAAAATTGATCCTCTCCTAACTGCTAAGGTGGCACATTGCTTGCTGGATCACCCAACACAGCTCCTACCTGCTGTATGCAGAGGAGTCCTTTTGATCTTGCTTTCCGTGTCCCAGATGTTAGGAGAGATGCTAAGCAAGTACTGGATCACTTGAGGATCTCCTTCTCGGCAAGCTATGTGGAAACAGTTCCAGCCATCTTTGTTCTTCAGCAACGGGTTTGCTCCATGCTGGACAAGGTCTTGAATGACCTCCAGGTTCCTCCTTGTACAAGCCATCATTAGAGGAGTCCTAGAATGAGAGGGGAGAGTGAACAGAGTACACAGTAAATTTTCAGGGATAGGAGATGCTTTCCACTTCTCAGGAGCCAGTATTCAGTATTTGATAGCCCACCTTGGGCCAAGCAGCAAAGAATATCTCCATTCTTCAGCATCCTGAGAAACCACATTGCTCCTGTACCTTTAGTTATGCAGTCACATGGCTCCTGTATCTTTAGTTATGAAGAAGAGGGATTTTCCACAGGTGTAGTATGTTGTGCAAGCTCCTGCTCCTGGAATTCTCTCTTCCACACAACTGCTAAAACTACATGTCCTTCATGAATTGGGGTGCCCAGAACTGGACACAGTATTCAAGATGAGGTCTAACCAAAGCAGAGTAGAGTGGTACCAGTACCTCCCTCGACCTAGACACCATACTCCTATTGATGCAGCCGAGAATTGTATTGGCTTTCTTGGCTGCCGCATCACACTGCTGACTCATGTTCAGCTTGTGGTTATTAAGACTCCTAGATCCCTTTCACACGTACTGTTATCCAGCCACATACTGCAATCCAACAGTAGTGACATCCCTTGATCTTTGCCAGGCAAATCATTACCATCCACACGGCAGAGAAGGTATCTGGAACCTACCAGAGCTTTAGGACTTGCACTTGTTAACACCAACAGCAAAAAGTTACTAGGCTGAAGTACCCCTTGAGACAGCCCAATGAGGACTGAGCATGCTCAGTGGGCACAGAATTCTGGTGGTCTGTGGAAGAGAGGAAAATGGTAGGGTGGGAAAGACTGGACTGGGATGCAGGAAACCTGGATTGAACCTCTACACTGCAACATTTTCTTGCAGGCCCAAGCTGTAACTGCTCATCATTGTTAATTAAAAAGAGCGAAAGAGGGGATAAATAGACAAATCCTGTGATGACATACCAGTCTGATTTTTTCAAGCAATCGACAGTAGCCCCTTGGTTCAGCAGGTATGAGACACAGTCCTGGTGGCCCATGGAAGCTGCCTCGTGGAGGGGGCGCTTGTAATCATTATTGAACAGTTCCACGTCCATTTCCAAGGTCTCGACTAAGTAGCGGAGGATGCTCAGGTGTCCATGCCGGGCTGCGTAGTGGAGTAAAGTGTCTCCTGACCTGCCAAAATGCTTCCTCTTGACCTCCTTGCTCAGATCTCCAATGTTCTTCATCTCTTCTTGAAGAAGGGTGAGCTTCCCTTCTTGAGTTAACCTGGGAAGAGGTTTCTGGAGTTCCCCGTCAGCCATCACTAATACCAGTCAAAGGACCTGTAGCACCTATGATGGTGGCAGGCAGCATAAAAATCCAGAGTCTGAAAGAAGCCCATAGATGTCTATGCTGAAAATAAATAAATAAAACAGAATAGAATAATCTTAAAAGTGCCACAAGACTACTTTTTTCCCTTTCTACACTGAAACAAGCCAAAACCTTTTTCCCTTTCACACTATGAAATCATAGCATTTTGATATAACCTTAACAGCCATGGTTGCAGCTTATGGAATAATGGGATTTATGGTTTCTTGAGGTATTTGAACTCTTTGCCAGGCAGCTCTAGGGCTTCCCCAAATCACAAATCCCAGGATTCTACAGGATGCAGCCATGGCAGTTAAAATGGGATCAAAGTACTATAACTTGGTAATATGAAAGAGACCCTATAAAAAGAGTTAGAAGCAGGATACCTCACTTTTTGATAATATTTCACTGGACCTGAAAGGAATTTCAAACCAGTCAAAGTAAGAGAATTTCCTTCTATGAGAAGTCCACCCTACTCTTTTCGCTTAGATGAATCCATAAAGGGAAGAAACTTTTTTACTTGCTATTTTAATCGATTAAAATATTTATATTCCTCCTCATATCCAAGGATTTCAGAGCAGCACAAAATAAAATCAATTTGAAAAGTCTGAAACAATTTTACAAGAAGAAGGAAAACTAAGGTTAAAAGCACATTAAACCTTTAAACACTGGAAACAGGACTGATTACGAAGGAATAAAACAGTTTAAAAAGCACTCACATATCCAAATTTGGATGAGATCTTTCATCCAATGCATTTTTTAAATTTTATTTTTAGGAATATTTACACACTTCCTGGAAAAGAGTTATATCGGTACCTTGGACTCCTAAAAGGACAAATAAACAGGTCCTAGGGCAAATTAAGCCTGAACTCTCCCTAGAAGCTAAGACGAATCAACTGTTATACTTTGGAGACATTGTGAGAAGCCAAACCCACTAGAAAAGGTAATGATGCTTGGTACGGTAGAAGACAGCAGGAAAAGAGGAGAACCATTTCCGCACTAGAGTGCTATAGCGCTATAATTCCACTTTCAACACCCTATGGAATCCTGGGGTTTGCAGTTTCAAGAGGGACCGACCGTCCCGTCCCGTCCCGTCCCGAAACTGCAAACCCCAGGATTTCATAGGATGTTGAAAGTGGAATCATAGCGCTATAATACTCTAGTGTGGAAATGGCCTAAGACTCAGGGCCTTTCCACACAACACTGTTTATAGTGCTATTATTCCACTTTCCACGTCCTGTAGAATTCTGAGGTTTGTAGTTTACTGTGGGCAAAGAGCTCTCTGGCTGAGAATTCTAAATGCCCTTCCCTAAACTGCAAACCCCAGGATTCAATACGATGTTGAAAGTAGAATAACAGCACTATAACAGTGTAGTGCGGAAAGTCCCTCAATCAAAGAAGCCACAGAAACCCTACAGAAGGTGCTGTCGTTCCTAGTTTAGTTCAGAAAGAGAGCAAAAGCTTGAGAGGAGCTTGCAGTTTCCAGGCCTGATTAGGTTCTTTTCACCTTGAATTAAGGTAGTAGGATTTTCATTCATGCATTCCTTATGCATTAAGGAGTGGACGAAATGTTAAATTCCTTACACATCCTGAGCCTCCCGTATCTGAAGTCCTTGGGAGCAGAAGTGTTCTGTATTTTTGATTTTGTTGGATTTGGGAGTATAGTACTTTTTTTTTTTAAGTCTCATGTCTCTTTCATTTGCTGCTTGTGTTGTGTATGGGCCTTTCCGCATGACACTGTGATAGTGCTATTATTCCACTTTCAACATCCTGTGGAATTCTGGGCTTTGTAGTTTCCTGAGGCCCAAGAGCAATCTGGCTGAGAATTCTAAAGGCCCCTGCAAACCCCAGGATTCCATTGGATGTTGAAAGTGGAATAATAGCACTATAACAGTGTAGTGTAGAAATGGCCTATAAGATGTGAGGCTGCAGAGAGACTGAGGAACTGTGAAATGGAAGGAATCCAAACACAATGCCTGGTGCCACCATTTCACGGATCCTCAGTCCCACTGTTTGTCATCTGTGAAATGCCAGGGGTATGCTATCCTTTCATACACTAAAGAAAATGGGAGACAGTGGGATGACAGAGGATTGACTGGGATTGTTCCTGCCAAATTGGGATAGTTAGAGGATACACTAGTCCACTCCCATGTTGAAGGCTTGTAGACTGTATTTCCAGAGGCAGCTGTCATGGTTGGAGTATTGGACCAGGACTCTGGGATACTGGACTTCAAATCCCTGCTCAGCCCTCAAAACTCCGGTGGCAACCTTGGACAAGTCACACTTCTCATTCTCAGAGGAAGGCAATGGCAACCCTCCTCTGAATAAATCCCCCCCCCAAAAAAATCCTTATGAGAGGAAGCCTTATGTAGTGATTTGAGTGTTGGATTGGGACTTTGAGACACCAAAGTTCAGATCCCTGCTCAGCCCTGGAAAACCCACTGGCTGACCTTGGACGAGTCACGCTCTCTCAGCCTCGGAGGAAGGCAATGGCAAACCCCCTCTGAACAAAGAAAACTTATTCTTCGTTATTACCAAGAAAACTCCCGGATAGATTTGCCTTAGGGTCACCATGAAGGGATGTCATGTTGAGGAGGGAGCGGGCCTGTTTTCTGCTGCTCCGGAGACTAGGACAAGGAGCAATGGATTCAAGCTGCAGGAAAGGAGATTCTGCTTGAACCTCAGGAAGAACTTCCTGACAGTCACAGCTGTCGAAAATGCTGCCTCTGTGGAGTGTGGTGGAGTCTCTTCCTTCTTTGGAGGTTTTTGAACAGAGGCTGGATGGCCATCTGTCGGGAATGCTTTGAGGGTGTTCCTGCATGGCAGGGGGTTGGGCTGGATGGGCCCTGGGGTCTCTTCCAACTTTAAGATTCTATGACTCTATGACTTCTATATGGTATCCCTTCAGGCATTTAAATATGGCTATCATACCACAACAAAGACACCCCACAATACCACTCTAATTCTGCATTGTTTAAACCTCATTTGGAGTACTGTGTCCAGTTCTGGGCACCTCAATTCAAGAAGGATGTTGACAAGCTGGAACGGGTCCAGAGGAGGGCGACCAAAATGGTGAAGGGCCTGGAAGCCATGAAGCCCTTTGAGGATAGACTTAGAGAGCTGGGTAGGTTTAGTCTGCAGAAGAGAAGGTTCAGAGGGGACATGATGGCCATGTTTAAATATTTGAAGGGATGCCATGTAGAGGAAGGAGAGGGCTTGTTTTCTGCGGCTCCAGAGACCAGGACAAGGAGCAATGGATTCAAGCTGCAGGAAAGGAGATTCCACCTGAACCTCAGGAAGAACTTCCGGACAGTCAGGGCTGTCCGGCAGTGGAAGATGCTGCCTCAAGGGAGTGTGGTGGAGTCTCTTCCTTCTTTGGAGGTTTTTTTTTTATTATTATTATTATTAAAAAAATAAATTTTATTATTCTCAATACTTTCAAATCAGAACATACATACATACAATACAAAATAATACAACATACAACCAAAATACATGTACACCTAAATACAACAATAAACAAACAACAAACAAAAAAAAAGAAAAAAGAATAATAATAATAATAAAATACATACCCATTCTTAATCCCTACTTTTATTAAACCTTATCGGTGATGCATATTCTATATTTCTCTTGCATCACTTCTTCCAGATCTTAATACTTCCATTTCCATCCTTCCATACTTAACCCATTCTTCATACATCCCACACACCTAGACTTTTTTTTTTATCTATCCATTGGGCGCAACTTTCCTCTTCTTGTCCTCAGCTTACCTTCCTGCTTATTTTCACAATTACTGCTTTTTCTGCATTCTACTCTATTTTACTTCCTCTTCTAAATATATCTTATCCTTAAATTACAACTCTTACTATATAATCACATTAGTCACATTATACTTACTTATACTTACTTTTCTACCATCTTGTCTAATTCACATCTATAATCCTTTTCTTAGATACTATCATCAATCTCCTCATTTAATTCCTTTTCTTTAATATTCCAGATTCTATATATGTGTATAAGTATACATATATATATATATACATTTATTATTTCTCTTTCAGGACCTTTACAGCATAATTCTTTCTCCAATCTATTATTCATACATACCTATCAGTGCATTTTTATCCCAGTGCTCTTCCCATATTGGTTTTAAGATCTCCCATTCTCTATTGAACATTTCTACCGATTTATTCTGTAAATACAAAGTTAGCTTATCCATTTCTGCTAATTCGTACAGTTTCCGTATCCATTCCTCTATTTGGGGAATATTTTCTGCCTTCCAATGTTTCGCGAATACAACCCTTGCCGCGTAGATCATGTAACATATGATCCTTGAATGTTTTTCCCTAATTCTTGTATCTATCTCATCCAAAATATTCAAGAGATATATTTTCGGGGAGATTGCAAATTTATTGCAAATTTAACCTTAAGTACTTTCTCTAATTGTTTATGTATTTGAGACCAGAATATTTTTGCTTTTTCACATTTCCACCACATGTGGAAAAAGCATCCAACTCCTTGGCATTTCCAACATTTAGCTATTTGCTTATTTTTATTCATTTTAGATATCCGAATCGGGGTTAAATACCACCTATAATATATCTTATAAAAATTTTCCTTTAAGTCATAGCATCTAGTGAAGTCATGATTTAATTTCCAAGCTCTCTGCCATTGATTTAAAGAAATTGGGTGGCCTATATCCTGGGCCCATTTTATCATATTTGTTTTGATTATCTCCTGTTCTAATTCTAAGCTTAACAATAATTTGTAAATCTTACTTAAGGGCCTTTCTACTCTTCTTTGGAGGTTTTTAAGGAGAGGCTGGGTGGCCATCTGTCCAAGGGAATGCTTTGATGTGGGTTCCTGCATGGCAGGGGGTTCGACTAGATGGCCCCTGGGGGTCTCTTCCGACTTTCATTATTCTGTGACTCGGAAACGACTTGAAAGCACACAACAAAATAAAAGCACACAACCACAACAGCAACAACCACAATCCTATTTCTACGTCAACCCCGCCCACCCACCAAACACCCCTGTCCCTTATTCTGTTTGCAGCATCCTCTACCCAACCCGCCGCCCTGCGTCCCATCAGCCGCAGCTGGCACAGGAGGGTGGGGATGATGGGAGTTGTAGTGGGGGGCGCCAAGTGGCGGGGCCCTTCCTCTGCCCCTCTCAATTCCAATGCTTGTCCAAGCATCACTTCCATTATTCTTACCCCTCACATGGATCATTGTACGAACTACTAAAGAAAACCGGAAGTGAGAGCTTCTCCTATTTTTAATCCGCCGAGGGAGGAAGTGGAGCGAAAACTCCGGGAAACCTTTCATTCGTCCCACGTCGAGCGTCACCCTAGCAACCGCGCTCGGCTGAACCCGGAAGTGTGTCCAGAGAACCCTGCGATAAGCTTCGTTTGGCCAGAGAGCCCTGGGATAGGCTTTCCGGCAACGTCAATCGCGCTAGTGGGCGGGCCTAATCGCTGAGGCGCGTCAGCAAGGTTCTATTGCAGCGGCAAGGAGCGCGAGGGAGGGGGGAGCGGGAGCAAGCTAGGATGAGCGCGCAAAGGAGGGAGGGGATGATTTTTGCAAGTTGCTCCAAGATCAGAGTAAGTAGCAGCGACCTATTGGCTGATTTTAATTGCCGGAGAATTAATTGCTCGTTAATTATGTCCAATTCACTGGGGTTCCTTGGGCTGGATATTTTTTAGGAGGCTGATGCCACTCATCCAGAGCTATTCCAGATCCTGAATTTAAGGAGAAAATGAGATTTGGGGGGTGGGGGTGCATTTAAACCTTCCATGCAATGGGCAGGAACGGGGTGTGCCTTTCTTCTCTGCGGTTGATCAAATTTCATAGCAGCAAAATTAAATTTTCTGCATTTTAAGGGTGGAACCTCAAGATCACCCAATGTGCATGACTCTCCTTTTGCATTATTCAGTTGCAATGGCCATTTGCTTCCCTTTGGTACTCTTTACTTCCTGCTGGCTGCTGATGTGTCCAGTCCATAGCAAACTTATTACACCCTCCCCCCTCCAAAGGCATTCATTTCCCCTTTTCTGTGAAAGGAGGTCCCAAAAACCAGCAAAGGGATGCCTTAAATCCCAAGCTTTCTTTATTTTTTTTAATTTATTTATTAAAGAAAAATTAATTCATTGCACAACAAAATCATAGATGAATAAATTTTCACATTTTTTAAAAAAAAAACAACACTTAGCTTATATTTACATATCTTAATATATATCCGTCTTATATCACAATCCATTCCTTCCTCCCTTCCCTTGTTTGAGCTTCCTTTATTGATTTTTTTTCCTCTATTGTGATCTCAAATAAAATCCAAAAAAAAAACAAAACAATCAATTGTAGACTTGCCTCAACTTCTTGTTAGATTAACATAACAGTACTCTTTCCTCTTATCTTAACTTATATTATTGCAATCCGTCTATTCTCTATTTTTCACTCTGACTAATCTTTTCCAATATGTTTTCTATCAACCTCAAACCCTTTGCTTTCCCCCACTCTTTTCTCCTCTTAATCTACCAGTGAGGTCATCAAGTGTAACATATTCCACAGCCTTCTGTGCCCATTCTTCCACAGATGGTGTTTCCTGAGTTTTCCAGTATTTAGCATACACTATTCTGGCCGCGGTTATCATATATAACATTATTTCTTCATGATTTTTGTATTTTTTGTCTATTTGATGTACCATATTAAGTAAAAAAAAATTCTGGCGTGATTGGGATCTCTATCTGTAATATGTCCATCATTATTTTATGTACTTTCTTCCAATAGTGGTGGCGCAGTGGTTAAATGCCGGTACTGCAGCCACAAGGTTGTGAGTTCGATCCTGCCGGGCTCCAAGGTTGACTCAGCCTTCCGTCCTTCCGCAGGTCGGTAAAATGAGTACCCAGCTTGTTGGGGGCATGTACAGAAATGTTTCGAAATACATGTTATTTGTAAGTGGATCCATCCTTTCGCAGGTCGGTAAAATGATACCAGCTTGTTGGGGGCATGTTAAATGTTTCGAAATACATGTTATTTGTAAGTGGTCCATCCTTCCGCAGGTCGGTAAAATGAGTACCCAGCTTGTTGGGGGCATGTATAGAAATGTTTCGAAATACATGTTATTTGTAAGTGGATCCATCCTTCCGCAGGTCGGTAAAATGAGTACCCAGCTTGTTGGGGGCATGTATAGAAATGTTTCGAAATACATGTTATTTGTAAGTGGATCCATCCTTCCGCAGGTCGGTAAAATGAGTACCCAGCTTGTTGGGGGCATGTATAGAAATGTTTCGAAATACATGTTATTTGTAAGTGGATCCATCCTTTCGCAGGTCGGTAAAATGAGTACCCAGCTTGTTGGGGGCATGTATAGAAATGTTTCGAAATACATGTTATTTGTAAGTGGATCCATCCTTCCGCAGGTCGGTAAAATGAGTACCCAGCTTGTTGGGGGCATGTATAGAAATGTTTCGAAATACATGTTATTTGTAAGTGGATCCATCCTTCCGCAAGTCGGTAAAATGAGTACCCAGCTTGTTGGGGGCATGTATAGAAATGTTTCGAAATACATGTTATTTGTAAGTGGATCCATCCTTCCGCAGGTCGGTAAAATGAGTACCCAGCATGTTGGGGGCAATTAGCTAAAATACATTGTAAACCGCTTAGATAACACTCAGTTGATAAGCGGTATAGAAATAAGTGCTATTGCTGTTGCTATTTAGGGCATTGCCACCACATATGAAAAAAAGTCCCATTTTCCTGCATACATTTCCAGCAATTCTTGTTTTTTAACTTGTATATATTTCCCAGCTTCACAGGGTCTAAATACCATCTATGCAGCATTTTTAAGTGATTTTCTTTCAGGTTTTGTGCACATGTAAACTTCTGTGTGTTTATCCAACTTTTTTCCCAATGCGTCAATTCGATTTGATGACCAATATTTTGAGCCCAGATTATCATCGTCTCTTTGACTTTCTCTGTTTCAACTTCTCTATCTAATAGAAATTTATAAAAATGAGATGTTAAATGTTCCTTTTTTTCAAAAATTATTTTTTCCCAATCACTAAGTTGAAAATTTGCTTCAATTCCCTCTAATTTAATGTCCATTTTAAATCTTTCTTTTAACTGCATATGGAGGAACCATTGACAATTCTTCCCTTCTTCCGCTAACTCCTCTCTCGTTTTAATTCGTAATCCAACAATCGGGTCTTTAACAATTAAATCTTTATAAGTGAGCCATCTACTTGCCGAATCCTTCCCCTCATCAGCGCCTCTTGAGGAGAGACCCATGACGGTAATCTCGAGTATAATTTTCGTTTCCAAATCCTCCAGATCTCAAATAGTGGCCTTCTGACATAGTGATTCAAGAAATCTTTGTCCACTTTCGTCTTATTGTACCAGAGGTAGGCATGCCATCCGAAACGCAAATCTGCGCCCTCTACATTCAGTATTCTCTCATTCTTCAACTCAATCCAATTTTCAACCACGACATTCTGTTAGCCATGAAATATAAAGTCAAGTCCGGTACATTACAGCCTCCTCTTTCTTTCCTATCAATCAATATCTTCCACTTAATTCTTGGCTTTTCCCCCGCCCATATGAACTGCGACAGATCCTTCTTCCAATCCTGAAAACATCTTTTATTTATAATGATAGGGATATGCTGAAATAGGTAACCCAAGCTTTCTTTAAAGACATTGAGCAATTGGATGCTATGCTCTTCTGAAATAAATGTGGCCATCCATGTACTTGACTTGGAAGTCAGCCCTGTTAAACTTAGGGGGATATACTTTTGAGTAGATATGTACGGTATAGCTAAGGCCATCTCTGCACTAGGCCGTTATAGCCTATTTCCGCACTACACTCTTATAGCGCGATTATTCCACTTTCAACATCCTATGGAATCCTGGGGTTTGCAGTTTTGGGAGGGGCCGGCTGGCTTGTATTAAATATGGTTTGGGAGGGCCTGCAGTTATTCACATTTTTTTTCACTTTCACGGGGGTCCCGCACCCCTAACCCTAGCGAATGTGGAGGGGTGACTGTATATAGAAATAACAGTTAAAATAGCTGACACTCATTCTCTTTTTGCAATCTTTACAAGCAACCTTGCAAGGGAGGTCAGTTTTATCCCTGTAAGGTAGACAGAGGAGTTGAACAACTAGCTTAAGACCAACAAGTGAATTTAGGACACAGGTGGGATTTATACCTGGGAGTTTTGCAAAGCGCTGTACATTGGGTTACCTTTGCACCAAGTTCAGAAACTCCAGCTAGTCCAAAGTATGGCAGCCCGCTTGGTTACAGGTAAAGCGATGAGTGAGTATAGTACACTGATATTAAAATCACTCCACAAGCTGCCAGTTAGTTTCCAAGCAAAGTATAAAGAGTTGGTTATTGACTTTAAAGTCCTATGTGGTTTTGGTCCAAGTTACCTGCAGAATTGCCTCCCTCCGTACAATCTGCTCCATGCACTCAGATCTTATCATAGAATCATAGAAATGTAGAGTTGGAAGAGACCCCAGGGGCCATCCAGTCCAACCCCCTGCCATGCCGTTGAGAATCCTCATAGGGCTTCATGGCTTCCAGGCCCCACACCATTTTGGTCGCCTTCCTCTGGACTTGCTCCAGCTGGACCATGTCCTTCTTGAATTGGGGTGCCCAGAACTGGACACAGGATTCAAGATGGGGTCTAACCAAAGCGGAGTAGAGGGTACCAGTACCTCCCTCTAGACACCATACTCCTATTGATGCAGCCGAGAATTGCATTGGCTTTCTTGGCTGCCGCATCACACTGCTGGCTCATGTTCAGCTTGTGGTCCATGAAGACTCCTAGATCCCTTTCACACGTACTGCTATCCAGCCACGTGTTCCCCATCCTATATTTCTGTATTCCATTTTCCCTACCTAAGTGTAGGACCTTACACTTCTCTTTGTTGAATTTCATTTTGTTATCTTCTGGGGGCCATTCACTTAAACTGGCCAGGACTAGACTGGGAACTGTCAACCTTCTCATTGGCCACCCCCAGATTGTGGAATGACCTGCTGGAAGAGATTTGACAGCAAAACACACTGTCTGAACTTTAAAAAGTACTGAAGACCTATCACTTCCAGCAGGGCTATGCAGTCAGTTTTTAACTATGAATTTTAAATTGACATATTTAAGTGCTTTTATGAATTTTTAGTATTCCAATCTATGATGTGTTTTTAGTTGTAATTTAATCTGTGTTGTAGCTGACCTCAAGCCTTTGGGAGAGACGAATTAGAAGTAAAAGTGTATCATCACCACCACCATCATCATTGTGCCAAAGTCGCTTCCACACTAGGGAATTATAGCACCGTTATTCCACTTTAGCTGCCATGGCTGCATCCTTGGATCTATAGTTTCATGAGGCAGTAGACCAGTGGTTCTCAACCTTCCTAATACCACGACCCTTTAATACAGTTCCTCATGTTGTGGTGACCCCCAACCATAAAATTATTTATTTCTTATTTACAGTGCCCCCCCCCGGCAAAGGCCGCCTCGCCGGCCAGGAATGGGGAGGGGGGCAGGCAGGGAGGGAAAGAGGAGCCGTGCGTCTCCCCTGGGAAAATCTCTGAGAACCCCCCCCAGGCTCTGCTTCTGCTTCGCTCTTGTTTCCACTGGAGGGGGCAGTGTGGGAAAAGTTTCCAGAGTGTCGACCCTGGCCGGGAGGGTGGGGAGGAATCCCAGCACCTTTGTCTTTTGCGCCAGGCACAGCTCGCCCCCCTGGAAAAGCACCACCTTGCAGCCCCCCGGCCCTTCCACAGCGCCCCCCTCGGGGGCGAGTGGTGCAGGGGCCGTGGCGAGGAGGGGGCCTGCCCCCCGTGCTGCCGCTGCCCCCTCCCCAAGCTGGCCCGTCAGATGGGAGGTTCTCCCGGTAGTGGAGAAGGGGAGCGATTTCAGTCCCTTCTGAACAGGGGGCAGGAGGACGCGAGCGCGTGGCTTTTGCTTGCGCACCACCACTCTTGCTGTGGCGATGCTGTGGCTGCACGCGCTCCCGCCAAAGAGGGCAGGAGGACACGAGCACATGGCTCGTGCTTGCACACCACCACCGAGGAGGGAACGGAGCCTAAGACCATTGGAAATACGTATTTCCCGATGGTCTTAGGCGACCCCTGTGAAAGGGTCGTTCGACCCCAAAGGAGTCGCAACCCACAGGTTTAGAACCGCTGCAGTAGAGTTTTCTGGCTAAGAATCCCAAATGCCACTTTCTAGTGCAGACATGCATTTAAAGTGAAATCAGAGTGGTATGATTGTGTGGTATGGAACAGCACCAGGCTGTAGTAATAAATACAGCTACCAGAGAGTAAGCTCCATTGAAGGGTGTGGGATTAGTTTCTAAGTAAACGCACATAGGATTGCACTTTCACTTTCTTAGCTGCTATATGAGCTGTGGCTAAGGAGATCAGGTATCCTTTTGCTAGCCTGATCTACCTCACAGGGTTGTGGGGAGGATGTCGTGGCCGTGTACTGCACCTTGAGTTCACTGAAGGAAAGATGGGATGAAGAGTAACTAAAACACCCAAACTATACCAGTCTGTTCTCCTTTCCTTCCTTTTTGCATGCTTTCTTAATCTGAATGAAACTAATCAAAATGCAACTTGATCACTTTCGTTGATGGCAGTGAGTCGTTTTAAGCAACGTCGCTTGACAAGCATTGACTGTGAAGCTTTGAACCAGAGTCGAGAAGGCACCTCGCCCTTGACGCAGCCTTTTAGCCAAAGGCGAAGAGGCAGCCGAGACACCAACAGAGGCCTCTATCCCACGTACCGGACAAAGAGGCATCAAAGAGGTACAACACCCTCTTGAGACTTTAACCTCCTTAGCAGCTGTGCATCCGATTTCCTGGTTCAATTCAGATTTTCTGATTTGGATTTCAGGCCTCGCTCGTATAGGTTGACAATCACAGGCAAGATTCATATATGTAAAAATGCTCCACAGGCCTTGTGTTACCTTGAAAAGGTATGCTCATTTATGCATGCTATTAGTCAGCATGGTGTAGTTGTTTGAGTGCTGAACTAGGAGTTTGGGTGACCAGGTTTGAATCTCTGCTCAGCCATGGAAACCTACTGGGTACGTTGAGCAAGTCATACTTTGGATGGCAATGGCAAACCCCCTCTGATTAAATCTGGCCAAGAAGATATTTACGTATTTGCCAGCGTATAAGATGCACCTCATTTTAAAATGTTACTTTCTGGGGAAAAAAATCCCTAGTTTTAAAAAAAAGAAAAAGCATTGTTTCTTTTGATAGCCATGTTTAAATATTTGAAGGGATGCCATGTAGAGGAGGGAGTGGACTTGTTTTCTGCTGCTCCAGAGACCAGGACAAGGAGCAATGGGTTCAAGCTGCAGGAAAGGAGATTCCACCTGAACCTCAGGAAGAACTTCCTGACAGTCAGGGCTGTCCGGCAGTGGAATATGGTGCCTGGGAGTGTGTTGGAGTCTCCTTCTTTGGAGGTTTTTAAACAGAGGCTGGGTGGCCATCTGTTGGGAATGCTTTGATGGGTGTTACTGCATGGCAGGGGGTTGGACTGGATGGCCCCTGGGGTCTCTTCCAACTCTACATTTCTGTGATTCTATGATTTTGCCCCTCTTCCCCTCCATTTTGCAAAAGAAGGGGAAGGAGGGAACTCCAAGGTCAGGGAAAGAAGGTTCCTAGGGTCTTTCCTCCCCCACCCTTTCTCTTCTGGTTTGCAGGGGAAGGGAAAAGAAGGAGCTCCGGAGGGGCAAGAGGAAAGCTGCACAAACTTTCTTTACCCCGCCCTCTGGAGCTACTTCTTTTTCCTTCCCATGCAAAAGGGAAGGGGAAATAGGGGAAGCCTTGTGCAAGGCTTCCTTTCCCCCTCTGGAGCTTCCCATCCCTTTCCAGTGCATTTTGCCTTTGTGCTGAGAACTTAAATGGTAGCAAAATGCATAGGAAAAAGGGTGGTTTTTGCCAGTGTATAAGACCCACCAGCATATAAGACACACCCTATGTTTGAATGTTATTTTTCAGGAAAAAAAGTGCATCTTTTAATGGCTACAAATACGATATTTATAATAGGATAGCCGTAAGTTGGAGTTAATGGGAAGGCATAGCACAGCAACAACAAATTAGTGTACCAGTGGCTTGACCCTTTGGGCTTATTGAGGGAAACAAGATGATAAAGCGTCTAGAAACACAGGAATGAGTAAGGGACTGGGGTATGCTTAACTTGAAGAAGAAATGATAGAGAGGTGACATGAGATCCACCTTCCACTATCTGAAGAACTGTCCTGTGAGACATGGACCAAGCTTGTTTTCTGCTGCTCCAGAGACTGCACCGTTAAACAATTTGGATTCAAGTTACAGTCGGCCCTCCACATTTGCTGGGATTAGAGGTACAGGACCCCTGCAAAAGTGGAAGAACTGCAAATATCAAAGTGTGTGTGTGTCTGTGGGAAGGGGGCCAAAGCATGGTGGGGAGAATGGGCACCCAGTGTCCAAACCAGGTCAGGGAAAGGAGAGGGCAAATGGGTGGGTTGGCACGGTGGCCCTATAGTTTCTCTCTTGCCCATCTCCTCTTTTGGGGGACATTAGGAGAGGGTTTATCATGCTGAGAAATCTGGCTGCAATCTGTCTTTAGCTGGCCAGGTAACAGCTGATGGAGGAAGAAGAGGACCAGAGGAAGATCTTTAATGGGCTAGCAGCTTGATTGGAGCTGCTGAAAGGGAAAGTTCCCCTAGAAAAGAAGCACTTGGTGGGGGGCAGGAGTTGGAAAAACTTGCAGATAATCAAATCTGTGAAAGTTAAACCTGCAAATGTGAAGGGCCGACTGTACAAGAAAGAAGATTCATGCTAAGCATTAGCAAGAACATTTTAGAGGTAGTGTTCAGCAGTGAAAGAGACTGCCTTGTGAGTTGGTGGACTGTGCTTCATTTTTAAAGGGAGGTGGATGGCTGCCTGCAGGGATGCTTTGGCTTGTTTTCCTGAATTGGCAGGCATTTGGGTTAATTTACTATTGGGCTCCCTTCTAACCCTACAGTCCCAAAGTAACCTCTCCTTCATCTCAGTGACATTTCATAGGACCACTGGGATGGAGACAAGACTAAAGTGTCCTCCTGCTTGGTGTGTGCATCCCTTTGCAGGCCCCACTGAATGTGAAAGAGGTTGTGGTATCTCTGTCACACACAGATGTACACCCATGTCCTCAGAACAAGATAGAAAATAATACACAGATTGAGCCTCCCTTATCCAGAAATCTGAAACTCTTGCCAGTACTGCAAGCCAAAAGGTTGTGAGTTCGATCCTGCCTGGCTCCAAGGTTGACTCAGCCTTCCATCCTTTCGCAGGTCGGTAAAATGAGTACCCAGCTTGTTGGGGGCATGTATAGAAATGTTTCGAAATACATGCTATTTGTAAGTTGTTCGCCGCCTCGATCCATATGGAGAGGCGGGATACAAATAAATAAAATAAATAAAATAAAAACTCTCCAAAAACCAAAACTTTACCACCAGCTGCCTGCTTCCACCTTTGAGGTGACAACTGTGGAGGTCCGGCTCAAGGTAGAAGTGGGCAGCTGGCTGGCTCCCCAAAGGGAGGAGAGAGAGGCTGGAGAGAGACGCAAGAGATGGGTGGCTATGCAGAGAGATGTGAGGATCTGTGAAATGGCAGGAGGTGTAAGACATGAGGCTGGAGAGAGATGGAGAGCTGAGAAAGAGACCAGAGACACTTAGAAGGATTATTTATTGACCACTCTCTCCTCTGGCTCTGTTCTTTGTCTTTACTTAGACAAGGCCGCACAAGAAAAAAAAGAGAGAGAGAATATTCTGGCAGAAGGTCAAGGGAGGAAAATCAGTGTTTAATCTTGAGTCCAATCTCCATATCTCATTATGTGCATACCTGAAAGTACAGGTATTCCAAAAAATCCAGAAAAATCCAAAACACGGAACACTTCTGGTCCCAGGCATTTTGGACAAGGGAGGCTCAGCCTATACCTAACAGCAATCTAAAAGCTTGTTAGCTGGAGACTTCTGTAATTTTCTCTTTCTTTCTGCCTTGGAAGGTGGTGTAGGAACCGGTCACCAGAGTATCATCTCTGACTACTTCAAAAACATCAGATCTCAGTCCTCAGGATGTCGAGATAACATGTCGACAAGCAACCAAATCAAAGCTGAGGAACCACTCGAATCTTTGTCTATTCAAGATGAGGATTCTTGCTCCCTCCTTGATGGGTATTTGGAACCCGTAGTTCCTAGAAAACGGCCATGTTTCTCCCAGAACATCAGCAACTGCCATTTGGATGGGGGCCAGTGGGAACAGGATGATCAGCTTTTGCTGGAGAGGGTCTCTGAGGGTCCTTCAGGTGACAGAAGTGTCAAACAAGAAGCTGACAATATCGAGATTGACCCACTTCCCGATGCCTGTTTTGGGCTCTTTGGGACTCCACGTTGGCAAGTGCCACAAGGACGCATCGATCAGTTGCCGGATGAAGTCCTTCGGGAAATCTTTGCCCTTGTGCCTGCTGTTGATCTCTTTCAGAACCTCAGTCTGGTGTGTCATCGTTGGTGGCAGATCATCTCTGACCCTCAAGTAAGCTACATCTTATGCCAGGGGTGGGCAGCATGCAGCCTGTGGTCTGTATGCGGCCACCATTCTTTTATTGTTTAAAACCATGGACCTCTGCTAGACTCTCTCCTTAATGAAATCTTCTGAGAGGCTCTGAAAAGTAGAATGACTTCTTTTGGAAACAACAAGGGACAGGGCTATGGCTTAGTGTGGGGCTGGGCAACGGTTGAAATTTAGGGGGCTGTACTGCCCCTCATGGCCTTGGGGGATGTTCCCCCAAATTTCCTATCGGTACAGTTGTTTTCCTTCCAGATGCACCCAAGTGACATACTGGGTCATTGCCCATTGGAGAAAATGATCTCTCCTGACCTAGGCCATTTCTGCACTACACTGTGATATTGCTATTATTCCACTTTTAACACCCTATGGAATCTGGGGGTTTATAGTTCAAGGAAGAGTACTGAGAATTCTCAGCCAGAGAGCTCTTTGGCCTCAGGAGACTTCAAACCTCAGAATCCCACAGGATGTTGAAAGTAGAATAATAGCACTATAACAGTATAGTGCGGAAATGGCCCTAGAATAGCCTGAGGATGGGGCAATGTTGTGAAATGGCCCCCATATCTTCTATAGGACATTAAAGGGCATTTCAGAGCAAATATTTTTGGTGGTGCTCTGAGCCTTAGAGCCTCAAAACTAGCTTTGGGGAACTGTGTGTTCCCCAACTCTGCTTCTTTGCAAATGTGTCCATTTCAGGGGTTTTGTTTTTTTCTTTGCCCCCTCTCCAAATATAACCCAGAAAAATGAACTGTTGGTCATTTGCAAATTTGAAAAATCCCTCAAAAATGATTTTTATTTTATTTTATTTTTATTTTGTGCAATAGTGCTTGTCACAGAAATTCCCGGAGCGACAATATTGGTCTACCCTGCCTTGCATGTCTGTTGACTTGCAGCCTGCCATGCCAGAAAAACTCACCAATTCTCTACTTGACTTAAAAGCATCAGCTGTGTGCTCTGAACAGTGTAAAACCATGCCTGATTCCAGTTACTCTACGATGAGGATGATTGCTACTGCTAACAATTTTGTGCACATTCAGCCTTTCCCAAAACTGGAACTCAAGGCAGCTTACACATGAAAAAAATTACAATTAAAAACAAGAAAAAAGTGAGAGTTAAAACTGAGTTGAACTGTTAACCATGTTAATACATTCTAAGATGATTTTTTTAATTTTAAAATTTCCATGATGCATTTCAAAACAAAACCGCCCTTTGTTAAAAGCCTTAAAAGCCTTCATGTCTAAAACCCTGTCTGAATAAATAAGTTTGTGACTGCCAGTGGAAGGACGGCAAGGAGACGGCCATTCTAGCCTACCTAGATAGGGAGTCCCAAAGTGTCAGGGCAGCCACCGAGAAGGTCCTATCTTGTGTTCCCGCCAGCCATATCTGTGAAGCTGGAGAGATAGATAAAAGGCCCTTCCTATGGATCTGAGGAGCTGAGCAAGCTTATATCAGGAGTTGTAGTCTGTCAAATAGCCTGAACCTAAGACCTTTGTGGCTTTAAACCCACTGGGTGACCTTGGACGAGTCACACTGTCTCAGCCTCAAGAGGAAGGCAAAGGAAAACCTCTGACCCTGAAAAAAAAACTGTGATAGGCTCACCTTAGGGACCCCATAAGTTGGAAGCGACTTGCACACAATAACCAAAGATCATAACCTGAAATGAATGGAATAAGCTATTTATTGAATCTTGGGTTGTCTATGAGAGCTGTTCCTAGTAGATTATGTCTGTAAATCTGATGCCATGATTGCCCAGGGTCTGTCTAGTTTCAAAGATGCTTTGACCACTTGCTTTGGCCTTTCAGTTCATTCCATGGAAAAAGCTGTACCATCAATACCTGAAGGCAGAGGCCCAAGCTTTGTTGTCCATCAAGGCAATTCTGCAACGGTACAGCCTAAGCTGGGAGCAGAACCAATGCATGCTAGGATTTATCCGGTGAGTTGTTCTTTTCAGATAGCGGTACAATGATGAACTGGCTGCATTGTCTGGTTTACTTACCTCTCATAATTTATTTTTATCTCTCATGCTTTGTTCTTTCTATGGAACAAAAGTTGGTTTTCAAAGCTGATGTTTTCAAATTATTTTAGATACACAGGACAAGGAGCAATGGATTCAAGCTGCAGGAAAGGAGATTCCAGCTGAACCTCAGGAAGAACTTCCTGATGGTCAGGGCTGTCCGGCAGTGGAATATGCTGCTGCCTCAATGGAGTGTGGTTGAATGTCTTTTTTTTTTTTTGGAGGTTTTTAAGCAGAGGCTGGATGGCCATCTGTCGGGAGTGCTTGTGGATGTTCCTGCATGGCAGGGGGTTGGACTGGATGGCCCCTGTGGTCCCTTCCAACTCTACATTTCTATGATTCTATGACAGTAAATTCAGTAGCATGAACCAGCAAAAGGTAATAAATGATGTAAATCAATAATATACCTAACAAAAGATGTGCGGTAGGAGTTCAGTGGGGCAAAGGTAAACCGTATTATTATCTGTGTAATAATAATTTGCCAGACATGAATGGAATTTAGTAACTGAAGGACAACAGCACATTTTAACTTTTATGTTTTGTGAGTTTTAACTATGCTTTTAAAATCTTCTGTAATTGTCCTTGTCTCCTGACATAGGAAGAAGGTGGAATAAATAATAAAAATAATAATGGTGATGATGATAATCAACATATTTAAAAATAATACAGGTTGACCATCCCTTATCTGGAAATCTGAAAGTCTCCAAAACCCAAAGCATTTGCTGCCAACCGCTGTCATGTCCTGGGTTACTTGCTCTCACAAACTCCACTCAGAGTTTCAGGCGGAAATGTTTATTTGGAGAAAAGCAAGCAAGACTACTGCGTATAGGATGGCTACAAAGAATACAAAGTTGTCATGCAAATTTAGGGACTCACACCAGTGACTGGAGAAAGTCACACATGTCACATCACTCCACCGGCACAGGTGTTTTCCCAGACCTTCCTTTATTTATGTATCTTTCATCCTTAGAGCAGGCTCAAGTTCCTGTCCCCTTATCTTTGCATTGCCAGTTCCCATAACACTTTCCCAGCCATTTGCATTCGCCCATTTAATCAGCTTCCCTCTTGCCTGGATACAAAGCGACATTGAAAAATACAGCAATTAACCATCTGGTGCCCTGGGATGCTTTAACCGTTCCAACTGGATATGTCATTGTAAGCAGGAATAGCAACTGATACATGGCGTTGACTCAACGAGCTGTAGTCTTATTTGATCTATCAAAGCAATTCTGTTGCATACACTACGGTATACACACAATAGGAACCACATATCCTGATGGCTTCCCACCTGCAGCTTTGAGATGGTGGTGGCACTCCTGCTTGTTCGTCTCTCAGATCTTCAGTCTCTCTCTGCCACCAGCCACCCACTTCTGCCTTTGAGGCAGTGGCTGCGGTGCTCCTGAGATCTGAGAGAGAAATGAGCAGGAATGATGTGGGGAGCTGGTGGCAAAAAGAGAGAGGCTGAGGATCTGTGAAACGGCAGGAGGGGTAGATTTGCACTGAGCACTGTGCTTGGATTCCCATCATTTCACAGATCCTCAGTGTTTCTTCAGTCTCATGTCTCATACACAAGTAGCAATGAGACGCGAGGCTGTTCCGAAAAGGTAACTGTATTCCAGAATGTGGGGGAAAAATGAAATATGGAACACTTCTGGTCCCAAACATTTTGGATAAGGGAGGCTCAACTTGTAATAATCGTAATAATGATACTACCATTACTAGTAGTAATAATATAAAAAAGCAAGCATCCTGAATTTCTGTGTTGGCAAACTTCTTTCCTGACTTGGAAAACATTGTAAGTGCAGATAAAGACACTATGTTATTAACCTCTTTAAGGCAGAATATGATGCAGTAAGAGATACGTCTTACTGCAGGGCTTTCCAAATGGTGTGTCACGGCATATTAGTGTGTTGCCTGCAGTGTGTAGATGTGTCGCTTCCCTGGGCCAAGAAACACTCCCCCATCCAAGCCTAGCCTTCTGTCACTGCTTTCGCCAGGGTCTTTCCTTGCCAAGGGAACAGCAATAGGCCAGGATCGGGTAAAGGGGCTGCCTTTTCCACTGCTTCCACTCTTGGCAGGGTCTTTCCTCATACATCTCATTAAAATAATAAGCAATAACGGGTTTTATTCAATTTTTTAAATTTCTTGCACATATTTACATATTTTAGTTATACATTTCCAAGATGGTTGTCATTTATATTTTTATACATTTCCTATATTTTTAAAAATATATGAAAGGTTTTCATGAGATATGTTGTATCCCCTTACATTTCATTATCACAATTTATGTATGTGTTTGTATCTCTTACAAGGGGTTAGATTAACCTCCGGTTTGCAAGTAAAACTCAATTACTGTGTCGTGAAATGATGCATGTCTAAAAAGTGTGTCAGCAGCATGAAAAGTTTGGAAAGCTCTGTCTTACTGGGTCGTATTTTGTTGATGTGAGTCAGGGAACATGTGCTCCTTCATGCATAACTCCCATCAATCCCAGTTGGCACAGCAGTCTTAAAACTGTCTGATCCCTTTCCTCTATTTTCTTTTGATTTCCACGCAGGTGTGTGGCTTCCATCAAAATGCATCGCTGTAGGGACCCTGGGGCCATCCTGGAATGCTTGAAAAACCACTCTCTTTTCCCCAAAGCAGAAATCTGCATTGCCAACAGGCTGCCTGACCTGCACAGCTCCAAAGCTGAAGTAGGTCCAGTGTTTTAGAAACAGGGTTGTACTGAACGCCTTGCTGCTATTATTATTTTTATTTATTATTTCTTCCTTGCCTCTCCCTGTAGATTAAGGTGGGGAACCACAACGATTGGAAACGTAACACCTCTTAAAAGAGCATATAAAGCTGATACATATTAAAAGCAATCAATACCTACTTTAAAATTCATACTTTAAAAATCATCCTGATGGGGTCTATTGGAAGAAACCAGTTGTTGCTGCTGTTGTGTGCCTTCAGGTCATTTCTGACTTATGGAGACCCTAAGGCAAACCTATAATAGGGTTTTCTGGTCATTATGCTGTTTTTAAACTCAGACAACATGTCCAGGTGAAGAATCTCTTCTGGCAGGTCGTTCCACAAACTGTGGGCAACCAAAGAAAATGTAATTTGGGTAACACTTGTTGGTCTAATTTGGGCTGATTGAAATAAATGTCCCCAGAGGTATGGATTATACAGGAGAATAATACTGGTGTTCTCCAGTTTTTGTAAACTCATTTTTCAGCATTCCGCACTTTCAGTGGTTGTAATTTACAGACATGCTCCGTTATATCAATGAGGAATCTGCTCTTTTGTCAGTTCTTCTTGTCTATGGAGACCTGTTGGGGGTGGCCTACACATGCACACGCTGCTCGCAGAGTGAGCTGAGGGGTTAAAAAAGGTGCCAAGCACACTGAGAGACTTTCCAAGCAGTGCACACAAGGTCCCAAATGAGCCTCCATAATCCACTCATGTTCCATACAGGAAGAAGACCGGGTTCTGCTTTCCAGCCATTTCTACTTTCTGACAGTGTTCTGGTCCCTAATCTGTCAGATAAATGGGGAATTTCTGTAATTGGGCTGGTTGTTTTGCAGTATTTCCATTTTCATCCTGCGCATGTTGTTGCTGTCTTAAATTTTAGGAGGTCATTGGAAAGCAAGTTTGTATGCTGGGAGCATATACCTTTTTCTCCAGTTCTGTACTTGCCATTTTGGCCTGCTGTTTGGTCTTTGCCTTTGGTTGATGGACTTCAGGGTTTGGGTTAGGAAACAGGGAGAGCTTTCTCTTTGTAAGAGTTATTTTTGCAACTCTTAGATGTGTTGTTAGTGTACAGTTGGCCCTCCACGTTTGTGGGTTTAACTTCCACAGATTTGATTGAGAGTTTATCCAATCTCTGCCCCCCCTCCCACTTCAGGTGCTTCTTTTCCAGGGGAACATTCCCTCTTTGGTGGCTCTGAGCAGGCCACACAGCCCTTTAAAAAAAAGTCTCTACTCTTCTTCCACCACTGGCCACTGCCTGGACAGCTAAGGATGGCTCACAGCCTGATTTCTCAGCACCACAAGCCCTCTCCTGATGCCCCCCACACCCAAGGAAGGAGTGAGGAAGTATAGGGCGACCATGCCAGCCTATTCACTTTCCCTATGCTTTCTTTGACTTGCTATGGACCCTGCATGCCCATTTTCCCCACCGTGTTTCAGCCCCCTTTGCACAACACACACACTTATTTTGATATTTGCAATTTTTCCACTTTTGTGGGGTCAGGTACTCTAGCAAATGTGGAGGGCTGACTGTATATGGAGGCAGGCAGCCCAGGGAGCCACAAAGATATGAATGTTTAAGATACAAACCTCATGCCTTGGGGCTGAATGTGGTCCTCTCAGATGCCCCAGAGGGCCCTGCTGCTTTCTCTGTGACACTGTTGTCTATTGGCTTCCCAGCTTTTTTTTTTTTACTGCTTTCTATTCTAATAAAAAAGTTGAAATCCACCCCCTAAAGCCTAGTTACTAGCACAACAAGTTATAACCTAAACTTGGCTGGTGTTTTGGCTCTGCCCCCTTTGCCCCCTCTCATGCTTGGAATGCAGCCCCCTGAAGCCTACTTGAGATCCAGTTTGGCCCTCAGGGTGAACTGTGTAATCCTCCAGGTGTTGTTGAGTTGCAAACCCCACCAGTCCCTAGCCGACATTAGCCAGTGGTGAGGAATGTTGGGAGGTGCAGTCCAGCAACATCTGGCAGGCCACACAAGTTCTCACCCTGGAGAAATCAGTCTCCCTCCAAGCCTCAGTTTACTGATCTGTGTTAGACTAACAAGGGCTGCTGAAGTAAAGTATTTGTCTTGCCTTGAATGCTCAGAAACCACAGTGTAAAATGTGAAATGTTGTTAATTCTGGGCGTGAGTTTATCCATCCATGTTGGAACTGGCCCTGCATCGTTCCATGGATAAACCCATTTCCAGATCCCCCTCTGCATTAATCTCTTTTTTCTTTGTCCTCTCCAGGCGCCCTACGCTTGGGCTGTGATGTCTACCATTGTTCTCCTCTCCGGGAGTGTCCGTGACATCCAAGAACTGGTGGCCTGTCTCAGGAGGCCCAGCTCTACCTTGTCTCCAACAGACATCACAGAGGCCCTGTATTGCACGGCCACTCTCCTCTATGCCATGCGGGAGAATAAGATCCGTCTCAGTAACAGGTATGTCTGCCTAGAGGACCGGGGCGGGGTGTCTCCCAATGGGCGAAGCTTGAAAAAAGTTCCCAGAACCTCACAGTTAGCATGACTGCAGACTGCATTGGCTTGGGGAGGGGATGATTACATATGAGACTTTTAAAAAAGAAACTTTTCTTCTACAAATGGGGGCAGGGTAGAATTTGTGGTGGTACATGAAATAAATAAAGTCTTTGGACATTTATGGACACCAGTGCTTCTCAAGCTACCTGATGTACTGGACTGGTGATGTACCAGGGACCAGTACTATATTTGTGCTTTTGACTGCTTCTGTTTCTTTCTTCCTGGAAGCTAACCATGGATTGGCCGCCCATGGTTTGCAGATAGGCAGTGGTCCACGGGTGATCACTTGGAAAGTAACACTGATGTACGTAACAGCTGTCATATGCTGAGGTTTAAAGTCAGGACTGAAAGGAAGAGAATCAACTCATTTGAAACATGGTGTTAGAGGAGAGTTGAGTGGATACCACAGACTGCCAAAATGACAAATGAATGGTTCCAAGAGCAAATCAAACCTGAACTCTCCTTAGAAGCTTAACTAAATCTCCTTAGAAGATTGACTAAACAATGGCTATCCTATTTTGGACACAAGCATGACTCATTGGGAAAGGTGATGCTCAGGAAAGTGGAAGGTCAGAGGAAAAGAGGAAGGTCACATTATAAGTGGATGGAATTCATCCAAGAAGCCCTGGCTGCCCTGAATTTGCAAGATCTGAGCAGGGCTTTTGATGACTGGGGCACTTCAAGTTTTCCCATTCAGAGGGTTGTCATAATTTCACATCAGTGATGTGATGATGTACAACGACAACAGTAACAACAAAGCTCAGAGCAAGATTTCATGGAGTTTAAGACCATCCAAAATGGCTGCTAGCCAAGATGGGTGTATTATCACTAGGAGTATAAGAGTTCAGATGCCTTTCAAAGTCAGCTGCTGAAGAATGCAACTGGGAGGATGCTGTTTCGTTCATTGCCTGTTTATGGGTTTCTCAGACACCTGGCCACCTGTGCGAACAGAATCCTTCACCAAACTTGGCCTTTGGACTAATCGAGAAGATGTCTTTCTGTATTGTTAAGCTGTAGGGGTTTGAGGAAAAGCAGTTTCAGGCATCCAAAATCAGAGGGTTCGGTGCTGTGTGCAACCATGGGACTCTCTCTCCCTACTCATGAAGAACATTGTGGCCAGGTTTTCACATAACAGTAAGCTAGGTTATGGTTATGGTAGTCATCATTTCCAAACCTGTCTCCACAAACTGTTTTGCTACCACTTGCAAGCCATGATTAAAACTTGGTTTGTTGCTGACTTCCAAACTGTAGCTTGTTCAAACAGTGGCTTGTTGTGATGTCCACATCTGCAACTGTGGCTTGTTCCTGGCTTGTTTTCTCCAGTTTTCCACCCTCAAAACAGGAGATGGCAAAAGGATGATGGAGAAAGAAATACTATTCTTTTCCAGGACAAATAAAAACGTTGATCAGGAATTTTTTGCAGGGAGGAGTGTTATGTATAGGGTTCAAAGAAAAGTGTTAAAAATGATCGTGTAGTTTTTTTATTCAAATTAGCCCAAGGTCCACCTCAGCCGTGAGTAAGTCAACCAGTATCTCTCCCACTAGTATTTTGGGAGAGTGTTTTGGCGGTTCACATCAGCCTCAGCTAGCACAGCCAATGGCCAGGAATTATGGGAACTAGACTCCAAAATATCTCAAAAGTATCAGGTCATCCACCTGACCTAAGCCTATGCCAGTTCAATTGAGTCCAATTGGTAGCAGCTGTCTCTAGTACCTTGGGTGAAACTTATTCCAAGCTTTGCTGAAACAGTTGAAATAGGGAAGCCAGGAACTGAATATGGGATCGTATGGGGGCAAAGAAGATGCTGTAGAATAGTGCTAGAGATCTGTGCTCTCGCTTTGCTATCTTTCATCAGGAGTCTTAGCTGCTCCATCGTGAGTCACAAGTACAGAGAGACTGCGGAGAGTTAATTGCCAATTGGAGCTAATGATACTGGGCTCAGAGGACGGATGCTCTGGCTTGACTTCCTGTGTTCATAGGCAGATCCATCCTCTGAAGTCCCACAAAATACAGCTTTCTCCATTATGTTTAGGGCAGGGATGTGCAACCATGTCAGGACTCGGGGCCATTTTTGTGCTCCTGGGATCTTCCAGGGGTGGGGCACAAAGACCTGTCAAAAATGCCGAAAAATCTTCAAACCAAACCGGAACTAGAAATGGCTGGAAATCCACTTCTGGTTTTGATCAAAAGAATGTTTAAAAACCAAAAAAACCAAAAATCACATGCAACAGTACAGGTGGACCCTTGTTATTGTGTGCCTTCCAGCTGATTTCAACTTACAGCAACCCTGAAGGATTTGCTTGGCAAGATTTCTTCAGTGGAGGCTTGCTATTGCCTTCTGAGGCTGAGAGAGTGTGACTTGCCATTGGGTTTCCATGACTGAGCGGGGATTCAAACTCTCATCTCCACAGTCATAGTCAAACCACTGTACCATGTTGGCTCAGTGGGGGCTCAACAATCTATTTAAAAGGTGGGTTATGACTCCTTGAGACTCCTAGGAGAGACAACTCTCCCTTTTCTTTGTCCAGGAAAAAGGTAGTCTGTGGAGTCAGGAGGGACTGAAGGCCAGACAAAAACAGCCGTAGATAATAATAATATGGCCCAACACCACAATTTCCTCACCTTGGCTCACGGCATTCATGTCCTGCCCCTGCCAAATAAAAGACCATATTAGAGATGCTGCTACGGAGCCCGTATGATTTATCTTCTGTCTCTTTCCAGGATTCACTACAATATTTTCTACTGCCTTTATCTCCTGGAAAATTCGAACTGCATCCCAGTTGTCACTGCGCCAGAACCAGCCGACCCCAGCTACGGAAGAGGCTTTCCGAACAGGTACTGCCTTTTAAAAAGTTATGGTAAAAGAGAGACTGTGAAATCTGCAGTGATTTTGTGGGCACAGAATATTGGGCATTCAATTCAATTCGATGAATGGGAACAGAGCTGGAAAAGGACACAAAAATTTACAACGGCTCAGAATCTCAAAGAGAACTATTTTAAAATGTTTCACAGATGGTACATGACACCAGACAAGTTAAAAAAGATTTACAACCCAGGTACAGGAATGTGTTGGAAATGTCAGAAAGAGGTGGGAACAATATTTCATATGTGGTGGTCATGTCCCAGGGCAAAGAAATATTGGAGTGAAATACATAAAAAGATGTGTGAAATACTGAAGGTTCAATTTGCAAAAAAACCTGAATTTTATTTGTTAAACATGACAAATGTTCTTGAGAATACTAACATTAAGAGGCATTGGAGATTAATATTGTACATGATAATGACAGCTCGAACTGAATATGCCAAATTGTGGAAGTCTCAGCAAATATCCACAATTGAACAATGGTGGGGGACATTTATTGAGAATAGAAATGCGGATATTATTTCACAAAGATTAAAGGGGAAATCGGATGATCAGATAAAAGCAGAATGGAAAATTGTAATGGCTAATTGCTGGGAACTGCCAAGTGAAAAGGTCTAAATTATGATTGAAATTAAAGAGGAATAACTGTAACATAACAGGAGTTGATGAGAGAAATGCAAGATCGAGCATGTAAGATGAATATTATTTATTTATTTATTTATTTGTATCCTGCCACTCCATATGGATCGAGGCAGCGAACAACTTACAAACAGCATGTATTTCGAAACATTTCTGTACATGCCCCCAACAAGCTGGGTACTCATTTTACCGACCTGCGAAAGGATGGAAGGCTGAGTCAACCTTGGAGCCCGGCACGATCGAACTCATAACCTTGTGGCTGCAGTACTGGCATTTAACCACTGCGCCACCAGGGCTCCATAGAATTGTGAGGCATAATTTTTTTATATGTGAGTAGATATCTAGAAAATGAAAACTAGATCAGAGTGGAAGAACAAAAACATTGCATGTAAAAGTACAATTTGAGATGATTTTTTTTTTTTGCGAAACTTAATAAAATTATTTTTTAAAAAAGTTATGGTAAAAGAGGAAGTGAACTGTGGTTGACTCACTAGATGGCTGCACGCTTAGCATTTGTACCCTTAAGGAATGTTCCCACGTATGTCTGCTGCACAGGAAAAGAGGAGCTGATAGCAACGTAAGTCCTTTTCACTCATTTTCCTTAATGTAAGGATTTGTGGCTCCTGTCATATATATGCATTAATATATGTATTAGTATAGCTGCAACAGATCAAATAGGGCATTGCTTGCTAAAGCACTATTAGTATCTCCTTTGCTAATTGCTGCCTTCAAAGTATGTATCCGATTGAAACTTTTAAAGTATCTCAAGGCTCCAAATAGTTAATTGCTGTAATTTTCAATGTCATTTTGTATCTGGCAAGAGGAAGAAGATCAAAAGTGGGGAAAAGTAAAGTAGGAGGAAGGTGTTATGGGAACTGGCTTTTCCATAGATAAAGGGACAGGAGCTGTGTTTGTTCCCATGATGAAAAATATGTAAATAACTGTAAGCCTGGGGAAATGCCTGTGCTGGTGGGGTGACTTGAAATTTTAAAAAAATAATTGCTATATGTGGCAAAATTTGTAGGACAAGGTATAAACTGTGTAACCAACTTAGATGCTTTAGTCTCAGCAATTTTTGTGAAAGTTGCTGTGCTGCTTGCTTTTCTTAAAAATAAACACTTCTGTTTGAAGCTCTTGAGTGAAGGTTTTGAGAGCAAGCTGTCCAGGACATGCGACTTGTGTATATAGGAGTTTAATGGACAGAGAGTGAGACGGGCAGTGCTCCTCTCCTCCGAGTTGCCTGTTTTGTGTAATATCTGAAAAGGCAGTTAATTAATGAACATAGGCATTTTTTTTCCCAGATGCTGGGCAAGCATGCTGATGCTGTGAGTAGGACTGGAGAGGCGCACTAACTTGGAGAGTGGGGCTGCCTACCCCCTTTATTTTGGCCCACAGGTTCATTATATGTATAGATGGAGAAATGTAGGAATTGGAGGAATCGGTGGCGCAGTGGTTAAATGCCAGTACTGCAAGCCACAAGCCACAAGGTTGTGAGTTTGATCCTGCCGGGCTCCAAGGTTGACTCAGCCTTCCATCCTTCCGTAGGTCGGTAAAATGAGTACCCAGCTTGTTGGAGGCATGTATAGAAATACATGCTATTTGTAAGTTGTTCGCCGCCTCAATCCATATGGAGAGGCGGGATACAAATAAATGATGATGATGATGATGATGGTGATGGTGATGATAATAATAATATATTGCCAAAGGCAGCCTTCTACATGCTTGAGATGCTTTTGAACATTCTGTGGCGTTCCATATATTTGGCTGATTGCTGCACTCACATGAGGGACACAACTTAATGAATCAGATTGTAATAGTATAACCAAAGATTGCTGCAAGAGGAACAGAATGGCCTCCAGAGATTTGGGGCTTCAGCTTCCAGAAGGCCCAGCCAGCCTGGTCAGTGGGTATGGGTTGTGGTCTCAAATGTCGGACAGGCCAAATGAAACCCAACCCTGAGCACTTTTTATTAATGGTCTGTTTTTCTTGTGGTTTTGTTTAGCAACCGTCCTGCTGTACAGCCCACGTGTGAACAACAGCAGATCTTAAATCATGCAATTGCTCCAAAGCAAGTTGTGAAGATCATGGCTTTTGCAGGTAAGGCAGTGTCATCGCAGAAGATGTCTCTGAAGTACCCCAAGGCAAATCTGTCACACTAACACCTGCAACCTTTCTTTCTCTAGCTCAACAGAGAGAAGTGTAAGGTCCTACACTTAGGTAGAAAAAATGGAATACAGAAATATAGGATGGGGGACACGTGGCTGGATAGCAGTACGTGTGAAAGGGATCGAGGAGTCTTCATAGACCACAAGCTGAACATGAGTCAGCAGTGTGATGCGGCAGCCAAGAAAGCCAATGCAATTCTTGGCTGCATCAATAGGAGTCTGGTGTCTAGATCGAGGGAGGTACTGGTGCCACTCTACTCTGCTTTGGTTAGACCTCATCTTGAATCCTGTGTCCAGTTCTGGGCACCCCAATTCAAGAAGGACATGGTCAAGCTGGAACATGTCCAGAGGAGGGCGGCCAAAATGGTGAGAGGCCTGGAAGCCATGAAGCCCTATGAGGATAGACTTAGAGAGCTGGGTATGTTTAGTCTGCAGAAGAGAAGGTGAAGAGGGGACATGATAGCCATGTTTAAATATCTGAAGGGATGCCATGTAGAGGAGGGAGAGGGCTTGTTTCCTGCTGCTCCAGAGACCAGGACAAGGAGCAATGGATTCAAGCTGCAGGAAAGGAAATTGCACGTGAACCTCAGGAAGAACTTCCTGACAGTCAGGGCTGTCCGGCAGTGGAATCTGCTGCCTAGGAGTGTGGTGGAGTCTTCTTCCTTGGAGGTTTTTAAGCAGAGGCTGGATGGCCATCTGTTGAGAGTGTTTTGAGGGTGTTCCTGCATGGAAGGGGGTTGGACTGGATGGCCCCTGGGGTCTCTTCCAAGTCTATGATTCTATGAGGATGTGGTTCTTGATTCTACTGAATGATCCGTCCTTTCCAGGCACTGGGAAGACTTCCACTCTGGTCAAATATGCAGAAAAGTGGTCCAACCTCAGATTCCTGTATCTGGCGTTCAACAAGACTATAGCTGAGCAGGGTGCCCGGGCCTTCCCTTCAAACGTGACGTGCAAGACGATCCATTCTTTGGCTTTTGCACAAGTCGGCAAGGAGTAAGTGATCAGGTTCCTTATTGTTGTGTGGCAAATTCTCAGCAGTAGGCCCTTATCATGACAGTCTGTATAACAACACAATGTACTATCGTTCTATATTTAAAAACAATATCTATACTTGGACTATATTTGTAAATGAGAACTTTCTAGCAATTTTCAATTTCAAACCAGAGCAGGTCTTTTGTAAAGCTAAGGAATCTTAGTTGCCCATTCAAGGACAGTCTTGCTCCAGATATCTTGCAGCAAAACAAGGAAAACTGATAATGCGACACCGTTGCTGGGAAAATCTGATCCTTTCCACTTACAGGTATTCCTCAGTTGATGAAGCATGTGTGTGCCTAGGTGTTACTTCTTGAACAGGAAATTTGGCACCATAGATAGCAATAACATGGAAAGAATAGGGATAGGTTCCTGCACAAAAAAGACCAGCAGATCAACATGTTTCAGCAAACTTTTTATGCAAAATTAATATTAGGCAAGTGTGAAATGAAACAACCAGGTCAGGTAAGTCTTGTATAAATAAACAAAAACATTTTGAATCTTCTAGAGACCACTTGAAAGCTTTTCCCAAAATGCACCCCAGGCTGTCTTTTTCTTTCATCTCCACTTTTCCTACAATTTCCCTTTCGGTGGTGAAACTTTATAGATCTGTCTTTTTCTACCTGCTGGGGTAGATGGTGAGCAGGCAGGCGTTTATTGATTAATTGATTGAATTTATATGCCACCTTTTCTCCTGAAGTGGGACCCCAGGTGGCTTCCAAAAAGTTAAAAAACATTAGAGGCATTTAAACAATTAAAAACATTAAAAAAAATAAGATTATAAAACTGGCAATAATTTTTAAAAACAGCTAATAAATAAGTAAAAAGCACTCTTGATCGTTCATTAAAGGCGTCCTTAAAAAGAAATGTTTTTGTCTGCCAGCGAAAGGAAAGCAGGGAGGGAGCCAGCGTAGCCTCCTGCGGAAGGGAGTTCCACAGGGTGGGAGCGGCCGCTAAGAAGGCTTTCTCCTGTATGCTCACCGGGTGAGCCTGGGATAGTAGTGAGACCAAGAGAAAGCCTTCCCCTGCAGATCTTAGGGCTCTAGCAGGTTCATACAGGGAGATATAGCTAATCTGCTTTGCCCCTTTATTTCTGTTTTGCTCTCTGCACGTGCTCAGAGTGTTTAGCTCTCTTGTTGTATGTAAGCATGCACAGCTGCAGTAGGATCACCTAGAAAAAATTCCATTCTTTCACAGGTCAAGCTTTGTTGAATCATTTACTGCATATTTGCAGTAATTAATGCAGCATTGAAAGTCTGTCTTCATTAGAGAATCTCAAAGCTTTACAAATTATTATTAAAAAGGGACTTTGAATCTGAGTCAATAAAAGACTCAGTGATTAAGTGGGCCCAAAATATAGGTTGTCCAATCGAGTTAGGCATGGGGAAAAGTATGGAAAATGGATATAAAATTCACTCCAAATTTAAATTTAAGAGAAAATTATTATAAAATGTTACATAGGTGGTATATGACTCCAGAAAGACTTCAGAAAAATAACCAAAAACGGAGATGTGAAGTGCTGGAAAAGATGGGGACTCTTTTTCATATGTGGTGGACTTGTTCTAAGGCTAAGAAATTTTGGAAGGGAATTCATGATGAAATTCAAAAAATTTCCAAAGTTAATTTTGAAATGGTACCAGAATTTTATTTATTGAATATATTGGGCCAGAACCGGGAGATTAGAAAACAGCAGAAGATATTATTGTATTCGATCGCAACAGCACGGCTGACACATGTACAACATTGGAAAGATAAAACGATATTCAGTTAGATGAATGGAATATAAAAATGTTAGATATGGTAGAGACTAAAAAATTAGCTAACTCCCTTAAGAACAAAACGGTTCAGAATGTTGAAAGAGAATGGAAAAGGGTAATGCTTTGGCTAAATCTGTAAATGTCTGTGGATTGAGTATATTGGTATTTGATAAGATATGTATAAAGGGAAGATAGATTCAACTGGAATCCTTTGATATACAGAAGCAGGGGGGTGGAATAAAAGAATTATAATAATGATATATATATTTGTGTCAATATATGCTTTTATGTACTTTAAATAATAAAAATTATACAGACACACATACATACGCACATAAAGAAAGTCTGTCTTCATTATCGTCCCAATGTCAGTGCTGCAAAAAACTTTGCAGCTGGACAGAGGACAAGAAGAAGGGGGGTTGGGCTGGGTTTCTGTAAAAAGACTTTGGCCCTTTTCACACCATACCTTGTCGCGGCAGTTTGTTTGTTTGTTTCCTCCTTCTGCAGCTACAGCCAAAAACGCAAGCTCAACACTGGCTCTCTGACCTCCTATTGGGTCAGCTTTGTCCTCCAGAACCTCGAAGGCCAGTCCCCGTTCATCAGAGCCAAGACCGTCGTGCAGACCCTCGGCACGTTTTTCGCCTCCACTGACGAATCCATCTCTTTGGAGCACACGCCCATCTGGTGCAAGAACAACCGGGGGGAAAAAGTTCTTGTGGCACCGGCAGAGAAGAAGGTGAGTGTCCATTAGCCAAGCCAGGGCCCTCGTTCCAAAAAGGACAACCAAACAGGTTGGGGGGAAGGAGCCCTGGTGGCGCAGTGGTTAAATGCCAGTACTGCAGCCACAAGGTTGTGAGTTCGATCCTGCTGGGCTCCAAGGTTGACTCAGCCTTCCGTCCTTTCGCAGGTCGGTAAAATGAGTACCCAGCTTGTTGGGGGCATGTATAGAAATGTTTTGAAATACATGCTATCTGTAAGTTGTTCGCCGCCTCGATCCATATGGAGAGGCAGGATACAAATAAATAATAATAAAAATAATAATAATTGTTGTCGGACTGCATCTCCCAGCAGCCCTTAGCCATCATAACCAGTGCTGGGACCCGCAGTTCAGAATAACATTAAAAGGTACTGGTTGAAAACAAAAACAAAAAAACCCCAAAGTCCTTAGCACTGTACAATACTGCAGTACTAAATCAGCCAAGAAGATGCAAATCCTGTGATAATATAAGTGATTTTATTTATTTATTTATTTATTTATTTATTATATCCTTTCTTTTTCCCAGTAGCGGTCCAGGGTGGTTCGTGGTATAACTTAAAATCAAATGCAGTTAAAATGATGGACAATACAATGCAATAAAATGGACGGTACGAGAGCCTGTCGATACAGACAGGCTTTTAAAAGAGAAAGTTTTTAAAATTTGGGCTAGGGGGTGCTGTAATTGTTTTAAAGAGCTTTTTAAGAATCTTTTTAAATTGCATGTTATTATTTTGTTGATGTGTACTTGTTTTAATAGTGTAACTAGCTTAATTCTATTTTAATATTCACTTTTTTTGTATGTTTTCAATTGTGTTGTTCTGTATAACTGTGAACCCCTTTGAGTCTGAATTTTGAGAAAAAGGTGGAATATAAATAAACATAATACAATAATAAGAAAGTAGTAAGAGGATGTAGCTGCTGTTGGGCAGGGACACGTGCCCTAATCAAGATGTCCCACTCTAGTATGTCTGAGTAAGGAAAGAGCATCAAACAGATTGACAGGTGTCCATCATTCTTGACAGGCATCAAGTAATTTTTGACAGGTCATAAATCAATCATTTTGACAGGAGCTGTACCCCCCTACAACTTAGAAAGAACTATATTAAAAAGATTAATTTCAAATAGTTAGAAAGGCAGTTAAGCTATACTGCGCCACCAGGGAGCCCTGGTGGCGCAGTGGTTAAATGCCAGTACTGCAAGCCACAAGGTTATGAGTTCGATCCTGCCGGGCTCCAGGGTTGACTCAGCCTTCCATCCTTCCGTAGGTCGGTAAAATGAGTACCCAGCTTGTTGGGGGCATGTATAGAAAAATGTATCGAAATACATGCTATTTCTAAGTTGTTCGCCGCCTCGATCCATATGGAGAGGCGGGATACAAATAAATAAATAAATAAAAATATAAATAATAAATACTAATGATGGTAAAAATATAACGTGGCCTAATGGAAAGACCTCTTGCAATACCCAGTTAAAAGTCTTAAGGCAGAGTTCCCTGCACGTTAGGGGGTTCTGTGTGAAGTCATGATTGAAAAAAGAAACTTCTTTTAGCCATAGATATAATGATTCTTACAGAGAGAGGTTTTCCAGAGACCCGAAAATTATTTTAAGAGTTCTGCCAGAGGAAAAAAGTTGAGAAAGGCCCATCTAAGACCTGTGTAACTAGGGAAGTCTTTGCCTGCTGGTGGAAAGAGAGGACTAGAATGGATCTATCTAATAATATATAAAAGTCAAATTTTGTTTATTTGTCTGTGTTGGGCAAGCAAAGACCTCATATGATTGGCTGTGTCAGGTGAAGACCTCATATGATTGGCTGCCTGTGAAGATTCTATGGAATCCTGGGGTTTGCAGTTTTAGGGAGGGGTCCTTAGAATTCTCAGCCAGAGAGCTCCGAATAGACCAGGTGCTATGCAGACGAGGCCTAGCAGCATGGAGGAGGGCAGTGTATTCCCTCAGGAACCCAGCCTCTCTGTGTTAATTAGTCTGCATACAGATTGGATTGGGGGATATGGGGAAAAGTTACACATACTGGACAAGACAGATTGAGGAATTAGAGACACAGGATCTCAAATCTTTCTAACAAGTATTACCTATGAGAAAATAAAATCCTGGGCAATGCTGGGCATATATGCTAGTTCTATATATGTCTAAAAAAAAAATGCTGACCAAAATTTGAAGGCATTACAAAGTGAGAAATGCAGACAACCATATAATAAACACCAAGTGCAATAGCATGAAGTAAAAGGCCCAGATGAAAACGAATGAGATGACAGAAAACAACAACAACAAACATTCTAGGTATATTCCTGTTTTGGCTTGTGATCTTTGGGTTGACAAACCTTTTTGGTAAAACAAGCACCTCAGAAACCTTAAATATTACCCTTAAATATAACCCTGGCTATGATGTGAGCCCTGGTGGCGCAGTGGGGAGCCCTGGTGGCGCAGTGGTTAAATGCCAGTACTGCAGCCACAAGGTTGTAAGTTCGATCCTGCCGGGCTCCAGGTTGACTCAGCCTTCCATCCTTTTGCAGGTCGGTAAAATGAGTACCCAGCTTGTTGGGGGCAATTAGCTAAAACACATTGTAAACCGCTTAGAGAGAACCTAGCTGATAAGCGGTATAGAAATATATGCTATTTGTAATGTATAATGTATTTCATGTTGTTCGCCGCCTTGATCCATGTGGAGAAGCGGGATACAAATAAATAAATTATTATTATTATTATTATTATTATTATTATTATTATTATTATTATTATTATTATTTCATTCAGTAGGCACGGTGCTACATCAAGCAGGTGGGGTGTCAACACTTTGTCCACACAGTTCCGTGCCCACTCTCTGTGTATGTCATTTGTGGAGTGGGGTATCAGGTGTGAGGAGGAGTGGCAAAGGGAAGGAGCAGGGAGGGAAGCCGGAGAAGAGAGAATTAGGTTGTCTTGGCTCAGAGGGGAGAGAAATGTAAGTGTGATCAAAAATGATATGTACCCAGGTTGCATCTACGGGGGAGAAAATGAAGGCATTGGGTACCAGATAAGAATGCCACCTTTCCCTAATGGAGTTTTCCTTCAGTCCTGAAGTTTCTAACACTGCCATAACATGTAACTTTGATTACACATCTAGGAGTACAGTTTAGGCATCTATAGGGAAAGGGCCAGGAGAAGTGGCCAAGGAGGTGCAAACACAGCAAATATGAAAGTCCTAAGCATGAAAAATTTCCAAGATCTCACTGTCTGCAATGCTAGAAATTTGAGGAAAGAGGGAAAATTTCATTCTTCATTCATTCTTCAATTTTCTTTGCTTCTGCACTGCATTAACCTTGGGAATCCATCTTCCAAGAAGTGGCGAGGGGCAGGGAAACCCACTACTGGGGACCTTTTGGCCAACCTCAGGGATCTGGAGGGATCTGCCCTGGGATACTTTGGATAGATTTAGGAACTCAGTTCTACCATTGGCTGCAATAGGATGAAGGAACCCATCCCCTAAAAGAATGGGATGTTTTGTCAAGGGAGGTGGATGATGGGATTTAAGCACACTGCACTAAATCCTCCCTCATACCGCTGCGCTCTGAGCAAAACGTGTCCGGAGGCAAGCATAAACAAACATACAGCAGAGCTAGAAAACACAGCCACAAGAAGCATGGGCAGCAGAGTGTAACATGCAGCACTAGCTCTGACTCCAAAGTACCCACCAGTAGGAACACTAGCACACAGTGTTGTCATTCAAAAATACCTGGAGGCTATTATTCTTCAGTTGCAAGATATGCATCCGTACAACAGGATTCACAGATCCTCAAACAAAGGTTCAGCATTCCATCATCACGTCAGGCAGAGGTTTGCTCGGACAGAGCTCCGGCAAGAGTCAGGGAGACCGAGAGAAAGCCTGTCAGAGCTCACCTCTTATGTACAGGGACCATGGCTGATGTAACCCCTTCCCAGGATTGCATATGACTATGACTCATCCTTACTGTCCCTTGGAGATTACTTATAGCAATAGCAATAGCATGTGTATTTCTATACCGCTTATCAGCTAAGTGCTCCCTAAGCAGCTTACAATGTGTTAGCTAATTACCCCCAACAAGCCAGGGTACTCATTCCCCAGGTGTTTTCCCACATGACCATCAAAAGTATTTTTAGTTAGGGCAAAAGTCACAGCAATCTTTTCCCAGCATGTTTTCCTCTGTTCTGGACCACTTGCTGTGTTCATTTATCACCAATAACACTTGTTTTGTAGCAGGGATGTGCAGCCATTTTTGGTAGTGAGCAAACTGTTGGGGAGGCTTGGAGTGGAAGCCAGTTCCTGCAAAGAACAGGACCTAAAAACTCTTTGGGAACCTTATGGCATCTGCTAGGTATTCTCTTTCTAAGAAGAAGAAACATCTGGCCAAAGCAGGACTCAATCCTGATGCTCCCAGAACTGAGCTGTCCCCTGCCTCGATTACATGGTGGTTGTAAAATATGAGGGGGTCCCTCTTCTGTCTAGATCTTGCCATCTTTTCCTGCTGGCATTACTCATTGCCAAGCTTTGGAAAAGCTCCTTTTTTGAGTCCCCCAATATTGACTATGCTGGTTGGGCAATTTGGGGAGTTATAAATAACATTTTTGGACTGCAACTCAAAAGCTGCTCTCTTGCTCTTTTCGGAAAAGGAAGGTGATGTTTGCATTTTGCATTTGTTTTTTCAGATCATTGTTGAAGAAGCAAACCAGATATGGAATAATATGAAAAAGTTGAATCCAACCAGGGAAATGGCATACAAGATGACTCATGATGGTAAATAGCACTCTGTGTGTGTATTGTATTTATTTATTATTTATTGGAAGAATTTGTTGCTTTCCTGCCCACCAGGGCTTCCACCATGTACACCATGTAAATGTGGTGCCCTCAGGATGTGATGGATTCCCAACTTCTTTCATCCCCAGCCGGTGTGGCTATGGTTTGCTAGGCTAAAGCAACACTGCAAATATAGAATCATAGAATCATAGAAATGTAGAGTTGCAAGAGACCCCAGGGGCCATCCAGTCCAACCCCCTGCCATGCAGGAACACCCTCAAAGCACTAGTCCACAAACTTTTTTTTTAATCTCTTCCAAGCAGACTTCACTTGCTTGTGTTGCTCATGGATAGCCTATTAGAAGTTTGGAATGGAGCTTGTGTTTGGATGTGGGGCTTTGAGCTGTCAGAGGTTGTTGTATCACAGTGTTGGGTGTGACTGAAATGCCAGTCCATCCCTGTTTCCCAGGTAGAATCACGGAGCTGAAATTGGGCCCTGAGTCAGGCTGGGAAGGAGTGAAACACATCTGCACAGACAGACAGACATTCGTACACAATTACTCTTGGCCAAGAGGGAACATCTTCTCAGCCCCTGCTGTCAGCTTGGCTGCAACAGTAGTCTGATCAGATGGACAAAGCTTTGCTGAAACTTTGGGACTTTTATAGAGCTTCCAAAGGGAGAGAGAATGCTTACAAGTTGCTTATCATAGAATCATAGAAATATAGAGTTGCAAGAGACCCCAGGGGCCATCCAGTCCAACCCCCTGCCATGCAGGAACACCCTCAAAGCACCCTCAAAGCATTTTCCCTTTGACAGATGGCCATCCAGCCTCTGCTTAAAAACCTCCAAGGAAGGAGACTCCACTACACTCCCAGGCAGCATATTCCACTGCTGGACAGCCCTGACCATCAGGAAGTTCTTCCTGAGGTTCAGGTGGAATCTCCTTTCCTGCAGCTTGAATCCATTGCTCCTTGTCCTGGTCTCTGGAGCAGCAAAAAACAAGCCCTCTCCTTCCTCTACATGGCATCCCTTCAGATATTTAAACATGACCATCATGTCCTCTCTTAACCTTCTCTTCTGCAGACTAAACATACCCAGCTCTCTAAGTCTATCCTCATAGAGCTTCATGGGTTCCAGGCCCCTCACCATTTTGGTCACCCTCCTCTGGACTTGCCACAGCTTGACCATGTCCTTCTTGAATTGGGGTGCCCAGAACTGGACACAGTATTCAAGATGGGGTCTAACCAAAGCAGAGTAGAGGGGTACCAGTACCTCCCTCGATCTAGACACCAGACTCCTATTGATGCAGCCGAGAATTGCATTGGCATAAGTAAAATAGTGGAACAGAGAACAGATACTTCTAACATTTTTCTGTAAATAAATGTTCTGAGTGAGTTATTTTGTTGACTTTTAACACAGTTCGTACAAGAAGATGGAATGGCTTGTTTAGAATTGCTTAGGAAATCAGAAACAAAACACTAAACGCTTGGAAAACATTCTATCCCCAACACAGAGAAGCCTTTGCGCTTAACACCTGTGGTGATGATATTAATACTTTGTTTGATGGTTTGCTTACAAGAGTCGTGTCTTCTTTCTAGGTTACTTGAAATTGTGGCAGCTTCAGAAGCCTTTGCTCTCTTACGATGCCATCTTTGTCGATGAAGCTCAGGACTGCACCCCTGGTGAGTTAAGATGTAAAGAATACAGTACTTGCAGATTTTCTTATCCTTGACGAGAACAGTTATCTTGGTACATTGAGAAACCCCCACAGAGAAAAATGGTCAACTGCATTTTGAGACCTTTCTTAGCAACAACAAAAAAAAAGCAAAAAAGTGAGGAAGATTAGTGGCTTTGCAACAGAAACTTGGGCTTTGTTGTTTTTTGCATAAAACTTAGCATTTGTTTTAATTTTGAAAAACAGAAAACAAAACCCAGGCTTTTGCATGAAAAGGTGTTTAAATGTGAAAAATCATTGGAAAGTGTGCAAAAACTCTCATAATCTCACCTAGTGGGGAGAAAGGGATATTTTTATTCAGTTTTGCAAGTGAGAATCAAATAAGCAATTGTTGACTGTTGGCTAACGTTGTCCTAGAAAGAGTGTGGTACAGTTTTTAAAGGAATTTCACAGTCCCCATGGAAAGGCCCCTCCTGTTCTGGCAAAAATGTTTCGTGCCTTTAAAACAGTGGTTCTCAACCTTCCTAATGCCGTGACCCTTTAATACAGTTCCTCATGTTGTGGTGACCCCCAACCATAAAATTATTTATTTATTATTTACAATGCTTTCCCCCCGGCAAAGGCTGCCTCGCCGGGCAGGAACGGGGGGGGCAGGCAGGGAGGGAAGAGGAGCCGCACGTCTCCCCCGGGAAAAAAACTCCAAGAACCCCCCCGGGCTCTGCTTCTGCTTCGCTCTCATTTCCTTTGGGGGGGCAGTGTGGGAAAAGTTTCCAGAGTGTTGACCCTGGCCGGGGAGGGGGGGAATCCCAGCGCCTTTGCCTTTTGCACCAGGTGCAGCTCGCCCCCCCCCCGGAAAAGCACCGCCTTGTGGCCCCCCGGACCTTTTGCAGCACCCCCCTCCGTGGCGAGTGGGTCAGGGGCCGTGGCGAGGAGGGGCCTGCCCCCCATGCTGCTGCCGCCGCCCCACCAAGCTAGCCTGTCAGACGGGAGGTTCTCCCGGTAGCGGAGAAGAGGAGCGATTTCAGTCCCTCCTCAACAGGGGGCAGGAGGACGCGAGCGTGTGGCTTGCGCTTGCGCACCACCACTCCTGCTGTGGTGACACTGTGGCTGCATGCGTTCCCGCCAAAGGGGGCAGGAGGACGCGAGTTCATGGCTCGCGCTTGCGCACTACCACCGAGGAAGGAATGGAGCCTAAGACTATCGGAAATACGTATTTTCCGATGGTCTTAGGCGACCCCTGTGAAAGGGTCGTTCGACCCCCAAAGGGGTCGCAGCCCACAGGTTGAGAACCGCTGCTTTAAAACCTGTAGATAAAACTCTAGTGTATTTTTGAAAAGCATGGAAGAGTTCACCTTTTGCGAGGGAACCACCACTTCCAGAATACCCCAGCCAGCATGGCCAAGAGTTCTGGGTTTTTTTAGTTCAAAAAACAAATTATCCAAAGCTGATCAGCACCACCTTCCATCTTGGGGAGTACTTGGTTGTCAACACAGTGGAAGGAATTGTGGCTTTGCTGTGGAAGGCTGGTCTCTTTTCCTCCCCACGCACTTTTTTTAGAGGAGCTGCTATTTTGGAGAAAAGAGAATGCTTTCCATACCCAATGATTTTGTGTTGTTGTTTTGTTTGTTTGTGTTTGTGGCTGCCATAAATAAATAAAATGAAAACCATGTGAAAAGTTTGGCAGTCTGAAAAAATGTGCACCATCTGCGGAAAGCAAAATTGCAGTACAATATCTGATTTTGGGAGGGCTTGGTCTGCAGCTCTCAAAATTCTCAGCCAGCCTGACTAGTGGATCCTGGGAGAACTTTTCCCAGCTGTGGGAAAGATTGTGGTTCCCAGTGTCTGGCTGGATTTTTCTCCCACTAGACCAATTTAGGAGGCTGTTGTTTTGGAAAAAAAGATGCCCTCCTCACCCACTTCCCACCTCCACACTAGTTTGTGTGCTTGTTTTCGGCAAAGAAGATGTAAAAGAAAGAAAGAAAGGACCATCCGAACATTTGACATCATTTTGGAGAAAAGACTCATCACTAATGAGATTATTTATTTATTTATTTATTTGGCTATAAAGTATAATAAAGAACAGATCCCATATAGGTTTGGCATAGCTTAGTTAATATGTCTGTAGTCAGAATGATCTGACTTGGATTTTCCATAAGGCTGAAAATCTATAAGGATTTTCCATACGGCTCTTTTTCACCCCTGCCCCCATTTGATACTTCATTCTTCCTTTCTATAGCCATTATGGACATTATCCTTTCCCAGTCATGTGGGGTGATCTTGGTAGGGGATCCCCACCAGCAGATCTACACTTTCCGGGGTGCCGTCAATGCTCTGTCTGAAGTGCCACACACCCACATTTACTACCTCACCCAGGTAAGTCTGACCCAGCATTCTTCTAGAGTTTTGGTGAAATGTTTCCCTTTCTGCTGTGGAGCAAGACACAGAATCCTAGAGGTGGAAGAGACCCCAAGGGCCATCTAGTCCAACCCCATCCTGCCATGCAGCAAGACACAAATCAAGCACTCTCTTTAACAGATGGCCATCCAGTCTCTGTTTAAAAACCTCCAAAAAAGGAGACTCCACCACACTCCATTGAGGCGTTATACGCCACTGTCAAACTGCTCTTATCATCAGGAAGTTCTTCCTAACGTTTAGGCAGAATCTCTCTTCCTATCATTTGCAGCCGTTGCTCCATGTCCTAGTCTCTGAAACAGCAGAAGACAAGTTTGCCCCAACTTCCATATGATATCCCTTCAAAAATTTAAACATGGCTCTCTTGTCACTTCTGTAGTTCCTACCCCCCTGAAATGTAATTCAGCCTGCTTTCTTGTGTCCTTTTCCTCTAATTTTTCTCGTTGGGTTACCTCGCTCCTCCAGAGTTTCCGGTTTGGTGCTGAAATCGCTTACGTCGGTGCGTCCATTCTGGATGTCTGCAAGAAAGTTCGGAATAAAATGCTGGTTGGGGGCAACCAGGAGGGTGAGGAGCTGTGTTGTGTTTTTTTTGTTTTGTTTTTTTGTTTAGCTTCTGCAAGAAGTTTAGCTTGCTCTTGATTCAGCCTGGGAAACAGGGGCCGATGCATTGCTGCTCTTTCGACAGGCGACATCAGCGGGGTTGGCGTGACGGGGAAGGTTGCCCGTTTGTCCAGGAACAACCAGACTGTCTTTGAAGATGCTGTGAATGTTACTCAGGGAGAGTCCCCTGCAAAAATACACTTTTTGGGGGTAAGTGTGACGTGCAGCTACGGGGGTGGGATACCTAGCCAGATAAAATAAAGGGAATTTCTTGACCCTTGATGCAATGAATGGTGCAAATGGACAGTGACACTCCAGGGTGCATAAAAGAGCTTGGGGAAGTTCCTTGTTTGGACTACAGCCTCTAGAATCCTTGGTGTGTGACTTGGAAGGTCTGTGAATGGGTTCTGAAAAGCACATATTATCATCCACAAGTGAAGGAAGAGAGCAGCCTCCATACGCTTATTGATAGTCTATATTTTTTTCTTTAATTTTTTTACATTTTTTTTTATTGGTATTAAATTATATTCAGTTATTTATACAAAGTAAAGATGCAGCATCACTATTCTAAACATCATCTTACATTACATTACTTGTTACATTAATTGATCTGCCGCATTTTACATTTCTTTCAGAACTCATTTTTCAAACTTTGTGTATATATGTACAAATGTATATTCAAACCTTTTAGAAATAATAAAAAAGGAACAGACAAAGCAAAACAGAACAAAAAATACAAAATTTAAATAATAACTCCCTCTAGATAGGGCTCACACAACTGACTGGCCAGTTTCATATATTCATGTTTCTTTTATTTATTTTTTTGCTTTAAAAAGCCCTGATGAGCATTCTGTTCTGTAAAAAGCCCAGTGTTTTGGCCTGTGCATTAAACTGAATGGCCTTCTTCAGGTACTACACTAGAAGCAAACACAAATATCAGTATTAAATTAAGATTCAAAATTTAGAAGGCAACACATAATTCAGGTTACAATCATAGAAAATACCCTGGTAAATCACATTAATTGAACAAACGTAGTGTGATTAACCAGGGTATTTCATATGAATGTAACTCAAATAATGTGTTGTCCTCTTCTGAGTTTTGAATATTAGTTTATTATTATATTACTTATGTTTGTTTATTAATGTAGCCCCTAAAGAAGGCCATTTAGTTTAATGTATAGGCCAAAATGTGTTGGGCTTGTACAGAATAGAATACAGTGGCCTGTCCCTTACTGCAACACAGCAAGCATGACACCTCCACAAGAAGAGTTATAATTTTGGAAGGTGAAATAATACAAGGCACAATAGGCTCTGGGGATGGGGTACACTTAGTTATAGTAATAGGTTTAATTTAGGGTTAATTAGGTAAATTTTTTTTAAAAAAAGTAGTATATTGGCATGTAGGGTAATAAGAATACAGTAGAGTCCTGGTTATCCGACCCAAACGGGCGGCCGCAGCGTTGGATAACCGAAAGGTTCGGATTACCCGGACACCCGTGGTGGCCGCCATTTTGGGAGCGTGTCGGGGGAGCGTGTCGAGGCGGGCCTGGGGCGTGTCAGGGCGTGTCTGGGGGCGTGGAAATGCCCACAGCCACACCTCCAGGCCGTCGCAACGTCGGTTAATCCAGATGGTCAGATAACCGAGCGTCGGATAAACGGGACTCTACTGTAATTAGATAATGATAGTTATGGTTTAGGATAAAAATAAGAATGAAATTATGAATATTATATTATGAAAAGGATAGAAATAAGAATGAAGTTACTAATATTATATTTTGAAAATGTTCAGTATGGGTATAATTAATAACAACTGGTATAATGAGAATGAGACAGATGTATATAATTAAATATATATATAAGCAGTGTGATTTATAACATATGTATAAGTAATGCTATGTATAAGAAATTTGGAGTGAAATAGAAATGTAAGCATTTTTTTCCTTTCTCTTCACTTTCGTGTTGGTTATGTTGTCTTTTTGGGTTTTTTTCACAAATGAATGCAAACTCATGTGAAGTGTTGTGTCTCATTATAATTAGTGGATGCAGTGGGCATGCGCTTTTATTGCTCCAGGCATGTGCATGTTGCATCCATTGTTTTTTTGTATTACACAAGGGTTCCTGGAATGGAACCCCTGCACTGTATTTAACAAGACTTTTTAATAAATAAAATATAGATCATCAATGAGCATGTGGAGACTCTCTTCCTTTGCTTCTGGGAGATCCATCTTCAGTTCCCCATAGAGGTGTGATGTTTATGTATTGGCTGTTGGACTAGTTTCTCTCTCGCAACCTGGTTTAGAGGAACAAAGAGGCACAGCTGTACAACAAGGTGCTGGCATCCCGTGCAGCTTGCTACCGGCACAGAGTTCTGCAAAAGAGAGAGAGAAAGAGCTATCTTGTCCCCTTTTCTCTGTTTCTTAGGGGCTCACTGCTTTTGGCCTTGAGAAGATTCGTGATATCTGGAAACTTCTTCACCCAGAATGTGAGTAGCCTAGGTCGTAACACCTTCATGGAATGTGTTTACAACGAGACACGTCCCTTTATGGGTCTGTGCTAAGAATGAGGGGAGACCCAGAACTGTCGTAGGCAGTTGTGACTTTTCAATGCAATTGGTCTCTGCAGTTGCTCCTTTTAACAAACAGCAATGTCAGTGGGTGAGGGCTGCCAGGACTGTAGCCAATTTGATAGTGACAATAGGCAGGTTTTCTCTGGAGTGCAATGGAGCCAATAAGTTACACACCAGTGGGAGATTCAAGATGATTTAAAAAAAACAACAACCTTTTAATTCAGCCCGGGCAGGCCAAAAGAAAGATTTAATGTCAGGTGATATTTCCACAGATCAGATGTGCCAGAACAAAGAAAGGCATGCACATTTATACTTTCCATAAGAAAATGAATTTGCATACTAAGGTATGTCACTTCTACATAAGATCTGGTGGGCTTCAGGTATTTAAGCAAGGGGCTAGGCTCTGTCATATAGTAACCTCCCCAATACATCAGTCACTTAGCACCTATCTTTTATTTGTGGAAAGTGGGGTCTGCTTGCATTCTGTACTCTAGGAGTTTGGCAGTACCGTCTCCTTTGTTATCACTTCCATTCTCTGTCAAAACCGGATGCCATACTTCTTCTCTAATTGATCTGATCCATCCAGTTCTTTTTTAAAAAAGGCAGGAAAATCCCCACCAAGACTCCCATAAAATCATGTTAGATTGGGTCCCCTTACCCTCCCTGCACAGACCCTCCACAAAAAAATTGCAAATGGGCAATATTCGGGACAACTCTTGAAACAAGAAATAATATTAGATCACTTATGGTCATGCCAGGAGCAACTGTGTGGCTTGCATGGGGGGACTGACCTACACTGACTTTTGCATTAGCTGACCTCTGATTTTGCCAGCAGCCATTTCCAGCTGTGGGCTTGTCTGTTAAAGCTACCAGGATGAAGGGGAGGGCATTGACACAGGTCTGCTGTCTTAAGCTGTTGTCTTCATGGCGCTGAGTTTTGCTTTTGCTGCGTTCCCTCTCTACATCTCAGTGAAGCTCGAGGTGAAGGACCCTTTTTTTAAGCGATGGGTCGAAAAGGGTTTTGTTGGCCTCAAGGGCTATGTGTTCAAGGCGGAAGACAAGCAGCTGGAGATGAAGATTGCCATCGTGGAGAAATACAGAGACCGCATTCCGGAGCTGTTGGATAGGATATCGCGGCATCATGTGTTCAGTCCAGAGATGGCAGGTAATGGGAATGTGAGAACCTCGTGCAACACCCAATCTTAAAAAAAAAATAATTACAAAGGGGCTTCTTACTCCTCACCCAAGCCACAGGAGACAGCTTTGCCCTGTTTTGGGGGATCCCTGGGCTTTTTTAGATTGAGAAGAGACATTTTTTCAATCAAGAATCAACCAACCAACCAACCACTTCTTGGTTGAAAAAAGGCCTCTCCTTGACTTAAAACAGAACATGGAAGGGGGAAGAGAGAGATTTTCCCATACCCTCCAGCTGTTGCAATTTGGCAGGGACAGTTTTGATTAATCATCTGTCCCACTTTTTCAGTTTCTTTGAAAATGTCCGAGTTTATCTCTCCTCCTCCTCCTCCTCCTCCTCCTCTGTCATCAGCTTTTTTTTGAAATTTTCTTTTGACCCTTGGGTGGCCTTGTGTGGCTTATGGGCTAAATTTTGTCCACACCCTCCTTTGGTAAGACAATCTGAATGTGTTGATTCCTCTCCCCATCTGTCCTCTTGGAGTGGAAATAATTCTGGGCTGCCTCACTGAGTCGTTTCCATGATTCTTAGGATCACATATAACAGGTGGGGGTCCTGTGAGCCTCCAGATGTTTTTGGACTGTAGTTCCCATCATCCCTAATTTATATAGCCAGTAGTATCAGTGATGAGAGATGCATGAATTGCTTTGAAATGTGCTATTGGAAATGCATCCTCTTTGCTCTGTGTGCTGCAGATTATGTCCTGGGAACCATCCATAAGGCCAAAGGCTTGGAATTCGACACTGTCCAAGTAGCAAGTGACTTCATGGGTGTCCCTCGTGTTTGGCAAGATCCCTTAAGGGTGCCCCTGATTCGTATTGGTAAGAAAGAATTTCCATCCCCATGCATATCTGTTGCTAGAGATTTTGGATTGATCCCTTGCCACAGGCAGATCGTTCATGAGTCCTTGTTGGCATTATGGCTAAATGTTAACAGCTGTGCAGTGGTGGAATAAGGATTAATTTGTATTAGTGACTTTGCTTGATATTTTTGCCTTTGCTTTTCAGTTTGAAGATGGGAAAAGACGTAAAAGCTGAGAACTGACTGGGAGAGTGAATTTTCCTCTGTTTCTAACTTGTTTGCACCATTCTCATGGTGTTAGTGCGATTCAATTTTTCTTTGTTTGCTTTTGCACTGCATAAACTCTTGAGAGTCCATCTTCCATTGGCTTTGTCTGCATGGGGCCCCATATAGCCACCAGTGGAGAATTTGATTGTCAGCTGGGGATAGTTTGGGTATTTGTGGGCCCCGTTCTGCCAGTGGCTATGAGCAGATACTGGACCTCATCAGCAAAAGGGCAGGCATGCTTTTCTGCTGTGAAGCCCTGCTCCTTCTATGTACTCCCAATAAAGCCTATCTTAATAGCAGTAACTTGAGTTGGTGTTCAACACTGGGCAAAGTCTTGGAGAGTCCTGGAACTACATCCAGTTCCAGAACAGAACATCCTTAGAGCTAGTAGAGCCTGGCTGGAGAGAAACAGTGTCTTCTCCCTTCTTAGAAGCAACCTTTTCAACTGGACTTTGGTTTCCAGCCCAGAAGTGTACTATCGGGGGTGTCCTTTGTTGGACAAGGCAAAACTTGTCAGATACATACTTGCAGGGCTTGGAAAATTGGTTTCTTTTAGACTACAGCTCCCAGCATCCTCCCATCCGGCATGACCATGCTGGCTGAGGGGTTGGGTGAGTTGTGGCCAACTCCCTTCCCCACAGGTGAAGATTGGTCAGCTAGATGTTTATCTGACTGTATCACAAAACTATATGCATCACTTTTCCTGGTTAGATAGTAGTGACGGAAACTGCCTCATTCGAAGTCACATCTTTAGTCCATCCAGCCTAGGTCATCCACTTGAACTGGAAGCAACAATAGCTCTCTAGGGTTTGAGCTGAGATTCTTAACTGGCCTTACTTTGTATTCCACAGTGGCCTCCTGGCCCCACTTAGCTTCTCAAATCAGACAAGATCCGATGTGTCTCGGGTGCTGCGATGGCACAATCTCTGCTTTATAGGTCATAAAAAATGCAGCAACAGCACTCGTGGTCCTTATCTAGAGGCCATAAAGGTGTTCAGTGAATCATTTTACATTGAGCAACTGTGCAACTATAGTGCCAGATTCCTAGATTTTCAATCCCAGGCATGTAGCTACATAGCTATATTTTTCAGCAATCTCCATTTGGCTGCTGGGTTATGATGAACAGAGGTCCCTTTGCTATCTTGTCAACTCTATATTGATACAACACAGGCTGATATTAAACATTGGTCTGTATATCACTGCCTGTAATAACACAGCAGGTGGTTCTATCTGTTGCTGTTGACTACTCCATTAGTAGGAAGGCATAACAGCTCAATGATGGCTTACGCTTGCATGGAAAAAGTGAGAGGTACGCTCACTAGGGTAGGGGTGGGAATCAGGGGTGGCCCATGGGCCTTATGTGGCCAGGGGAGGTACCATGCAGGCTTGCAGCTGTGCCTCAGAAAAGACTCTGAGGGTACCATTTTGCCTGAGAACACTGATCTGTCCATTCAGCCAAATACAGGCTGGCATCCTGCCCAAATGTTAATTGTAGTTTACTCCTACTTGTGTCTTTCTGTGGTCATCATGGAGGTTGGTACTTTCTTCCATCCACCACAATGACCAAAGCCCACCATTTATCGACTCACCATTCAGCCTCTGTGCCCCCGCCGTGGCCATTCCGTGACTGGTGGAGAGCAGAGCAGCACAGATTCATGGAATCATGGAGTTGGAAGATACTCTCAAGGGTCATGTAGTCCATGCAGATCCTTTCAAGCCAGGTGTCACCATTCTATAATCGTGCATTTAATTTTTCCTGCCTAAAAGTATACCTTGCTCTTGTCTCTCCTTGTGATGGATGTGGCCCAGCTCTCCGATCTGTCCAGGTCGTTTTGAATCCTGATCCTATCCTCTGGGATCTTTGCTGTCCCTTTCAATTTGGTATCATCTGCAGATTTGATAAGCATGCCCTCTCTCACTTTCTTTTATGTTCTCCTTTGCTGAAGCCATTTAAACAGAGCTTGGATGGCCACTTCTTAGAGATGCTTTAGCTATGAATTTCTGCACTGGTAGGAGGTTGGACTGGATGGCCCTTGGGGTCTCCTCCAACTCCACACTTCTGTGATTCAATGGAATCTCCCTGGATGAGTTTTGAATGAACCTTGGGGTCAACCATTTGGTTGCTTGCCTTAGCAATGAGAAGGCAGGAGGCCTTCAGGCTGTTTAAACCTGAGACCTACACCTTCTTCTCCTGGCAATGATCTCAGGAAAGAAAATGCAAGAAAGAAGGGAGTTTGGCTTTTTCCTCCAATTTCTGATCTCTCACTTCCCCCACCCTCTCGTTCTAGACAATGTCTCCGATGATGAATGGAACTTGCTATATGTTGCCGTCACCCGTGCTAGAAAGCATCTCATCCTGCCCAGATGTCTAACCCATCTCTTGACATTGGCTGGGGTGAGTTCAAGCTGTCCCTGACCGGTCGACCTAATAGGGTTGTTGGCTGAGGGCAAGGGGAGTTAGACATCTCATCCAAGTATGCTCGGGAAGGTGGAAGGCAGTAAGGAAAAGAGGAAGACTGCATTATAGGTGGATTGACTCCCTCAAGGAAGCCACAATGCTGAGTTTGCAAGATACAGGCACCAAGCTCCAATGTTGAACAAGGGTGCTCTCCTGGAGACTGAATGCAGAGGAAGACCTCTGAGAATGAGCACATTTTGGCAGAAGGAGGTGCCATATCAAACATCCTGGTTCTGAGTTGGTTCAAAAGTCTTGAATTGGGGCCCCTATACAGAATGGAAGCTTGGGAAGGTTAGACCACCAGAGCACCTTGAACACACCTTGTCCTGGTTTCATTTCAGAAGCTAAGCAGGATTGGGGACTGATCAATAGTTGGATGGGGGTCCACTTTAATAATAATGCCAGGGATTTCATGGTACTGCTAGGAAAGAATCCCAACTTGGAAGAGAGAGTTATGGCAACCCACCAGGTTTGACGTACCAGTCTCAGTAACACAGTGTTCTGACTCAGTAGAAGCTAATCTCCTGTGGTCCTAAAACTTGGAACTACACTAAAAACAAATGCCAGAAGTCACTCTATTCATTTCATTTTCCATTTGTATAGTGCAACAGTGAGAATCATGTGCATTCACTAAGGCTGTTGGATGGTATTTCCCAGCAGCCCCTTGCCAGCGTAGTGAGTGGTGAAGACTTCTGCGTGCTGCAGTCCAAGCAACATGGGGAGGGCTGCATGAATCCCATTGCTGGTATACCTTGTGAACATTTGTGGATGGCAACTTTACACATAAGATGTTACAGTAATCTGGCATGGATGGGATCAAGACGCATGCTTCGTTGACCCTCTGGGAAGGAAGTCTGCGCCTCAGCCGAAACAGAAACAGCCCTTGTTGTTTGCAAATTTATTCTGTTTTCTTTAATACAGTCTGCTCTCAGTGCATGATCGAAACACAAGGTCTGCATCTGAAACGCAGACAAACCCCCAGTGTGACTACATGTACAAGGGGATTAGGTCACTTGAAGAAGGCACCAGGCAGACTGGCATGCAAGCAGCCAATTGTAGCTCAATTAGGGCTGCGGAAGGGGGCTGTGTGTGAAAAAAGCAAGTAAAACAAACTCAAGAGGCTGTTTCTGGGAGAGCAGAAAGAAGGATTTTGAGCTGAAGATGGGGAGACAGTTGAGGGAGTCAGTTGGGATGGGTACTGAGTGTCCGAATCAATTGGACGAAAAAGTCTGACATAACTCAGTTTGGATATTATTATCTTTGGAACTGAGAATTTGCACCTTGATAAAGCAACCATTCTGTATGTTACGAAGGTAAAGTTGAACTATGGGTTATTTAGTTAAAATTGACTCTGACCAGCATCATTAACCCTGAATCAAGGGTAGGTCATGCTTACCATAAAGAACACAAAAGCTAACACACACTGGTCCACAGTGAGGTCCCCTGAAGACCCAAATCCAAGTTGGGATTTTAAAGGAGACCGTAAGGCAAGGTGAGAGTGACCAAGGCTAGGGACTGCAGGGCTAGCCTGGAACAGGGATATATCACAGTCAGCTTTCCCCAACTCAAAGCCATCCAGATGTGTTGGACTTAGAATCATAGAATCATAGGATTGGAAGAGACCCCAGAGGCCATCCAGTCCAATCCCCTGCCATGCAGGAACACCCATCAAAGCATTCCCAACAGATACCCATCCAGCCTCTTCTTAAAAACCTCCAGAGAAGGAGAAGACTCCATCACACTCCAAGGCAGCATCTTCCACTGCTGGACAGCTCTGACTGTCAGGAAGTTCTTCCAGAGGTTCAGGTGGAATCTCCTTTCCTGCAGCTTGAATCCATTGCTCCTTGTCCTGGTCTTTGGAGCGGTAGAGAACAAGCCTGCTCCCTCCTCAACATGGCATCCCTTCAAATATTTAAACATGGCTCTCATGTCCCCTCCTAACCTTCTCTTCTGCAGACTAAACATCCCCAGCTCCCTAAGCCACTCCTCATAGGGCTTCATGGCTCCCAGACCCTTCACCATTTTGGTCACCCTCCTCTGGACACACTTCAGCTTGTTGATGTCCTTCTTGACTTGAGGTGCCCAGAACTGGACCCAGTATTCCAAATGAGGTCTAACCAATGCAGAATAGAGTGGTACCATTACCTCCCTTGATCTAGACACCATACTCCTATTGGTGCAGCCAAGAATCACGTTGGCTTTCTTGGCTGCCGCATCACACTGCTGACTCATGTTGAGCCTGTGGTCCACCAAGACTCCTAGATCCCTTTCACACATACAAGGGATCTTCATCTCCCATCATCCCCAACCAGCATGGCCCATACAGGCTGAGGTGATGGCATTAGAAGTCTGGTGCCTGGTCAGTGCTGAGTTGGGATTTGATCTTCTAGGCATTTCTCACCCACAGGTATGCCTCTCAGAAGCATTTTGCCCAGTTCGGCTTTAACCATTTGTCTTCTCTTCCTCTCTAGGAGTACTATTTACGGCCTGAATTAACAAGTGACGTCTGCAAAGGTGGGCAGGTTTTCTGCTCAGTGCAGGCCTGCGGTAATTCCATTCCGCCGGAATCACTTTTAACCATGAAGAAAATGTCCTTTGTTTACGTACGTATTCCTTACTTGACTTGACCACTGAGAGCTGTTTGCAGATAAATCAGGATTTCTCTGTTTTCTCCAAAAGAGAGTGAAAAGGTTCCCTGGTTTCTCAGAGGTTTTCCACTCCGGAACTAAAACCTATAGAGTTATTCGCCCATTATCTGCAGTCTTGCTTTCAGTTAACTGCAATCTGAAAATTTTAGGTGGAAGATTCCAGCATCCAGGCAGTGGTACCCAGGTCACCTGCTCCAGATCCTGCCACCCACACCTTGCCTGCCTGCTCACCCCTCTGCTTTAACCACCCCTGTCGACACAGTCACAGAAAGTGGCTCTGGCATCACCAGAAGTAGCCCTCTTAACTGTGCAGGGTACCATATAGTACTATAGGGCTTGATATGTCTGCAGTTTCTGGTATCTATGGGGGGTGGGTGTGTATCACAGGGATGTCATACCACTTTATCACAGGCTAGTGTATTTACCTGGTGTTGCCCGGGATTCTGTTTTCTCTTAGGTGATACTTGTTAGAAAGAGTTGAGATCCTGTGTCTCTAATTCCCCAAACTGTCTTGTCCAGTGCCTGTAACTTTCCCCCATATTCCCCAATCCAATCTGTATTCAGAGTTATTAACATGCAGAGTTTGGGTTCCTGAGGGGGAATACCCTGCCCTCCTTCTTGCTGCTAGGCCTCGTCTCCATACGAACCGGCCTATTAAAGACAGGCCCAAGAGCTCTCTGGCTGAGAATTCTAAAGGCCCCTCCCTAAACTGCAAACCCCAGGATTCCATAGAATCTTCTCAGGCAGCCAATCATATGAGGTCATATGAGGTCGTCTTGCCTGACCCAGGCAAACAAACTTTGACTTTTATATATTAGTAGATAGGGTGTGTGCTGTGGAAAATAAAGTAAAGCTAAGGAAGGCTTGCTTGGGCTAGCCCGTGGTACAGACAAACCAGGCCTGCTTTCTTTTCTCCCTGGCTGGAGAAGCAGTGCCCCTTTTAATGGTATTATCACACCCCGGCTCCCTCTCCACACTTCTTCACACTCCTGCCTTCCCTAAAACCCACAACCTTTGTGGATGAAAGGGTCAAGCTGGATGATGGTTACTCCAAAAGGAATGGATAACCTATGGTAGTGGGTTGTTGAGTTTCAATTGACACTATACCGAGGCTGCTCTTATAGAAAAATAGAATAAAATCTTTGTTAAAAGAACTGGCAAGGGAAAGGGTACTGAGGATTCAAACAAAATAACACCTTCTCACATATGTCTAATTATTTTCCCCAAACAGCTCAGCATTTTCTCAACAGAGCTTCACTTCTACACCCCTTTGGCTCTTCCAGCTCAAAGGTCTATTTCCCCCCTCGGGGTTCCACGCTCTGATCCCTTTCAGAGGTGGCTTGGTGACTTCTGTGCCCCCTGCTTAGGCCTTTGGGAAGCTAGCCCACTCCCAGAAAAAACCCTTGAGTTTACTGGATGCTCTGACATTCTCTCTGTGAAACTCCCTGCAGGACTCCTTTCTAAGCCACGTTACCAATATAGACCGTCAGCCCTCCGCGTTTGCAGGTTTCACTTTTGTGGATTTGATTATCCACGGATTATTTGCTGTCACCTCTGCTGCCTCCCTCGGCCATTTTTAATAGAGATCGCAAGCCTTGTCAGACTGAGAAAGTGGGAACGAGGCTTTTAAGTCCCTCTTTAAAATCTTGTGGGGCAGCAGTGGAGGTGGCAATAAGCCCCCCCGGCCCCCCACTTCTGCCTTGTGAAGGAACCCTGATGCCGCAAAGGAATCCACGGTGGGCTGAATCTGGTGATCATATTTTTTGTGTGTTCCATATGGTTTGGGAGGACCTAAAGTTATTCATGGTTTTCCCACTTTCATGGGGGTCCTGTATCCCTAACCCTAGCGAATGTGGAGGGATGAATGTATATACTATCTGCCATCATACGCCATACTCCTCTCTCTGGCTAGGCTGATTCTCCTTAGTCAGATTGCCTATCGGATTTGATCCCCTCTGTTACTTGGCTGACCTGCTAGCCGTGCCCCCGGTTTTGTCATGGGGTGTCTTGGAACATATACCCCATGGATAAGGGGGAGACAACTGCATATGTGGCTGTTGCAGGTATGTGGCCTGGGGGGCACCTTGGAGATGGGACTAAAGGGCTCGGTCCCGCTCCCCCGCCATTCATTGAACAGATGGGGAAGGGTATGTCTCTCAAGAGTCCTGCCAATGTCGTTGTTCCATGGAATCTTGTATTATTTCATTTTTTTTGGCAGAGTGACGGCACCAGAGACCCCGAGGCCATCCTTTGTCACATCTGCGTGAAGCATCGCCTGGGGCCCTTGACATGGTTGACAGTTTCCCCTGAGGTGGTGCAGGCCGTGTACCCTATGGAAGAAGATTTTGAGATGCCACCGATGCAGTTCCTCTTTGGTTGGATGTGAACAGGAGAAGGACACACTAGGAGTGGAACTGGCTAGGGGAGAGGGATTTTTTTAAAAAAAGAAACAAACACAAAGGAAGGAAAATTACAAAGCATTTTTGTCAAAACAGCGCTCCTCTGTTTTGCTGTGCTCCAGGGAGGGGGAAAAAAACAGGTGGAGAAGAGCAATCTTGGTAAATTCTTCATGGACTGGCACACTTCTTTGCAGTGCTTGCGGAGAGAAAAGTGTGTTTTGGCCTCCCACCTTCCACAAAATCATGCTTAGTCAAAAAGTATTTCATCAGGTCTTCCATTTAACCTTGCGGGGCTGGTTTTGAAGTGTCCAGATTCCTTTCCACAATCCCCAATAAGATGGGTTCCTCACCTACCCACCACCCTGCTCCACCCATTGGCAATGTTTCAGGTGGCACAGCCACGCTCCCCGACATCACTAGCTCCCCATCCAAATTATGGGTTGGAAATAGGAGAACCTTTGGCCAGGGAATAAAGTTCCTCTGAGATTCTAGAAGAATTGGGAATTGGAGATACATCAGCATTTGAAGCACCAATCTGGTGTCCTTTCACTTCTCTGTGGGGAAAAGGAGGGAGAGAATGCAGACTTGCACTTGTGGAGAACTTCAGCTCCTGGCTTACCTTCCTCTTCGACCAGGGTGAAGCTACAAGGAGGGATGACCACACTTTAAGGAGGAGACTTGAAATCTTAGGAGCCAGATTGGACCATGCATCTGGAGTTCCCCTCTCCAGATTCACCCACCCACCGTGCCTCTCATACCCTGTCCAATTGGTAGAACTGGATAAACAAAGGCAAGTGGGATTGAAACAGAAATGGAGGCTGACCAGCTGCTTGGCTTGGACTGTCACAAGTTCAGGTGATGACTGTTGGCAGGATCTATGGGAACGAAGGAGCATGCCTGTTGTTCTGAGTGCCTCTTTGAGGTAGCAGAATTGCTTTCTCAAGTCATCCCACAAGGGTATGGTGTTGCTTTTGACGCTTCTTTGGAATGTCAGACATCTGGAATGGACCTTGGAAGAAAGACTTTCTTTTGAAAATCTGGCCAACTCCTGCTCATAGATGTGGCTCTGGGACGACTGGGTAGGCTGTCTATCCTAACATCCTGACATCATTCTCCAGAGAGTGGTACCCAGTGTTTACCTCTGAATTAGCCTTATGGATGTGGCAATGGGACGTGGCTTTATGATGAGAGTGGTTTCCGGACGTGGCCCTTCGGTCCCAAACAGCAGCATTTAGGGTGCAGCGCCCATGACTGTTGTCTCAAAATGTAGCCCTGCTTTCATTCACCCCCTCCTTCTGAACCGTGAAAACTGGAGAAATATTCTTTTGAGGGACTATAGTCCCAGCACTGGCCATACCAGCTGGGGATGCTGAGAGCTGTAATCTGGAGATTCTGTTGGGTTCCCCCCGCCTCCTTCTGAGCCATTGAGACTGGAAAAATTTACTTTGAAGCCTTAGGTCTCCCAGAATCCCTGAGCCAGCATAGAGTTTTAGTTCCACAGGTAACTTTTCCAAATGCTGTCCCTGAACTTTCTTTCCTCTTCCTTGAGGAACAGGACAACTTCTGCCGAATTCCAGTGTCATCACGGGGCACAATTTCCCCCTCTCCTCCTAGCCAATGGGACGGGTAGCGGAATGCACCAAATAGTGATGTCAAGAAATGCTGTAGATCAGGTGAGGTGTGTGTGGCAGAGAAGTGAAAAAGGCCTTGGGATGGATGGATGGACCTTCCATGTTCTTCTGTAGTTTGGAGCCCCTGCCTTTCCTAATGCCTTACGTTTCTGTTTTTAGGCTAACCCTTCAATGTACATGGATTTCTTTTTAGCTATGGAAATTCAACTGCCTTGCTTGAAGTATATATGTATTTTCAGTGGGCCCTCTGTATATGTGGGGGTTCTGTTCCAGGAATCCCTGCAAAAATTAGAAGTTCTGAATGCTCACGTCCTATTAATAGCAATGATGTCCATGCAGACATTTCAGCACATCTGTGTGCTCATCATTGCCATTTTGATTATAGGGATGCAACACTTCATGTGAACTAGAAATTGTGCATGCAGAGATTGAAGATAAGAAGGGCCCACTAGTATATATACGTATACAAGTGTGTGTGTACACACTGGCCACCATGAATCTTCCATTCATCAGACAAGATGTATGGCTTTCCAGTGATTTTTTTAAAAAATAAAATGATATAGTATACATTATGTGTATTAATATATATATAATATATAGTGTGTACTATATATAATTTAATATATATTAAATAGAATATATCTTTTCAGGGAAGGGAGGGATCGGAGTGGGTGGATTTTCAAACTATAGTATCTAAAGAAAAAAACATAGGCAATTGTGGCCAGCCAGTGTCTGGACAATGTCACTTGGTGCAATTCAGAATAAATTATACCACTTCATACTGCGAGTGAGGGATTCTCATTACTGAAAACTCCTGAGAACAGTATTATCTCCACATTTAAATTTTGCTGCCAAAGGATGGGTTAATTTTTCCCTGCCATACCAGGTTTGTTTTAATTCCCAGTGATGTGGGTTTTTGTTTTGCATTTAGCCCCATTGCATCCTCTTCCCATGTTAACCAGATTTAGATTTCTTTATCTCAAGGAGACCCTTGGCCATATCTGACTTGGGACTTTTAGTTTCCTTTACAGTATTACTTCTTTTCTTTCCGTGTTGTCCTCTGAATATCAGGGATGAAAGATATTTTTAGCCACTTTTTTAAAAAAAAAATCAATGTACTGTTTAACCTGGGAATGATGCTTGTTATCAAAAACTCTGTTGTTTTTCCAGGTGAATTCTGTGAGAGACGTATTTTGCAATAAAACAAACTTTGCTTACAAAGCTGCCTGTAGATCTGGCTTGTGAGTTGAAGAACCTTTAAAAAAAAAGTTGGTTTCTGCATAAAAGAAACGTATGATGTGCTTTAAGTTCATGGAGGTTACTGTGTTTTATGGTTGCTGCTCTTATTTATATCCCCCTTTCTCCTAGCGGTGGAACGCAAGGCGGCTAACAAGTTTAAAAGAGAACATGTGTGCATGTGACACATCCAACTTGCATTTCTCTGCTTATCTAGGGTGAAGTCAGTGGCTCAGATCTAGCCATGCGGTCCTTTAAAAACCTACCTCTGGCCCTCCCCTCCTCTCCCCCTCCTCCTCCTCCTCTGCCTTTTCCTCCCCCCTCCTCCTCTTCCTTTTCCTCCTCCTCCTCCCCCTCCTCCTCCTCCCCCTTGTCCTCTTCTTCTTCCTCCTCCCTCCTCCCCTCGTCCTCTTCTTCTTCCTCCTCCTCCTCCCCTCCTCCCTTCCTTCTTCCTCCTCCCTCCTCCTCCTCTTCCTCCTCCTCTTCCTCCCCTCCTCCCTCCTCCTCCTCTTCCTCCCCTCCTCCCTCCTCCTCCTCTTCCTCCCATCCTCTTTCCTCCTCCTCCTCCTCCTCCCCTCCTCTTCCTTCTTCCTCCTCCCTCCTCCTCTTCCTCCCATCCTCTTTCCTCCTCCTCCTCCTCCTCCCCTCCTCTTCCTTCTTCCTCCTCCCTCCTCCTCTTCCTCCCTTCTTCCTCCTCCCTCCTCTTCCTCCCCTCCTCCCGTCCTCCTTCCTCCTCCTCTTCCTCCCGTCCTCCTCCCTCCTCCCTCTTCCTCCCCTCCTTCTCCTCCTCCTCCTCCTCCTCCTCCTCCTCCTCCTCCTCCTCCTCCTCCAGCTGCTACCTGGCCAGCTAAGGACAGCTTGCAGCCTCATATCTCAGCACCACCAACCCTCTCTCAATGCTCCCCATACCCAAGGAAGGAAATAGAGAGATGAAATGAAGGGCCACCGTGCTGGCACACCCCCTTTCCCTGGCCTGGTTTGGACTTTTGGCCCCCTTCTCACAGACACATGCGCAGAGATTTGCAATTTTTCCACCTTTGGGAGGGTCCTGCACCCCTCACCTTAGGAAATGTGCAGGGTAAACTATATCACCGGTGAAAGGAAGATCAGGACTTCCTTTTCTTTTTTTCCTGATTTCCTACTTCTTTGTAATTATGTAACTCCTTGTAACTTCATGTATTTTTTAAAAAATTCTTTTAAAAAAATTATTTAAAAACACAAAGCAGTGCGTTCTAGTTATACTGGAACTATGATCTGCAGTTAGGGTAAATGTAATGCAGGACACGGGGAGAGCATTGGTTTGAGGATGGGGGCTGCTGCATGGAATCGCTGTCGTTACAAGAAGTCTGGTTGTACACAAGTAACAGAGCAAAAAGCAACCCTATCTAAGGCCATTTCCACACTAGCCTGTTATAGCACCATGATTCCACTTTCAACATCCTATGGAATCCTGGGGTTTGCAGTTTCGGGAGGGGCCGAAACTGCAAACCCCAGGATTCCATAGGATGTTGAAAGTGGAATCATGGCGCTATAACAGGCTAGTGTGGAAATGGCCGTACTATCTTGGTTATGGGTGAATTTTCTCTTCCTTTCTTCTGCAGAACCAGACATCACTGGCCACTTGATGGCAGCACAGATAAACCAAAAGAAACCATCTCCAGACTTAAGGAAAGTTGAGACTGTCATCGGGTCTAAACTTTCAAGTGAGAACACCCGGTTTGCACACTCGTGACTAAACTCTGTTCAGAATGCATCCTGCTGACAATATTGATAATTTCCACCGAAATGACCGGTGCATGATCTTGCTAATCTCCCATTCTTCCAACTGTGAAGATTGGGAGTGTGACAGATCCCCTCTTCAGGCTGGATGTGCACTTCCATCCCCGATTTTCTGTCATTCACTTCTTAATCCCTTCCTGGATTGGGTACTTGGGCCTCAGGGTAACTTTTTGTTGGAAAATTCTGGCATTCTCTGCCCCCGCACCCATCTTGTTCTAGGGCAAATGGGGCTTAGCTAGCATATCTTTTTCCTTTGCATGTCAAAGCCTTCTGCCTTCTTTCTGAAAGCCTCACTTTTGCTCTTTGTCTTATTTAAATGCATGGCTATGGTGTCCGGGTGACTAGACCTTGTAACCCAGGGGTCATTGGCTTTATATAAAAGACCACACTTCTCTCTCTCTGCCATCTTTGCGTCTACAACCTTCTCTCTGACCATGCTTCCCCTCTCCCCCAAGAAAATGGTGAGTTAAGAATGAAGCTACTATTTTACCTAATCCTTTTGCTAGCTAGTTAGGATCCAGGCTCTCCAATGCCTATGTAATTGTAAAATTCATTAGTAAACTTTTCCTAAGTTTCTAACCTGAAGCTGCCTCCCTTGTTTTACTTTCCAAGTCAGTCTCAGTTCAGGGAAGCCGCACAGAGATCGGGACATGCTTTTTCTGCCACTGTGCTAAAAGAAGGCTCATTCCTAACACAGAATTTCCTCCAAAGTGCTAACACCCTGGGAAACTCTAACTCCCAGCACTCCTATGTGGACCAGTGGCTGTGTTATTTTGGTGGGTTCAATGTAGTAAACATGATCAGGCCCTCCACCAGTCTTAATATAAACTGACAGAAACAGTGGTAAAAACAAACAAGTGGAAGTTTATTATGACACAAGTAAATGATACACTAACCCTTGAACTACTAAATCATTTACAGCTTCCCCAAACCACAGTCAGTCCACCCTCTAGCTTTCCTTTATTCCACCTATTCCTGTTTCTCTGAAATCTGCTCCATCACACAGTGCCAACTTTTCCCCCTCTGCCTTTGGACAGAGACAAACCTCAGGTTTTATAACATTTCCTCCCTGCAGGCTCCTCCCCTTCACAGCATCCCTGAGCTGTTATTGGCTGCCTTCAGCCAGGTTTGCCCAGCTCCTCCCATTCCTGGTGGCTTCAGCATCAGTGAGGCAGTAGGGTGGTGCAGTGGTTAAATGCCAGTACTGCAAGCCACAAGGTTGTGAGTTCGATCCTGCCGGGTTCCAAGGTTGACTCAGCCTTCCATCCTTTTGCAGGTCGGTAAAATGAGTACCCAGCTTGTTGGGGGCATGTATAGAAATGTTTCGAAATACATGCTATTTGTAAGTTGTCACCACCTCGATCCATATGGAGAGGCGGGATACAAATAAAATAATTAATAATAATAATAACAACAACAACAACAACAACAACCCTCAGCTGCCTCCACAGTTCAGTGGTATTTTCAGAGAAAAACATTGGAGGGAATTTTACCCTTCCTCATTCTCTCTGCCCAAATTTAAGGCTGGTTAGTCCACTCTGGGTTTTTACTCAGCGACCCAAAGGGACTGAACCTATTTTGCGTGGGAGGAAAGGCTCTACATTTCAGTTACCTCTTTTGAAGTTTGCACTAAAACCCGGGAGCAGACTCACTAACATTGGAAACCCCAGTCACTGTAGCGCTTTTGCAATTTAGTGGGGTTTGCAGAAAAAGCATAACGGTGGATTTTATATTCCCCCTCTCTGCCCCCAAATAGCTGCTGTGATCCAAAGTACAAGCGGACTTAACCCCGTGCCAACAATCAACTTGACTCCACGGTTTCTTCCATTTCTGATCTCCGTGGTTTCCTCTGTATCCGATCCCAGCTCATCAGTTAACACTCCAGAACGTGCGGTGGTTTTGTCTGAAGGTGTTTTTCTTTTTCATTGGGTGACTTGTTCATTTCTTCCACCTGACAGAGAGACCAGATATTGAGAGCTATGACATCAAGCAGAAAAACAAATGCAAAAAAACCCCACAACCTCTACTACTGTAGCACAGGATACTTAAGAATTCTTTACAGGAGGTTAATCTGCTTTGCAAGCCTATACAAGTCACCTCAGAAACAGGCCCCCATCTAGAGGAGCTTGCCCAGGTTTTAAGATCATCAGAGGATGGCTCTGTTTCAGTCCCACAGCTATCAGAACAACAATAAGAAAGTGCAGCACTTATACACCCCAGTAGACTTTCCATATAGTCATTAAAATCTTGTTCAAATAAAGAAAGGTCGTTACCTACCAGAGAGTTGGAAGAGATCCCAGGAGCCATCCAGTCCAACCCCCTGCTATGAAGGAACCCACATCAAAGCACTCCTGACAGACGGCCTTCCAGTGACTGCTTAAAAACCTCCAAGGAAGGAGACTCCACCACACTCCATGGAGGCAGCAGATTCTACTGCCAGACAGCTCTGAGCATCAGGAAATTCTTCCCGAGGTTCAGGTGGAACCTTCTTTCCTGCAGCTTGAATCCATTGCTCCTTGTCCTAGTCTCTGGAGCAATGGAAAACAAACCCACTCCCTCCTCTACATGGCATCCCTTCAAATATTTAGACATGGCTCTCTTGTCCCCTCTCTACCTTCTCTTCTGCAGACTGAACATTCCCAGCTCCCTAAGTTGCTCCTCATAGGGCTTCATGGCTTCCAGACCCTTCACCATTTTGGTCTCCCTTGTCTGGACACACTCCAGCTTGTCCATATCCTTGACTTGAGGTGCCCAGAACTGGACACAGGGTTTCAGATGAGGTCTAACCAAAGCAGAATAGAGTGGTACCATTACCTCCCTTGATCTAGACACCATACTCCTATTGATGCAACCAAGAATCACGTTGGTTTTCTTGGCTGCCGCATCACACTGCTGACTCATGTTCAGCTTGTGGTCCACCAAGACTCCTAGACCCCTTTCACACGTACTGTTATCCAGCCATGCCTTCCCCATCCTATATTTGTGCATTCCATTTTTTTCTGCCTATGTGCAGGACTGTACATTTCTCTCTGTTGAAATTCATTTTGTTAGCTTTGGCCCAGCTCTCCAATTTGTTAAAGTCGTTTTGCATTGTGATCCTGTCCTCTGGCGTGTTAGCAACCCCTCCCAATTTGGTATCATCTGCAAATGTGATCAGCATGCCCTCTATTCCTTCATCCAAGCCATTGATGAAGGTGTTGAATAGCATAGGCCCAAGGACAGAACCCTGTGGCACCTGCTAATGGAAGGAGACAGGGAGGAGGAGGCCAGCCTAGCCTCCCACTGAAGAGAGTTCCATAGTTCTGCAAGCAGCCACCAAGAAGACCTTCTCCCATGTCCTCACTGTGAGGCTGGGAATGCCACATCCCACCATACGCCACCATGTGAGGCTGGAAAATGACACCATGCGCTGCTGGGATGTATATTCCAGCCCTTATGATTTTTAGCTGTTAATTCATCTTCGCTGCCACCACCCGCTGAATTATGAATTATCTGGACAGTTGTACAGTACAGCGGGACCCTGTCCAACCACGTACATCCCTAAGCTTAAGGATCTTCCTTGTCCCCCCAGTCTACCCAGCTTGGCGTGGGAAGGAGAGAAACGGGGTCTTTTACAGAAAGTATTTATTAAAGATATTCAAATAAACAAAGCAAATCACCACACATGGGAAGCTCCCTCTTCCCAGGCACGCTTAGTTACAGAAAGAACAGATATGAAAGCACAGATACATTCTTTAGATCAGCCAGCCTCCAAAATAACAGAAAAGTCCCTAACGCGACTAGATAACTTTAGTCTAATTACTCACAGTTGTTCCTATATGCTTAGATGTTCTAAAAGGAAGGGCCAGGAGGCGAGGCCTATGGCCTCCAGCCTGCTACTGGCACAGAACCCCCCTCCAGGAGGTTCCTTGGTTGTTATCCCTTTGTTATCTCCTTGTTGTCTCTCGGCCACATGGCCTCCAAGAAGTTTTATAACTTCTCCTTCGAAGCATCCGGAAGCATCCTGAAGATGCTCACTTCTTTTCTTTTTGATTGGTCAGTTCTCACCCTATGACCTGTGATGCTGACCCACATGACCTATGATGCTGACCACATACTAAAATGTAATCTAATCCCAACACCTTATTAACCCTTGGTTTACCTGAAGAGGGAAATGTCCCCCTTTAACTAAGTCTAGATAATGGGTCAGTTCTCACCCTATGACCTGTGATGCTGACCCACATGACCTATGATGCTGACCACATACTAAAATGTAATCTAATCCCAACACCTTATTAACCCTTGGTTTACCTGAAGAGGGAAATGTCCCCCTTTAACTAAGTCTAGATAATGGGAAGCCCAATTATCACACTCACCATCGGCAACAGATTTCAGGGTCACAAAAACAGGGTGCAGGGATTGCGTGTAGAACATGAGCTGTGCCGTATGCCCACCCCTGAGCTAGAAAGACCCAGCATTATGCAAGGCTGAAGGAATCAAGGATCTGTCTCCTACATTTCTGCATCCAAGGATTTTGTGAGATGAACACAGGTTCTTATCTCTGCAGAAGTAGAAATGCTTGATGGTGCAGTTTTTCCTTATTTTGATGTGCCGAGCTGAATGTGCTCCACCAATTCTGTCTTACTGTTAAAGGTACAGTGTCTTGCTCACTGTCCTTTTTTCCTATTTTGCATTTGACCTTCCTGATCTCTAGCAACCTGATTTCTAGTGACCTGTTTTTAGAGCCAGGATGGCATCATGATTTAAATGTCGGACTAGGAATCTAGGAGACCAGGGTTCAGGTCTCTGCTCAGCCCTAGAAATCCGCTGGCTCCCCATGGGCAAGTCACATTCAGCCTCAGAGGATTGCAATAGCAAGCCTCTGGAGTGGTCTGGAAAACATTAAAGTACTGTCCACGTTGCATTGCTATATTTTTGTCTAAATTCTTTTGTTTGTCCCTAAACTAGAGCTGACCCATTCCACCAACAAGATTTACCTACGTGTATTCTCACCCTCCCACAACTGATTCAATGGGTCACTTTTAGCTGAGATAAATGGATTCCCACCACCGAAAAAGGGGGTATATTCACCAGAGAACCACTGCGGTGTAGTGATTTGAGCACTGGATGAGGGTTCAATTCCCTGCTCAGTCCTAGAAACCCACTGGGTAACTCTGGGTGTGTCACACACTCTCAGCCTCAGAAAACCCCATCATAGGTATACTTTAGGGTCGCCATAGGTCAGAAACGACTTGAAAGCACACAAAAAGAAATTCCCCAACTCACCTTTCCTCCCTCTCCAAAGCTCCAAATGGATCCAGGAGAAAATTCTGCTCCGTTGCTTCTCCTTCTCTTCAAAGGTGGTGTGGTTTTGTTTTTTTCCGAATCATCAAGGCCAAGTTGCTCTGTAGGGTTTTCCTCACTCAGCTTCATGTCTTCTGTCTCTTCCTCTCCTTTGATGCTTTCCTCTCCTTTTGCCATTTTGGAGGCGTGGAAACACATTGAAAGAAGATGCTCCGAGGGACCAACTCGGGAGGGGTAGGCATTGCGGTCCTCCTACATCCAAGCTGCTCTCGGCCCAGACAGCGAAATGAAAAAGTCTAGCCGGAGCAGAGACAAGTTGCAAGAGCCACTTTTCCAGGGCCCAAGGCTTCACGATGGGAAGCGACCTCTCTCTTAATCCCACGAGGGTTGTGCATCGGGCGTAGGCAGCCTGCCGTGCCGAGCTTCCACTAGACTCGCTCTCCTGTCTCCATTTCGGTCGGGGTCTATTGTTCAGCCAGTAGAAAGAGCAGAACTTGATGATAGGGCCGGATCCCTTTCGTTGGAGGGTCCTGAATCGTGCGGGTCGCTGACTGATGGTTCCGTTGGGATGTCTTCTTCGGACTGCGTGCCGGCCATTGGGATTTCTTCTGGAAGGCGAAGGTCCGGCGGTCTCGGAAAACGACTGTCAAAACAGAACCACGTCAATGAGGACTGGGACCAAGACGGCATCTCAACACACCCACGGCATTGTTAGAACCCAAAGAAGCTGGCACTACAACCTTTGTTTTAATATGCAAATTATAAGGCAACTACTTCCCTTGAAAGAGATACAGAAAGATGTGGTGGACCTGCAAAATAGCAAAAAAGTTTTGGAAAGAAATGCATGATGAAATTCAAAGAATAGAGAGACATAGTCTCTCAAAGATTAAAAGGGAAATCAGATGATGAAATTCAGAAAGAATGGCAAATTGTAGGTGATTGCTGGGTGACCTTTGATAGAAGTCTATAATTCATGGTAATATGTGGAAAAATTCATTGGGATGATTACGGTAGATATCATGAAGCAGAAATATAGTAATGGAAATGCTATGTACTAACATGTAAAATGGCTGAAAAATGCAGTACAATGATATAACAATGTTAAGAGATTTGGAAATGAAGTCTAGATCAGTTTGGAAGATTCAAGAAATAATTCATGTGAAATAGCAATAATAAATGGTTGCTTTAATTGTGAAACTTTAATAAAATGATATCAAAAAAAAAAGTAATGCAAAGAATGTACGGTTTTAACTTTGAAATGAAGCCAGAATTTTATTTGTTGACTATGTTAGGGCAACAAAGAGAAATAAGACATTGTTATATATAAGCTTGCTGTACCTACAAACATATTATAAGGCTGCGGCATTCACATGGATAAAGGACTGGCTAAATCTTCAAAATTCGAGAATGCTGGTGTTAGAGGGAGGAGACCTAAGAATGGGACGGCACGCCTCTATGTTTTATGGAAAAGCAGCAGTAGATAAAGATTTTATGCATCATTTTATAAGGAAATCGCCACTTAGAATATGGACTGACTATAAGAAGAAGAATATAAGGCAGTTACTTAATTTGGTCTCCCCGCAAGAAGCCTTTTTTGGGAGATGGAAAGACACAGATAAATGGCTACGATATGAAGACTTATTAGACATGACAAAAGACATTGTTATATATTGAATTGCCAAGAAAGCCAATGCAATTCTCGGCTGCATCAATAGGAGTCTGGTGTCTAGATCGAGGGAGGTACTGGTACCACTCTACTCTGCTTTGGTTAGACCCCATCTTGAATCCTGTGTCCAGTTCTGGGCACCCCAATTCAAGAAGGATATTGACAAGCTGGAGCAAGTCCAGAGGAGGGCGACCAAAATGGTGAGAGGCCTGGAAGCCATGAAGCCCTATGAGGACAGACTTAGAGAGCTGGGGATGTTTAGTCTGCAGAAGAGAAGGTTAAGAGGGGACATGAGAACCATGTTTAAATATTTGAAGGGATGCCATGTAGAGGAAGGAGAGGGCTTGTTTTCTGCTGCTCCAGAGACCAAGACAAGGAGCAATGGATTCAAGCTGCACGAAAGGAGATTCCACCTGAACCTCAGGAAGAACTTCCTGACGGTCAGGGCTGTCCGGCAGTGGAATCTGCTGCCTCGGAGTGTAGTGGAGTCTCCTTCCTTGGAGGGTTTTAAGCAGAGGCTGGATGGCCATCTGTCGGGAGTGCTTTGAGGGTGTTCCTGCATGGCAGGGGGTTGGACTGGATGGCCCCTGGGGTCTCTTCCAACTCTACATTTCTATGATTCTATGATTCTATGATCATTTTATAAGGAAATTGCTACTTAGAATATGGACTGACTATAAGAAGAAGAATATAAGGCAGTTACTTAATTTGGTCTCCCTGCAAGAAGCCTTTTTTGGGAGATGGAAAGACACAGATAAAGGGCTACGATATGGAGACTTATTAGACATGACAAAAGACATTGTTATATATAATAACTGCAGCAAGATTGACTTATGCTCAACATTGGAAAGAAGGAAAATATATTGATAAAATGGAAATTCAAAGTCCTGGATATGGTGGCGACAGAAAAGCTAACCTTTTCACTTAAAAATAAGCCAATCCAGGGCTTTGAAAGCGAATGGCGAGAAGTATTGAACTGGATAAAAGAATGAAAGAGAGGGAAAGAAAGAAAGGCTGGGAGAAAGGAGGAAGACAAAAGGAGGTGGTAAAAGATAAATTGTAAATAGTTACATATAAGCTAGAAGTAATAGTATACAACTGTTATAAAATGGAGATAATGTACGGAACGGAATGTTTGTATGGAATGGAATGTTAAACTCAGATTCAACTGGGAAAATTGATGTCTGGAAGAGGGGAGGGTTTTTTTAATTGTTTTTTTCATTAAAATTTTTAATAAAAATTAATTAAAAAAAAGAAAGAGATACAGAAATAAAACTCCATTTTGTTCCCTTTCTGTTATTGTAGTTGTTATCTGCCTTCAGATAAACTCTGAATTAATGGTGACCTTCATCCTAGGTTTTTTGGGGGGGGGTTGGCCAGTTTTTTTTTTCCCCCCAGGGGTTTGCTATTGCCTTCATCTGAGGTTGAGAGAGTGTGACTTGCCCAAGGATAGCCAGTGGATCTTTATGGCTGAACAGGAATTTGAACTCTGGTCTCTGGGACTCCTGATCTTAACACTCAACCCATGACACCATACTGGCTCTAAAAAAATTAATACATAAAAGTCAAAGTTTGTGAGTTTGTCTGTGTCAGGCAGGCAAAGACCTCATATGATTGGCAGTTTAGGGAGAGGACTTTAGAATTTTCAGCCAGAGAGCTCTTGAGCCTCAGGCTGGTTGCTATGGAGACAAGGCCTGGCAGCAAGAAGGAGGAGGACAGTGTATGCCCTCAGAAACCGAACCTCTGTATGTTAACAACTCTGGATTGGGGAATATGGGGAAAAGTTACAGGTACTGGACGAGATAGTTTGAGGAATTAGAGACACAGGATCTCAAATCTATATATTTCAACCACATCTAATTCCTAAAGTAAAGTAAGGTAATTCCTAAGGTATTTCTAACAAGTATTACCTATAAGAAAATAAAATCCTGGCCAACGCTAGGCATATATGCCAGTATGCGTTAAAAGTTAAATGTGTTATGGGCCTCCAAATCAACTCTAACAGTGACTCTATTGTAGGCACAGTTCCACATCCTTCCACCTTCCGTCAGGTGCTGCCAAAGCCCAGGAGGGGTTACTGCCGCTTATTGCTTTGGACGGGACGGAATACAGACCAGGAATGAGCAGCTGGACTCTGCTTTTCCTTCCCCTGGCAGCCAAGAGTGGCCAACTCTGCTTTTCCTTCCCCTGGCAGCCAAGAGCGGCCAAACCTTCATGGTCTGCAATGCCTCCCCTCTGCTTGCTGTCTTGTTTGGGAGTTAATGAGCGCTTCTGGGAAAGTTTCAGGCATGCTGTTTTCCAGGGCCGTTTCCATACTAGACTGTTATAGCGCTATTATTCCACTTTCAACATCCTATGGAATCCTGGGGTTTGCAGTTTAGGGAGCGGCCGGCCAGTTGTGGCATCTGATTTGCATGTAAAAGGGCAAGGATTCCACCAACAGCACTTTCAGCTTGGATGTGGACCTGATTCAGCGCTACTAATAAGTATCCACAGTGGCTCTCCCTGACATGGCACAACCCAGAAGGCTTGGGTTGCAATTTCCATCAGCTCCCACCCACATGGCTAGTGGTTGGGGAGGATGGGAAATGTAGTCCAAAAAATTGAAGGGCACCAGATCAGACCATCCTCAGCCAGACAGATCAACGCTCTAACTCGTGTTTCAGGCAGCTTCCTCTGTTACGGAGGCCATTTCCGCATGAGTCTGTTATAGCGCAATGATTCCACTTTCAACCTCCTATGGAATCCATAGGATGTTGCAAGTGGAATAATAGTGCTATAAGAGTCTAGTGCAGAAATGGCCTGAGTTAAGATGCAACAAGAACAGAACTTACCGCTGTCTTTGGTAAGATCGCCACCAGAGTAGGAAGCCTAATCCTATGAAGGGCACCAGCACTAGGAAAGGAAAAAAAAAGACAATTCAAGTGAATAGACATTTAATAGTCTAAAAGCTGTCTTGGCTATCCCCACTTCTGGCCAGGCTAAGATCACATAAGGGAATGCTAAAGTGTGTTCTTTCTTTTGCAGAGAAAACTACCAGCCGTGGAATCTTGATTTGTTTTACTAACATTGCCTGCAGGTTCAAACTCCTACATTTAAAAATATTTTAAGGCCATGTCTGCACTACGCTGTTATAGTGCTATTATTCCACTTTCAACATCCTATGGAATTCTGGGGTTTGTAGTTTACTGAGGCCAAAGAGCTCTCTGGCTGAGAATTCTACATGCCCTTCCCTAAACTGCAAATCCCAGGATTCCATAGGATGCTGAAAGTGGAATAATAGCACTTTAACAGTGTAGTGCAGAAATGGATATAGTGCTATTATTCCACTTTCAACATCCTGTGGAATTCTGGGCTTTGTAGTTTCCTGAGGCCCAAGAGCTCTCTGGCTGAGAAGTCTAAAAGCCTCTCCCTAAACTGCAAAGCCCAGGATTCCATAGGACGTTGAAAGTGGAATAATAGCACTATAACAGTGCAGTGTGGAAATGGCCTAAGTCTGGTTTGAACCTTATTGGTAATTCCAACTGGTGTAGACCCACTGACTCAATGGGATTTATATAGACTCACTATTCACTACTGCTGGGTCTACTTTTATAAGGAGTCACCAATGCTATACAGGCCACGGTCCCTTAGATGCCTAACAATATATCAAGGTCATATATTAATATATCAATACATCAACACTTGAAAAAATGGGACTACAGCTCCCAAAATCCCTCCGCCAGCAGTGGCAGTGCCCATGTTAGCTGTGGATGCTGGGAGCTGTAGCCCAAAAAGGTGCTGTTCTGCAAGCGTATACCCAAAATAGTTCCTTACCTAGAAAAGAGAGTCCAATCTTGACACCAGGAGAACCTATTTTTTAAAGAAAAAAGAAAACATTAAGAAATATTGCAAAACGCCTTTGGTTTTTCTTTTCATAGATATGTCCTAACTTGTTCTTATCCTCCCAATCTAAACATCTGGCATGGAGCCTAGATGTTACTCCTTTTGTGTGCCACCTAAGGGTTCCTTTTAAACAAAACCATCATGGTTAAAACAGCAGGCGAAGTTGCGTAGAAAATAAAATCGCAAAATCAGATGAAAGATTAACATCGAGATGTAAATCCTTCCTTATTTTATCCTTGTGGGGAAGAACAACTTTGGGCACCAAAATAGAAACGGTGCCGTGTTGGTTGGGGGATTCTAGAATCATAGAATGGAGGTTTGTTAAAGAATGAAAAAAAAAAATTACCCCTGGAAGAAGCCTCCATGGCTTGTTGGACCTGAGTGTTTCATTTCACACTGTGCCTGTTGTTAGTTTTGCTTGAAAAAGTTTGCAGAAAGATGCTGAAAAGCTGTATTCTTTTGCATGGCGTAGGGACCTATTCCTATTCTTTCCCTGTTATTTCTGGTGCCAAATTTTCTGTTAAAATACTCATGCCCAGGAATGCAAGTACTTCATTACCTGAGATAGACCTGTATTTTATTGCAGTATCTTCCCTAACTGTGAGCATCCTGAAGTTTCAGAGGATTTTTCTGATTAGAAAAACATGTGTGTTTTTGCACAAAACTCCCCACTTTTTTGTGCAAAACCCAGGTTGCCTTGCACAGGAAATGCGTTTTCTGCATGGAAGATGTGGATTTTTATTTTTTTAATTTTTATCATCATCATCATCATCGGCATAAGATAGCCATGCATGGAAACATCCTCCTGAACACTCTGTAATATTCAAATACTTGGAGAAAACTACACAAAAGCCTGGCTGCTCTCTTATTCTTCCTGAAAATTGGGAAAACCTCATTTTTCAACTGAAAAATTAACATTAGAGATGGGGAGGGATAAGAAGAAACAAAGGGAAAACATCACTTTGTCAAAAGTTTGGTCACAATGCCCAGCTGCAAAGGTTACAGCAGCAGAAAATAAGCAGACACATTTAAATTACACACTTGGTTGTTGTTTTTAAATGTGGTTTTATTTTATGCAATATTTTAGGGACAGATCATTCTCTTCAGCAGATTTTTCTATTTCTTTTAGGTTCAAGGTCACACTGTTCTCTGCGGCTTCTGCCCGCTTCGTCTTTCTACACAGTTCCCTTCCAAGGATTCCTGGACGTAACCACCCAGCAAGACCAAACGATTGCAGCACAGGAAGAATTTCTCCACCGAGGAGCTCTGCTCGGACGGCCAAAAGGGAACCTGGAATGCAGCCAAGGGGCTCTTTCACATCACAGTTATAATGCTACGATTTCACTTGGAAGTGCCACGGCTGCATCTCAGGGAAACCCGGGGTTTGTAGTTTGGGGAGGCTACAGAGCTCCTGGATAGCAATTCTAAAAACAGTTGGCTTTCCCCGTTTGCTAGGGTTAGGGGTGCAGGACCCTTGCAAAAGTGGAAAAACCACAAATATCAAAATGTGTATGTGTGGGTTGGCACGGTGGCCCTATACTTCCTCTCTCTCGCCCCTCTTTTTTTTGGGGTGTTGGGAAAGGGTTTGGGGTGACAAGAGACAAGTTTTTAAAGGGCTACACAGCCTGACTGGTCACGGAGGGAAGGTTTCCCCAGAAAAGGAGTGCTTGGGGGACAGGGTTTGGAGAAACTCACAAATAATCAACTCTGTGAAAGTCAAATCTGCAAATGTGGAGGGCTGACTGTATTCTTCCCTAAACTTCCATACTATGTTGCCATGGAAGTTAAAATGGAATCATAGCGCTATACTTGTCTAGTGTGAAAGGGCCCTAGAAGACTCTGCTGGAGAGAATATGCCCTTTGCTAAAAGGGTCCCACCTATCGTTTTCGCCAAACGTGAATGGAGCAATCCAAGAAGCTAAACTCTAGCCTCAAATCAGGTTCAGCAACTGAGAGAGCACCTATAAAGTTCAGACTAAAACCCAGAGTATGTTCACCACCAACCACCACCACTGGATTCAAGAAGTCCACCCAGCAATTGTTTGCAAGGTGACATAGGAGGAGACAGGGCTGAGCTGTCATGCGGAGAGAACGGACTTTGGCCATTTCCGCACTAGACAGTTATAGTGCTATTATTCCATTTTCAACATCCTATGGAATCCTGAGGTTTGCAGTTTAGGGAGGGGCCTCAAAGGCTTCTGGATCACATGAGGAATATCCTCAAAGGCCCCTCCCTAAACTGCAAACCCCAGGATTCCATAGGATGTTGAAAGTGGAATAATAGCACTATAATAGTCTAGTGTGGAAATGGCCTTTGTTATAAAACCAGTTGCTAAACTGTTTAGCTCTCACTGTGGGAATGGAGAGGAAGCCACTCTCTCTTTCGGTGAATTTGGAGCTCCGGAGACAATTCACTGGGGGTGACTCAGGTTTTCTGGCCAACCCATGGCCAATTCAGTATCAGGGGAGATTCGTCTGTCTGTGACTCTCAATCTGGTCATCAAGGACCCCAGTAATGTTGCAAAAGTCTCTGGGGTGTGTCTTTCTGACTCCCTGCAACCCTTTAAACAATTTCCCCAATAATACAATCACCCCAGTAGCTGCTACTAGGGTTGCTGACTGGTTGGCCTTTTCCCACCGTAATATAACACTGAGCCACAAAATTCCTCATAGCTGTTCAACATGCACAGGGGCATTAGCATCCAACCCACAGACAAGAGGCATGCTCAAGGAGCAAGGCAGCAAGACCCACGGCAGATGCAAGAGCTGGAAACTGACAGCAATGCAAGAGTGATGGATTTAGTGATTTATTTTTCAAAAAGTCCCTTTAGAAATTGAAGGCAAAGAGAATTTGCAGCAGTTTGATACCCGTGCTTCTTATCATGGTTCCATCCTACGGAATCCTGGCTTGAGGAAGCATGCTTGGAATTCATTGCTGGGACTCAGGGAAATGCACCAGAGCAACGATTGACAGCCTCCGGTCTTCCACATGTTGTGAACTTCAACTCCCAGAATCCCAAACCATTGGCCATGCTTAGCTGGTGTTTATAGGAGCTGAAGTCCACCATCCGCAGGAGGACCGAAGCTTGAGAGTCACTGCTCTCAAACACTCTAGCAGAGAATGCCAAATATTTCAGGAAACTAAAAAAATCCAAAGATCAGTGGTATATTTAGCCTAAAAAGCACCTAAAAAGTGGTGTCCCTGCCTTCTCACCCCTACCTCCACTCCTACATGCGTGGGTTTTTTTTTTTTTGCACCTCCCCTGGCACTGGAGCCTGGGGCACATGCCCTACTTGCCGCATCCTAGATACGTCTCTGCCCAAAATTCTGTAGGATGGAGAGTTAAAATGGTATCAACCTGCTGTAACTGTGTAGTGTATAGACACTCGGAGGCAACTTTAGCAGGATGTGTGTTGTGAGATTAGTCATTTGCTAGAGTTGTCTGCAGGTGGAAGAAGGCAATAGAAAGAGAGGAAAAGATGCAGGATTCTTCCAAGTAACCTACCCAGTTTGTCTAAATGGAAGGTTTTTGTTTTTTTTACAATGGTGCAGTGGTTAATTTTGGAACCGTAGCATCTCAGCAGCACAGGCTCTATGCCAACATCCCAAAGGGAGAGGCCAAAAAACACAGGTGACTGAGTTTGCAGGAGCCCTGGTGGCGCAGTGGTTAAATGCCAGTACTGCAAGCCACAAGCCACAAGGTTGTGAGTTTGATCCTGCCAGGCTCCAAGGTTGACTCAGCCTTCCATCCTTCCTCAGGTCGGTAAAATGAGTACCCAGCTTGTTGGGGGCATGTATAGAAATGTTTCAAAATACATGCTATTTGTTAGTTGTTCGCCGCCTCGATCCATATGGAGAGGCGGGATACAATAAAAAAAAATCAAGCTAAAATATTATCTTGGTGTTGTCTTCTCTATCAAGAGCGAATCTTTTGTAAACTTGATGGGCCTTGCCAACTCAAGACTGAGTTATTTCAAAATATTTGGGATGACAGCACAGGTCTTGCTCCTATTATAGTAATCTCCCCTGATCTGCTGTTATGCTTTCCACAGTTTCAGTTACCTGCAAAAATATTAAATCGAAAATTGCAAAAATGCTCCTCACAGGCTTACCTCCCTCCCACTCTTTGGCCATTTCCACACTAGCCTGTTATAGTGCGATGATTCCACTTTCAACATCCTCTGGAATCCTGGGGTTTGCAGTTTCGGGAGGGGCCAACTGGAAACCCCAGGGTTCCAGAGGATGTTGAAAGTGGCATCGCCGCACTATAATAGGCTAGTGCAGAAATGGCCTTTGTCCTATTCTGTCCCCTGGTGGATCTACAAGTTTGGCCAATATATATTTTAGAGCATTTAGATTCTTGGAGCCATGAGTAACAGAACATAAGAGTAAAATTAGGAACTGCAGTTTGGATAGTCCACTTAGGCCATTTCCGCACAAGGCTGTTATAGTGCTATGATTCCACTTTCAACATCCTATGGCATCCTGGGGTTTGCAGTTTAGGGAGTGGCCTTGAGGCAGGGCAAAAATATTAAATCAAAAATTGCAAAAATGCCCTCTTCCCTCCCAGGCTCACCTCCCTCCCTGCCTTGAGGCCCCTCCCTAAATTGCAAACCCTAGGATTCCATAGGATGTTGAAAGTGGAGTAATAGCACTATAACAGTCTCGTGCAGAAATGGCCTTACGGAACATTTTATCAAACACAAACATCCTCTGAAGTCTTTAATTTTTTTTTTGTTTTGTTTTGTTATAGAACAAGTTCAGCCCTGTCCTTTTGAAAAGATCTCTTTCCACAATAAACTTCTTGGCATCCTTGTTAAAGGTGACATGGTTTGAAGAGTAATGGATGATACCTGTTTGACGTTGATCCCTAAATGGGCTTAAAATTTACTTTATGCCAATCTCCTCGCTGCCTTTATAATAATGTATACTTGATTTAGCATCACTTTGTAATTGTTTGTTGTAAACTAGACACGTTTTGGTTATATGGATTACTTATGGACCTTGGTGGTTCCATGTTTAGTATCCTCTTTTTTGGTGTGTAGTGCAATTACTTTCATAATCTGCATACTTATTACATTTACTTCTTTATTCCATTTGACTATTTTTTTCCTCCTTCTGCCTCCATCTGCTATCCAACCTGTGGCCCATCTCTGCCTCTTGTGGCCAAGCAACAGCTGGTGGCAGACGGTAAGATCCTAGGGAAAATCTGGCTGCACTTTTGGTAGTTCGGAGCTGTTACCTTCATGGGATTCAGAGGGAATCCCTCCAGCACCATCTCTCTGCATATGTGAGTTGTGTAAGGAGGTGCCAGATACCTTCTTCTGCAACAACTTTAAGGGCCTTTCCGCACTACACAATTATTGCACCATGATTCCACTTTAACTACCACGGCTGCCTCCTATGGAATCTTGGTTCGTAGTCTCCAGAGCTACTGGAACTCTCAGGCTGAGACTGCTAAATATCCCTCCCTAAACTGCAGATCCCATTATTCCATAGAACAGACCCATGGCAGTTAAAGTGGAATCATAGTGTCATAGCTGGGTAGTGCGGAGGGGCCTTAAGACAACCTCCTTCTAAAATGGCTATGGTGAAAAAGAGGTCATGCCAGCAACATGTCACACTGTGTTCCCAAGGACTACGGAGCATCTTCAGTTCTCACTGAGCTGTTTGGGAGGTGCAGATGAGGGCCCTCCCCTTTGACCAGCTTTTCCAAAATGGTGCATGGGTCAAAGGTCACAAAAATAGCTTCAGGTTGCTGGAGGTGGTCCTACAGCTGTGCTTTGCTTACCCTTGCCTTAAGTAGACTAGGGACAGTCTACTTAGAGACTAGGACAAGGAGCAATGGATTCAAGCTGCAGGGAAGGAAATTCCACCTGAACCTCAGGAAGAACTTCATGATGGTCAGAGCTGTCCAGCAGTAGAATCTGCTGCCTTGGAGTGTGGTGGAGTCTTCTCCTTCTTTGGAGGTTTTTAAGGAGAGGCTGGATGGCCATCTGTTGGGAATGCTCTGATGTGGGTTCCTTCATAGCAGAGAGTTGGACTGGATGGCCCCTGGGGTCTCTTCCAACTCTATAAGTACGCTAATGTGGGAAATAAAAAGCACATGGACATGGGAACTGTGCAAAAGCTGACACCAGCGGACACTAATGGAGACATGAGAAAAGAAGATTAAGGCTGTAGCATAAGGGTTAGCCAGTGAGCGTTCATTTCAGCACGGGGAAACCAACCTGTTAGTGTCCGTGGAACGCTTGCCTCCGATGGTGCAGCTGTGGATCTGTGTCCTGCCTTAAGAGTCTCAGAAGTCCTGGCCTGCCAGAGCAGTGTAGTGTTTCTCTGGGGCAGTGTTACACTTTGCGTGACTAAACGAGGAATGGTACCAGGAGTGGTGCCTCTGTTAACCCCCACGGTTGTTCCTGTCGCCATGGTGGGCCCATCTGGCGATGGGTTGGCCGTCTCTAGCGGTGTGCTGGCAGTGCCCGAGGCTGGCGGAGAGGTGGCTGTGGTTCCATAGGGACGGGTGGAGCCTAGAGATGGGGTTGCATCGGTCGTCTTGGGAGCTGCTGTTGTGGAAGTCTTGGCTTCTACGACACGGATTAAGTAGAGTGTCTTAGGCAAGCTGGACTAACGTCATGTGTTCTATGCAGGGCTGCCCTTGAAGATGACCTGGGAGCCTCAGCTACAGCAGAAGACCCTAGCCAACAGTGTAACCGAATCACCGCTGAGAAAGCAAAGGGATCTTGCAGCATCTTTGAGAGAAAGAAGTTCGTAGCATAAGCATCCATCCCATCTGATGAGGTGACCTGCAGTCTATGAAAGCTTATGATACCAACTTGTTTCTCTCAAGTAAGGCCATTTCTGCACTAGCCTGTTATAGCGCTATGATTCCACTTGCAACATCCTATGGAATCCTGGGGTTTGCAGTTTCGGGAGGGACTGCAAACCCCAGGATTCCACAGGATGTTGCAAGTGGAATCATAGCGCTTTAACAGGCTAGTGCGGAAATGGTCTATGTCTCCAAGGTGCTACAAAATCCCTTTGCATACTGATCCAGATTAACATGGCTATGCCTTTGAATAGCTGAGAAGGGTTATTTTACAACAAATCTACTGCCTATTTGTCTCCAAACCCAATTCAAGCTATTGGGAGTTTAACGTTAAAATCCCACCTTTAAATTTCCTGAGATCCAAAAATCTCGAAGAGGGCCCTCTCCATGCACCAAGGAGTTGTGATCTAAATAGCACAAATTTTCCAAGCTCCATATTTATGCAGCCTCCAAAATGAGGCTAGACTATAGCTCCCCGTATTCCTCGCCACTTGCTAGGCTGGCTAAGGCTACTGGGAGTTGCAGTCCAATGCAATCTGGAAGGCTATGCCAGTCCTATCTTTGGGCCTTTCCACACTATACTGTTATAGTGCTATTATTCCACTTTCAAGGTCCTGTGGAATTCTGGGGTTTGTCGTTTACTGAGGCCAAAGAACTCTCTGGCTGAGAATTCTAAATGCCCTTCCCAAACTGCAAACCCCAGGATTCCATAGGATGTTGAAAGTGGAATAAAAGCACTATAACAGTGTAGTGCGGAAAGGCCCTTTGTTCTAGGTATACAAATATATAACACACATTTTCTGGGATGTACCTGTCAGCAAATGTCACTTAAAAAGGAACAAGTAAAGTTGGGCAGGCAGACTCTTAAGCACAGTGTGTGCTTACTGGTTGCATTGAGCAATCGAGTTTTATTGAACCAACTAAATCTTCTGAAACAATCCAGCAGGAAGTCCTGCTTATTCTACGAACCTGTCCAAATTCTAAGATCCTCAGGGTGGGGTTTTCTTTCAGTCCCACATGTATCTGGTACATAGGTAACTAATGACAAACCTCAATAGAGAGAAATGTAAGGTGCTATATGTGGGCAGGGGGAAAAAAATGAAATGCACAGATTTAGGATGGATGGCACCTGGCTTGGCCACAGTACAGGTGAAAAGGATCAAGAAGTCTTAGCCCAGTGGTTCTCAACCTTCCTAATGCCCCGAACCCTTAATACAGTTCCTCATGTTGTGATGACCCCCAACCATAAAATCATTTTCGTTATTATTTATTTATTTATTTGGTAGTTAGTTAATTATTTCCAACATCGAATAGATTGGAAACACTGCCCTAAACCACTGCTCTGGATAGACCTCTAATGCCTAAAAACTGGTAACCCTCCCCCCTTTTTTAAGCACAGAAAGCGTCCATCAATACCAGAATTAAGGCAGGAGTTCTAGTTCTGAATGTTGGGTTTCCACAGTTCAAAAAGCCAGTCACTCCCAAAGGCAACACCGAAACAGCCCACATTTTACACGAGGCGCAGGGAGGAAAGGACAGGGAGAGAGGAAGGATGGCAGCGGCATAAGCAGACACATTTTGTTTCCCTCCCTCCCTCCCTTAAAGGGAGTGCAGACGCTGAACATACAAAAAGCGAGGAATGCAAGACAGTCAGGGCGAAGAACACAACACGTGCGTGTGGCAAGCGCCAAGGGTCCACGCACAACAAAAGCGAGAGGAGAAAGTCATCCTGGCTATTTCTGCACTAGACTGTTATACCGCTATGATTCCACTTTCACCATCCCATGGAATCCTGGGGCTTGCAGTCTGAACCCCAGCGCAGGGGTCTCAGAAGCACTGCTCCCATTGGCTGGGAGGCCACCTTCTTTCAAAAGGGGGGCAGGATTGAGGAGCGGCGACCCCTGTGAAATGGCCGTTCGACCCCCAAAGGGGTCCCGTCCCCCAGGTTGAGAACCACTGATTTAAGCCATATCCGCACTAGGCTGTTATAGTGCTATTATTCCACTTTCACCATCCTATGGAATCCTGGGGCTTGCAGTTTGAACCCCAGCGCAGGGGTCTCAGAAGCACTGCTCCCATTCGCTGTGAGGCCACCTTCTTTTAAAAGGGGGGCAGGATTGAGGAGCGGCGACCCCTGTGAAATGGCCGTTCGACCCCCAAAGGGGTCCCGACCCCCAGGTTGAGAACCACTGTCTTAGCAGGCCACAAGCAGGGTAGTGTGGCAACTAAAAAAGCCAGTGCATCAATAGGAGTACAGTGCCTAGCTTGAGGGAAGTGACAGTGCCACCCTGTCCTGGAATCCTGTGTCCAGTTCTGGGCAACACAGGTCAGGAAGGATATTAGCAAGCTGGAAGGCATCCAGAGGAGGGCGAACAAAATGATTAAAGCCCTGGAAACCAAGCCCTAGGAGGAGCAGATTAGGGAGATGGGTATGGTCAGCCGGGAGAAGAGAAGGTCAAGGGATGACATGATAGCCATGTTTAAATATTTGCAAGGAGGTCCTATGGAAGATGGAGCAAGCATGTTTTCAGCTGCTGCAGAGACTAGGGCCATTTCCACACTAGCCTGTTATAGTGTTATGATTCCACTTTCAACATCCTATGGAATCCTGGGGTTTGCAGTTTAGGGAGGGGCCTTTGAGGCAGGGGAAAAATATTAAATCAAAAATTGCAGAAATGCCCACTTTGCTCACAGGCTTACCTCCCTTCCCTGCCTTTGAGGCGCCTCCCGAAACTGCAAACCCCAGGATTCCATAGGATGTTGCAAGTGGAATCATAGCACTATAACAGGCTAGTGCGGAAATGGCCTAGGAGTTCAAAAACTGTAGAAATACAGTCTGCATGCAATTAACTCGGCAGGAGGAATCACACCCTTATCAGCAGACTCAGCATAACCAAACTGCAGCCTCTCCTAACTTGTATGTTCTTTCTCATTATAAATTTTGCTGTTTTGACATCTTAAATGTCGCTTGGCCACATGTCCCAGGTTTCATCTGTGAAATATTGCAGGGCATGCGAGGACATTGAAGGGAGCATTCTCAGCGGCCGCTCTCAGATTATGGGATTTCCTTTCAGGATGGAGCAAGCTGGCCTCATCTCTGTTCTCTTTCTTAGGGGCTGTTTAGCTGTTGGCATGTTGTTGCAAAACAATCTCTTAATGGGATTGCTAAGTCTTTTAAAATCTTTATTGGCACTGAAAGCATTTTAAAATTGTTTTAAAAGGTGAGGTTTTTGCTTTTAAGGAGCATTTCCAAAACATTTTATATTGCAAATTATGTTATTTTGTTTTTAATGTATTCTGTAAGCCGACTTAGGCTATTTCCGCACTAGACTGTTATAGTGCTATTATTCCACTTGCAACATCCTATGGAATCCTGGGGTTTGCAGTTTCGGGAGGGGTCAGATGAGCTCTGGTGGTGCAGTGGTTAAATGCCAGTACTGCAACCACAAGGTTGTGAGTTCGATCCTGCCCGGCTCCAAGGTTGACTCAGCCTTCCATCCTTCCGCAGGTCGGTAAAATAAGTACCCAGCTTGTTGGGGGCAATTAGCTAAAACACATTGTAAACCGCTTAGATAACACTCAGTTGATAAGCGGTATAGAAATAAATACTATTGCTATATATTGCTATTGCAAACCCCAGGATTCCATAAGATGTTGCAAGCGGAATAATAGCGCTATAACAGTCTAGTGCGGAAATGGCCTTAATCCCATATTAGGAGAAAGGCTGGAAGTGTGTGTATGAGTGTATGTATGTACCAGATAATGTCCTAGCTAAAAATTTCTTTTAATTTCATCCCATCAGTTTCACCCTCTGCTTTATCTTCTTTCCCCTTTCTTTCCTGTTGCTATTCTCCTTAGTCTTCCTTCCTTTCTTAGAAACACAAGATCAGGGGCATTTCCCCATTAGACTGTTATAGTGCTAATAGTGCTATTATTCCACTTCCAACATCCTATGCCATCCTCGGGTTTGCAGTTTAGGGAGGGTCCAAAGTGGCCTAATAGCACTATAACAGTCTAGGGCAGAAATGGCCTCTGTCAAAGGCCTTCCTAGTCCAACATGCTGTTCATACAGCAGCCAGTCTAGCCTTATGAAAAGTCCATCAGCTGAATGTGAAAGCCACTGTATTCTCCATCTTGCTCCCTTTATTAGCCCCAAAAAACAAAATGCACAAGTATAGGATGAATGACACCTGGCTTGACCATAGAACATGTGAATGTGATCTAAGAACCTTCGTAGGCCACAAGCTGAACATGAGCCAGCAGTGTGATGCAGCAGCGAAACAAGCCAATAAGATTCTAGCCTGCATCAACAGTGTCTAGACCAGCGCTTTCCAAACAGTGGCCATTTCCGCACTAGCCTGTTATAGCACGATGATTCCACTTGCAACATCCTATGGAATCTTGGGGTTTGCTAGTAAAGCTGAATTACTGTGTCGCAAAATGATGCAAGTCGAAAAAGGGTGTCCCCAACATGAAAAGTTTTGAAAGCTCTGGTCTAGGCTGAAAGAAGTAATAGTATCATGCTGTTTTGCTGGAATGTCTCCAAAAAAAGGCAACCGAAATAAGAAAAGGTCTGGAAACCATGAAGCCCTGTGAGGAACGGCTTAGGGAGGTGAGCATGTTAAAGCTTGGAGAAGGAAAGATTAAGAGGTGACGTGATAGCCATGTTTAAATAGTTGAAGGGATGTCTTATGGAGGATGGAGCCAGCTTGTTTTCTGCTGCTCCAGTGACTAGGACATGGTGCAATGGCTTCAAACTAACGGAGAAGAGATTCCACCTAAACATTAGGAGGAATTTCCTGATGGTAAAAGCTGTTTGATAGTGGAATAGGCTGCCTTGGATTGTCGTGGAGTCTCCCTCTTTGGAGGGTTTTAAACAGGGGCAATTGTTTAAACAATCCGCAGCACTCCATAAAGACTTTGGTCGGGGAATTGTCTGGTTGATGTGGGTACCGTCAGCAGAAATGGCTACCATGATGGATCTCTGTTGTCTCAGCCATTTCTGATGATAACAGAACATTGGCTGTGTTTTATGTGTTTTTTTGTCAGGAAAAAAAAGCATTTTTGGGGGGCAAAAAAAAGCAATACTGGCACCCTGAAAATCACTTTGCCACTTTGGGACTATAAAACACCTTGTGTTTAACTTGACCAGGCACAAAACTACCATGTTTGATACTTTAAAAAATACAGTTTATTCTAAAAATAAAAACTTGAATTTAATTTTTAGTAATTTTGTTTTTGTTACCACCTACGAGGTCCTCCACTCTAAGGTCTAACTGAACTATAAGGAAACTCTTTGGTTTTGCAAGCTTACGACGAACAGGCAAGAAAGCAAAGAAAACTAGAAGAAAAAAATGGTACCTCTAAAGGAAAGAAAATTTTCCTCTCGTCCTCCCTAGGGCCAAGGAGCTACAAAGCACTCATCCCCATCAATAGAAACAGGAAACCAAGGCCAAGAATTAATTGCAGTGGTGTTAAAATATTGTTCATAGTCTTATCGTGGGATCTATGGCTACACAGCTTTCAGAAATAACGTGGGGGAAGCAAATATAACCTCTTAAATATTTTATTCATTGCACTACTTTTTTGTTCCCTTATTCATTTATTCTATTTTTTGGACTCTTACTCCCATCATCCCCAGCTGCCAGGACCCACAGCAGCCATGCAGGCTTAGGATTTGGAGAGCTGTAGTCCAAAGGAAAAAAGGAAATATCTTCTACGTCAGCAATGTCTTATGCTTTCCCCTCTAACAAAATAAACATGAGTTTGTGATTTTGCCAGCACCAGGTATTAGTGGAAGCAGCAAAGTAACTAGTGGAATTATATTACGATTACGATTTTGATTCTCACAATATTCATTTTTATCCTGCCTTTTCCCCAATAATGGGACTCAACTCGGCTTTCAAATTATTAAAAGCGATCAAGATTAAAACCATGCAAGAACATGTCTCTAGGGCCATTTCCGCACTACACCGTTACAGCACTATTATTCCACTTTCAACCTCCTATGGAATCCTGGGGTTTGCAGTTCCGGGAGGGGCCAGCCGGCCCCTCCCGAAACTGCAAACCCCAGGATTCCATAGGACGTTGAAAGTGGAATCATTGCACTATAACAGTCTCGTGCAGAAGTAGTCTACGTGTCTGTGTATATAATTTTATTATAAAAGCAAACAAACTTTGCAATTAAAACCATTTAAAATTCATGGAACGACAATGTTGAAGCCAGTAACAACAGCACAACACACCATTAAAAGTCCATCCCAGTCAGCATCCATCACTCCACACCGTTATAGCACTATGTTCCACTTTAACTATCATGGCAACATCCTATGGAATCCTGGGATTTGCAGTTCAGAGTTCTCAGCCAGAGAGTTCTTGGGCTTCACTAAACTGAGACCAGCACGGTGTAGTGGCCTGAACATGTCAGTACAACTCTGGGGACGTGGGTTTGAATTTTGCTCAGCGACGGAAACCCATTGGGTGACCTTGGGCAAGTCACACTCTCTCAGCCTCAGAGGAAGGGAATGGCTAACCTCCTCTAAACAAATCTTACCCCTTGATAGAATCCTAGAGTTGGAAGAGACCCCAAGGGCCACCCAGTCCATCCTGCCATGCAGGAACACACAATCAAAGCACTCCCAACACATGGTCTTAGGGCCTATTTAAAAACTTCCAGAGGAAACTCTGCCACACCCTAAGACAGCATTAAATTGCTCTTATTGTCACAAAATTCTTCCTAAACTGTAGGTGGAATCTCTTGTCCTGTAATTTGAAGCCATTGTTCCATGTCCTAGTCTCTGGAGCAGCAAAAAACAAGCTTGCCCCATCCTCCAAATGACATCCCTTCAAATATTTAAACAGGGCCATCATGTCACCTCTTAGCCTTCTCTTCTCCAGGCTAAATATACCCACTTCCTTAAGCATCTCCTCCTAGACCATAATTTTCAGGCCTATAGGTTTACTTTAGGACTGTAAATCGGGAATAACTTGAAGGCACACAGTTACAGCACTTAGAATTTTCATCCAGAGAGCTCTTGGGCCTCAATAAACTACAAACCCCACAATTCCACAGAATGTTGCCATGGCAAGCAATTACTCATAGGGAGTCCATTTACCTAACCCTGAGTGACAAGCAAAAGTCATAGGCAGAGTCCAAAATCCAGGGGTCAGAAGCCAAGAGATCAATCCAAGGTATCAGGAGCCAGGTGCTGAAAGCAAGGAGAGGGCTTGTAGAAAGTTTGCCCCAAGCAAAGGAAAGCTTCCAGGCAGGCAGTTATATAGCCCAGGCACAGGTGTGGCCAGTCACCACTTCTTGAACTTAATCAAGGAAGCCTCCCTTTGCTCAGCTCTCTTGAGTCTCTGCCTTGTTTGTGGGCTGATTGATGTAGGTTCCAGGGCATCCTCAGGATCACAGCTGAATCCCTGTTGCCCTAAAGGAGCAGGCAGAGGGATGTCCACGCCTGCTTGGTCCATGGCAGCAGGGGGAGCTCTTGAACTGCAGGACTCATCTCTAGCCAGAGCCACCGGGAGCTGCTCATCATCAACAGCTGCTGCTCATCATCTCCACCCTGAGCAACACAGACCAACAGCTGCTGCTCATCATCTCCACCCTAAGCAAGAGGGACCAACAGCTGCTGCTCGTCATCTCCACCCTGAGCAACAGGGACCAACAATTGCTGCTCATCATCTCCACCCTGAGCAACAGGGACCAACAACTGCTGCTCATCATCTCCACCCTGAGCAACAGGGACCAACAGCTGCTGCTCATCATCACCCTGAGCAACAGGGACCAACAGCTGCTGCTCATCATCTCCACCCTGAGCAACAGGGACCAACAGCTGCTGCTCATCATCTCCACCCTGAGCAACAGGGACCAACAGCTGCTGCTCATCATCTCCACCCTGAGCAACAGGGACCAACAGCTGCTGCTCATCATCACCCTGAGCAACAGGGACCAACAGCTGCTGCTCATCATCACCCTGAGCAACAGGGACCAACAGCTGCTGCTCATCATCTCCACCCTAAGCAAGAGGGACCAACAGCTGCTGCTCATCATCTCCACCCTGAGCAACAGGGACCAACAGCTGCTGCTCATCATCTCCACCCTGAGCAACAGGGACCAACAGCTGCTGCTCATCATCTCCACCCTGAGCAACAGGGACCAACAGCTGCTGCTCATCATCACCCTGAGCAACAGGGACCAACAGCTGCTGCTCATCATCACCCTGAGCAACAGGGACCAACAGCTGCTGCTCATCATCTCCACCCTGAGCAACAGGGACCAACAGCTGCTGCTCATCATCTCCACCCTGAGCAACAGGGACCAACAACTGCTGCTCATCATCTCCACCCTGAGCAACAGGGACCAACAGCTGCTGCTCATCATCACCCTGAGCAACAGGGACCAACAGCTGCTGCTCATCATCTCCACCCTAAGCAAGAGGGACCAACAGCTGCTGCTCATCATCTCCACCCTGAGCAACAGGGACCAACAGCTGCTGCTCATCATCACCCTGAGCAACAGGGACCAACAGCTGCTGCTCATCATCTCCACCCTGAGCAACAGGGACCAACAGCTGCTGCTCATCATCTCCACCCTGAGCAACAGGGACCAACAGCTGCTGCTCATCATCTCCACCCTGAGCAACAGGGACCAACAGCTGCTGCTCATCATCTCCACCCTGAGCAACAGGGACCAACAGCTGCTGCTCATCATCTCCACCCTGAGCAACAGGGACCAACAGCTGCTGCTCATCATCTCCACCCTGAGCAACAGGGACCAACAGCTGCTGCTCATCATCTCCACCCTGAGCAACACGGACCAACAGCTGCTGCTCATCATCTCCACCCTGAGCAACACGGACCAACAGCTGCTGCTCATCATCTCCACCCTGAGCAACAGGGACCAACAGCTGCTGCTCATCATCTCCACCCTGAGCAACACGGACCAACAGCTGCTGCTCATCATCTCCACCCTGAGCAACACGGGACCAACAGCTGCTGCTCATCATCTCCACCCTGAGCAAGAGGGACCAACAGCTGCTGCTCATCATCTCCACCCTGAGCAACAGGGACCAACAGCTGCTGCTCATCATCTCCACCCTGAGCAACAGGGACCAACAGCTGCTGCTCATCATCTCCACCCTGAGCAACAGGGACCAACAGCTGCTGCTCATCATCTCCACCCTGAGCAACAGGGACCAACAGCTGCTGCTCATCATCTCCACCCTGAGCAACAGGGACCAACAGCTGCTGCTCATCATCTCCACCCTGAGCAACAGGGACCAACAGCTGCTGCTCATCATCTCCACCCTGAGCAACAGGGACCAACAGCTGCTGCTCATCATCTCCACCCTGAGCAACAGGGACCAACAGCTGCTGCTCATCATCTCCACCCTGAGCAACAGGGACCAACAGCTGCTGCTCATCATCTCCACCCTGAGCAACAGGGACCAACAGCTGCTGCTCATCATCTCCACCCTGAGCAACACGGACCAACAGCTGCTGCTCATCATCTCCACCCTGAGCAACAGGGACCAACAGCTGCTGCTCATCATCTCCACCCTGAGCAACAGGGACCAACAGCTGCTGCTCATCATCTCCACCCTGAGCAACAGGGACCAACAGCTGCTGCTCATCATCTCCACCCTGAGCAACAGGGACCAACAGCTGCTGCTCATCATCTCCACCCTGAGCAAGAGGGACCAACAGCTGCTCTCATCATCTACCCTGAGCAACAGGGACCAACAGCTGCTGCTCATCATCTCCACCCTGAGCAACAGGGACCAACAGCTGCTGCTCATCATCTCCACCCTGAGCAACAGGGACCAACAGCTGCTGCTCATCATCTCCACCCTGAGCAACACGGACCAACAGCTGCTGCTCATCATCTCCACCCTGAGCAACACGGACCAACAGCTGCTGCTCATCATCTCCACCCTGAGCAACAGGGACCAACAGCTGCTGCTCATCATCTCCACCCTGAGCAACACGGACCAACAGCTGCTGCTCATCATCTCCACCCTGAGCAACACGGACCAACAGCTGCTGCTCATCATCTCCACCCTGAGCAAGAGGGACCAACAGCTGCTGCTCATCATCTCCACCCTGAGCAACAGGGACCAACAGCTGCTGCTCATCATCTCCACCCTGAGCAACAGGGACCAACAGCTGCTGCTCATCATCTCCACCCTGAGCAACAGGGACCAACAGCTGCTGCTCATCATCTCCACCCTGAGCAACAGGGACCAACAGCTGCTGCTCATCATCTCCACCCTGAGCAACACGGACCAACAGCTGCTGCTCATCATCTCCACCCTGAGCAACAGGGACCAACAGCTGCTGCTCATCATCTCCACCCTGAGCAACAGGGACCAACAGCTGCTGCTCATCATCTCCACCCTGAGCAACACGGACCAACAGCTGCTGCTCATCATCTCCACCCTGAGCAACACGGACCAACAGCTGCTGCTCATCATCTCCACCCTGAGCAACAGGGACCAACAGCTGCTGCTCATCATCTCCACCCTGAGCAACACGGACCAACAGCTGCTGCTCATCATCTCCACCCTGAGCAAGAGGGACCAACAGCTGCTGCTCGTCATCTCCACCCTGAGCAAGAGGGACCAACAGCTGCTGCTCATCATCTCCACCCTGAGCAAGAGGGACCAACAGCTGCTGCTCATCATCTCCACCCTGAGCAACAGGGACCAACAGCTGCTGCTTGTCCTCAGCAGCTCTGACAGGGGCTTCAGTTATCACAGATGCGTTGACAAATGCTTGGATTGACTGTGGACACTCCCTTGCCGTGAAACCCTGCTGGACTTTGTTTATGTTGGACTTTATTTAAGACTTGCTTACTGCCTGGAAGTAAGTAACAAGCTGGGAAATATTCAGTTTGTTTTGTTTATCAGCTGTGCCAGGACTGAGATCGGACCCATGCAACATTGAAAGTGGAATAATAGCACCATAACAGCCTAATGCAGAAATGGCCCTTGTTTGCTACTACAGAAATGGCCACCTTGCTTGCAAGGATGTCTTGGCAGGGTGAGAATCCAACTTGGCATTGGGTGGGCACAGCCCCATCTGCTCACACAGTAGGACCGCCTCTGGACAGTGTGAGGAAAAGGGCTGAGCTTTCTCCCATACCCCCAAATGGGGACTGAAGGCTTTCTCAGGCCAGGGGCTTTAAGAGAGTCCGGTGGCTCTAACTCAGAACAAGATGCAAAGGACCAGATGAAACCCCCCTGCCCCCTTGCCACAGACACAAACAGACACAAAAAGCCATTCAAGCTTACCTATCAAGGAATCTTCAGGTCCTGAAGTAGGCAGTGATGGGTCTCCTTTGAAGGATAAACAGCAGGGAGAAGGAGAGATGGAGAAGGGGTGGTAGGACAGAGAGGAAGAGAGAGAAGGAGAGGAGCAGGACTGCTGGTCAGTGTGAGCAAAAAGGACAATTCCATACCGATGTTCAGCATGACACCGCTGCCAGTTTTGGACTTCAAAGCACCAAATTACATGAGGCTAGATTCATTTATTTCTTGAAGCTGGATCAAGCAAGCATTTCCAGTGCTTTCAATCACTTTTGTTCGTTGACATAGCATTGAGCTGGTGTCTTCAACATTTTAAACTCAGCACTTTTTGAAGGCTGTATTCCATCATAGAATCATAGAAATGTAGAGTTGGAAGAGACCCCAGGGGCCATCCAGTCCAACCTCCTGCCATGCAGGAATACCCTCAAAGCACTCACAGCAGATGGCCATCCAGTCTCTGCTTACAAACCTCCCAAGAAGGAGACTCTGCTACACTCCAAGGCAGCAGATTCCACTGCCGGACAGCCCTGACCGTCAGGAAGTTCTTCCTGAGGTTCAGGTGGAATCTCCTTTCCTGCAGCTTGAATCCATTGCTCCTTGTCCTGGTCTCTGGAGCAGCAAAAAGCAAGCCCTCTCCCTCCTCAACATGGCAGCCCTTCAAAGATTTAAACATGGCTATCATGTCCCCTCTTAACCTTCTCTTCTGCAGACTAAACACACCCATCTCTCTAAGTCTATCCTCATAGGCCTACATGGCTTCCAGGCCCCTCACCATTTTGGTCGCCCTCCTCTGGACTTGCTCCAGCTTGACCATGTCGTTCTTTAATTGGGGTGCCCAGAACTGGACACAGTATTCAAGATGAGGTCTAACCAAAGCAGAGTGGAGTGGTACCAGTACCTCCCTCGATCTAGACACCATACTCCTATTGATGCAGCCAAGAATTGCATTGGCTTTCTTGGCTGCCGCATCACACTGCTGACTCACGTTCAGCTTGTGGTCTATGAAGACTCCTAGATCCGTTTCACATGTATTGCTATCCCTTTCACATGTATTGCTTCAGGTAGAATTGAGCAAGCCTTTCTAGCATTTGAAACTCAGCCACTTGATGTGCCAAGTTACATAAGGTGGGTCAGGCTAGCACTATACAAACTGAGGCCATTTCTGCACTAGACTGCTATAGTGCTATGATTCCACTTTCAACATCCTATGGAATCCTGGGGTTTGCAGTTTAGGGAGGGGCCTCCAAAGCCCCAGGATTCCATAGGATGTTGAAAGTGGAATAATAGCACTACACACACACGCGCGTGTGTTCAGGATTGGTTTGGAGGGGATTTGAACTTTCCTCGATTCTAGCAACCCTGCTATTTTTGTAATCCCTAGGTCTGCATCCTTAAGCTGTAACAGCTACGTAGCCTAAGCAATTGCATTTTGCTTTTAGGAAACCACGTCTTGAGAATGTAGTAAATGCTGCCATTGTTCTCTTTGGCCATTTCCACATTAGACTGTTATAGTGCTGCTATTCCACTTTCAACATCCTGTGGAATTCTGGGCTTTGCAGTTTCCTGAGGCCGAAGAGCTCTCTGGCTGACAACTCTAAAGACCTCTCCCTAAACTGCAAACCCCAGGATTCCAGAGGATGTTGAAACTGGAATAATAGCAGTGTCACACTCTAGTGTGGAAATGGCCTTTGTTAGAGATCAGTTGCAGCCAGATGTCTGTGAGAACCAAGGACCTCTTGATATTGCATTCCCTTTATTTTGAAGCCGAGGGAAGTCTTAGGTAAAGATAAAGATGTAGCTGCGGGTAACTGAACTGAAAGGTTTACTGTGTACCCTGTCCAGTTAGAGCATCCACGGTTGAGTTGGAATCTGTAGTCCAAAACATAACTTCCTCAAGCTCTGGCCTGTACAGATGCTCTTAAACAAGCTCACAAGGAAAAAGGTGGATACCCAAAGCTTCAATACAGAGAACAGGGCAGGAGATACTTACTAATACAGATCAAGTTGGGTCCGGTCCATCGAAATTCTTTTGTCTGGTCATCCTGCTTACAGATACTGAGGCTGGACGTGCCCGCTTTCCGTTTGTAATTCTTTTCGCAGGAGTAGTGCAGCCTGGCGGAGTTGTCGCCTTCAGCAATCTGAGCATTTTCCACCAGCTTGGGTGCACCACATTTCCCTGATACAAAAGAACAGAAACCAAATTACACATCAATTACACATCTACACTTAGGTAGAAAAAATGGAATACGGAAATATAGGATGGGGGACACATGGCTGGATAGCAGTACGTGATAAAGGGATCTAGGAGTCTTCATAGACCACAAGCTGGACATGAGTCAGCAGTGTGATGCGGCAGCCAAGAAAGCCAATGCAGTTCTCGGCTACATCAATAGGAGTATGGTGTCTACATCGAGGGAGGTACTGGTACCACTCTACTCTGCTTTGGTTAGACCCCATCTTGAGTACTGTGTCCAGTTCTGGGCACCCAAATTCAAGAAGGATATTGACAAGCTGGAGCAAGTCAAGAGGAGGGCAACCAAAATGGTGAGAGGCCTGGAAGCCATGAAGCCCTATGAGGATAGACTTAGAGACCTGGGGATGCTTAGTCTGCAGAAGAGAAGGTTAAGAGGGGACATAATAGCCATGTTTAAATCTTTGAAGGGATGCCATGTAGAGGAGGGAGAGGGCTTGTTCTCTACCGCTCCAAAGACTAGGACAAGTAGCCATGGATTCAAGCTGCAGGAAAGGAGATTCCACCTGAACCTCAGGAAGAACTTCCTGACAGTCAGAACTGTCCGGCAGTGGAATCTGCTGCCTCGGAGTGTAGTGGAGTCTCCTTCCTTGGAGGTTTTTGAGCAGAGGCTTGATGGCCATCTGTCAGGAGTGCTTGAGGGTATTCCTGCATGGCAGGGGGTTGGACTGGATGGCCCCTGGGGTCTCTTCCAACTCCACACTTCTATGATTCTATGATCAAATAACGCATGTTACATTTGGGACACCTCTGACACCTTGGCCACGTTAAGACCTTTGTTCCTTTTGTATGGGATTCCCCCTCCCACCTTCCCTAATTCGGAACAGGAAGTCTTCTACAGCACTAAGGATTCACCAAGGGCCAACTGCCTTCTGGTAGGGTTGGTATCTTCCCACCTCTGTAACCAACTACTTCTGAAGCAGAAACCAGAGATAAGACCCTTTCGGTTAGGAAAAACGATTTTTATTTCGCCGGCAAGCCTCAGCTGGGATATCTCCCAAAAGAAACTGAGCACCCCCCCTTATTTGAGCTAACAAGCATTTATACATTTTCCAGCACAGTCATCACATGTTCAAGAAAGGAAACAGATGCATACAGAGGTTCCCACTGTTCTCTATCATAATCTTACAAATGTTGCAAAGTAAAGGAAGCATAAGCGTTGTGTACCACATTTCATCCTCCCTCATATTCTATGGCCCTTTTTGCACGGTGTTTCTAAAGTGAGAAGGCCCCTTGAGCATTGCGTAAATGGGAGCGGCAGTCCGTACGACGCACTCCGTTTACGCAATGCTCAAGAGCCGGATGCAGAGCAGACACGCACCTTTTTATTTTTGGCTTTAAGCCGAAAATGGTGCGCAGTCACGCAATGCTCCCGGGGTCCACGCGCACTTACCTGCTGTGCGGTGCGTCAGGAGCCGGGCCGGTTGCGCTTCCTGCTGCAGCGTTAGCGTACAATTCCCAGGTTGCGTTGCGGTAGGAAGGAGCGGGGCGCTCACGCAATGCTCGCGCAACCAGGAAGCCCTACAGAACTCAAGCAGCAGGGAAGCGGCAGCGTTCCTGATGAGGCTTTTCGCGCGAGACGCCCCCCCCAGCTGCGCAAACGGGTAACGTGCGAAAAGGGCCTATTATACAGAGTTCTATTGTATTCCTTTCAAACACAGAGGGACTTCAACTGCAGAGAAAATTAACTGCTTTTCCCTTACGCCCAGAGGTCATCTAGCTTGACCCACCACCACACTTCTTCTGCATGTTGAAGAAGACAAGCTTGCTCCATCTTCTATATGGCCTCCCTTTAGATATTTAATGATGGCTATCATTTCTCTTTTCAGTCTTCTCTTCTCCAGGCTAAATACATTCAGTTCCCTAAGAGTGGTGGATCTACTTGACAGGCTGGCCCTACAGTTCCAGCACTGGATTCCCGTCACTCACTTTGCCCTTTACCCCCTCTCTTAATCCCTTCTCGGATTCGGTACTCGGGACTCAAGGTGACCCCCTTATTGAGGACCAGTGGCGGTGTTGTTTTAGTAGGCTCAATGTAGGCCATTTCCGTGCTGGGCTGTTCTAGCGCGATGATTCCACTATCAAGCTCCTATGGAATCCTGGGGTTTGCAGTTTCGGGAGGGGCCGGCTGGCCCCTCCCGAAACTGCAAACCCCAGGATTCCATAGGAGCTTGAAAGTGGAATCATCGCGCTAGAACAGACGTGTGTAGAAATGGCCACCTTGTCTTCAATGTTTAAGTCATCCTTCTACAGCAACAATGCTTTAAAATGTATTTAACATGGTGTTTCAAGGGTCTGTTAACTGTAATTTGTTGTTCCTCATTATTCTAAAAGGGAAAAAAATCCATATATTCTATGTTTTTCAGATTTTGTCCTGTGTATAGTGGTGATAGAAGCATAGGTCGTGAAGACAGGTAGTGAATCCCCACATGCCACAGATTGCCTATGCTGGACTACACATGCACAGTTTGGGAAAGTTCCTTTTTTTGACGATAACTCCCAGAGTCCACCATCCATGCTGTGTACAGAAGTGCATGTGAATGTGTGCACCTTCTGAATTTTTCTGCAATAGTTTGCCACCAGAGGGAGCCAGATCGTCAAACTAAGGGTGCAGCCACACTGCATTATTACGCCTACTTGGTACCACTTTAATTGCTGTAGCATCTTCCTACAGAAGCCTGGGATTGGTAGTTTGGTGAGGGACCTACACCAGAATGTAAGCCCACATGCAGAATTCCACATCTTCCTAACTCCTGGCAGCTGGCAAGCCCTATGAAGCACCCTTGCTGCTATTGTTGGGAGGGAAGGAAGGCAGGAGTGGTTCGGAACATGGAGAAGCAAGTTATCTCCGCTTGGTTGATGGGAGGCAAGAAATGAGAGTGAACTCATGGGTGGAATGCATCTTCTTTCCCTTCCCCCAGGAGCCCAGAGCAGCCAGATCTTATTGGTCTGAATTACCTCCTGTATCCAGTTCTGGGCACCAAATTCAGGAAGAATCATAGAATCATAGAAATCTAGAGTTGGAAGAGACCCCAGGGGCCATCCAGTCCAACCCCCTGCCATGCAGGAACACCCTCAAAGCACTCCCGACAGATGGCCATCAAGCCTCTGCTTAAAAACCTCCAAGGAAGGAGACTCCACTACACTCCATTGAGGCAGCAGATTCCACTACCGGACAGCCCTGACTGTCAGGAAGTTCTTCCTGAGGTTCAGGTGGAATCTCCTTTCCTGCAGCTTGAATCCATTGCTCCTTGTCTTGGTCTCTGGAGCAGCAGAAAACAAGCCCTCTCCCTCCTCTACGTGGCATCCCTTCAAATATTTAAACATGGCTATCATGTCCCCTCTTAACCTTCTCTTCTGCAGACTAAACATACCCAGCAATCTAAGTCCATCCTCATAGGGCACGGCTTCCAGGCCTCTCATCATTTTGGTCGCCCTCCTCTGGACTAGCTCCAGCTTGTCAATATCCTTCTTGAATTGGGGTGCCCAGAACTGGACACAGTATTCAAGATGGGGTCTAACCAAAGCAGAGTAGAGTGGTACCAGTACCTCTCTCGATCTAGACACCATACTCCTATTGATGCAGCCAAGAACTGCATTGGCTTTCTTGGCCGCCGCATCACACTGCTGACTCATGTTCAGCTTGTGGTCTATAAAGACTCCTAGATCCCTTTCACACGTACCGCTATCCAGCCACGTGTCCCCCATCCTATATTTCTGTATTCCATTATTTCTGCCTAAGTGTAGGACCTTACACTTCTCTCTGTTGAATTTCATTTTGTTAGCCTTGGCCCAGCTCTCCAATCTGTCCAGGTCATTTTGAATTTTGATCCTGTCCTCTGGCGTATTAGCAACCCCTCCCAATTTGGTGTCATCTGCAAATTTGATGAGCATGCCCTCTATTCCTTCATCCAAGTCGTTGATAAAAATATTGAACAGCACTGGGCCCAGGAGAGAACCCTGTGGTACCCACTAGTCACTTCTCTCCAGGATGAAAAGCAGCCATTCGTGATCACCCTTTGGGTTCGGTCAGTCAACCAATTACAAATCCAACGAACAGTAGCCCTGTCCAGCCCACATTTTACTAGCTTCATTGCAAGAATGTCATGGGGAACTTTGTCGAAAGCCTTACTGAAATCGAGATATGCTACATCCACAGCAGGAAGGATGCTGGCAAGCTTGGAATGTGTCCTGAGGAAGAGAGCCAAAGAGATCAAAGTCCTGGAAACCATGAAGCCCTATGAGGAGCAGTTTAGGAAGCTAGGTCTGTTTAGTTTAGAGGAGGCTAAGAGGTGACGTGACATGTTTTAAATATTTGAAAGGATGTCAGATGTCAGACGGAGCAACCTTGTTTTTGGCCACCTAAGAGATTAGGACACGGAGCAATAGCTTAATGCTGGGAGTTAGAGTTTCCCAGGGTGTTAGACCTTTGGGGAAATTCTATGAAAGGTAAAGCTGTTACGAATTAGCCTTCTTTTAGCAGAGCTGCAGAAAAGGCATGTCCCAAACGCTGTGTGGCTTCCCTGAACTGGAGGCTGACTTGAAAGCAAAACAAGGCAGGCAGTTTCAGGTTCCAAACTTAAAAGATTTACTAATAAACAATTACATATGCATTGGAGAAACTGGATCCTAACTAACTAATAAAAGGATTAGGGAAGATAGTAGTTTCATTCTTAACTCAACAATTTCTTGGTGGAGAGGCTAGCATAGCAGAAAGAAGGTGCAAGAAGTAAGATTGCAAAAGGGGCAAAGAGGTGTGGTCTTCTATGGAAGGCCAATGACAGACTCCAGGGTACATTCTGGATCACATGGTCTGGATACCATAGCAAATCATTTAATATATAAAAATCAAAGTTTGCTTGTCTGTGTCAAGTGAAGACCTCATATGATTGACTGTGTCAGGCGAAAACCTCATATGACTGGCTGCCTGTGAAGATTCTATGGAATCCTGGGATTTGTAGTTTAGGGAAGGGCCTTTAGAATTGCCAGCCAGAGCGCTCTGGGGCTTCAGTCAACCGTGTCTGTCTTGAATAGGCCAGTTGCTATGGAGATGAGGCCTAGTAGCAAGGAGGAGGGCAGAATATTCTCTCAGGAACCCAACCTCTGTATGTTAATAACTCTGAATACAAATTGGACTGGGGAATATGGGGAAAAGTTACAGGTACTGGACAAGACAGTTTTGGGAATTAGAGACACAGGATCTCAAATCTTTCTAACAAGAGTCACCTATGAAAAAATAAAATCCCAGGCATCGCCAGATAGACACACTAGTTTTAAATATCACAGAGCTGCAGTTGAGAGGAGACTTGAAGCCAGAGGCCAGAGGACTTTTACGTGCAAAGGAAAATTAACCCTATGCTAGCCAAGCCCCATGTGTCCTAGAACAAGAGGGGGGGAGCAGAGAGAATGCTAGAATTTCCCAACATTTCAAGCTACGAAAAGAGATTCCACCAAAATATTAGGGAGAGTTTCTTGACAGTAAGAGAGATTCAACAGTGGAATTTGCTTGTGCCTCCTTCTTTGGAGATTTTTAAGCAGAGGTTGGATGGCCACCCCTCAAGGATGCTTTGACGGTGTATTCCTGCATGGCAGCATGGGGATGGACCAGATGTCCATCATGATCTCTACCAACTCTATGGCCATTTCCGCACTACACTCTTATAGCACTATGATTCCACTTTCAACCTCCTATGGAATCCTGGGGTTTGCAGTTTCGGGAGGGGCCGGCCAGCCCCTCCGAAACTGCAAACCCCAGGATTCCATAGGAGGTTGAAAGTGGAATCATAGCACTATAAGAGTGTAGTGCAGAAATGGCCTATGATTTTATACCTTCTGCTCCCTTCTGCCCTCATCCACAGGCAATGGCAGCAGAAACCTCTTCTGGAGCATGATCTCTGCTGGGTGGTGGGAGCTTTTGGGATGGAGTATAAGGTCAAATGGACAGCCCTCTGCACCCCATCCAAAAACAGGAATTGTGTCTGCATAAGCTGCACTTGTGTGCAAATGTGCCACTTGGTATAGTCACAGTACCCGGATATAGCAGTTTGACACCCCTTTAACTGCCATGGCTCCATCCTAGGGAATCCTGGGAACTGTAGCTTGGTGAAGTGTTTAGAATTCTCTCTGCCCCATCAAACTGCAAATCCCAGGACTCTGTACAATGGAATCCATGGCAATTGAAGTGCTGTCGAACTGTTATAATTCTGCAGTGTGGATACACCACTGAGAAGGTGGTTGCTCTTTGGTTAATATGAACTTTTAGGCCATTTCTGCACTACACTGTTCTAGTGCTATTATTCCACTTTCAACATCCTATGGAACTCTGGGGTTTGCAGTTTAGGGAGGGGTCTTTGAGGAAACCCCAGGATTCCATAGGACATTGAAAGTGGAATAATAGCACTATAACAGTCTAGTGCGGAAATGGCCTTAATGTCCAACCCAGATGAATCAAAAAACGTGGGCATTTTCAGTGACTGCTGTGGGATTTTCAGACCCATCTCTCCTACAGGCACCTTGAGATATCCCGGAATAATACCACCTCAACCGTGTTAATGTTTGACCAATGCATTGAGAGAACATCTTCTAATTCTGAGCCTCTCAAAAAGGTGTCTTCACAGAATCAAAGAATCTTACGCCATTTCCGCACAAGCCTGTCGGAGTGCTATGATTCCACTTTCAGCCTCCTATGCAATCCTGGGGTTTGCAGTTTCGGGAGGCCGAAAGTGGAATCATAGCGCTCTAACAGGTTTGTGCGGAAATGGCCTTAGAGTTGGAAGAGAGAGCCTAGAAGGACCACAGAGTCCAACCCCCTTTTGCCAGGCAGGGAGACACCGTCAAAGCATTCTCAATAGATGGCCATCCAGCCTCTCTTTAAAAACCTCCGAAAAAGGAGATTCCACCACGGTCTCTGGAGGCAGCAGCAGAATCTACTATAAAAATATTTATCAGAATTCCTTTCAGTTCTCTAACGGTTCATTACAGAGTCAGAGGTTAGTGAGAACTCATTTCTTGAAAAAACGAGGGTTTTCTTTTTTTTGGAAAGGGCGTGAGATTTTTCTTTGCAACACGCAAATGCATGTGTTTATGTGTGTGTGTGTGTGTGACTGCAAAACTAGCAGATGATTTCCCCTCCTTAGTGGTTTTTGTGGAACTCTTTCACATCACATGGCCAACCAGATGGAGATTCTGAGGTTTATAGTGATAGAATCATAGAAATGTAGAGTTGGAAGAGAGCCCAGGGGCCATCCAGTCCAATCCCCTGCCATGCAGGAACACCCTCAAAGCACTCCCGACAGATGGCCATCCAGCCTCTGCTTAAAAACTTCCAAAGAAGGAGACTCCACCACACTCCAAGGCAGCACATTCCACTGCCGGACCGTCAGGAAGTTCTTCCTGAGGTTCAGGTGGAATCTCCTTTCCTGCAGCTGGAATCCATTGCTCCTTGTCCTGGTCTCTGGAGCAGCAGAAAACAAGCCCTCTCCTTCCTCTACATCCCTTCAGATATTTAAACATGGCTCTCGTGTCCCCTCTTAACCTTCTCTTCTGCAGACTAAACATCTCCAGCTCCCTAAGGCATTCCTCATAGGACTTCATGGCTTCCAGGCCTCTCACCATTTTGGTCTCCCTCCTCTGGACTTGCTCCAGTTTGTCAATATCCTTCTTGAATTGGGGTGCCCAGAACTGGACACAGGATTCAAGATGAGGTCTAACCAAAGCAGAGTAGAGTGGTGCCAGTACCCCCCTCGATCTAGACACCAGACTCCTATTGATGCAGCCGAGAATGGCATTGGCTTTCTTGGCTGCAATTCCCTACCGTACTCTCACATTGGGGCTTAAGCTGTGCCATAAAGAGAATGGCACTAAATGTGTTAGCATAGCTCAGTTGGAATCCTATCTGGTCCGGAATCTTGCTTGAGTAGTTTTGGATGACAGCCTGGCTCTTTTGCCTCTTCCAAGAAAAGGTCAGACCATATTTTTTTAAAGCCTAAACAAGCTCACAACAGCTGCAGTCTTTGGGGAGAAAGACATCTGAAATTCCCAGACCGCAGAGAGAGAGGTCAGAACCCAAACATACTGAATGGAAACTGGCTAATAATTTAATCCAACCTTCCAACTGAGTGATTTAGCAGAAGCAATGTTTTGGAACACAAGTGTGCTACCGCAGCCCCTCCCCAGGTTGTTGGACTACAGTTCCCATCAGGCTTTGTCAGCCCAGCCAATAGCAAACGGTACTCGGTATTGGAGGGTCACAGTTGCCCACGCATACTCTGGGACTGTGATGGATGGACACATCTAGGGAGCACCAGAAAAATGGAAACGTCTTCTGGGTGTTCCTCTAGATCACCCTGATCATTTTGGTTGGGGTAATAGGAGTTGCAGTCCAGGTTATCTAAAGGGCACCACGTGGGACAAGGTATCATTTCATTGCCAAGTGAAAACTTGTCTTTTTATTATTACCTTTTGGGCCTTATTGATTTTATCCAGGCTGGGCATGTGGTGCTACAAAATCACAGAGCTGGAAGAGACCTCAAGGGCCATCCAGTCCAACCCCTTGCCAGGCAGGAATGCACAGCTAAGCTCTCTGAGAGATAGCCATCCAGCTTCTGTTTAAAAATCACCAAAGAAGCAAAATACAGCAACCTCTGAGGCAAGCTGCTCCACCAATGAACAGCACCTACCATCCAGAATATCTTCCTAATATATATGTGGAATCCATTGGTTTGTGTTCTTGTCTCTGGTGCCGTAGAAAACAAGCTTGCTCCATCCTCCATATGACACCCTTTCAAATATTCCAACATGACTATCATAGCTCTTGCACCTTGTAGGGCTTCATGGTTTCCATTTTGGTCATCCTCCTCTGGACATGTTCCAGCTTATCAATATCCTTCCTGAACTGGGATGCCCAGAAGTGGACACAGCGTTCCAGGCAGGGTCTGACCAAAGCAGAACAGAGTGGAACCATCACTTCCCTTGACTTAGACCCTATACCCCTTTTGATGTAGCCCAGAACTGCATTGGCTTTTTTAGCTGCCGCATCACAGTGCTGGCTCATGTTCAGCCTGTGGTCTACGAAGGCTCCTAGATCTAAGACTCTTGGTTATCAGCTGCCCTCTGCAGGTCTCATAAACACAGGTCAACCATTGATTCTTTGATGGAATTAATCCACCTGTAGCGCAGTCTTTCTCTTTTCCTACTGCCATCCACTTTTTTTAGTCATTCCTAAGGCTTGGTTTCCAGACCTTTGACCATCTTGGTTGCCCTCCACTGAACACATTCCAGATTATCAATATCTTTCTTGAACTGTGATGCCCAGAACTGGACACAATATTCCAGGTGAGCTCTAAGAACAGAGTGCCACAACTACTTGGATGGGAGAGTGTCAACAAATACCAGGTGCTCTAGGTTCTATTTCAGAGGAGGGACCTGGCAAAACCACCTCTATTCCTTGGCTAAGAAAACCCTATGAAATTTACAGAGTTGTTGTCAAGTCAACAAGTGACTCATAGGCACACACATACACACAATGCAACCCTATATTCCCGTTGAGGAAGCCCAGAACTTCATTGGCTTGTGTGCTATTAAGTTTTTAATGCTGCTTTTTATCCTGGAGAGAAGTGACTAGTGGGGTGCCAGAGGGTTCTGTCCTGGGCCCAGGACTATTCAACATCTTCCTCAATGACTTGGATGAAGGAGTGGAGGGCATGCTGGTCAAATTTGCAGATGACACCAAATTGGGAGGGGTGGCTAATACACCCGAGGACAGGATCAAATTTCAAAACGACCTTAACAGATTGAAGAGCTGGGCCAAAGCTAACAAAATGAAATTCAACAGAGAGAAATGTAAGGTCCTACACTTAGGTAGAAAAAATGGAATCCACAAATATAGGATGGGGGACATGTGGCTGGGTAGCAGTATGTGTGAAAGGGATCTAGGAGTCTTCATAGACCACAAGCTGAACGTGAGTCAGCAGTGTGATGCGGCAGCCAAGAAAGCCAATGCAATTCTTGGCTGCATCAATAGGAGTATGGTGTCTAGGTTGAGGGAGGTAATGGTACCACTCTATTCTGCATTGGTTAGGCCTCATTTGGAATACTGTGTCCAGTTCTGGGCACCTCAATTAGAGAAGGATAATCCACAGGATTATCCACACGCTGGAACGTGTCCACAGGAGGGCAACCAAAATGGTGGAGGGTCTGGAAGCCCTGAAGCCCTGTGAGGAGCGGCTTAGGGAGCTGGGTATGTTTAGTCTGCAGAAGAGACGGTTAAGAGGGAACATGAGAGCCATGTTTAAATATTTGAAGAGATGTCATGTTGAGGAAGGAGAGGGCTTGTTTTCTGCTGCTCCAGAGACCAGGACAAGGAGTCATGGATTCAAGCTGCACAAAAGGAGATTCCACCTGAACCTCAGGAAGAACTTCCTGACAGTCAGAGCTGTTTGGCAGTGGAATCTGGTGCTGTCTCAATGGAGTGTGGTGGTGTCTCTTCCTTCTTTGGAGGTTTTTAAGCAGAGGCTGGATGGCCATCAGTTGGGAAAGCTTTGATGGGTGTTCCTGCATGGCCCATGGGATCTCTTCCAACTCTACGATTCTAATGTGTTTTTTTTTAATTTAGATCTTGAATGCAGAAATGATTTAATATAGATATTGGTCTTCTAAAATCATTTTCTGATCTTCTAAAATCATTGTTATTATTTTTTTAAATTGATTTTATTGCATGCTGCCCTGAGATCCTCCAATCTTGGGACATAATATTTTAAACTGGACATAAACATATTAATAATAAAACTACATGAAATAAATAAACAAATCCATGAATGGGCAACTGCATGGCAGAAATCCTGTTGGTTAATCTGACTAGAGTACCTATTGGATCAATGGTTGAAGGGTAAGTCAACACAGGGGTAAATCCAACTGATTCAATGGCTCTGTAATCACAAACTGCATATGCAATTGTGGACTGAATTTTGCACAATGGCTAAAAAAAGAGGGTACACCCACACGTGTAAGGGAATTTACACAAGGGTATGGTAACAGAGAACCAGCGTGGCATAGTGGTTTGAGTGCTGCATTACAACTCTGGAGACCTATGTTCAAATCCCTGTTCAGCCATGGAAACCCACTGGGTGATATTGGGCAAGTCACACTCTCTCAACCTCAGCAGAAAGCAATGGCAACCTTCCTGACAAATCCTGCCCATGGTAGGTTTGCCTGAGGCCACAACAATAAATGCTACCAACAGGACTCCCAACAAAGCTTCAGAAGGGATCCTAAGGTTCAACTCATGCATGTCCAGAGGAATCCACATCCAAAGCCACATGGTGACTATCTAATCTCAGTTTAAAAGACCCTCAATGAGATTCTGTTTTTGAAAAATCAGCAGATCCTTCCATCAATTTTATGAAGAAAAGTTTTGGATTTTGGAAAGCTGGTCCCTTTCACAAAATGTTGAGCCAAATGAAATACACTGTCGTGTAGAAGACACTGCCAAGTATAATTATCAACTTTTTTTGCTAAGGCCTAAATCTTCTTGTCAGTTTTGCCTAGAGCTGAGCCACTGAATCAATTAGATTTACCTATGTGCTGGCTCGCCATGCAATAATTGCATCAATGCGCCTACTGCAGTTGGCTTCCAGTCTAAGGCCCTTTTCGCATGCGTTTTTTTGCGCGAGCGCCCCTTTAGCATCGCGTGAATGGGAGCGTCGCTCCATACGACGCACTCCCCTTTGCGCGACGCTCACGAAGCTAAAGCGGGGTGCGTGCACATTTTTTAATTTTCGGCTGTAAGCTGAAAATACTGCGCACTTGCGCAATGCTCGTGGCACCCTTGCGCATTTACCTGCGTGCGGTGCTTCGGTGAGCCAGGCCGGTCATGCTTCCTTCCCCCAGCACAGGCTACAGCTCCCAGACTGCACTGCGGAAGGAAGGGGCGGAGCGCTAGCGCGACGGTTGCGCTACCAGGAAGCCAATGTGGGAGGCAGAAGGGCTGACATGAGCGGCTCACGCGAGTGCCGCTCCCCACTGCCGCAATGAAGGTAAGGTGCAAAAAGGGCCTAAGATTCTGATGCAACTTTCCCACTGGTGTCACACTGTGTGCAGTGTGCCTTTTAGGGAAGGAAAGGATACTCCAAAATATTGGAAAAAATGGTTGAAAGATATCTTTCTTACGCATTGCGAAGCCCTAATGAAGTGCGCTCTGGACGGAAGAGAAACTTTGCAATTCAGGACAAATGCTCTACAATGTTCACACTTTTTTCTTTCACAGAAAACAGCGTTTTCTGCAGAGGAAAGAGCATTCTTTGAATATAAAGTATTCTACCTGTATTTTTGTGCACACCAAATGTTGTTCCCTGTTCATAAAATGCTGGGTTTTGTAGGGGAAAAAAATTCTACATGTGAATTTTGCACAAAACAAATCCCAAACTGCAAATAGTCTTTGAAAAAGCGCAGCTTTCAGATATTTTCTCCTACCAGGAAAAAGAATTATTCCTCCTTCTTTTGGGACCAATGATAGTAAAGAATTACATCTCCAGGGCCTTTCAGGTAACTCCTTTAATCCATCTTCCTATAATCCAGCCACAGGCTTTCCTTCTATTTCCATTTCTGTTCACCTTACATTTCTCCCTTGTTGCACCATATGGACACATGACCGTGAGCAGAGATTTTCGGCTTGGACATTTTTTGCGGAGGGGGGGGATTTGAGGATTTCCTCTAAGAAAAAGGCAGTCTGTGTCCTCTTCTGGCTTGAGCGTGTCAAAAAGGAAGCTTTCAGAAAACTGGAGAAGATGCAAGAGAGGACACTTTGGAAACCACAAGGCAGGGTGAAGGGAAGAAATCGGATGCAGCTGCGTGTCCTTAAATTATGGGTGGGACGGGGGGGGAGAAGATGAAAGAGCCTGGGTGAGGTCATGCGGACAAGATTTGTTTCACTTCCACCACAACTGGGCTGAGTTGAGCTTCCTCTATGTGAGCCCCAAAGGGTTTGAGGAATCGTACATTCAAGGAGGCAATCACAAGTCTGCAGCTTCAACTGATTAATTAATGCATGGAGCTCTTTGACACAGAACTAGTGATCTCTAGGCCCCTCCCTAAACTGCAAACCCAGGATTCCATAGGACATTGGAAGTGGAATAATAACACTATAACAGTCTAGGCCAGCGGTTCTCAACCTGTGGGTCGCGACCCCTTTGGGGGTCAAACGACCCTTTCACAGGGGTTGCTGAAGACCATTGGAAAATATGTATTTCCGATGGTCTTAGGCTCCATTCGCTCCTCAGTGGTGGTGTGCAAGCACAAGGCACGTGCTTGCGCACCACCACTCCTGGGCCTTTTCTGCACGTTACCTTATTGCGGAGGTGAGGGGTGCCGTTCGTGCAAGCAGGTTCCTGCACGAGGCACTCTCTTCGTTGCTCCCTCGTCCCGCAGCTGACTCCCTGGGCGCACGACCGCTCCGCCCCTTCCTTCCGCAGTGCAGCCCGGAGTTTTTTCCCAGGGGAGATGCGCAACTCCTCTTTCCCTCCCTGCCCCCCCATTCCTGGTCAGCGAGACAGCCTTTGCCGGGGGGGGGGAGACATTGTAAATAATAAATAAATAATTTTATTGTTGGGGGTCACCACAACATGAGGAACTGTATTAAAGGGTCGCGGCATTAGGGAGGTTGAGAACCACTGGTCTAGGCCCTTTTTGCACGGCATTTGCCATGCGAAAGGGCCCCTTGAATGTCGTGTGATCTGCACGATGCACTCACAATCGCGTGACGCTCCAGGGCCTGGCAGGTGCTGCTCGCGCACTTTTTCATTTTCGGCTTTCAGCCGAAAATGGTGCATGATTGCGCATTGCTCCAGGGCCCCACGCACACTTGCTGTGAGTGCGGAGCCTCCGGAGCCACGGCGGCCGCGCTTCCTGTCCCAGCGCAGCCTGGGAAACTCCCAGGCTGTGCTGCGGAAGAAAGACGCAGGGCTCTCACGCTGTCTGCTCGGGAGCAGGCAGCTCATACGGAGCTGAAGCAATGGGGATGCGAGAGCCTCTTGCTGGAGGCTGCTCGCGTAATCCCCGCACCCCAGCGCCAAAAAAAGGTAAGGTGCGGAAAGGGCCCTAGTGTGGAAATGGCCCTTAGAAAAGACAACAGTGCTCAGTCAAGTGAAAGCCAGTAGGAAAAGTCAAAGACTACACTACAGGCGGATAAAGTCCATCTCAAAGAAATAGGTGTGCCCCAACATTTGATTGTCCTGATGTGTAACCTGTACTTAGGACAAGAAGCCACCACCTGGACAGAAGATGCAGAAACTGAATGCTTTCCAATTGGCAGAGGGGTCAAGCAAGGATGCACTTAATCACCCTATCTGTTTAACTCATATGTTGAACATGTTATAAATAAAACATGATCAGACTTGAAGGAAGGAGGCATGAAAGCGGAGGGAAAAAAACCCCCAGCAGTTTAAGATCTGCAGAAGTCACCCTATTACCAGTAGAAAATAGCAAAAACTTGGAACGGTTACTGCAGAAAGTCAAGGAAGAAAGTTGGAGGCAGATTTACGGCTGAACATGAAGCAAAGAAAAATAAGGAGTACAGATGATTTATATAACTTAAACAAAGACATTGAAATAGTTTACGGGTTTTCCGTACCTTGGCTCAGCCATTAATCAGAATGGAGATTACAGTCAAGAAATCAGAGAACAACCAGGACTTGGAAAGGCAGCTATGAAGAAACTAAGCAAGATCCTGAAATGCCAAGATATATCATTTTGTTGCAGAATAGAGATAGAGACCCACGGATTAAGGAAAATTGTTTATTTGTCTCCGTGGGATCACTCCCAAAAGACTGAACCCTGCCTCTTTATACTCACAGCAATTTATACATTTCCAGTGCAATCATCACATGCTCAAGAACGAAAACAGATCTGTTGTACATAAGTTCCCACCAGTGTCTACAAATGTTGCATATCTTCTGTAGCGCAGCCAAGGCTAGTGAGTCAAGCCAAACCGATAACATTCCATTATTCAAAGTTTCATTGTCTTTCCTTCAAACACAGAGGGACTTCAATGGCAGAAGAAATTAACTGCTTTTCCCTCACACCCAGAGGTCATCTAGACTGACCCGAAACTGTCTCCACCACAATTGAATACCAAAGGTAGGATTGTATTTCCAGTTTCTATGAACCATCAAATATGGCATGAATCCATCAAATAAAGCATGGGTACGCTAAGTGTGCAAGACCTGAGAAAGGCTGTACGTGACCAAGGATCTGGGAAGTCTCCCATTTAGAGGGTCACCATAAATCAAAGCAGATTTCACAGCAAATAACAACAATAAAATGTTTAAAATGTTATTTTTAAATGCGACTATGCCTCTCTAGATATGCCCTGAGTTTGGAAGCTGAGAAGAAATAGGTCTAGAAAACTATAAACTTTATTTTATGCTTCATAGACCCACCATAGCAAACAATCCAATTGTATGATAACGTAACCCTATCAGTTGCTAATTTGCTGTCATCAGCTATTAAGATCAGAGAGAGAGAGAGAGACGTATCAAAACTATGGCCATTTCCACACTACATTCTTATAGCATGATTATTCCACTTTCAACCTCCTATGGAATTCTGGGGTTTGTAGTTTCCTGAGGCCAAAGGGCTCTCTGGCTGAGACTTCTAAAGGCCCCTCCTTAGACTGCAAACCCCAGGATTCCACAGGATGTTGGAAGTAGAATAATAGCACTATAACAGTGTAGTGCGGAAATGGTCTAAGTGAGGTTTTGTGCCTGTGTTGTGAAACAGGATGAATTTTCCCCAGTAACTTACTGGACATTGGAGGGCCTTGGTTTGGACCCAATTCCAGCGACCCGTTTAAGGAAGATCAAAGGAGTGGGAAAGGAGACACAGAAATGCCAAGACATGGACAGAGCGGAAGGAGTTGGAGAGTTTCCACGATCTTGTTGAAGCACCTGAAAATTGGCTTCCTGACACTGATGCCCATAAAAGAAACTTATAAACTTGTAAAGGCTAGGCAATTAACCCAGACCGGCAAAGAATAAGTAAAAGAATGATCTAGAGCAGGATTTGGTAAAATATTGAGGATGGAAGTTGATTCATGATTATTTAACTTCAGACTTTAACTTCCAATTCATTTGATTGTGTTGGAAGAGTGCAGATTGGATTTGAAGGACTGAGTATAGATTCACAGAATCATAGAATCATAGAACTGGAAGAGACCACGGGGGCCATCGAGTCCAACCCCCTGCCATGCAGGAACACCCATCAAAGCATTCCCAACAGATGGCCCTCCAGCTTCTCCAAAGAAGGAGACTCCACCGCAATCCACAGAGGCAGCATATTACACTTGTTACCCCTTTTTGCCTAACCCTGTCCCAGGGTTTACAACTTAGATATAAAATAAATCCAATTAATCCAAGGCGAACAAAATGAAATTCAACAGAGAGAAGTGTCAGGTCCTACACTTAGGTAGAAAAAATGGAATCCACAAATATAGGATGGGAGACATGTGGCTGGATAGCAGTACATGTGAAAGGGATCTAGGAGTCTTCATAGACCACAAGCTGAACATGAGTCAGCAGTGTGATGCGGCGGCCAAGAAAGCCAATGCAATTCTCGGCTGCATCAATAGGAGTGTGGTGTCTAGATCAAGGGAGGTACTGGCACCACTCTACTCTGCTTTGGTTAGACCCCATCTTGAATACTGTGTCCAGTTCTGGGCGCCCCAATTCAAGAGGAATATTGACAAGCTAGAGCAAGTCCAGAGGAGGGCGACCAAAATGGTGAGAGACCTGGAAACCATGCCCTACGGGGATAGACTTAGAGAGCTGGGGATGTTTAGTTTGCAGAAGAGAAGGTTAAGAGGGGACATGAGAGTCATGTTTAAGTATTTGAAGGGATGCCATGTAGAAGAAGGAGAGGGCTTGTTTTCTGCTGCTCCAGAGACCAGGACAAGGAGCAATGGATTCAAGCTGCAGGAAAGGAGATTCCACCTGAACCTCAGGAAGAACTTCCTGACAGTCAGGGCTGTCCGGCAGTGGAATCTGCTGCCTTGGAGTGTAGTGGAGTCTCCTTCCTTGGAGGTTTTTAAGCAGAGGCTGGATGGCCATTTGTTGGGAGTGCTTTGAGGGTGTTCCTGCATGGCAGGGGGTTGGACTGGATGGCCCCCGGGGTCTCTTCCAACTCTACATTTCTATGATTCTATGATTAATGGAGCCCACCAGAGAGGTCCCTCGGATGTGCACGTAGGCAATAAAACGGCCATACCATCTAAAAGGAGAAAAAAAACAGACCAGGCCAGTAAATATCCCCAGTCATGTAGCAACAGAAAGACCTCATGTTATAATTGCCCTGGTGGACAAATGATCTTTAACCCTTTAAGGAGTCCACTTGAAGGGAGTCAAAGTGTTGGGCACTGGAAGTAATAAACCTTATCAAACCCATCTCCAGAAACACACACCACAGCCCCAAAGCGGAGGAAGATCCTGTTATTTAGATGATCTTCCGATATCAGAGAAATGCCAGGCGTGGAGATGTTTTCCTTTCTGCCCTGTTTGTTTCCCCTGGGAAAGGATTCTGCCTTCAAAGTAAATTTTTCCTACAAATAGTCCATGTTTTAAGGCTAGAGAAGACAGAAAAACACGGCCTCACACAGAAAAGGACGCAGGAGAGAATCCCTGCCTCCCTAACAGAAGACTTCGGGAAAGGTGCAGTATAATTAGTATAATCTCTTCCTTTCACTCTTTTAAATCTATTAGCTCTTGAATGAATGTGGGTGGGTGTGAGTTTAAGTACAAACTATTGTTAGTCAATAAAGCTATTCATTGAATCTCTTTGTGTGATTTCTGACTGGCCTGACTCCGTGAACACTGGGTTGAAAAGATCCTAATGACCCTGCCCTCTTTGCATGGCTAAAGAAGTGCTCAGAGCTAAATTTTTCCCCATAAGAGATGATTTTGACAGCTTTTTGGGAATCCTTTAAAGGAGTCCTAAGCAAGCAGGGTAACACACTGCTGGACAGCTCTGACCGTCAGGCGGAGGTTCAGGTGGAATCTCTTTTCCTGCAGCTTGAATCCATTGCTCCTTGTCCTGGTCTCTGGAGCAGCACAAAACAAGCTTGCTCCATCCTCAACATGACATCCCTTCAAATAGTTCAACATGGCTATCCTGTCCCCTCTTAACCTTCTCTTCTGCAGACTAAACACCCCCAGCTCCGCACCTGAGTACATGAGTGTAAAGACGGGACACTGGAAGTTTTTGAATGAACAGTGGACTAGATGGAGGAGGATTGAAAGAACATTTGAACATTACCTTTGGTAACTGTAGCTTAAGTTGCCATTGACTTTTGAGCTGTCTGTGTATTGCCTGCTCAGCATATTTCAGCTCACTTTAATTAATAGACTTTGACACCAAAGAGAGAGAGAGAGAGAGGATGAGATCAGCTTACTGAGACAATATGGGGCGGCGAAAGGTGAAGAGCAAAGAGTCGACCTGCCGAGAAGGAGAATTAGGGATTAGAAAGCAGAATTGCAAGACAGACAGGTAGAAGACAGAATTAAAAAGAAACCATGAAACCATCTATAAAGAGATTACTGCTTAAAATAACCTTGATTTAAACTAACTTGAAATCAAGAAGGAAGAAAATACGAAGACCGAAACTAAGGCCATTTCCGCACTAGCCAGTTATAGCGCGATGATTCCACTTTCAACCTCCTCTGGAATCCTGGGGTTTGCAGTTTGGGGAGGGGCCGCTCGGCCCCTCCCGAAACTGCAAACCCCAGGATTCCAGAGGATGTTGAAAGTGGAATCATCCCGCTATAACTGGCTAGTGCGGAAATGGCCTAAGTAATAAATGAGAGGTCGGAAGAATCTGTTTGAGAACAATTACAAACCATTTGGAATAAAATGAAGTAAAATCTTCAAAAACGGTTGAATTTAAACCTTTCAGTGATGGGAACAATAACCACTATAAAAATGAATGTTTTACCCAAATTGTTATTCCTATTCCAGAACATGCCAATTATAAGAACCACTTATTCAACGGCATAAGGATCTAAAGAAATTTATTTAGCGACGGAAAAGAACTAGAATTAAATGGAGTGCACTTGAAGATGTTAGAAAAACAGGAGGACTGGGCTTGCCATCTAAAATTATACCATTGTGCATGTGTTATTCTATGGATATTAAACTGAATTAAATTAAAAAAACAAAAGATTATTCCAACTTGAAGGTTTCAATTTATCCTATGGTTGGCATGGATATATCTTGTATAGCAAATCAAACATAGATAAGGAATTTAATGGACATACAAGAAAATCTCTATTAAGAATTTGGAAACTATGTAAAACGAAACTATATCCAAAAATTCCATTGTGGATATCCGCCCATGAAGCCTTCCATAAATACTGAAAAATCAGAAATGGAATGTTGCCTGAATTATATATATTGAAAAAGCAAGGAAATGGAGATCAGACAAAACTGTTTGAAGAACTGCAAAATGAAGGTGTTAATTGCCTCTTCTACAGACAATTAAAAGATTTAAAATAGGCACAAAAATAGAATAGAAGAGAAGAGGGAGTAAGTGACGATGACAGCAAAAATCTTGGAAATGAAAGAACATATTTTAATGTATAATGTATTTTATGCTGTTCGCCGCCTCGATCCATGTGGAGAGGCGGGATACAAATAATAATAATAATAATAATAATAATAATAATAATAATAATAATAATTTTTATTATTATTAATTATTATTATTATTATTATTATTATTATTATTATTATTATTATTATTACATGGTAACAAACCTATATAAAATATTACTAAGATTAGATCTGGAACAAGATACCATTAAAGAAAACATGAATAAGTGGGCTCAAAACATTGGTTGCACAATTCAACTGGAAGCTTGAGAAAGGACTCGGACCAAGAACTTGAAATTCTCCAGATGTACCGTTTCTAAAGAGAACTATTCAGTGGCGGAGTTTGGAGTATGTGTAGGGGGCAGGAGGGGCGGGGCTATGGCATGTGGGGCGTGGCCACAGTGTGTGGGGGCGTGGCCGCGGTGCACAGGGGCGTGGCCAGGGCATGCAGGGGCGCGGCCAGGGATGCGGGGGCACGGCCAGGCATGCGGGGGCATGGGCAGGGCATGCGGGGGCACGGGCAGGGCATGCGGGGGCACGGCCAGGGCATGCGGGGGCACGGCCAGGCATGCGGGGGCATGGGCAGGGCATGCGGGGGCACGGCCAGGGTATGTGGGGGCACGGCCAGGCATGCGGGGGCACGGCCAGGCATGCGGGGGCACGGCCAGGCATGCGGGGGCACGGCCAGGGCATGCGGGGGCACGGCCAGGGCATGCGGGGGCACGGCCAGGGCATGCGGGGGCACGGCCAGGGCATGCGGGGGCACGGCCAGGCATGCGGGGGCACGGCCAGGGCATGCGGGGGCACGGCCAGGGCATGCGGGGGCACGGCCAGGCATGCGGGGGCACGGCCAGGGCATGCGGGGGCACGGCCAGGGCATGCGGGGGCACGGCCAGGGCTCATGGGGGCATGGCCAGGGCTCATGGGGGCATGGCTACGGGCTGAGACGCCCCAGAAACATTGCTGCCTGGGGCTAATTGCCCCCCCCACGTCCCTACACGACTGGAACTACTACAAAATATTTTACAGGTGGAATCTCACACCAAACAAATTAAGAAATATTTACAAAAATGCCATATGTTGGAAATGTGGAGGAAAAAAGGGGACATATTTCCATATGTGGTGGAAATGTAATAAAGTGAAAAGATTCTGGAGAGACATTCGTAATTTAATTACAAAGATAAGGGGGATGGAATTTCCAATGATTCCAGGACTATATTTACTAAATATGTTAAAAGGGTTAGATATAAAAGAATAAAGAAAGAAAGATTCTGGAGAGACATTCGTAATTTAATTACAAAGATAAGGGGGATGGAATTTCCAACGATTCCAGGACTATATTTACTAAATATATTAAAATGGTTAGATATAAAAGAATAAAGAAAACATGGAAGAATACTTTTATATATGGTAACTGCTGCTACATTAATATATGTCAAAAAATTGAAAGACAAATAAATTCCATCAGAAGAAGAATGGGTACTTAAATTATTTGATATGTACCAAATTTGTTAAATAATCAAAATCTGAAAAGTACACATCAAGACTGGGACTGCATAATACAAATATGGAAAAAGAAACAGGGATAATTGGCAACTAGAGGCTTAGAAGATTAAACCATGGAAGCTGATATCATTTTAAATTCATAAATTTATAATATAGAAGTGCAAAGTATAATGTACAACTGATAAAAGAATCACAAACAAATGCAGAGATTGGAATAATCTCTAACAACATCTAATGATACTGATGTTTTTAATTATACTGCAAGTATAACAGATAACGTACATTTTATAAATAGAAGGCACACCAATGTGGTAAGACATGAAATATGTAACAACTATTATATGATGCACTAAGATAATTGCTAGTAAGTAATATGTACTTAATAAATTTCTTATTTTAATTCAATTATATCTATCTATATGTCTATATATCTCATATTAGCTAAGCATTAGACTGGGGCTACTCTTTAAAATAATTGGGTAGGTTCTACTCATTCTCACATCCCATCCCTGGTTGAGAGACAGAGAGAGAGAAGTTTCCAAGAATCCTGCATTGTTATTGTCACGTTAGTGGCCATTTCCGCACTAGCCTGTTATAGCGCGATGATTCCACTTTCAGCATCCTCTGGAATCCTGGGGCTTGCAGTTTCGGGAGGGGCCGACTGGCCCCTCCCGAAGCTGCAAGCCCCAGGATTCCAGAGGATGCTGAAAGTGGAATCATCGCGCTATAACAGGCTAGTGCGGAAATGGCCAGTGACTGGAGAGAAGCCTAGGCCATTTCTGCACTACACTGTTATGGTGCTATGATTCCACTTTTAACATCCTATGGAATCCTGGGGTTTGCAGTTTAGGGAGCAGCAGTTAGAATTCTCAGCCAGGGAGCTCTTTGGCCTCGGGAAACAACAAACCTCAAAATTCCACAGGAGGTTGAAAGTGGAATAATAGCACTATAACAGTGTAGTGTGGAAATGGCCCTGGAATGACTTAGGACAACACTATAGCATTGCTAATTCAGGATCATCTCAGGCTCTAAGGCAGCGGTTCTCAACCTGTGGGTTGCGACCCCTTGGGGTCTCCTAAGACCATAGGAAAATATGTATTTCCGATGGTCTTAGGCTCATTCCCTCCCCGGGGGTGGTGCGCAAGCACAAGCCATGTGCTTGCATCCTCCTGCCCCCTTTGGCGGGAGCGCATGCAGCCACAGTGTCGCCACAGCAGGAGTGGTGGTGCGCAAGCGCGAGCGACGCACTTGCGTCCTCCTGCCCCCTGTTCAGAAGGGACTGAAATCGCTCCCCTTCTCTGCTACCGGGAGAACCTCTCATCTGATGGGCCAGCTTGGGGGGGGCAGCAGCAGCATGGGGGGCAGACCCCCTCCTCGCCACGGTCCCTGCCCCACTCGCCACGGAGGGGGGCGCTGCAGAAGGGCCGGGGGGCTGCAAGGCGCCGCTTTTCCAGGGGGGCGAGCTGCGCCCAGCACAAAAGACAAAGGCGCTGGGATTCCATCCCCCCCGGTCAGGGTCAACACTCTGGAAACTTTTCCCACACTGCCCCCCCAGCGGAAACGAGAGCAAAGTGGAAGCAGAGCCCAGGGGGGTTCTCGGAGTTTTTTCCCGGGGGAGATGCGCGGCTCCTCTTTTCCCTGCCCGCCCGCCCCCCTGTTCCTGGCCGGCGAGACAGCCTTTGCCGGGGGGGGGGGAGGCATTGTAAATAGTAAATAAATAATTTTATGGTTGGGGGCACCACAACATGAGGAACTGTATTAAAGGGTCGCGGCATTAGGAAGGTTGAGAACCACTGCTCTAAGGTTTCCAAGCCAAAATCTGAAATCTAGCTGGTGATTTCATGAAGCGTTCGGTGTTAAGTATCACCCACTGTTGTTCGCAGTTTGTATTTCAAAAACACTCACACATAGAATTTAAAATTCAGTCCAAAATAAGGACACAGCGCTCACAGCAGTTTGGGATGCAAATAAAACTTAAAATGTAAAGAAAGGGGGGAGAGGAACTTCACGGACGAAATACAAAACTTGGAGAGAAATTATACGAAAAATTTTGATTAAGGGAGTCAACAAAAGATTAAGCAATTTCAACCTCAGTTTTCCCTGCTTACTGTCCAAGAAACGAATGCCAAACTACTATATAGTAAACAAAAGAACTTTTAATTTATGATGAAGCCCGGGAAGTGGCTCTCTTACAAGCTGAGACAGGACAGGATAAAGAAATCTATCACAAAGATCCGGAAGGGAGATGCTGAACTCTTGGAGAAATGCTTCTATTGTGGTGATTCATAGAGAATATACAGACGAGACATTAACAAAAGAGCTATAAAGCAATCTTTTTTTTCTTTTACTAAACAGTGGCTGTAAAATATTCACCACTGTTTTGGCAAACAGATTGCAGAAACATATTGCTCAGAAGATCCATCAGGATCAGAGCAGGGCCATTTCCGCACTAGATTGTTATAGCGCTATGATTCCACTTTCAACTTTCTATGGAATCCTGGGGTTTGCTGTTCCGGGAGGGGCCGGCCCCAGGATTCCATAGGAGGTTGAAAGTGGAATCATAGCGCTATAACCGTCGAGTGTGGAAAGGCTCCAGATTTTTGCTATAAAGGCAACTAAAGAGTAATGGAAGAACTGTTCTTAAGATCTTAATATTCTTAATATTACAGTAGAGTCCCAGCTATCCGACGCAAACGGGCGGCTGCAGCCTCGGATAACTGAAAAGGTTGGATTACCCGGACTCCCGTGGTGGCCACCATTTTGGGGGTGTGTCTGGGGGCGCGGAAATGCCCACAGCCACGCCCCCAGGCCATCGCGACGCCGGTTAATCCGGAGTGTCGGATTACCGAGTGTCGGATAACTGGGACTCTACTGTATTGACCATGATGATAAACCTGCATCGATCTTTTTAGATGCAGAGAAAGTGTTTGAGAATATTGCTTAGAATTGCTTTTTTCAAGTACTGCAGAGAACGGACATTGGTGACAATTTTATTTGGGCAATAAAGGCAATATATTGAATTTAAATAGCCCACATTTTGGTAAATGACAATACAATGACATTAATTGAGATACAAAAGGGAACCACATAAGGCTGTTCCCTCTTACCCTTGCTGTTTATTTTGGCCCTGGAGATTTTACTAAGAGATATTTGAGAACATGATAAAATTTGTGGCATGAAGTTTTAAAAAAGAAGAGCATACCGTGCAGGCTTAAGCAGTTAATCTTGTGATAATGATAAAATAATCAATTGGATTCAATTAATGCTCTTTCAGGGAAAAAAAATTAGACATTTGGGATATGTACCAAGTTTAAAATAAACTGTGATAAAACAAAACAATTGACCAAAAACTTGTTTTCAGAAGGCGAGTTAACTGTTCTTTCCAAATGTAATGTAGAAAAAAGGGATCAAGCATCTCCTGGGAGTTACAATTATGAGCAATAACATTCTTTTGTTGCAACAATGCAAAAATCAGGAAAGAAATTAAAAAGAGATCTAGAAAAATGGAGGAAGTTAAATTTAACCCCTTGGGGGAGAACTGCAGTAACAAAAAGCAAAGCAAATAAAAAGGAAAAGGGAATTTCAGCAGATGAAGAAATTATCTTTTCTGTATAACCATCGAAAGCACAGGTGCTCCACCCAGTTGTAAATCTGGCAACCCGACTCCCAGGCCATTTGAGACCCGGGAGAAGCATTTTCTAAAAAATGTCCACATGTCCCCTAATGGCATTTTAGGGCAAAAAGTTCCTCTGTTGGAAGCCCTTGCCTTCCCAAGGGCCCGGGGAGGGCTGATGCCCACCCATAATGCAGGATCTTGGCTTAAGCATTTCAGAAGCCCTTCTGGGAGGGAAAGAGGAGAAACCCAGAACGCTTCCGCATGACGCTCTTATAGCGCGATGATTCCACTTTCAACCTCCTATGGAATCCTGGGGTTTGCAGTTCCAGGAGGGGCTGGCCGGCCCCTCCCAGAACTGCAAACCCCAGGATTCCATAGGAGGTTGAAAGTGGAATCATCGCGCTATAAGAGCGTCGTGCAGAAATGGCCCCAGTTTTAGAAAGGCACCGATTTTGGTAGCATTAATCCAATGGGGCAGCAGGAACAACCACTGGATTGCCCTTTGCCTTTTAACGAACAGATTCATAAGGGTATTGTTGCTGTTCCGTAAAAGAGGCCTAACTAGGGTGGGGCAAGTAGGTTAACATGCCCTGGGTGCAAAAAAGCCATAAATGTAGGGGTGGGGGGTGGGTTAGGGGCAAGAAAATAGGGTGCAATTTCCATGAATGCCCTGGGTGCCGTTTACACTAGATAGAATCATAGAATCATAGAGTTGGAAGAGACCCCAGGGGCCATCCAGTCCAACTTCCTGCCATGCAGGAACACCCATCAAAGCATTCCCAACAGATGGCCATCCAGCCTCTGCTTAAAAACCTCCAAAGGAGCCTCTACCACACTCCCAGGCAGCAGATTCCACTGCCGGACAGCCCTGACCATCAGGAAGTTCTTCCTGAGGTTTAGGTGGAATCTCCTTTCCTGCAGCTTGAATCCATTGCTCCTTGTCCTAGTCTCTGGAGCAGCGGAAAACAAGTCCGCTCCCTCCTCAACATAACATCCATTCAAATATTTAAACATGGCTCTCATGTCCCCTCTTCACCTTCTCTTCTGCAGACTAAACATCCCCAGCTCCCTCAGTCGCTCCTCATAGGGCTTCGTGGCTTCCAGACCCTTCACCATTTTGGTCGCCCTCCTCTGGACACGCTCCAGCTTGTCAACATCCTTCTTGAATTGAGGTGCCCAGAACTGGACACAGGATTCCAAATGAGGCCTAACCAACGCAGAATAGAGTGGTACCATTACCTCCCTCGATCTAGACACCATACTCCTGTTGATGCAACTAAGAATCGCGTTGGCTTTCTTGGCCGCTGCGTCACACTGTTGACTCATGTTCAGCTTGTGATCGACCAAGACTCCTAGATCCTTTTCACACGTGCACCAGATACACCACTGCATGATACATAAGCACTCCTCATTTCTCTGGAGCAGCAACCACTGGTCCAGGATATAAACAAGAGGAAAGCACCCTTAGTGTTTGTTTGGCTTTGGCTTTTATTTTGATTATTTTGGGCCCTTTTGTAATATCGACTTTAAATAAAATTGTTGAGAATTGAGGAGCAAAGAAAGGCTAGAAAAAGGAGCAACCACGTTAATCTCTCCAGCTATGCAGATGAGTCCGGTTGGCTCCGTTCCCAGAAGTCTTTATGCCATACCCTTTTTGCTAAAGTGCCAAATAGCGTCCGCAGCACACTTATGACAACAAGCCAAAAACAATTCGCAGATGGAGACGAAAGCACACACGTGGCAATGTCAAGTCAGTGGTACGAATGCCTGCAAAGAGTCTGGGCGATTCGGGGAAGTTAGAGTCCAAAAAAGCAACTTTTCCCAAGCTCTGAGCAAGAGAGTGTGGTAGCGAGTAGTGGACGGGAGTACGCAACAAGTAGATCTTGTCGGTAGTTTGGAACTCTAAACAGGCATTCTCAATTACTTTCTTCATTAAAATAACGCCATCCCACCCTACATCTATATGGCATAAAATTAAATAAATAAAATTAAAATCAAGTTGGACTGTTCAAAACAGCTAGAGTGATCTAAAAAGAAGAAGAAGAACAGACTCAGCCAGCATAAACAGATAAGGGGAAAAAATAGCTTAAAACTAATTTCTGCACCAGTCTATTATAGCACGATCATTAACTGATTGAATCAGAACAAAGCTTATAAGAAGGGCTGCTGCTAAAAATTCCAAATGCAGTGGAATTTTTTTTTTGAAATGCAAACTGCTGCCAACCCCTCGGAAGTTTCATTTTCGGCTGCATTTAACAACCACAGCCTGACTTCTGGGAAACCTCCTCCGAGGCGAAACAGCTTTCCTGAGATAAAAAGGTCCAAGCTTCTCCCCAAAGGACTCCTCATAAGCACAGATGTCAGGAGAAGACAACTCACCAATGGTTCCTCACCAAGATGACACATGTGCTCATCCTTAACTGGGTTGCTTGCGTTTTCCCATCAGGACCCCCCCCCATCCTGATCCTGAACCACAAAGTCATAGAAATGTTGTGCCGGAAGGGATTCCAAAGGTCCTTTAGTCCAAGCCCATCCCAGTGGAAATTCCCAAGGACATCCTTGGAGCCTCTCACCCTACACAATGTGGAAGTGTGAAGGATGAATAACAAAATCTGCTTCGACAATGAAGAAATTCCACTGCACAATGCTCTATCTTTCACTTTTTCTCTCTCATGGCTCCATCCCATGGAATGCTACAATTTGCAGTGGAGAGAAATATTTTATTTAATAACTAATAACGTACCGTTTGGTCCTGCACTTAAAGAACCACGGTCTCCAAGTCAAGGTCTCCAAGTCTCCAAGTCAAGCCATAGACTCCTTAGATTCCGTCCTTCTCCTAGATATGTGGTGGGGTCTTTTTCTCTGGATGTAGAACCACAGAATTACAGAGTTGGAAGGGTCTCAGGGCCCATGGAGTCCAACCCCCTGCTCCGGTCAAGGTCTCCAACTAAAGCATCCTCAGCAGAAAGCGGTCCAACCCCTTTTTCAAGAATTCCAGAAAAAGAGTCCTTAAAATCTCTCTATGCAATTGGTTCCATTGCCAAACCACTTTTACTGTCAAGAAGTCCCTTCTAATGTCCAATCGATATCTATGCCATTTCCGCACTGGACTGTTATAGTGCTATTATTCCACTTTCAACCTCCAATGGAATCCTGGGGTTTGCAGTTTGGGGAGGGGCCTCAAAGGCCTCCAATTCCTCCTCTCTTCCAAGGCCCCTCCCTGAACTGCAATCCCCAGGATTCCATCAGAGGTTGAAAGTGGAATAATAGCACTATAACAGTCTAATGTGGAAATGGCCTTCCTGTAACCTCAAGGCATTAGACCTCTCATCATCCCTCTTGCCCTTCTCTGAATCTGCTCCAGCTTGTCTCTATCCTTCTTAAAATGTGGTTTTAGAGACTTTACTGGAAGATGATAGAATCTGAAGTGAAACTGAAAAAAGAACAGTATAAATTGAAGGTTTATTTGGATGATCTTGCAGTAATGACACAAAATCCATTAGATTCAATGAAGAATCTTTTGGGAAAAATTAAGATGTTTGGGATATCTACCAGGTTTAAAGTGACCTGTGATAAAACAAATCTGCTGACCCAAAACATATATTCAGAAGAGGATAAGGAGCTAACTGTTATTTCCAAACTTAAAAGGAGGGGGGAAATTAAATGCCTGGGAGTTACAACAATCTATTATTTCAAAACCATAGTGAAAAAGTCTGTTAAAAAATTAAAAGAGATTTAGAAAAAATAGGGAAAGTTATCCCTCCAAATGAATGGAGTTTGGGGAGAATTGCAGTAATAAAGGCAAATGTTTTGCCAGGACTTTTATTTTACTTTCAGATGATCTCCATCATGAGAAATGGAATATGCTTTGTACAATGGGAGAAAAAAAAATCCAGATTGGCAGGCAAAGAAACCCCCAGAATAAAATTTAAAATATTGCATGATGCTAAAGAAAGGAATGGTCTATGAATTCCTAATATTAAATTGCACTATGAGGCCTGTTTTTTGTATGGTTGAATGAACAGATACTGCTTAGAAGTAAAAGAATCTTGCAGTTTGACAGTCATGATTTAAGATTCGGGTGGCACGGCCAGCTTTGGTATATTAAAGGTAAAGCACATGCACAATTTAAAAATCCTGGTACTAGAAAGGCTCTTCTACAAATGTGGTACAAATACAACCGTGACTCTCTCAGCTTAAAAGGAAAGCAACAGCAAACTTCCTCTGAAGAAATTTCATCTAGAAAACCCTGCAATACCATCACCGTAAATCTTTTTCTATAAGTTAGAGTGGTATAGTGGTTTGGATGAGAACTCCAGGAGACCAGAGTTTGAATCCCTGCTCAACCATGGTAACCCGCTGGGTAACCTTGGAAAAGTCACACTATCTCACCCTAAGATAGCAAGGGCAAACCACCTCTGAATAAGTCTCGCCAAGAAAACCCTAGGAGGGAGTCACCATAGGCCCTTTTTGCACGCTTTTTTTTTTTGCACGAGCGCCCCTTGAGCGTTACATGAGTGGGAGCGTCGCTCCGTATGATGCACTCCCACTGACGCGACGCTCACGAGGCTGAAGCAGGGCGAGCACGCATTTTTTCATTTTCGGCTGTAAGCCAAAAATACTGCGCGCTCGCACAATGCTCGCGGCGCCCTCGCACATTTACCTGCGTGCGGTGAGTTGGCGAGCCGGGGCAGTCACCCTTCCTTTCCCCAGCGCAGCCTACAGCTCCCAGACTGCGCTGCGGAAGGAAAGGGTGGGGCACGAGTGTGACGGCCACGTTACGAGGAAGCTGATGCGGGAGGCAAGAAGGGTTGTCGTGACCGGCTTGTGCAAGTGGCTGCTTGCGCGAGCGCCGCTCCCCACTGCTGCGACGAGGTAAGGTGCGAAAAGGGCCATAATCTGGAGTTATATTGAGAGCACATCACAAGGACAAATTATGTGACAGCTCTAGGGCCATTTCCGCACGAGACTGTTATAGCGCGATGATTCCACTTTCAACCTTCTATGGAACTGCAAACCCCAGGATTCCATAGGAGGTTGAAAGTGGAATCATCGCGCTATAACAGTCTCGTGCGGAAATGGCCTAGGATGTAGTCCTGTGTTACTACTCAGCCTTGTTGGTGAGAGGTTGATGGCTTGAGCCAAAAACAAAATGTGTGATGACAGTTTGATTTTTCTTTATCAGTTCCATCAGCAGACACCCAAATGCATTCTATCCTTCTAAAACTTTATGTAAACCTGAACAGCGGGTGTATTCCTTCCCTGTTGGATACTTCCATCTCCATACGTCATGCAAACCCACAAAAGTTAAGAGTGATGAATCCCCTAGAGTTGAGCCTTGTATTTTTCCTTTTAGCGCCGTCCTGTCTAACTTGGCATTAAATATAATATTGGAGTCTCCAATAAACAGAAAGATCCCTCTGTGGATGATATCAATTTATCTAGTAAGCAAGTTAAAAAAATAAATCTACCGTCTCGGTCTGCTAGAGCAGAGCTTTCTAAACTTTTTATGTTGGTGATGCACTTTTTAGATATATGCATAGTTTCACAACAGAGTAATTCGGTTTTACTAGCAAACCAAAGGTTAAACTAACCCCTTATAAGAGATACGGACACATACATAAATTGTAATAAAGAAATTACGAGAAACAAAATTCTTAAGTAGAAACTTATCCATTGTAGGGGTAATTCAACTGCAATTTAAATAAGTAAGTAACTAAACATGAAAATAATAGCACCAGCACTCTACTCCCGCAGTAATAAAGTGAGAGAACAATTCTGGTTTGCACACTTCTACAGATAGGTGGCTTTTCGTTGAGCGGCTGTGCCTTTTCACATTCACTTAGAATCACAGCATCATAGAAATGTAGAGTTGGAAGAGACCCCAGGGGCCATCCAGTCCAACCCCCTGCCATGCAGGAACACCCTCAAAGCACTTCCGACAGACAGCCATCTAGGCTCTGCTTAAAAACCTCCAAGGAAGGAGACTCCACCACACTCCGAGGCAGCATCTTCCACTGCCGGACAGCCCTGACTGTCAGGAAGTTCTTCCTGAGGTTCAGCTGGAATCTCCTTTCCTGCAGCTTGAATCCATTGCTCCTTGTCCTGGTCTCTGGAGCAGCAGAAAACAAGCCCTCTCCTTCCTCTACATGGGAATATATTTAAAATATTTAAATATTTAAACATGGCTCTCATGTCCCCTCTTAACTTTCTCTTCTGCAGACTAAACATACCCAGCTCCCTAAGCCGTTCTTCTTAGGGCATGGCTTCCAGACCCTTCACCATTTTGGTCACCTTCCTCCGGACTTGCTCCAGCTTGACCATGTCCTTCTTGAACTGGACACAGTCAACCCAATTTTACATGTGCAATAGCCAGCGGCGTATCTAGGGTGGGGTTGGCCTGCTGCCACCTGCACCGGGGTCTTTCTCAGCCCGGGGTGGCAGTTGGGGCAGTGGCCGGAGGAGAGGCCGTCCCTCCACCTGAACCTGGCCCACCACTGCTGCCACCCTTGCCGGGGTCTTTCTTGGCTCATGGTGGTGGTGGTGACTCCGCTACACACTCTACCCGACACGCTAACATGTCACAACACACAGTTTGGAAAGCTAGGTGGGGCACGATTTTGCAGTAAGAACTGCCATTCCCCTCGCCTCTGAAGACCCATCCGCGGAGTATGGGTCTGCTCAGCTGTGGTGTTGCAACGTAGTTTTAACTTTGCTGCACCCATATGTTTCTTGCAGCAGAATTATATAAGAAAGGCAAGGATTCAGAGCTTTTAAGGCTCTCTTTCACTTTGCCATTAACATTGGCAGAAATCAGTTTTTGTTTATCCGGGATTGCGACTTGTCGTTAGAGCTGGTCAAGTATTAATTTTGCTCTCTGTCTTTTGCAATGGACTTAACATATAAACAAGGACATAGAAGACATGTCAGAGAACGGCTAGAAATAAACATCCCCAGTCATGCGCTTTAAGCACCACTGTTTTGCTAGACTCTCACAAAGGAAACAAGAGTGTTTGGAAAGAAAAAGAGAAAGAGAGAGAGAAAGAAAGTTATGACTATTCCTTTGAAAAAATATCCATCCCCTTCCACCCAAATAAACAATGCAAACAAGCATGTCAATTCAGAGCCTGCGTCTAACATGAACGGAGACTGCCCCAAAGAATTTAACAATGCTGGAACAGATCTCCGTGGTAGAGAGCAAAGAAAATGGTGGTTTCTTCCTCAGTTTTATTGGGAAAGATCCAAAATGGTGATCACTTTGAAATCCTCCTGCTGGCCGCCGGGCTAAGCACGTTTGAATCCCTTGTTTCTTCTTCCATCTGGATTCCTCAAATCTCACTGTCTTTTTCTCAGTCTCAATGTCATCTATATTATCTTCCAAACCTCTTGTTAGCACGGTTATGATATGTCTGGTGGGAGCACTAGATATCCTTTTGATATCAACTAATTTGGCCTTTGCTTGACCTTTCTCTGCCACCCCACTCCACGTGTTTGCAGAGGTCCCCCGGAAAAGCACGTATGGGCACGGCCATTAATGGTTATACATTCCAAGACCCCATTCAGGCAAGCAACTTAAGCCTCTCCGTTGCTTTAGGGAAAAACCTCCCTGCAAACCAGCTCTGCTCGGCTCAGATTTACACAAAGCCACACAGCCAAGAGCCAAGCCGTCTCTTTATGTTGGGCCATCAACGTGCCGGCCACGCTATTGTCATCAAGAGCAAAACCCATCATGCTAAACTTGACCTTTTCCAACTCCTTTGTCCAGCTCCAAATTTCCTTTGTTCTCACCGAGCATAACACAGCCTGTAGGTAACCTCCACCCTATAAAAGGTCCCCACTTTTGGGACTTCCTTGGATCACCCTGGACTTCCATCCCGCCTTGCTGCCGCTCTGTCCAGTGAAGTTTTCCCTTCGGTTCTCCACAACTGAGTCTGCCTCCCTTCTTGGACCCTGTCTTTCTCTCCAGGACAACGAGACCAGGTGTTGTATTACCCATCCCTAAGCTCTCCATTTCTGCTTCCAAGTTAGCCAGTGTGTGTGTTGTTTTATTTGCTTTTTATCTTTCAATAAAACCATTATTTTTGGTTACTTTTAAACTTGCTTGCCTGCTCTCTGGCCTGAAGCCGTAGACATAGGGTTAAAGATCCTTGCTAAAAGTTACCCTGCCTCTCATTTAGCTGAGAGAGTGCTCGAGTTAAATTCCCCCCAACTTGAGTTTTTATTTGGTTATTTGGGTACCCCTCCCAGGACCCCCAACATACAGGGTAACACTCTCAGAATCCGTACGTCTGCGGCTTTGTATATTCCAACAAGCAGTGGCTTGATCATTGCCACCAGAATTCTTCCTTTGTGCCTAAATAGGTATTCCCAGACACACCTGATGCCTTTATGTCTCTGGCTTGTGGTGATCGGTTTAAACTCCATTTTGCCAACGAACACTGGAAAACTGAAACTTTTGTACCTATAAAAGTCTAACTTCAGAAGGCCGTTCGGGATCCTCCTTGTTTGGGCTTTTTTTGAGATGCTTAAGAACTTTAACAATACAGGGGATCCTCCATATCTGCAAGGGTTTGGTTCCGCAACTTCCCGCACATAGCAAAAAACTGCAATGATTGCGTCCCATATAATTAAATGGCAGCGACATGCATGCAGACACTTTGATGTGCCCACATTTATGTTGCTGCCATTTTACATATAGGATGCGACACTCCACAGTTGCTCAAAATCACAGGTCTGAAGGTTGGATATATGGAGGATCCACTGTATATCTCACTGCATACTGGGCTTTTTGGGTTTAGGGCCAGCCGTTCAGTGGATTCCTAAAAAAATCAGAAACGGAGAGCTGGAGAGTGGAGGTTAAGTCATTCAGCCTGGTAATGATGGCTTTCAACAGGAATTTAGAGTCTGGGTCAAGGAGAGTGATAGTAACACTCTATTCTGTTCTGGTCAGACATCCGCCTGAAATACCAGTTCTGGGCACCACAGTTCAAGGAAGATATTGACAAGCTTGGAACATGTCCAGAGGAGGGCAACCAAAATGGTAGAAGGCTTCAACCCTGAAGTCCTATGAGGAGCAGCTTAGGGAATTGGGTATGTTTTACCTGGAGAAGAGAAGGTCAAGAGGGGACATGATAGCTGTGTTTAAATATCTGGAAGGATGTCATACGGAGGATGGAGCAAGCCTGTTTTCTGCTGCTCCAGAGACTGGGACAAGGAGCAATGGCTTCAAACTTTAGGAAAAGAGATTCCACCTAAACAATAGGAAGAACTTCCCGACAGTAAGAGCAGTTCAACAGTGGAATATGCTATCTGGGAGTGTGGTAGAGTCTCCTTCTTTGGAGGTTTTTAAACAGAGGTTGGATGGCCATCTCTCAGACATGCTTTGAAGGTGTCTTCCCACATGGCATAATGGGGTCGGACTCAATGGCCCTTATGGTGTCTTCCAGCTCTATAATTCCATGATTTTGGTGAGCAATCCCTCTTTCTTCTGCTCTAGGACCCCTTTCACTCTTACATTTTTCTCACTTTGATTTTCCAAGTTCCCCACTTTATTTTGGAGATCTAAAGGGGCCACTTGCAATTCTCAAACTCATTCATGGCCTCCTGCGATTTGGAAATTTTATTCTTCAGGGTTGACAGTTTCTGGTCAATTGGGTATAAAGTCACTGACCAGTCCTCCTGCAGTTCTCTCTGTACCCGGCTAATTGTTTTTCCTTCAGTTTCTAGGATCATGTCTCCTCTAAATCTTTCTCCTCTTCTTCCCTTATAGAAGCTTGCATTGGTTAGGCCTCCTTTGGAATCCTGTGCCCAGTTCTCGGCACCTCAATTCAAGAAGGATGTCGACAAGCTGGAGCAAGTCCAGAGGAGGGCAACCAAAATGGTGAAGGGTCTGGAAGCCATGAAGCCCTATGAGGAGTAGCTTAGGGAGCTGGGGATGTTTAGTCTGCAGAAGAGAAGGTTAAGAGGGGACATGATAGCCACGTTTAAAGATCTGAAGGGATGTCATGTCGAGGAGGGAACAGGCTTGTTTTCTGCTGCTCCAGAGACTAGGACAAGGAGCAATGGATTCAAGATGCAGGAAAGAAGATTCCACTTGAACCTCCTGACGGTCAGGGCTGTCCGGCAGTGGAATCTGCTGCTGCCTCCATGGAGTGCGGTGGAATCTCCTTCTTTGGAGGTTTTTAAGCAGAGGCTGGATGGCCATCTGTCAGAAGTGCTTTGATGGGTGTTCCTGCATAGCAGGGGGTTGGACTGGATGGCCCCTGGGGTCTCTTCCAACTCTAGGATTCTATGAAGCCTAGCACCATCTAAAGTAGTCCAGGTGGCTCACTCTGCCTTTATGCAGGAACCCTGGTGGCGCAGTGGTTAAATGCTAGTACTGCAACCACAAGGTTGTGAGTTCGATCCTGCCGGGTTCCAAGGCTTGACTCAGCCTTCCATCCTTCCGCAGGTTGGTAAAATGAGTACCCAGCTTGTTGGGGGCAATTAGCTAAAATACATTGTAAACTGCTTAGATAACACTCAGTTGATAAGTGGTATAGAAATAAATGCTACTGCTGTTATTATATGCAGCGATTGGGTCTTGGAGAGAAAAAAATGCTTTTAAATCTCCTATTTTGACCATTAATTACCACACTTTTCATACCTTGGCACTCTCTGGAATATATTGCCACAATCGAGATCAGTCTGGCAAGGTCTTGATAGTAAAAAGGGACGGACGAGGCATCAAGCAAAGAGATTGAATTTTCTGCTGTTGGCCATGCACGCAACTTCCCACTCTGAACCAATCTTGCCCAAAAAATCCTCAAAGAATTGTAGAGCTATGGCGAAAGTGCTGTATGCACAGAGATAGAAAAGTGTGGTTATTCCTTTGCACAAAGACTGGCTGTTGAAAGATGTTGGATTTGGATAACGGATCAATGAACTATTTTAAGGATCTTTGGTTATATTTAAAAAATAACTGGGATAAATTGATTAAGAGACTGTTGGAGGGGGAAGTCAATTATTCATTTGAACGTAAACCTTATAATTTTTAAATACTAGGCAGTAGCATGACAATGACAGACACACTAGAAGAAATATATTTCGTAAATTATCTTAGAATGAAAAGCTGGTGAATTAGAAGTCATTTATATGTATTTTTGGCCTTCTTTTAATTTAGTTGTAGTCTAGTTTAATATTAGATAGTACAGTCTGTTTACTGTTTGTCTTGTTAACTCCCTATTTTTTTTATATTAATTATATGTTAATAAAATTTTAAAAAATTGAAGAACAGTTGAAAGAGACCCCCAAGGGCCATGCAGTCCAACCCCATTCTGCCACGTAGAGATACACAACCAAAGCACTCCCAACAGCCGTCTGGCATCTCTTTAGAAACCACCAAAGTGGGAGATTCCACCACACTTTCAGACATTAGCATATTCCACTGTCAAATTGCTCTTACCCTCAGGAAGTTCTTCCTTGTGTCCAGGTGGAATCGCTTTTCCTGAAGTTTGAAGCCATTGCGCCGTGTCCTAGTCTCTGTAGCAGCAGAAAACAGGCTTGCTCCATCCTCTATGTGACATCCTTCCAAATATTTAAACATAGCTACCATGTCACCTCTTACTTAACCTCTTCTCTTTCAGGCTAAACATACCTCGCTTCCAAAGCCGGTCCTCATAGGACACGGTTTCCAGGTTTTGCGATAGGTTCACCTTAGGGTTGTCATAAGTTGGAAACAACTTGAAAGTGGAATCATCGCGCTATAACAGGCTAGTGCGGAAATGGCCGGACAGGGACTCAAGGCAGCTTGCCATAAATCCAATCATAGGACCATCGAGCTGGAAGAGACCGCAAGGCCCATTGAGTCCAACCTCTTTCTGTCATGGAGGAATACACCATCAAAGCCCTCCCAACAGACGACCATCCAGACTGGCCCTTTTTGCACGGCATCTGCCATGTGAAAGGGTGCCGGGAGCATCGCGCAATGGTGCGGAGCGATCTACATGACGCACTCACAACTGCGTGATGCTCCAGGGCCGGCAGGCGTCAATCGTGCACCTTTTCATTTTCAGCTAGAAGCCAAAAATGGTGCACGATCACGCATTGCTCCTGGGCCCTGCACACGCTTACCTGGCGTATGGAGCCTCCGGAGCTGCGCCGGTCGCGCATCCTGCCCCAGTGCAGCCTGGGAAACTCCTAGGCTGCGCTGTGGAAGGAAGAGTCGGGGCTCTTGCACTAGTAGACAGCTCATGCGGAGCCGAAGCAGCAGGGACACGACAGCCTCTCGCCGGAGGCTCCTCGTGCGATCCCCACACCCCAGCGCCGGAAAAAGGTAAGGTGCGGAAAGGGCCTCAGTTCAAAACCTCCCAAAGAAAGAGACTCTATCACAATCCTAGGCATCCTATTCCTCTACCGAACTGCTCTAACCATCAGGAATTTCTTCCAAGTGTTTAGATGGAATCTCTTTTCCTGAAGTTAGAAACCGCTGCTCCATGTCCTACCTTCTAGAGCAGCAGAAAACAGGCTAGCTCCATCCCTTCAAATATTTAAACATGACTATCATGCCGCCTCTTAATCTTCTCTTCTCCAGGCTGAACATTCCCAGCTCCCTAAGCCATTCCTCATAGTGTGGTGGAGACAGTTTCGGGTCAGTCTAGATGACTTCTGGGTGTAAGGGGAAAGCAGTTAATTTCCTCTTAAAAAAGATATAGAGGAAAACAACACAGATAGGTCAACACGCGCAAGAACTGATGGTTAAAAATCATCCACCTACAGAATTAAAACAACTGAACATACAGCCATCCAAAAGGCAGGAAATCAAAAAAGCAGCACCACCAGCTACTTAAAGCCCTTTCCTATATTATACTATGGAAAGTCTTTTAAATATCAATGCAAGGACGCTTTTGTTTCTACCCAACAACTGTTATGGATTATTTGTGATCATTTCCATTTCTTCTGACCCTGGCCATTTCCGCACTGGACGGTTATAGCGGTATTATTCCACTTTCAACATTCCATGGAACCCTGGGGTTTGCAGTTTCAGGGGGGGACAGCTGGCTCTTCCCTAAACTGGAAACCCCAGGATTCCATAGGAGGTTGAAAGTGGAATCATAGCGCTACAACCGTCCAGTGCGGGAACGGCCTATGTGCGCATAAACAGTTCGATCCCGCTTTAAGAGCCCTGGGCCATTTCTGCACTACACTGTTATAGAGCTATTGTTCCACTTTCAACATCTTATGGAGTCCTGGGCTTTGCAGTTTAGGGAGAGGCATTTAGAATTCTCAGCCAGAGAGCTCTTGGGCCTCGGGAAACTACAAACCCCAGGATTCCAGAGGAGGTTGAAAGTGGAATCATCGCGCTATAAGAGTGTAGTGGGGAAGTGGCCCTGGGCCCCCTCCTAGGGACCCCTGGTGGCCGCGCGTGCGCACGCGTGTCCGGAAGCGCCTCTCCCGCTCTCCCGCACCCGCAGGAGAGGAAAGCGGTCGGCGGCCGGAGGAGGAAAAAGCGCGCACCGAGGAGGGGGCGCGACTTACCTTCCGAGGACGCGGCGGGCTGGGGGGATCCGGAGCCGGAGAAGAGGAGCCCCGCGCCGAGGAGGAGGAGGAGGAGCAGCCGAGCCATGGAGCCCAGCCGAGGGCCAGATCTGCCGGCCCTGCTGCGCTGTCTTCCCCTGCTTTATCCCCCTTTATGTCCCCGGGGGTGGGGGCTGCGTGCGACCCCGAGCCCGGAGCCGAGACGATCCGGCGCCGTCCATGAGGACTGGCCGAGCCCGACCTTCCCTTTCGGTTTCACTTTCCTACATAGGAGGAGGAAACGGCGGAGAAAGCGGATCGCCTCCTTTCGAGGAACAGGGAAGGGTGGGGGGGTGGCTGGGGGGGGATGCATGGGGGAAAGGGGGGCAAGGCCAGACCAAGGCCCCCCCCGCCGCAGGCGCCCAGGCGAAGGTGCTCCTGAGCATGGGCAGAGTGCCCTGGAAGCGACCCGCCCCGGTGCGTCTCTTTTCCGCTTTGCTAAACTTTGGCCCCGTTCCGGATTTGGAAGAGGGCAGCTCTTGGGCCGTTTCCACACTCGCCTGTTATAGCGCGATTATTCCACTTTCGGCCTCCTTTGGAATCTTGGGGTTTTCAGTTTAGGGAGGGGCCAGGCGGCCCCTTCCTAAAGCGCAAACCCCAGGATTCCAGAGGATGTTGGAAGTGGAATAATCGCGCTATAACACTCCAGTGCAGAAATGGACTCTCCATCGCCAGTGTTCTGGGAGCTGTAGTCCTAAAAGGGAACTTTGCTGAGCTCCCTGGGGATTTGGGGGAAATGCAATCGGGGAAGTCGCTTTGCCAAGTTCTGCCCTTACCATTTATTGCGTAGGTATTAGCTGGGGAGTCTGGGAGTTACAGTCCAAAAAGTAATTTTGTTGAGCTCTGGTTAGGGTTTTTCTTGCATGTATTTTGGCCCTGCTGGCGGGCAGTTCTGGGAGCTGTAGTCCAAGAAGTAACTTTGCCAACTGTTGTCCTGGATTGCTTTTAGGTTGGCCACACTAGCTGGGGGATTTCTGAGAACTATAGTCCAAAAATTAATTTTGATGAGCTTGCACTAGGATTTTTATTGCATTTATTCTTGCCCTGCTGGCTGGCAATGGATTCTGGGAGTTGTAGTCCAAGAAGCAACTTTTGTCGACTGTTATCGTTTAGTGCTTTGGCTGGAGGATTCCGGGAGTTGTAGTCCAAGAAGCAACTTTTGCCGACTGTTATCATTTAGTGCTTTAGCTGGAGGATTCTGGGAGTTGTAGTCCAAGAAGCAACTTTTGTCGACTGGTATCATTTAGTGCTTTGGCTGGAGGATTCTGGGAGTTGTAGTCCAAGAAGCAACTTTTGTCGACTGTTATCGTTTAGTGCTTTGGCTGGAGGATTGTGGGAGTTGTAGTCCAAGAAGCAACTTTTGTCGACTGTTATCGTTTAGTGCTTTGGCTGGAGGATTGTGGGAGTTGTAGTCCAAGAAGCAACTTTTGTCGACTGGTATCTTTAGTGCTTTGGCTGGAGGATTGTGGGAGTTGTAGTCCAAGAAGCAACTTTTGTCGACTGTTATCATTGAGTGCTTTGGTGGGAGGATTCTGGGAGTTGTAGTCCAAGAAGCAACTTTTGTCGACTGTTATCGTTTAGTGCTTTGGCTGGAGGATTCTGGGAGTTGTAGTCCTAGTCACCTCTGCCATTAACAACTTTATTGGATTGGGGGATTCTGAGTGTTGCAGTCCAGAAAAGGAAGTTTGCCGAGTTCTTTTGCTATTATTTTATTGGATTGCAGTCATTGTAACTGTTTACTGGCAGATGGTATGCTCTGACATCCAAAAAATTAACTGTGCCAAGGTCTCTTGCCAGTGGATGATTGCCGCCTTGAAGGCTGGGGGATTCTGGGCCCTGTAGTCCAAAACTTCAGCAAGGTCTGCTTTTGTCATTTTTGCAAGGCTGTCGTCTTCATTTCAGGCATGCGTGGTGAGAGAATTCTGGACGTTGGCCATTTCCGCACTAGCCTGTTATAGCGCGATGATTCCACTTTCAACCTCCTATGGAATCCTGGGGTTTGCAGTTCGGGGAGGGGCCAGCCGGCCCCTCCCGGAACTGCAAACCCCAGGATTCCATAGGAGGTTGAAAGTGGAATCATCGCGCTATAACAGGCTAGTGCGGAAATGGCCGACGTCGTTGGTGGTCTTGTGTGCCTTAGAGTCCTTTCTGATTTATGGCAACCCTAAAGTGAACCTGTCATGGGGTTTTCTGGGGGCTGAGAGTGTGTGACTTGCTCAAGGTCTCCCAAAGGGTTTCCAAAGCAAAGTGGGAAATCAAACCCCGATCTCCAAACCATAGAATCATAGAATCATAGAAATGTAGAGTTGGAAGAGACCCCAGGGGCCATCCAGTCCAACCCCCTTCTGCCATGCAGGAACACCCTCAAAGCACTCCCGACAGATGGCCATCCAGCCTCTGCTTAAAAACCTCCGAGGAAGGAGACTCCACTACACTCCGAGGCAGCAGATTCCACTCCGGACAGCCCTGACTGTCAGGAAGTTCTTCCTGAGGTTCAGGTGGAATCTCCTTTCCTGCAGCTTGAATCCATTGCTCCTCATCCTGGTCTCTGGAGCAGCAGAAAACAAGCCCTCTCCTTCCTCTACGTGGCATCCCTTCAGATATTTAAACATGGCTCTCATGTCCCCTCTTAACCTTCTCTTCTGCAGACTAAACATACCCAGCTCTCTCAGTCTATCCTTATAGGGCTTCATGGCTTCCAGGCCCCTCACCATTTTGGTCGCCCTCCTCCGGACTTGCTCCAGCTTGTCAATATTGCCACATTATGCCACATTGGCTCTCTCTGGCCGGACATTATTTTTTCCAGAGTCCCCTCTTTAGCTGGTGATTTAATTGTGGGTTCCACAGAAAGAAGGGTTGAGAATAGGAATGAATGTGCAGGGGAGGGAAGGAGGACCAGGACAGCTTTGGTGCTGGATTAATTAATGCACCGATATTTATTACCCAGGCCTTCTTTCTTTTATACACCTCTGCCAAATATGTGTATAACACACACACACACATATTTAGGTCATACAGGGGTGAAGAATCTATCCCAATTGCTGTTGCTTAGCATCATATTCTTTCTGCGACACTCCTAGTTGTGTTATCTGTGCCGGATAAGCAAAGCATGCTTTCTTTTTAGGACAAACATTGAAGTTGCAAGTCATTAAAAAAAAAATCCTACACACGACATCAGTGGTTCTCAGCCTTCCTAATGCCACGACCCTTTAATACAGTTCCTCATGTTGTGGTGACCCCCAACCATAAAATTATTTATTTATTATTTACAATGCTTCCCCCCCGGCAAAGGCCGCCTCGCTGGCTAGGAACGGGGCTGGGCAGGGAGGGAAAGAGGAGCCGCACGTCTCCCCCGGAAAAAACTCCGAGACCCCCCCTGGGCTCTGCTTCTGCTTCGCTCTCATTTCCACTGGGGGGGGCAGTGTGGGAAAAGTTTCCAGAGTGTCGACCCTGTCCGGGGGCGGGGGGAGGAATCCCAGCACCTTTGTCTTTTGTGCCGGGTGCAGCTCGACTCCCCAGAAAAGCGCCACCTTGCGGCCCCCAGGCCCTTCCACAGCACCCCCCTCCATGGTGAGTGGGGCAGGGGCCGTGGCGAGGAGGGGGCCTGCCTCCATGCTACCGCCGCCCCCCGAAGCTGGCCCATCAGACGGGAGGTTCTCCCGGTAGCGGAGAAGGGGAGCGATTTCAGTCCCTTCTGAACAGGGGGCAGGGGGACGCGAGCACGTGGCTCGCGCTTGTGCACCACCACCGAGGAGGGAATGGATCCTAAGACCATCAGAAATACCGGTACTGAGAAGAATTGATTGAAGAAGGTTGGGATTGTCAATGGTTCCTATACATGCAACTAAAAGAAAGATTTAAAATGGATTTAAAAATAGAAGGAATCGAGACAAACTCACAATTGAACGAATGGGAGAAAATAATATTTGAGAAAAGAGAACATTTAACATCACATCTTTATAGATACCTTCTAGATATGGAATTAGAAACAGAGAAAGTTAAAGAATCTATGATTGTTTGGGCGCAGAATATTGGTCATGTAATAAACTTAGAACATTGGGAAAAAAGCTGGGCTATTACACAAAAATTTACTCTAGCCCAGAATTTAAAAGAAAATTACATCAAAATGTTCCATAGATGGTATTTAGATCCATCGAAATTGGCAAATATATACAAATTAGAGAATAAAACATGTTGGAAATGTTCGCGAGATACTGGAACTTTCTATCATATGTGGTGGAAATGTCTAAAAGCAAAAGTTTACTGGAGAAACATTCACAGATTAATGATAGAAATCTTGAAAATAGAGATGCCATTGACACCTGAAATATATCTTTTGAATATGCTGCATCAGGTGGATAAGAAATACTCAAGATATGATTATATAATTCTGTATATGGTCTCAGCAGCCAGGATTGTGTATGCAAGATACTGGAAAAAAGAGGAAATACCGGATATACAAGAATGGTTACAAAAAGTTTTAGAATTTATCATTTTAGAAGATCTGACACTTAATCTGCAAGATAAAAAACAGATAAAAAAATTGGAGAATCTGAGATCAATTAAGACAGTGATAAAAGGAAAATTGGATATAGAGAATGAATAGGGGGAGAATTGTGGAACAAGTATATGTTGATTTGATTTGAATTAGATTTGGATTTTATATACATATTTGTATATATACATATACATATATATATATATATATATATATTTGTATTATATATACGTAGTTGAAAGAAGCTGGTCTACATTGGAGTACATATGGTTATTGAGATCACGATAAATTAGAAAAATAGAAGTTCTATTGAGAGGTGAGAGGAAGTTATATGAGAACTGTACAGATTATATGAAATACACGATATGTAAGCTTGTTTTTATATTGTAAATTTGATAACTCAAAGGTGCATTGTGAATTAATAGATGTTGTTTAATAAAAATACTAAAAAAAAAAAAAAAAAGAAATACCGGTACGTATTTTCCGATGGGCTTAGCCGACCCCTGTGAAAGGGTCGTTCAACCCCCAAAGGGGTCACAACCCACAGGTTGAGAACCGCTGCACTACATGGTTCTAGGGTTACCCCAAGAGGTATAAAGGGAATAATTAGCTCAGGTGACCTGTGTGCATGGGTATGTGTGTAACCATTTCCACACTAGACTGTTCTAGTGCTATTATTCCACTTTCAACATCCTATGGCATCCTGGGGTTTGCAGTTTAGGGAGAGGACCCCCTTGAGGGCCCCTCCCTAAACTGCAAACCCCAGGATTCCATAGGATGTTGAAAGTGGAATAATAGCACCAGAACAGTCCAGTGTGGAAATGGTGGTGTCCAGAAAGTGGAGAACGCTGGTGCAAAGCTGCAAAAACTTCAGGATATTTATCCCCTTTCTGTGCTTTGAAATGGAGGTTTCTGGTTCGGCTCAAACGCTCTCCCACGGAACTAAATGACAGAAGTTTGTTTTGAGAGAATTCTGGAACTCAAAGGTGCCTTTGCGTGGGAATCCAGGGGTGGATGGCCCCTAGCTGTAAATACCTTGTGTTTCCTCCTTTGGTGTGAGAGCTTGGATGGAAATAGCTCTCAGGTCAACCCAGCCACGCAGTTTGTAACTATTGCTCCGAGCACACAAGTTCATATCTGGGCAGGCGGAGAAACACAGCGAAGGTGAGAGATGTAACGGCCATCATCTCTTCCGTGGGAACCTTGGTGAGTCTTCTATCTCATCTCCGTCTGGGGTTGCTGGCTGAAAGTTAGTCAGCATTTAAAAACTTCATGCTTACGGCCTGGCAAGCTTGGATGAAATCTGATTTTTCCGGCCGGTTGCACCTCTTATTCGGCATGGCTTTCGGCCGTAGCAGTGTATGATTTTATATCAATTAAACCATATCAAAGCAAGACAGCACAGCCACCTAAGCACTAGTGTTACTTCCGGTATGGCACCCCGGGTGAGGACCCCCAGATATCATTTTGATATCATCTAATTTGACCTTAGTTGGACTGGCTTACAGTCACCACACTCCATGTGTTTGCGAGGTCCTCCGGACAGGCACGGACATGAGTGCGGCCACTAATGGTTTTACATTCCAGACCCTATTGAGGCCAGCAGCCTAAACTCCGCTCCCAGCTTCAGGGGACTTCCAGCCGCAAACTTCACAATAGCCGCATGGCTCTCAGCCAAGCTACTCTTTTATGTTGGGCCATCAACGTCCCGGCCCCGCTATTGTCTTCAAATGCAAATCCAATCATGTTAAACTTGACCTTTCCAAATCCTTTGTCCAGCACCAAAACTCCTTTTGTTCTCACCTGGCTCACCATAACCGGCAGGCACAAACTCCCCTATAAAAACCCCTCACTTTCAAACGGTCTTTGGATCACTTTGGACTGCCATCCCCCCTTGCTCCCAGTTGTCTAAGGGACTCCCCTCAGCTCCCCACGCTGAGCTTTCTTCCCCGGAACCCCTCTTCTCTCCAGGACTACGAGACAGGTCTTATTGCCTTTCCCGAACAAATCTCTGTTTCTCTTTCCAAGTTAGTTAGTTTATGTTTTGTCTTGCGTGTTTCTTACCTTTAATAAAATATTGTTTGTTACTGTGAAACCTTGTCTAGCTGCTCTCTGACCCGCCGCTGTATACATTGGGTTTAAAGATCCTTGCAAAGTTACCCTGCCTGTCGCTAGCCAAAAACAGTGTTCAAGCTAATTTTCCCCAATTCAGTATTTTATTTGGCAATCGAGGCACCCCTCACGGGACCCCCCCCCCTGAAAAACACAGGGTAACACTAGCACTGCTGTGGAAGCATCCTAAAGAATCCTGGGATGTGTAGTTGCATAAAGTCCACTATTCAGTATGCTTTGCCAGAGAGCCCTAATGCCTACCCAAACTACGCGTCCCAAGATTCCATTGGACACCACTTGTCGTGTGCCTTCAAACAGATTCTGACTTACAACAAACTTATCTCAGCAGGATTTCTTCTGAGGAGGTTTGCCTCTCTCCTCCCCTGAGGCTGAGAGGGTATGACCTGCCCAAGTTGGCTTCCATGGCTGAGAGGGGATTTGAACCCGGGCCTCCTGGAGTCTTCAGCCATTTCTGCACGAGGCTGTTATAGCGCGATGATTCCACTTTCAACCTCCTATGGAATCCTGGGGTTTGCAGTTACGGGAGGGGCCGGCCGTATTATATTATATTGAAAAATAACAAATAAAATACATAATCCATAAGCAATAGTGATATTTATAAGAACTGATTATGCAATTGTATGTATCTTCATAATCTTCCTCTATTCTTTGCTAGAACATATTAACATTTACGAATCTTACATAACCATACTTCCAAAAAAGAGAGAAGAAAGCTCTAATTATCTTCTTTGTTTCTGATATAACCTATCAAATAAGCATTCAATACACTGCAATATATAAATCATTGCACCGTATTGCTTATCAAGTATAATTTATGATTCCCATCTTTGGTTTAGTCTGATTTTTCCACTACAAATTGCCATGTCAACTGGCCTTGAGTTTTGATTTTTTTTTTCCAAGGTAATTGTTGAGGCGTGCCCATTCACTAATGACTTTATCCTCTGTCCTTCCTTTTAATCTTTGAATTAAGATATCTGCCACTTTTATTTCTGAAAGATTATAAAGCTGTTGGTCTGTCCTGGGTGTCCCTTCCTTTTCCCACAATTTAGCATATTCAGTTCTTGCAGATGTTACCATATATGAAAGAATCCTCCAACATTTCTTTAAAAGCTTAGAGTCAATCTCATGTAACGTATTCAACAAGAAAATTTCTGGAGCTTTCACAAAATCAGTCTGAAGAATTTCTAAGATTGTTTATTTTTTTATTTTTATTTTTTTATTTATTTATTTGTATCCCGCCTCTCCATATGGATCGAAGGCGGCGAACAACTTACAAATAGCATGTATTTCGAAACATTTCTATACATGCCCCCAACAAGCTGGGTACTCGTTTTGCCGACCTGCGAAAGGATGGAAGGCTGAGTCAACCTTGGAGCCGGGCAGGATCGAACTCACAACCTTGTGGCTTGCAGTATTGGCATTTAACCACTGCGCCACCAGGGCTCCATTTTACGTATTGTAGACCAGCAATCTTTGGCTTTTGGACAAGTCCACCACAGATGGTGAAAAGTACCTGCCTCTGCATGATACTTCCAGCATTCTCCCGTGCCAGAGTTGTAAATTATTTAAAGTTTATTGGGAGTCAGATACTATCTATGGCAGAGCTTTCCAAACTTTTCAGGCTGATGACACACTTTTTAGATATGCATCATTTCTAGCAACACAGTAATTCAGTTTTACTAGCAAACCAGAGGTTAAACTGACCCTGTTATAAGAGATACAGGCACATACATCAATTGTAATAATGAACTGTATGGAGACACAACATATCTCATGGGAACCTTTCATATATTTTTAAAAATATATGATTTATAAATAATAACATACATTTCCAAGGTTGTTGGCGACACAATTACACACTACAGGCGACGCACTAATGTGTTGCGGCACACCGTTTGGAAAGCCCTGATCTATGGAATATCTTAAAATAGTTCTCTTTCAAATTTTGTGCCACTGTAAATTTCTGAGTCATCTCTAATGGTTTTAAGTTATGGGAGGGCAGATTTATATTGACCCTTAGAAAGAACTCCTTGACAGTGAGAGTGGTTTAGCAGATGGAACCAATTGCCTAGAGAGATTATAGGATCATGGAGTTGGAAGAGACCACAATGGCCATCCATCCAAGGTGGTCTCCTTCTCTGGACGTCTTCAAAAATGAGCTGGACAGATCCCTACTGGCAATGCTTTAGCTGGAGATCCTGCACTGAGAAGTAGGTTGGACTCAATGAGCCATGAGCCCTTTCCAACTGTATAATTCTGTGGTTCTATGTCCAGAAAAAAAAGACTCCAATACCTCTCTAGGAGAGGGGCAGAATCTAGGGAGGCTGTTACTTCCATTGACTTGGAGACCATGGTTCTTATAATACAGGACAAAATGATATATTATTGATATATAGTACAGGACAAATTGATATATTATTGATTCTTAAATAACATATTTCTCTCCACTGCAAATTGTAGAATTCCATGGGATGGAGCCATGAGAGAGAAAAAGTGAAAGAATGGAAACAATTGCATAGAGAGATTTTAAGGAGTCTTTTTCTGGAATTCTTGAAAAAGGGGTTGGACCGCTTTCTGCTGAGGATGCTTTAGTTGGAGACCTTGACCGGAGCAGGGGGTTGGACTCCATGGGCCCTGAGGCCCTTCCAACTGTGTAATTCTGTGGTTCTACATCCAGAGAAAAAGATCCCACCACATATCTAGGAGAAGGACGGAATCTAAGGAGGGTATGGCTTGACTTGGAGACATGGACTTGGAGACCATGGTTCTTTAAATGCAGGACCAAACGGTATGTTATTAGTTATTAAATAAAATATTTCTCTCCACTGCAAATTGTAGAATTCCATGGGATGAAGCCATGAGAGAGAAAAAGTGAAAGACAGAGCATTGTGCAGTGGAATTTCTTCATTGTAGAAGCAGATTTTGTTATTCATCATTCACACTTCCACATTGTGTAGGGTGAGAGCCTCCAAGGATTGGGGATTTCCACTGAGATGGGCTTGGACTAAATGACCTTTGGAATGCCTTCCGGCACTAAATTTCCATGACTATGACTTTGTGGTTTGGGAGCAGGATGGGGGGCAGTCCTGATGGGAAAACGAAAGCAACCCAGTTAAGGATGAGCACATGTGTCATCTTGGTGAGGAGCCATTGGTGAGTTGTCTTCTCCTGACATCTGTGCTTCTGAGGAGTCCTTTGAGGAGAAGCTTGGACCTCTTTGTCTCAGGAAAGCTGTTTCGTCTCGGAGGAGGTTTCCCAGAAGTCAGGCTGTGGTTGTTAAATGCAGCTGAAAATGAAACTTCTGAGGTGTTGGCAGCAGTTTGCATTTCAAAAAAAATTCCACTGTGTTTGGAATTTTTAGCAGAAGTCCTTCTTATGTAATGTAAGCTTGATTGAGATTCCATCAGTGAAGATGGATGGGGAATAATCACAATAATCTAGATCATGGAGGAAAAATCCACCCAAAATATCTGTATTCCTAGAAACACCAGGCCGGAAGGCTCAGTTCCTGTCATTTTCCAGAAACCCAGACTCTTGGTACTCATAGCAATCGGATCCATTTCTTCCCTGAGGATGTTGCCGAGGGGATGCTGTGATACGTGAGGAATCATTCAGAAAATGTTGACCAACGATAACTAGTTGGTTCCATGAGGGTGCAGGGAAAGAATCTGTTCCGTATTTTAGTCTGAACTATAGAGCAGCTACCTATGCTACCAGCCTTGCTCTCCCAAACAGTTTCCCCATCTTGGATAGCAACTTTAAAAAGTTGACACTAAAATCCAGGATGGATGGACTACCCACAGATATGGGAGCTGGAAATGTAGATGTGTGAAACCACATGTATTTTGGTTTTAAATTGGTTTGAACTGTTTAAACTGGTTTTAAGCTGTTCTCCCCGTCCCCCACCTTGTCTGTTTCCACTGGCTGAATCTGTTTTTCCTCTTTTTAAATTACTCTGACTGTTCTTGGTTGTTTAATTGATTTTAATTGTATGTCACTCAGAGGTTGGGTGGGATAGCATTGTTTTAATGCAGAAAGAAAGAGAGAATTCCTATTTGGAGTTCCAGCCAACCCACTAGTTCTGTTTGTTGTATACTCCATTCGCTACTTGCTCCCACACTCTCCTGCTCAAAGTTGGGGAAAAGTCATTTTTTTATTATTATTATAACTTGCGTGAGTCTCCCAGTGTCAGGAACTGAATACACACACAAATAGTACAGTGTAGAGACACTATTTATTTGGGTGCAATACATCGTACGGGACTTCAGCGAGAGGACTAAAGGCAGCTAGCAAATTCAAAAGCCTAAAATCCTAATACGTTTCCCACCCTCCAACAAGAGACCTTGAAGCGGTGAGAGTGTTACCCTGTTTTCTGGGGGTCCCGGGAGGGGCGTGCAAAGAACCAAAACACAAACACAATTCTGGGGAGAATTAGCTGGAGCACTCACTAAGGCTAGCGAGAGGCAGGGTAACTTAGCAGGGATCCTGCAACCCAGCGTCTATGGGGTCAGGTCAGTCAAGCAGTCAAACGTTTTTAAAATAGCAGAAGCGATGTTTTATTGAAAGACAACAAACAGTAAAGACACCACAATCACACAGCTAACGGAAGAATTGGGAAATAAGGATGTTCGGGGGAAATGGGTGATACGACACCTTTCTCGTAGTCCTGAAGAAGTTGAAGATGGAGTTCATTGGGGTGCAGGGAGGAAAGCTCAGCGCGGTTCGCGGAGGGGAGCTCGCCAGACAAAGTGGCAGCAAGGCGGGATGGAAGTCCGGAGCGATCCAAGGGGTGCTTGCAGTTTGAGCAATCCGTGGTGGTCTCGGAATCGGGGGGGGAGGGTTATAGGGTGAATTGTGACTGCAGGCCATGCCTTACTCGGTGAGAACAATGCAGGTTTGGAGCGGGACAAAGCTTTGGAAAAGGTCAAGTTTAACATGATCGGCTTAGCGCTGAATCAACAATAGTATAGCCAGTATGCAAATGCAAGGTGCTTAGCTTGGCTTTGCAAGACTATCGGCTCAGAGCCGGGCGCCTTTGTTAGTGTCACGCTTAAGCAAAAGGGTGTTTGCAGGAGAGGTCCCTGAAGCAACGGAGTGGCTCTGTTCTGCCTGCCTGGGTGGAGAATGGAATGTCCAACAATTACCGGCTGCGCCTGTTTATGTGCTTGTCTGGAGGCCTTGCAAACACGTGGAGCGGGGTGGCAGAGGAAGGCCGAATGGTTTTGATATCAAAACGATATCGAATGCTATCACCGGGTAGGCCTGGGCCGAAGTAGCAAGAGGCTGGCAGTGCTTATCAGTGCATTCCTAGCTTTTTGTTTATCTAGCGGTCTCTGGTTCCCGTACCTTTGTTACAAGCAAACAGCTAACCTAAAACCTACTACATATCCCGTTACTATAACATGGAGGGCATCCCGACACGCAGACTCTTTGGCAGCTATTGCTACAACGGACTTTACAATGGCTTCTCTTATGTCCCCATCTGGGAATTGTTTTTGGCTGGTTGTTATGAGCGTGCTGCGGATGCCATTTGGCATAAAGACTCCGGGAATGCAGCCAGCCCCAGTTATTTGCATAGCTGGAGAGATGAACACTGTTGCTCATTGTCTGCTTTTCTAGCCTTTTATTGTTTGCAGTGATGTATTTGGCTGTTTCCACACTAGCCTGTCATAGGGCAATTGCTAGAATGAAAACTGGAGAGGGCTCCTGTACCTTTAATGCTTGTATGGAAGAAGGAATTTCTTCAGGTGATTTGTAGCACTTGTTTGCATGAGAAGCCAGGCCTGCTGAAATCCTCTCTTCTGCCAACCCAGAAGAATTGAGAGTTTCTGGGGTTTTTGTTTTGTTTTGATTTTATGTAAATGTTTCTAGGTAGGGAACCATGGTGGCACAGTGGTTAAATGCCGGTACTGCAGGCACAAGGTTGTGAGTTCGATCCTGCCCGGCTCCAAGGTTGACTCAGCCTTCTGTCCTTCCGCAGGTCGGTAAAATGAGTACCCAGCTTGTTGGGGGCAATTAGCTAAAAACACATTGTAAACCGCTTAGAGAGCACTTAGCTGATAAGCGGTATAGAAATACATGCTATTTGTAATGTATAATGTACTTCATGTTGTTCGCCGCCTCGATCCATGTGGAGAGGCGGGATACAAATAATAATAATAATAATAATAATAATAATAATAATAATATTATTATTATTATTATTATTATTATTATTTGCATTTCTTCCTGGAAATATCTTTTTGTCCTTCCCCTTCCCCTTCATCACATCTAGATTCAAGCAAACGTTTCAGAAATTGATTTCCACCAATTTCCACAGAATATCATTTAGTTCTTTATTCAAGAGTTGCAGTCAAAGTGCTAACATGGTATGGCAACGGTCCACTAGTTAAACCTTAGGATCATTTTGTTTTGGTGCAAACATTCCTCTTTCCCTCACTTGATAGCTGTTGATTCTGTATCCTGAAAACAGTATTTCTGTTTACCAGTGGCAGTTATCTTTTCTCTCTCTCTCTCTTTCTGTGTGTGTGTGTGTTTGTGTCTTCAAGTTACCTCTCGGCTTATAGTGACCCCCTGAATTTCATAAGGTTTTCTTAGGCAAGGAATGCTTAGAGGTGGTTTTGCCCGTTCCTTCCTCTGAGTTTCATTGGCGATCTCCCATCCAAGTGGGACTGCTCTCTGCAGAATTGGCAAATATACTGATTGGCAGATATGTTTAATTGGTATAAAATATAAATCATATACAACGTAGGTCTGGACGGGACCATGTGGAGAAGGAAGAAAAGCCTTGACATGGGCCCTTTTCGCACCTTACCTCGCCGCGGCAGCAGGGAGTGGCGCTCGCGCGAGCAGCAACTCACATGAGCTGCTCATGACAGCCCTTTTTGCCTCCCGCATGCCTTCCTTCTAGTGCGACCGTCACACGAGCGCCCCACCCCTTTCTTCCGCAGCGCAGTCTGGGAGTTGTAGGCTGCATGGGGGGAAGGTGCGACCAGGCCACCTTGCTGACACGCCACACAGAGGTAAGTGTGCAAGGGCGCCGCGAGCATTGCGCAAGCGCGGGGCATTTTCGGCTTAAAGCCGAAAATCAAAAAATTTGCGTGTGCCCTGCTTTAGCCTCATGAGCGTCGCGCGAGTGGGAGTGCATCATACGGAGTGCCGCTCCCACTCGCACGATGCTCAAGGGCGCTCGCGCAAAAAAAAAAGCATGCAAAAAGGACCATGACCCTAGGTTGTAAGTTCATTGAACCAGGAAGACTTGAGTTAATGGCCAGGTTGAAAAAGATAATCCTTTCAATAAAGACAATAGCTGGCCCAGAGAAGAGCAACCTCCCCCTGCTGTGTGCATTTCCTATAGAAACACAAATAAGGTGAAGCCATAAAACCAGCTATTAACTCCCTGATACCTAATATTTGACGAACTCCGATACTCAAGGAGTTGTTGGTTTTGAGAGACCTGGCTCACAAAACAGGAAGATTCCCACCAAATCAATAATTGTCTTACCCTCCCTCCCTGTGGCTTCTTCTTGGTCCTCAGTCACATAGCCATCAAAGCCTTTTGCCATCTACATGTTAAGATCATCAACTAGCTTCCTTCAGACACTAAAAACCATCAACTCGTTCTGTCACCTTTGTCCACCCTGCAAACTTTTGTTTACACAGGGAGAGAGTTACCAACACCTCATCCCTCCAGGGCAGATTTTTGGTTAGAAAGAGACCTCGATTTTGGGTCCCCATCACAGCATTTGGATTTCAGGGGTCCACTTTGTCCTTCAGACCTTTTGCTGTCCTTGGGTGAATAACCCAAGCCATTTCGTCCTTCTCTGCTTCTCTCTGGACGGTAAATATAACCCAATCTGTTTCTATTCCCTCGATCCATTTTTAACTCTCTTTTTTTTTGGTTAGCCTTGTGTGATTGCTTGTGTGTGTGACTATTTTATGAGTGTGCGTGTATGTTTTCACCCAATAAAACATTTAAATTGAACTATAAGTCTTCTGGCTGGTCTCCTTGGACAGTAACCCCATAAAACAGAGGTGGGAGATCTTGCAAAGTTACCCTTTCTTGCAAGCCTTGAATGGAGCTACTGGCCTTGCTGGTGGGCTCTTGTGGCACTCACATTTTGGGATAGCACAAGTATTAATCAGGGTCCACACTGCTTAGCTTCCAAGATCAAATGGAATCTGGTGCCTTTAGGCATTTGGGCATCTTTGCTCATTCTCAGATAACACAGCCAGCCAGCCAAAGATAGATATATGTCATTTTAGAAAACGCTGGGTTTATTTAAATTGGCCTGGGAAGTAGGAATGAAAAAGTCCTTGGTAATCCCAGGAATTCCCAGGGGATATTTCAGGATAAATAAAACATCATGTGGATCTCCAAAATAAAATTGATTTATACAGGAACAAAACCTGGGACTTTCCGAGACTCTTTTTTTTTAACTTGTTTGAAGGGGCTCTAACATATCAATTGCTTATCTTTAGTGTAGCCTGTCCTATGGCTGTTTTCCCCCTTAAAGATTAGTATGGGTTGTCTTTTCTAGAAGAACCAAAGAGTAAAATATTATTTATTTATCTATTGAATGTATGTCCTGCTTTTCTCCCAAGCTAGGATTCATGGTAGCTTACAATAATTTTAAAAATATTAAGCTAAAGCATTGATTTACAAAAGTTCGTTTACATGGGGTACCGTTAAAGCTGTGTTTCCACTAACCAACATCTGTCTTCTCTGTTTTGAAGAGGAGTGGATGTGAGGATTAATAATTATTCTTTATTGATAGAATCTATATCCTGGTCAGTACTGGAAAGGAGCTCAGAGCAGTCCACAGGGACAAAGCGAGCCCGTCTCTGCTCCGAGGCTCACAGTCTAAAGATCAGAGTTAAAATGATAGTGAAACCAAGGAAAACAAGAATACTCAGCAACATTTTCTACATGTTATGAGGGAGTTGGGTATGTTTAGCTCGGAGAAGAGAAAACTGGAAAGGTGGCACCTTTAAATATCTGAAGGGATGTTGTGCAGAAGATGGGGTGAGCTTGTTTTCTGTTGCTCCCCAAACCAGCCCATTAGCCAACGGACTCAAATTGCAAGAAAAAGAGATTCTACCTAAACCTCAGGGAGAACTTTTTGATTGTAAGAGCTGTTTGAAAATTGAATAGACTGCTTTGGAGGATGGTCGCTTTTCCTCCAGATGTGCTTAAGCAGAAGTTGGATGGCTATCTTTAATGGTGCGTTGCTGTGTGGCCAGGGCTTGGATTAAATGACGCATGCGGTTGCTGCTCCTACTTTGTGATTCTGTGAGGTCTGGAGGAACATGGGCTGGAGCGTGCCAGCTGGCAAAGTTGGAGAGCTGGCTTTTCACAAGCACTGACAGTGGCCCTTCTTTCCTTTTCTCTTTCTTCCCTTGCCTGGCGAAGCAGATAAATAACGACCAGACGGTGCAGCGTCATCACTGACTCCTTTCTGTTTTCTCTCTCTTTGTCCGGGGTTACCCTGATTTCTGGGGTCCCTTGGGGGACACCTCAATGTGCTCCACGTGATGGGGAATGGAGACTAGCTAGAGCACGAGCAATAGCAATGCGAGAGGCAGGGTAACCTAGCGGGGTCTTTTTCCCAGTTTTTACGGGGTCAGGCCAAGCCAAAAACCAAACAAGAATGTCCAATAAATGATTTTATTGAATGCAAGTCTCACGCATCAACGCAATCACGCACACATGCACCCAAGAGCTATTAAGAAACAAAAGAGAGGAAATTGGATAGGGGAGTATTGGAGGGGTACAGTTGGGGTAATACTGCACTTTTTTCCTGAAGTCCTGGTCCGGGAAGGCAGCGGAGAAGTGGGGCTCATCACAGAGAGGGCTGGGGGGATTACTCAACGGATGGAGCAACGGTCTGCTGGGAAGACTGGGAGTGATCTGAAGAAATGCTCAAAAACCTGGACTATTTGTAGTGGGAAAAGTACCTGGAGAACTAATCCTTTCCCAGGGAGAACAATGGGTATTGGAGTGAGAACGAAGCTCCACCATGGCAATTTCCTTTGTGTGATGGGATTGCAAGGTGTTGCCAGAGTCTCAGGATCTTTGTCTGTGTTAGTTTGTGGTGTGACTTTATGTAAATAGTCCTCGCCTGATGGAATATTTGCTCCACTTGGGGCAGACATGCTAATCCCCTCAAGTCAGCTTCTCAGGGTCTGAGGACGCTTTGTTTTCTGTGGGTTTGCACAGCTTGGGCTACGTGACTGGGGATTTTACTGGCCTGACCTGGTTTTTGATCTTTGACCATTGCTGCCTACATGCCCATCCGGGTGACCTCTCAGGCACATTGAATCATATTTTAATATCAAAATTGTAGAACCCAGGATAGGATTTTTCCAGTGAGATAACACCGGTTAGCTTTTGCTCCGATCTTTAAAACCAGAAGGCATCTTTGCTATAGCAGATGATGCTTTTAGAGACTGGTGAGGCAAAGGGCACAGCCACCAGAGGTGAAGCCAAGGGTAAGCAGACTCCATCAATACTTTCATTTGGTATTATGTTGACTCCTGGTTCATAACTTTTTCTTTGCCAGAGACCCCTTGTAAATATAATTTGTTGCTGGGGATGCCCCCAAAATTAAATATTTAAATTTAGATTTAAATATTCAATTATTTATTTGAATATTCAAGCATTTATTCATGTATTAAAGACTTCTGGAGACTTAGATTCAAATCCCTGCCCAGATACTGGGTGACCTTGGCTAAGTCACACTCTCTCAGCTGAAGGGGAAGGGGAAGGAAAACCTCCTCTGAACAAATCTTGCCAAAAATCCCCTGTGATAGGTTGACTTTAGGGTTGCCACAAATCAGAAGTGGCTTAAAGACACACAACAACAAAGTGCTACTACCAGGAGGAGATTCTTTCTACCCATCACGTCTCTCCCCTTGGAAAACTTGACTTATGGTGCTCCTAAGGCTGAAACTGCTCCCTTGGCATCTACACCCTCCCATTGCCGCATCTCGTTGCTGCTCGTGTTTGTCAATAGGACTTTGCGGACCCTCGGGGGTCCCCGGATCCCCAGTTAAGAGCCAGTTATTAGAAGACAGTCTTCTTAATGCTTACTTCTTGCCGGTGATGCCAGTACTTCCCGACTCGATGTAGACTCGAGTCTCAAGTTGCTTCAGTGACTTGACTTGGATTCAACTCGGCCATAAATGATGCACTGACTCGACTCGAGACTTGTATATTTTTAGTGACAGACTTGCTGCACTTGGTTTAGTAACATAACGGATTCATCCAGAAACCTTACAACTTTGAACAAGGCTTCCATCTCTTTTCCTATGACAATCTGTCTCAAGCCCAAAGTGTGGATGCATTTCTCAGAGAGGAACAGCAAATGGGTTGGGCAAGAGGCTGGAGGTGGGCTTGAGGTCTCCTTGGTAGCCTGAACCTGCTGCACATTGGAGGAGCCTTCTAAAACTTTTCCTAAGAGCAGAAGACAAGACTCAGCCCCAGAGTGCAGGGTGCATTTCTCAGAGGGGAACAGCAAATGGGTTCGGCAGCAGGCTTGAGGATCCTTCGTTCTAAAGCAGCGGTTCTCAACCTATGGGTCGCGACCCCTTTGGGGGTCGAAAGACCCTTTCACAGGGGTCGCCTAAGACCATAGGAAAATACATATTTGTGATGGTCTTAGGCTCCATTCCCTCCTCTGTGGTGGTGCTTAAGCGCGAGCCACGCGCTCGCGTCCTTCTGCCCCCTTTGGCGGGAGCACATGCGGCCACAGCATCGCCACAGCAGGAGTGGTGGTGCACAAGCGCGAGCCATGCGCTCGCGTCCTCCTGCCCCTTGTTCAGAAGGGACTGAAATCACTCCCCTTCTCCGCTACCGGGAGAACCTCCCGTCTGATGGGCCAGCTTGGGGGGGCGGCTGCAGCACAGGGGGCAGGCCCCCTCCTCGCCACAGCCCCTGCCCCACTTGCCACAGAGGGGGGCGCTGTGGAAGGGCCGGGGGGCCGCAAGGCGGCGCTTTTCCGGGGGAGAGCAAGCTGAATCCAGCGCAAAAGACAAAGGTGCTGGGATTCCTCCCCCGCCCCGGCCAGGGTCGACATTCTGGAAACTTTTCCCACACTGCCCCCCCCCCCGTGGAAACGAGAGCGAAGCAAAAGCAGAGCCGGGGGGGGTTCTCGGGGGTTTTTCCTGGGGGAGATGCGCGGCTCCTCTTTCCCTCCCTTCCCGCCTCCCCCATTCCTGGCTGGCGAGGCGGCCTTTGCCGGGGGGACATAGTAAATAATAAATAAATAATTTATGGTTGGGGGTCACCACAACATGAGGAACTGTATTATAGGGTCACGGCATTAGGAAGGTTGAGAACCACTCTTCTAAAGCTTTTGAAGCTCCAGTAATGGGGAGAAAGGAGGATCCTATTCCCCACTTCTGAAGCTGCAGGTGGCAAAATTGCAAAGGTGGAGGCCCGATTCTGTTTAAATAGTTAAAACCAATATTGGAAGAAGATCCATAAAGCTGCCATGGATATTTTGCAAATAAAATTACCATTAACACCGGAGATATTTCCGTTGAATATGCTACATCAAGTTGATAAAGAACAACATAATTATAAGAACAGAATACTTTACATGATCACAGCAGCCAGAATAATATTTGCTAAACACTGGAAAAGAAACACAATGCCAGAATTAGAAGAATGGCTAACCAAAGGACAAGAATATGTAGCTTTGGAAAGTCTATCAAGAGCAATGAGAGGGAAAAAAGGGGAGATAAAAATAATGAAATGATGGAACTAAAGATATACATAAAATGTAATTGGGTAAAGATTTGCCAAGAGGAATAAAATAATTATGGTTAAGGGAAAAGCTGAAAAAGACAAATAAGCTAAAGTGTACATTCATAGGTCAGTCAGCAGTGATATTAGGTATAGAGGGAATAGAGATAAGAGAAGAAAGAAGAACTGAGTAAAAGAAAGTAGGAAATGGAGGTGGCGGGAAGATAAAGGATCCAAACATAGGATCCTTAGGGGTTGAGAATGAATTATAGAAAATGGTGGATTGTATATCTGACCGCAAACATGATAGAATGTCATAGAGGACCGATAGAGTTAATGTACATATATACTTTTTCCTTTCTTGTGGTTTTATTTATACAATCAAAAATTATAAGATGTCTAGAATAAAGATACATATAAAATATGTATTTTAATTAAATTTTTTTTGTTAAAACCAGCTTTATTTGGCTCTGTCCATTAATTCTGGAGTTTTGGTTGGGGTATAAAGTTGACTCCCAGACTTGAGACTTGACTTGAGACCTGACCTGAAAGTATCTTCAAGGACTTGAGACTTTTTTTTTTATTATTATTTTTATTAATTATACAGAAAAGAAAAAAAAAACACTGACACAAAAATAAAACACCATGTGATACAGCTAATAGTAAACAAAAAAAAAAATTTCAACCAAAAACAAACTTACATTATTATTTCTCTCTTATATAATTACAGTCAAAAACTTATTTAAGCCTACTCCCCAAAGCCAATTATATTTTAACTTATTTTTTTGTTTATTTTATTTTACAAAATTATGCAACTCAACTTCAATTTAAACAATACACTACATTATTATTACAAAAAAGGTGAAAAACCCACCCCCCAGAGCCAACTTTTTATTTAATCCGTTTTCCAAAATTGTCATTCTTCTTGTGAAAGGGTAGCTTTACCATCTCTAAGGACTTGAGACTTAACTTGAAACTCGAAGGTAGAGACTTGAGACTGGACTTGAGACCTGTTCTTTTTCCGCACTATACTCTTATAGCGCGATTATTCCGCTTTCAACATCCTATGGAATCCTGGGGTTTGCCAGAGAGCCCCTCCCTAAACTGCAAACCCCAGGATTCCATAGGATGTTGAAAGCGGAATAATCGTGCTATAAGAGTGTAGTGCGGAAATGGCCCTGGAGTAAAAGACTTAAATACATCACTGCTTCCTGCCTGTCAACCTCACCAGCTGTGGATTTCACCTGTCTTTTATTGCTCTTTTGAAAACCTGGCTACATTAATTTATATGTGAAATACTACTCTGGGGGCGGGGGAAGCTACCGTACTCAGTTCAGAAACCCCACATCAAGTTATATAGCTTGAATCTTCACCTGCAGGGTGACACACTGTTTGTGCTACGTAACATGTTATGCAAGTGAATGGATAACCAAAGTCCAACTGGCTGGGTAGCCAAATAAACAAAAGAGGGAATAGTACTTGCAGGGGCTGGTGGATTCACATTGTCTGAGAATATGTCCGTCTCCATCCAGGAAACTAAAAAGGAGGACATTGTTCATTGAGCAAAAATGTGCAGCTGGTTGGACATTTTAGAGGGACTTACTCATGTATGAAACACTATCAGATGCCAGCTCATTGTCCAGCTTTTTCAAGAGTTCTGCTTCTGTTCACTTTTATTGGTTTGATTTCACAGAGTTGGAGGAGACCCCAACCTAAGTAAGGTCCTACACTTAGGTAGAAAAAATGGAATACAGAAATATAGGATGGGGGACACGTGGCTGGATAGCAGTACGTGTGAAAGGGATCTAGGAGTCTTCATAGACCACGAGCTGAACATGAGTCAGCAGTGTGATGCGGCAGCCAAGAAAGCCAATGCAATTCTCGGCTGCATCAATAGGAGTATGGTGTCTAGATCGAGGGAGGTACTGGTACCACTCTACTCTGCTTTGGTTAGACCTCATCTTGAATCCTGTGTCCAGTTCTGGGCACCCCAATTCAAGAAGGACATGGTCAAGCTGGAGCAAGTCCAGAGGAGGGCGACCAAAATGGTGAGAGGCCTGGAAGCCATGAAGCCCTATGAGGATAGACTTAGAGAGCTGGGGATGTTTAGTCTGCAGAAGAGAAGGCTAAGAGGGGACATGACAGCCATGTTTAAATCTTTGAAGGGATGCCATGTAGAGGAAGGAGAGGGCTTGTTTTCTGCTGCTCCAGAGACCAGGACAAGGAGCCATGGATTCAAGCTGCAGGAAAGGAGATTCCACCTGAACCTCAGGAAGAACTTCCTGACGGTCAGGGCTGTCTGGCAGTGGAATCTGCTGCCTCCATGGAGTCTCCTTCCTTGGAGGTTTTTAAGCAGAGGCTGGATGGCCATCTGTTGGGAGTGCTTTGAGGGTGTTCCTGCATGGCTGAAGGGGGTTGGACTGGATGGCCCCTGAGGTCTCTTCCAACTCTCCATTTCTATAATTCTATGATTCTATGATTCCAGTGTGCTTCTGCCAGGCAGGAATACCATCCCTGACAGATGGCAGTCCAGCCTCTATTAAAGAACCTCTGAGGAAGGAGACTCTACCAAACTCAGAGGCACCAGCGTATTCCCATGCTGAACAGTTCTTGCTGTCAGGAAGTTCTTCCCAATATTTAGGTGGAACCTATTTTCCTGAAGTTTGAAGCCATTGCTCTGTGTCCTGGTCTCCGGAGCAGCAGAAAACAAGCTTTCTCCACCCTCCATATGACATCCCTTCAAATATTTAATCAGGGCTATCGTCACCTCTTAACCTTCTCTTCTCCAGGCCAATCATACCCATTTGACTTATAATAGAACCCAATTCAAGGGATCAGGTTGTTGTAGTGTGCTCAGGGCTTGCTGCATTGAAGTGCTAGAATATCTTTGGGAACAATGATATCATGTCTTTTGCTACCCCCACTCAGAAACTTTTCTGTTCCCTCTGGGCTTTGTTGTAATTATCCTCCCTTTGCTGGAGGAAGTAGGAGTTGAGAACTGGATTTTCCTGCCAAGTGCATATTATTCAGAATTGTCCCTATGACATTGCAAAACATTTTGAGGGTGGCTTGGTCCTACAGAGGCAATCAAAACCTGTTGGCTTTACAGAAGACCCGCTCCTGAAAATGGCTAGAACTGCTTTGTTGATGTCAATCCTTGCAGTTTTGGACTGTCCAGGGAGGAGTATGGCAAGGGTATGAGGACAGTTATGATGTCAAAATTTGCCATTACACCACTGATCAAGCCAATTTAAAATAAACCATTATGTTATTAAATTATTGATTGTTAATCTGACTATTGTGGCCTTATCCTCAGCAAAGAACTACAGTGGTTCCTCCACTTTTGTGAGAGTTTGGGGCTCAGAACCTTTGCAGGAGTGGAAAAACTGCAAACAACTCCTCCTCTGCTCCCCTTCACATTCTCTTTTGGAGCTTCCTTTTTCCCATTCTCATGCAAAATGGAGGGGAAAGGGGGTGGGGGAAGGCTCATGTGAGCCTTTTCCCCCCTCCAGAGCTCCCCCTGCCATTCCTATGCATTTTACCCCGGCGCTGAGAACTCACATGAGTCTTCCCCCTCATTCATTTCCATTTTGTCTCGGCACAGTTTCTCCATGCTGGGGCAAAGTACATAAGAGTGGCAGGGGGAGCTCTAGAGGGGGGAAAGGAGGGCTCACGCAAGCTTTCCCCCACCTCCCTTTTGCATGGGAGCTCCGGAGGGGGGAAAGGAAGGCTTGCATGAGTTTTCCTCCACCCCCCTTTCCCTTCCGTTCTGCCTTTGTGCAATTTCTTTGCACTGGGGCAAAATGCATGGGAACGGGACGAGAAGAACGGAGGGGGAAGACATACACGCTTGCGGATAATCAAATTTCCGAAGGTAGAACCTGGATATGTGGAGGGAGGACTGTAATTTGAATACAAAGGACCATATGTCACTTTTGGAGGATGAGCTAGAGTTGGACTGGGTGAGCGTCCTGAAGAAGGAATGCCCTCATTGGCTTTTGCAGTGCACGGTCTCTTGATTCTGGAGTTTCCCTCCTGGTGTTTGGAGAAGAAAGAAGGACAGCAACCTGGAGAGCAAGGAAGTTTTATTTACACCAAAGAAAAAAGAAAATATGGCAGACCCAGGGTAGCAAATGAAGAGAGCTTTTATACTGTCAGGAGTCCTTATCTTTTCTGCAATTCATTGTCCTAAAAATGCCACATAGGTGGAAGATAAGGTGGTGAAGTGACAGCCTCACTATCCCACCCTTCTTGCTGGTGTTTTGCTGGTTATGCTCAACTCATTTGGTCAGTATGTGACTGTTTATCAGTGTTAGCCTTAGTGAGGCTAACCCTCCAAGGATGGGTGTTAGGGTTACCCCTGAACCCTCAAAAAACACATGTGATTAGACCTAAAATATTAGGTCCATGCAGACTAATCCAAGTAGTCTATGCTATTGCAGCTGAGCTCTGAATTGGCCTGGAAAGGTCCCCAACTTTGACCAAAGAGACTTCTCCCCACTCAGAAGAATGCAGTCAAAACTGCAAAGAGAAGGACCCTTTATTGTTAAAAGGAGGGGGTTTTATAGGTTAAAGTGACAATGAGCTCATAAAGCATATAGCACACGTTCAAGGATATTTGCTTTCTCACGACAAAAGTTCGGATCACGGTTGCTAATAAAGTAACTTCTGGTTAACTGTCAACAATGAATGCTGAACCACACAGATTGTGCTTCTGCATGATGTCATTGCCGTCCCGCTGCCATCCTGTCGTGAAGCATTGCACTCTCATGGTATTTGAAAAACAGGAAAAAAACAAACCCGTTTTACACCTTTGATTGCACGGCACTCCTGTACTTACTGTTGTGCAGAAACTGCAGAAGTGCAGTTGCAACTGCGACGCTTCCTGCCCCAGTGCAGCAATGGCAAGTGCCTAGCTGTGCTGTGGAAGGAAGGGACAGGGTTGTCCTTCTCTCTTGCACAGGCATCCAGCAGGTGCAGAGGAGGGCATTGCTGATGCGCACCCTTCCAGACCCAGATTTGCAGCGCAACGGCATGGAAGAGCATCATCACGTGGAAAGGGCTGTAGTTACAGAAAGTGCTGGGAACCCAGACATTGACTTTGCCAATTAATGTCAGCATAATTTTTAAGTAGGACAAGGGGCTGACAACAGAAACAACCTTTAAAGTTGACTAGAATTCAACATGGAGGAGCCTTAGGTAAGCAAATGCAGAGAGACGGAGATAGAGTTCGTTTAGCTTGGATGTTTAAGCAGACAGGGCCCTCTGTGAACTGAACTGTCCAGGGCACTGAATCTCTAGCAGCCCTGCAAAGTAGACCAGGGAAAAGCTGGGGAAGCATTATCTATTTTGTCTGAACTGTTTTACTGCTTGCAAAGGTACAACAGGTTCAATAGGTTTCATACCCCAGCCTCTCAGTAAAGAACTAATTTGAATGCAAAGGGCCTTATGCCACTTTTGGAGGACAACCTAGGGTGGAGCATCTTGAAAAAACAATGTTTTCTTTGGCGTTCAAGAGGTTTGCTTTGCACAGTCTCCTGATTCTGATGGGCAGATGGTAAACTTAAGAAATAAGTAGAATCATAGAGTTGGAAGAGACCCCAGGGGCCATCGAGTCCAACCTCCTGCCATGCAGGAACACCCATCAAAGCACTCCCAACAGATGGCCATCCAGCCTCTGCTTAGAAACCTCCAAGGAAGGATACTCCACCACACTCCCAAGCAGCATATTCCGCTGCCGGACAGCTCTGACCGTCAAGAAGTTCTTCCTGAGATTCAAGTGGAATCTCCTTTCCTGTAGCTTGCTCCTTGTCCTAGTCTCTGGAGTGGTAGAGAACAAGCCTGCTCCGTCTTCAACATGACATCCCTTCAAATATTTAAACATGGCTCTCATGTCCCCTTTTAACCTTCTCTTCTGCGACTAAACATACCCAGCTCCCTAAGTACAGCCAGCCCTCCACATTAACTAGGGTTAGGGGTGCAGGACCTCCACAAAAGGGGAAAAACTGTAAATATCAAAATGTCTGCCTGCCTGCCTGTGTTTCTGTCCATGGGAAGGCACAGAAGAAGCTCCTGAGATGGAGGGGCAGGAGTTGGAGAAACTTGCAAACCATCAAATCCATGAAAGTCAAACCCGCAAATGTGGAGGAACGACTGTACGCTTCCTTGTAATCCTTGTGGTTGAGGGCATTTTTATTTTGAATAATAGCTGGTAGCTGCCATCTCCCACACCAGCGCGATGGTGAACCTGCTCCAAAATGTGGTCCAAACTTTAAAGGAGTTCTCCTGAATTGTAGAACCCTGTCCACCTTAAAGTCTTAAAGCCTTAAAGCACTAAAACCTGGAACAGATTCACTGCCCTGCTGACACGGGAACCAGCAGTTGCTCTTGGTTTGAATGAAAGGAACATGTTCAGGGTGCAGCTTTTTCCACTGATGCATGCTGATGATGAAAGAAGGAACACCAGGCAAAATTGTCCCTTCTCTACAGGCTTTGCAAACAGAAGAGATTCCTGTTCCGTCTGTGGAATCTTGCTGGGCTTCCCACAACAGTCTCAACTGTCACCTGTGAATGGGTGCTCTAGAATTTCCCTCTCTGCAATAGGCAGAGGTGGGGAGTGGCAGTCCCATCAGCCATCTACCAATGGGACATGCTTCTCAGTGGGTGGTCTGATGTGCATTGACAATGAAAACAGCTACCGAGGTGCTCATAGGCTTGAAGTTTGGCAACCTCCTGAAGTTTGGCAACCAGCAATGTCTCCCTGCTCCTGTGAATGAGGCAGCCCTGCTGCTGTGACCTGTTTTTTTCCACATCTCCAGGTGACTTGTCCTTTTTCTGATTCAATAATAGCTGGAGATGTACAGCCGGCACACAGCTGAGTCTCCGTAGCTGTGTCTCCTTTAAATGTGCCTTTAAATCAACTGTCCACTTATGGTGACTCCATGAATTTCCTAAGGTTTTCTTAAGCAAGGAATCCTCAGAGGTGGGTTTTGCCAGTTTCTTCCTCTGAAATACAACCTACAGCATCATTAGCAGTCTCCCATCCAAGTACTAACCAGGGCTGACTCTGCTTAGCTTCCAAGATCTGGTGCCTTTAGGGTGTTGCAGGACTCCAATTCCATCAATTCCTTGGCCAGTACAGTGAATAGAGAGGGATGCTGGGAACTACAGTCCAGCCACATCTCTGTGTATGCTTTCAAGCTCCCTGTGGACTTATGGCAACCCCATGAATTTTATAGGGTTTTCTTAGGCAAGGAATCCTCAAAGATGGGTTTTGCCAGTTCCTTGCTCTGAAATATAGCCTGAAGCACCTGGTATTCATTGGTGGTCTCCCATCCAAGTACTGACTGGGTTTGAACCTGCTTAACTTCCGAGATCAGATGGGCTACTTAGGTCCTCTATCAGGTTACCCAACTGCGAAGCATGCGCGGCTTTCCTATGCATTCCCCAAACTCTCCTTTTAAAACGACACAGCCCCTCCAACATGGGCATTTCCATGTTGTTGGAAAGGGGAAGGATAAGAAGAGAGGCTGCCAGGTGTATTCCTGTGCTATTTATGTATTTATTTTATTGATTTATATCCCACCTCTCAAAGGGCTTAGTCAATGGCTGCTTTATTATAGAGAAGGTCCAACATGTTTTAGCCTTTATTTATTTTTATGACCTTCTTCAGGAGCCAGATAAAAATGTAAATATAAACAGACAACGCATAATTGTATGATAAAACATGCATAATATTACATAGGGAAAATCATTTTAATTATCATACACTGCCTGTGCTTAGCCCAGTTGCATTGATACATCCATGAATGCTGTCTAAGGCCATTTCTGCACTAGACTGTTACAGTGCTATTGTCCCACTTTCAACTTTCAAGGCCCCTCCCTAAACTGCAAACCCCAGGATTCCATAGGATGTGGAAAGTGGAATCATAGCACTGTAACAGTCTAGTGTGGAAATGGCCTAAGTCTGTTTTTTTTTTTCCTGGCCACTTGTTCACATAAAAAAAAACACCAACTTGAAGCTAGTTCTCATTTTAATTTTTGTCCATCAAATGGAATTAGATTGTCTGCTTCAGAAATTTCTGTAATCAGATTTCAAATCGGTGTGCACAAGCCCTAGGCAATGAATAAAGATTATTTTTTTATATCACATAATGTTATGTATATATAGCTGAAACGCACTGGGCTGTCTCTATAACAAAGCTGTCAGCAGCTGAACGTCTTGAGATGTGTCTCTGTTTTTTCCTGTGAATGCAGAGAAGTTAGATTAGCTTGGTCTTGAATGGGCAATGAAGATCCATTAGCTTCATAAAACATCTGCCTCAATGGAGAGGAAAACTGCTAGAGCAGGTTTGCAGATATGGATCTAAACAGCTGTCTGCATTTTGGGAACTGCCTAGGAGGACTGGTGGGATGAGTAAGTTCATACCAAAATTTATAACTGCATCTCTACCCAAACCTACTTAACTGATGGAATTGCAGAAGGGGCCTCCTTGTATGTCCCAACCGTGCCGTGGTTTAGTGGGAACGCAGGGCAGCTTTCACTGGGTAGCAATATCCAGACTCCTTTGTCCTTTGTCCTCTCTCCTGGAGGATATCTGAACTAAACAGGTCTCCCATTTTCTTACCATGGAAAAGAACCTTCTTTCTGCTCCAAGGTTCAGAACTTTTCTGCTGTCTTTTTGCTGGCAGACGAAGACTATTTCCGCACGAGCCTCTTATAGCGCTATGATTCCACTGGCAACATCCTATGGAATCCTGGGGTTTGCAGTTTAGCTGGCCCTTCCCTAAACTGCAAATCCCAGGATTCCATAGGATGTTGCAAGTGGAATCATAGCGCTATAACGGCTCGTGTGGAAATGGCCAAAGGCCTTTCTGCTTGAATAGGCCTCCAGCCGTAAGTGATCAAGCTAGAAGGACGTACAATCAGGTGTGCTTTTTTTTTTTAAAGAAATACATAATATATTTTTTCATGTTGTTTTTAATGGTGTTAATGGAAGCTTTTCAGTGTTTATTTAGAAGTACTTAATACTTTTATGATAGTGTATTTTCTTTGTTACGTTATATGCTGTATTATCTCAAGCTGAGTCAGTATTTACAAAGATAAAACTGTAACATTTATTAAGGGATAATGTGGAAATGTCACCCCAGTTGCTAGGAGAATGGACCCCCCCTTCTTTCCATGCGGTTGGTGCCTAACGAAGTAAGTTGGAAGGCAGTTACTATCATAGATATAGTGCCATAATTATGACTATATAGCAACCGTGAATACAGATCTGCTTTGGATGCATGACTCCAGGCTGCTGTCATTGCATGCCTTAGATTAATTTCTGATTTATGGTGAGCCTATGGTGTCTGCTGGGGTTTTCTTGGCAATATTTGCTGAGAAGGAGTTCTCCTGTGCCTTTCTCTGAGGCTGAGAGAGTGTGAATTGCCCAAAATCACCCAGTGGATTGTCGGGAGATGATTTAAAGCAGCGGTTCTCAACCTGTGGGTTGCGACCCCTTTTGGGGGGTCGAACGACCCTTTCACGGGGTCGCCTAAGACCATTGGAAAATACGTATTTCCGATAGTCTTAGGCTCCATTCCCTCCTCGGTGGTGGTGTGCAAGCGTGAGCCACGTGCTCGCGTCCTCCTGCCCCCTTTGGCAGGAGCGCATGCGACCACAGTGTCGCCACAGCAGATAGTGGTGGTGTGCAAGCTCGAGCCACGTGCTCGCGTCCTCCTGCCCCCTGTTCAGAAGGGACTGAAATCGCTCCCCTTCTCCACTACCGAGAGAACCTCCTGTCTGATGGGCCAGCTTGGGGGGGGGGCGGCAGCACAGGGGGCAGGCCCCCTCCTCGCCACAGCCCCTGCCCCACTCACCACGGAGGGGGGTGCTGTGGAAGGGCTGGGGGGCCGCAAGGCGGCGCTTTTCAATGGGGGAAAGCTGCGCCTGGCGCAAAAGACAAAGGCGCTGGGATTCTTCCCCCCGGCCAGAGTCGACACTCTGGAAACTTTTCCCACACTGCCCCCCCGGTGGAAATGAGAGTGAAGCAGAAGCAGAGTCTGGGGGGGGGGTTCCTGGAGTTTTTCCCGGGGAGACGCACGGCTCCTCTTTCCCTCCCTGCCTGCCTCCCCCGTTCCTGGCCGGCGAGGTGGCCTTTACCGGGTGGGGGAGGCATTGTAAATAATAAATAAATAATTTTATGTTTGGGGGTCACCACAACATGAGGAACTGTATTAAAGGGTCGCGGCATTAGGAAGGTTGAGAACCACTGATTTAAAGCACCAAGAGAAAGTTATCTCTGAAGCTGATGCTCTCTGGACACATTGTCTCAGGGGCAATCTTATATAGCAGAGTTTCAAAAACAGCAAAAACGTGTGCAGCAGAGTACAACTACAACAAAGGATATATTATTGCTCTGACCACTCTACCCACAGGTTAGTTACTCACAGACACAGAGTGTGTCATCCAAAATACCTGGAGGCTTTAATCTTCTCAGTTGCAATATGTATAACTATGTACAGGATATGCAGATCAATAGCAGATATACAGGCAGAGATACATGCAGAGATACTGGCAGACATAGATTCAAGCAAGCAGAGAGAGAGCAAGCATTCATGCTTCTCTTTTATGCGCTTCTGCTTACAGGTCATCAGTCTGAGCCATTAGCGTGATGCAACACTTTGCCACGTTTGCAGTATCATGACTCAGTCCTTACTGCATGTCCCCTAGGAAATGTGTCATCACTTGCTTAGTCATTCCCCAGGTGTTTCACATGTTAATCAAAGGTATTTTCCAATGGAGCATCTGACAATGCATTTTTTTATCCAACATGGATTTCCATAGGCAAGCCAGGATTTGAACCCTGGTCTCAAGAATTGTAATGCAATGCACGGAACAGTACACGATGTTTTCCAAGTGTAACTCCAGGTTACACATCTGTCAGTCTGATCCTGAATTCTGGCCACAGTTTCCCATCTCTGACTCTATAATGGGCTCCATTTTGGCTTGGGTTGGACTTGACACACACACACACGGCAGCTAGCGCATCCTCTCCTAGTTTTAGTGTGAATTTTTAAGGAGCTGTTCAGAGTGAGATACCTATTTTGGGGACTAAGGTTGAGCAGCTTGGATAAGGTTTGGACTCAAACCCGAAGCAGGTTGGATGCCTGCTGATGTGGGAACCACCTGCGGCCACTGACTAGCACACGAGCAGACGGTAAAGTTGATTTCTGTTCTTTTTATTTGTAGTCATACTTACAGGCTGATATGTTTTTTGCTGTTTTTATGAGGGCTGGTTATTTTATAATAGCCCGGAGAGTTGTAAATGAGCTTAGACACTTTGGGCACTCTGCCTTGAGGTAGGAAAGCAGCAGTAAAGATGTCATGGAGTGATAAAGCAAATAAATTAACGTGCCTCAAGTCCAGATGCAGAGGAGGAATTGGCTAAGTAATTTCGAAATTTCGCCCCTTGGCCAGAGATCATACATCAGGAAGAATCAGAGACCAGGACAAGGAGCAATGGATTCAAGCTGCAGGAAAGGAGATTCCACCTGAACCTCAGGAAGAACTTCCTGACGGTCAGGGCTGTCCGGCAGTGGAATCTGCTGCCTCGGCGTGTGGTGGAGTCTCCTTCCTTGGAGGTTTTTAAACAGAGGCTGGATGGCCATCTGTTGGGAGTGCTTTGAGGGTGTTCCTGCATGGCAGGGGGTTGGACTGGATGGCCCCTGGGGTCTCTTCCAACTCTACATTTCTATGATTCTATGATTGTAAGAATTGTTGTTATTCTGTGCCTACAAGTGGTTACTGAGATATGGAGACCTTATCACAGGGTTTTCTTGACAAGATTTGTTCAAAAGGGGCTTGGCATTGTTTTTCTCTGCAGCTGAGAGCGTGTGACCTGCCCAAGACCACCATGCAGATTTCAATTGATCAAGAACTAGATTCAAAGTACAGGAAAAGAGATTCCACCTAAACATTAGGAAACCATTCCTGATCATAGATCCAAAATATTGTAGAGCTGAAAGAGACCATAAAGGCCATTGAGTCCAACCCTGTTCTGTCATGCAGGAAGACACAATCAAAGCATTCTTGACAGACGGCCATCCAGCCTCTGTTTAAAAAGAAGGAGGCTCCACCACACTCCCAGGAAGCAGTGTATTCCACTGTCAATCTGCTCTTACTGTCAGGAAGTTCTTCCTAATGTTTAGATGGAATCTCTTTTCCTGAAGTTAGAAGCCATTGCTCCATGTCCTAGTCTCTAGAGCAGCAGAAAACAGGCTCCATCCTCCAGATGACGTCCCTTCAGATATTTAAACATGTCACCTCTTAACCTTCTCTTCTCCAGGCCAAACATACCTAGCTCCCCAAGCCAGTCCTCATAGGGTTTCAAGGTTTCCAGGGCTTCTACAATTTTGGTCACCTTCCTCTGGTCTGAGAGAAAGGGAAGGGTATTCTCTCACTCGATGTGGTCTCCTGCCCTCGAGTAGGAGATGGGAACACCTCTTTGCCCTTGGAAACTTTCTAGCTGCCACCACCTACTGATTTTAACTTCCCTTCCTGTAGTGGCTCAGTGGGAAGCCGCTGGGGAAAGACTCTGAACTCAAAGTCTGAATTCTGCCTGCGAGCACAGTTGGCAAGGCATGTGTGGACAAAGATCTTATAAGAAAAGCTTTTTATTCTAAGCAGGCAAACACAAGAACAAAAGGTATCCCATTCATGAAAGCTCCTTCCATCAGGTGTTACTTAGCAGGTCCAAAGTTACGGAGAAGCCTGGATCGTTTCAGCCAGAGTTTTTAAAGCACAAAAATCCCTAATGCGACTAGCTAAGCACATTCCTAATCTACTCACATTATTATCCAGATGCTGAGATGTTGTAGGGAGAGGAGGCTGGGAGGCTTGGCCCAGCTTTGCCCCAGCCTGCTGTCAACCATCTGTCTCTGGTTGGTGTTCCTTTGTCTCTGCCTCGTGGTCTCTCTTTTTAAAACTTCTTGATCAAAGCATCTCAAAGCTTCTCATGTTTTTTTTTCCCCATCCGCACTTGCCAATTGGGCAATTGTCTCTCCTGATCTCGGATGCCCCTTTGCAATGCAAAGCAAAATGAGTACCCAGCTTGTTGGGGCATGTATAGAAATGTATCGAAATACATGCTATTTGTACGTTGTTCGCCGCCTCGATCCATATGGAGAGGTGGGATACAAATAAATAATAAAAAAAAAATGCTGACTCCCAAGAAATGTAACCTAAACCCAACACTTCATTAACCCTTTGTTTGGCCAGAGGGAGATGTATCCCCCTTCAGCTATGTTGCCTAGACAATGGGGAGAGCCCATTATCACATTTGGGCATGTTCCAGCTTGTCAATATTTTTCCTGAACTGTGGTGTCCAGAACTGGAACCAGAATTCCAGGTGGGGTCTCACCAAAGCAGTGATGGTAAGAGCAATTCAGCAGTGGAATTCACTATTGCCTGGGAGTGTGGTGGAGTTTCCTTCTTTGGAGGTTTTTAAAGAGAGGCTGGATGACCATCTGTCAGGAATGATTTGATTCCACTTCCATGGCTCCATCTTATAATAGCAATAGCACATGTATTTCTGTACTGCTTATCAGCTAAGTGCTCTCTAAGCAGTTTACAATGTGTTAGCTAATTGCCCTCAATAAGTTAGGTACTCATTTTACCGACCTGTGGAAGGATGGAAGGCTGAGTCAACCTGGAGCCCGGCAGAATCAAACTCACAACGTTGTGGCTGCAGTACCGGCATTTAACTGCTGTGCCACCAGGGCTCCTTCCTCGGACCTGGAATTTGGCAAGGCACCGTGGGTGTCTGGCAAAGAATTTTAATTGCCTCACAAAATACAAATCCCAGGATTCTGTATGATGGAGCCCAGGCCGTTAAAGGGACATCAAAGTACCATAGCCATAGTATGGATCCACCTTAAGCTCTGAGATGTTGTCATAATCCCAAGAACTGTGGGATCTCTTGTTGTTCCAGGTCACCAGGTAACCATTGAGTACCACCCCAATCCACCTCTTTTTGGAGATTTAAGCAGAATCATTTGCCCAGGGGTACTAGGTATTAGCCACAATGTTTTCTCACTCAACAGCATCACTGGATGGGCCCAGTATCCCCCGGTCAGAGTGGTTGAGTTTCTTGGGTGACGTTTTCTTCCGACACACGCCGAAAGCTGTGATAGTGAGGTGGTCCTATGATTAAAGGGAATTCTGTGAAGTGGCAATAACTGACCATTGTGAAGAAAAAAGCCAGCATTTTGTGGTAAGTAGCCCCTCATTGCACAAGGATTCCCACTACACCACTTTGATAACTTATCCTGGAATTTATTCAGAAGGAGTTTTCCATTTGCCTTCCTGCTGGTGCCATTTGTTGGTGTGTGCCTTCAAGTTGTATCTGACTTAGGGCCACCAAAAGCCAACCTGTCACAGGGTTTTCATAGAATCATAGAGCTGGAAGTGATCACAAAGGCCATGGAGTCCAATCCCCTGCCATCAACGCACTCCCAGCAGTTGCCTATCCAAACTCTGTTTAAAAACCTCCAAAGAAGGAGACTGCACCACACTCCCAGGCAGCAGATTCCACTGTCAAATGCTCTTACCACCAGGGAGTTCTTCCTCATGTTCAGATGCACCATTGCTCCATGTCCTAGTCTCTGGAGCAGCAGAAAAGAAGCTTGGGCCATCCTCCGTATGACAGCCACTCAAATATTTAAAGCTAGCTATCATGTCACCTCTTAACCGTCTCTTCTCCATACTAAGCATATGCAGCTCCCTAAGCAGCTCCTCATAGGGTTTCATGGTTTCTAGGCCTTTTCCCATTCCAGGCCTTCTACCATTTTCTTCATAAGATTTGTCAGAGGAGGTTTACCATTGCCTTCCTCTGAGGCTGAGAGAGTATGACTTCCCCAAGGTAGGTTTCCAGGGCTGAGCCTAGATTTGAACCCTGGTCTCTGGAGTCGTAATCCAGTGCTCAAACCGTTACATCATGCTGCCTCTCTGGGTATAACTCCAGGTTAACCATCTGTCAGTCTGATCTTGAATTCCAGCTAATGCTTCCAGTCTCTGACTCTGCAAAGGGTTCCATTATGGTGTTACTCTGTTCTCTGGGGGTCCCGAGAGGGGCGCCCAAATAACCAAACACAAAGCGAAGTTGGGGAAATTAACTGGAGCACTCTCTTAAGCTAGCGAGAGGCAGGGTAACTTAACAGGGATCTTGTAACCCAATGCCTACGGGGTCAGCAGTCAGACAGTTTTAAAATAGTAAAAATGATATCTTTATTAAAGGACAGACAAACAGTAAAGACACCACAATCACACAGCTAAAGTAAGAATTAGAAATATGGATTTTCGGGGGAAAGGGTGATACAACACCTTTTCTCGTAGTCCTGGAGAAGTTAAGGATTACAGGGAAGAAAGCTCAGCACAGTTCGCTGAGGGGAGCTCGCTGGACAAAACGGCAGCAAGGTGGTCGGGAACTCGGGAGCAATCCGAGGTGGTCTCGGAATTGGGGGCTTTTTATAGGGTGAATTGTGCCTGCAGGCCATGCCTTACTCAGTGAGAACAATGCGAGTTTGGAGCGGGACAAAGCTTTGGAAAAGGTCAAGTTTAACATGATCGGCTTAGTGCGGAATCAACAATAGTGTAGCCAGTATGCAAACGCAAGGTGCTTAGCTTGGCTTTGTAAGACTATCGGCTCAGAGCTGGGTGCCTTTGTTTACAGTTGCGCTTAAGCAAGAGGTGTTTGCATGAGAGGACCCTTAAGCAACGGATTGGCTCTGTCTGGCCTGCCTGGGTGGAGGAAGGAATGTCCAACAATTACCGGCCGCACCTGTTTACATGCTTGTCCGGAGGCCTTGCAAACACGTGGAGCGGGGTGGCAGAGGAAGGCCAAATGGTTTTGATATCAAAAGGATATCGAGTGCTATCACCGCGTAGGCCTGGGCTGAAGTAACAATGGTTTGGGTTGGTCTCCAGCCATTTCCACACTACACTCTTATAGCGCTATTATTCCATTTTTAACCTCCTGTGGAATCTTGGGGTTTGCAGTTTAGGGAGGGGCCTCAAAGGTCCCTCCCTAAACTGCAAACCCCAGGCTTCCATAGGATGTTGAAAGTAGAATAATAGCAGTATAACAGTCTAATGTGGAGGCACACAGCAGTGGAAGCTGGAGAGTCCTTTCCTAATTTTAATTTGAGCTGCTCAGGAGATATTGAAAGTGCGAAATCTGTTTTGGGACGAGGGTTGAGCCCCTGGAATAAAGGTTTGTCACCTACTGATGCAGAAGCCATCTGGGGTCACTGACCTGCACCCAGGAACACTGTAAAATTGATTTGTTTTATTTGCTCGCGTGACTTTACAGGCTGATAAGTGTTCCGCTGGTTTTATGATGGCTGATTATAATGGTACAGATTGTTCTGTTTTTACAATGGTCTCAGCCACCTGGGCAACTCTGCCTTGAGACTTGGCAAGTGGTGATAAGAAAGGTTCCTCTGAGGCTGAGAGAGTGTGACTCACCCAACGTCACCCAGTGGGTTTCCATGGCCGAGCAAGGATTCAAACCCAGGTTTCCCAGTGTCCTAATCCAACATTCAGACGGCCTTAGCTCTAATATATCCACATCAATATAAGCAGAGAAACAGGTTTATAGATATCATTGTTTTTCTTTTTTTAATTGATTATAAAGAAAAAAGAACAGAACAAAAAAGAAAAACACCACGTGATACACAAGACAGTGGGAAAAAAAAAGGAATTTCAACAAAAACAAGCTTACATTGCTATTTCTCTCCGGTTCCATTACAATTATATACTTATTCAACATATTCTATATCACACTGCTTATATACTTTGGTTACCTATATCTAGTTCTTATTCTCATTATACTCATTATAATAATTTCATTCTTAACTCTATACATTTCAATTACATTTAATCTATTACTGAATATGATCTTATTATTAAACATATCAAACTATTCCTAAAAATGACCCCCCCCCAGAGCCAATTAGGTTTCAACTTACTCCACCTTCCAGAATTGTAATTCTTCTTGTGGAGGTTTGACACCTTCCTCTTTTATTAAAACCTTTTCCACAAATATTTTCCATATTGCTTTGAAATCATTCCCCTTTATTATTCCTTTTTTGGCCTTAATTCGACATGTTCATAGAATGGAAGGCTGAGTCAACCTAGAGCCCGGCGGGATTGAACTCACGACCTTGTGGCTGCAGTACTGCATTTAACCACTGTTAACTTATCATTAATCGAACTTTTCCACACTTCTTTATACCAATCCTCTATTTGAAAGTCTCCATGAATTTTCCATTTTCTTGATATAATTAACCTTGCTGCAGTTAATAAGTTTGTAATTAAATCCTTCATTGCCTGGGTACAATTAACCTTATCAGATATAGATAATAATGCTATACCTGGACTTATTTGTAAATCAATTTCTGTTATCTATTATATTGAACAGCACTGGGCACAGGGTTCTGTCCTGGGCCCAGTGCTGTTCAATATTTTTATCAATGACTTGGATGAAGGAATAGAGGGCATGCTCATCAAATTTGCAGATGACACCAAATTGGGAGGGGTTGCTAATACGCCGGAGGACAGGATCAAAATTCAAAATGACCTGGATAGATTGGAGAGCTGGGCCAGGGCGAACAAAATGAAATTCAACAGGGAGAAATGTAAGGTCCTACACTTAGGTAGAAAAAATGGAATACAGAAATATAGGATGGGGGACACGTGGCTGGATAGCAGGACGTGTGAAAGGGATCTAGGAGTCTTCATAGACCACAAGCTGAACATGAGCCAGCAGTGTGATCCGGCAGCCAAGAAAGCCAATGCAATTCTCGGCTGCATCAATAGGAGTCTGGTGTCTAGATCGAGGGAGGTACTGGTACCACTCTACTCTGCTTTGGTTAGACCTCATCTTGAATACTGTGTCCAGTTCTGGGCACCCCAATTCAAGAAGGATATTGACAAGCTGGAGCAAGTCCAGAGGAGGGCGACCAAAATGGTGAGAGGCCTGGAAGCCATGCCCTATGAGGATAGACTTAGAGAGCTGGGTATGTTTAGTCTGCAGAAGAGGAGGTTAAGAGGGGACATGATAGCCATGTTTAAATATTTGAAGGGATGCCACGTAGAGGAGGGAGAGGGCTTGTTTTCTGCTGCTCCAGAGACCAGGACAAGGAGCAATGGATTCAAGCTGCAGGAAAGGAGATTCCACCTGAACCTCAGGAAGAACTTCCTGACAGTCAGGGCTGTTCGACAGTGGAATCTGCTGCCTCGGAGTGTAGTGGAGTCTCCTTCCTTGGAGGTTTTTAAGCAGAGGCTTGATGGCCATCTGTCGGGATTGATTTGAGGGTGTTCCTGCATGGCAGGGGGTTGGACTGTATGGCCCCTGGGGTCTCTTCCAACTCTACATTTCTATGATTCTATGATTCTATGATTCTATGATTCTATCTCTTTGAACCCCTTTTGCCAAAATTTCTGTACACCTTCACAATTCCACCACATGTGAATATATGTACCAATCTCTTGACAACCCCTCCAAAGGTTTATAGGTATTGTACCTGTATGTCTTTCCATAGGTTTCCATGAGTCTAGGAGTCAAGATTCTTAGGATTTTGATATCTTAGAACTGGGTGCAGATTCTTAGAATATATTTCGAGGCCAGGCAAGGTGGATGAGTATTTGTAGAATGTTGGCTTTCCTCATGCTGTGGCAAAGATTCTTTGCACTTTGACAAAATTAGTGTGCAGTTTTCTATAGGAAAACAAAAAGCACATTTTTGCTGTAGAAAGTAACTGTTAGAGTGGTATCAAACTGTATACTGTAGATAAACTCTATTCCAGTCATATGTTTGCCTAGCTGTGTGTCAGGATGTGTTGTTCCCATCATGTGCATGCAGCAGTATATCTACAGCAGTGGTTCTCAACCTTCCTAATGCCGCGACCCTTTAATACAGTTCCTCATGTTGTGGTGACCCCCAACCATAAAATTATTTGTTTATTATTTACAATGCCCCCCCCCTCAGCAAAGGCCGCCTCGCCGGCCAGGAACAGGTGGGCAGGGAGGGAAGAGGAGCCGCGTGTCTCCCCCCCGGAAAAAACTGCGAGAACCCCCCTGGACTCTGCTTCCGCTTTGCTCTCCTTTCCGCTGGAGGGGCAGTGTGGGAAAAGTTTCCAGAGTGTCGACCCTGGCAGGGGTGTGTGTGGAATCCCAGCCCCTTTGTCTTTTGTGCTGGGTGGAGCTCGCCCCCCCAGAAAAGCGCCGCCTTGCGGCCCCCCGGCCCTTCTGCAGCGCCCCCCTCCGTGGCGAGTGGGGCAGGGGCCATGGTGAGGAGGGGGCCTGTCCTCCATGCTGCCGCTGCCCCCCAAGCTAGCCCATCAGACGGGAGGTTCTCCCGGTAGCGGAGAAGGGGAGCAATTTCAGTCCCTTCTGAACAGGGAGCAGGAGGACGCGAGCACGTGGCTCGCGCTTGCACACCACCACCAAGGAGGGAATGGAGCCTAAGACCATAGGAAATATGTATTTTCCGATGGTCTTAGGCGACCCCTCTGAAAGGGTTGTTCGACCCCCAAAGGGGTCGCGACCCACAGGTTGAGAACTGCTGATCTACAGCGTTTGTGAGTGAGCTTGTCTGTTTGTCCGTGTCAGGCAGGCACAGACCTCATATGATTGGCTGAGTGAGGTGAAGACCTCATGTCATTGGCTAGCTCTAAAGATTCTTTGGAATCCTGGGGTTGGCAGTTCAGGGAGGGGCCTTTAGAATTCTCAGCCAGAGAGCTCAGGCTGGTCACTATGGAGATGAGACCTAGCAGCAAGGAGGAGGGCAGTGTATTCCTTCAGGAACCCAACCTCTATATGTTAATAACTCTGAATACAGACTGGATTGGGGAATATGGGGAAAAGTTACACGTACTGGACAAGACAGATTGAAGAGTTAGAGACACAGGATCTCAAATCTTGTGTATTTCAACTGCATCTAGTTCCTAAGGTAAGGTAAGGTAATTCCTAAGGTATTTCTAATAAGTGTTACCAGTGAGTAAATGAAATCCCAGGCAATGCTGGGTAAATACACTAGTGTAATAATATAGGTGCATTAGATCAAATAAGACAGGGCTTGCTAAGAGCTATTATGTACCCATTGCTAATTGCTACCTGCAAATATGTATCCGGTTATAATTTTTAAAGTATCTCTAGGCTCCGGATAGGCAATTGCTGTATGTTCAGTGTCGCCTTGTAGCAGGCATAAGGAAAGGAAGATAAGGGCAGTGGCAACAAAATAACAAGAAGGTGTTATGAGAATGCATAGATAAGGATGCGAGGACTTGATCTTGAAAAATACCGTTTGAAAATGGGGTGCCAGTGTATAAATGGGGTACGTTTTATACATGGGTGCCTCTTATATGCCAGCAAATATTAGAGATGGGCCAACTGAATCCTCGAATCCTGGGTAAGGATTTGAAATTCCCGAGTCAGAATCCATGTGCCAAAATAGGCGGACCGAATCTTTCAAATCTGCCAACTAAATAGACTGTTGGAGACCGGGACGCCTGAAAACCAGGGAGACCAGACATACAAGGGAAGATAGTAAGTTGGTGAGTTTTTCCCGTGGAGCAATAATGGCCTTTGCTAACAATTTCAGAAATTACATCTGGGCTTGTATTCTAAGGTATTTAAATTGAACGTTTCATATTTAAGTTCTGTCCTTGACTGGAAGCTACAGGCTTGAGATTTCAAGGACAGCTGAACGATTCCTTTGCATGGCTCCCTTGCAAACCTCTTTCAGACACAATTCTGGGGTTTGGAGTTTTGCAAGGGGTCACAGCCTTCTCTGCCAAAGTCCGCTGGTGCATCATTAAACTACAAACCCCAGGAGGCCAGAAGGAGCTATGCAAAGAAAAGCTAATTTTGACCTGGATGATCTCTTTGCCGTAGTATGTGGCCCTGTTTACACAGGCAGGAAAATGTGGGATTAATCCACATTTTCGTGGTTATGTAGAAAGTGCCTTCATGTCATTTTCAATCTGGAGAGATCCTAAGGCAAAACTAGGACCATTGTCTTGGCCAGATTTCTTCAGAGGGAGGTTTGCCTTTGCCTAGGCTTTTCCCAAGGCTGAGAGAGTGTGTCTTGCCCAAGATTATCCTTCTTTCCTTTGCTTTTTAAACCCTTTTTAAAAAAAGGATTTGAAAGATTTGAGATTTGTGAGATTCGTGGATTCCCAGAACCTTCCAGGGATTTGGATCCGGATTCGAAAAATTCTGGATTCGTCCCATCTCTAGCAAATATGGTGACTGAGTTTGGGAAAGTGCCTGCACTGGTCGGGTGACTTGACATGTAAGACCTTAACCAATCCTTGATATGTATGCCAAAATTTGTACAGAGAGGTATAAAACTTATAACCATCTCTGATGCTTTAGCTTGCTTTTCTAAATGAACACTTCGGTTTAAAACGCTGGGTGAAGTTTTTGAGGGCAAGATATCCAGGGCACGACATCGTGGCCTTTCTGTACTAGACTGTGATAGTGCTATTATTCCACTTTCAGCATCCAGTGGAATTCTGGGGTTTGTAGTTCACTGAGGCCCAAGAGCTCTCTGGCTGAGAATTGTAAAGGCCCCTCCCTAAACTGCAAACCCCAGGATTCCATAGGAGATTGAAAGTGGAATCATAAGGCCGTTTCTGCACTAGACTGTTATAGTGCTATTATTCCACTTCCAACATCCTATGGAATTTGCAGTTTTGGGAGAGGCATTTAAACTTCTCAGCCAGAGAGCTCTTGGGCCTCGGGAAACTACACATCCCAGAATTCCACAGGATGCTGGAAGTGGAATAATAGCGCTATAACAGTGTAGTGCAGAAATGGCCATAGTGTTATAACAGTGTAGTGAGATGTCAGACCTGGCCATGGTGACACGTGCCTTGGGTATTCCCAGTTGGATTATGGTAATGCGCTCTACACGGGGCTGCCTTTGAAGAGTGTTCGGAAACTTCAGCTGGTCCGGAGAGCTGCAGCGAGGGTATTAACTGGAGCTGCTTAGAGGGAGCATACAACACCCCTGCTGCAACAGCTCCACTGGCTGCCTGGATGTTTCCGGGCACAATGCAAAGTGCTGGTGATGACCTTTCAAGCTCTACACAGCTCAGGTCCAGATTATATGAAGGATCGTATTGTTACCACAGTTATGATATGTCTGGTGAGAGCACTAGATATCTCTTGATATCAAACTAATTTGGCCTTTACTTGACCTTTCTCTGCCACCCTGCTCCACGTGTTTGCAGAGGTCCACTGGACCAGCACGTATTGGGCGCATCCGTTAATGGTTGTACATTCCAAACCTCATTTAGGCAGGCAACTTAAGCCTTTCCGATGCTTCAGGGAAAACCTTCTTGCAAACTGGCCTTGCTCAGCGCAACTCTATACAAAGACACACAGCTAAATGCCGAGCCATTCCTTTATGTTGGGCCATTTGCATACTGGCCATACTATTGTCGTCTAGCGCTAAGCTCATTATGTAAAACTTGACCTTTTCCAATGCCTTTGTCCAGCTCCAAATTCCCTTTGTTCTCACCGAGCATGGCATGGTCTGCAGGTAAAATCCACCCTATAAAAGGTCCCCTTTTCCAAGTCCTCCTTGGATCGCTCCTGAATTCCATCCAGACTTGCTGCCGCTGTATTTGGCGAGCTGTCCCCTCAGTTCTCAATAACTGAGTCTGCCTCCCTTCTTGGAACACTCCAGACTGCTTGGACTACTTTGGACTTCCATCCCGCCTTGCTGTCGGTTTGTTCAGTAGGCTCCCCTCAGCGAACCGCGCTGAGTTTCCTCCCCTGCAGCCTCCGTTTCTCCCCAGGACTACGATACCAAGTGTCGTGTTACCCACTCCCCTAAAACTCTCCATTTCCATTTCTAGTTAGCTGTGTGCATGTGGTGTCTTTTATGTTGTTTGTCCTTTAATAAAATTGCTATTTTTGTTGCTTTAAAACCTTGTCTGGCTAAGCTCTCTGACCTGACGCCGTAGACTTAGGGTTAAAAGATCCCAGCTAAAGTTACCCTGCCTCTCGTTCGCTTGAGAGAGTGCTCGAGTCTAATTTCCCCCATCTTGTGTTTTTATTTGGTAATTTGGGCACCCCTCCTGGGACCCCCAACATGTAAGGTCCTACACTTAGGTAGAAAAAATGGAATCCACAAATATAGGATGGGGGACATGTGGCTGGATAGCAGTACGTGTGAAAGGGATCTAGGAGTCTTCATAGACCACAAGCTGAACATGAGTCAGCAGTGTGATGCGGCAGCCAAGAAAGCCAATGCAATTCTCGGCTGCATCCATAGGAGTATGGTGTCTAGATCGAGGGAGGTACTGGTACCACTCTACTTTGCTTTGGTTAGACCTCATCTTGAATATTGTGTCCAGTTCTGGGCACCCCAATTCAAGAAGGACATGGTCAGGCTGGAGCAAGTCCAGAGGAGGGCAACCAAAATGGTGAGAGGCCTGGAAGCCATGAAGCCCTATGAGGATAGACTTAGAGAGCTGGGTATGTTTAGTCTGCAGAAGAGAAGGTTAAGAGGGGACATGATAGCCATGTTTAAATATTTGAAGGGATGCCCTGTAGAGGAAGGAGAGGGCTTGTTTTCTTTTGCTCCAGAGACCAGGACAAGGAGCAATGGATTCAAGCTGCAGGAAGGGAGATCCTACCTGAACCTCAGGAAGAACTTCCTGACAGTCAGGGCTGTCCGGCAGTGGAATCTGCTGCGTAGTGGAGTCTCCTTCCTTGGAGGTTTTTGAGCAGAGGCTTGATGGCCATCTGTCGGGAGTGCTTTGAGGGTGTTCCTGCATGGCAGGGGGTTGGACTGGATGGCCCCTATGGTCTCTTCCAACTCTACATTTCTATGATTCTATGATTCTATGACCCCCAACATACAGGGTAACAGTATTCTCCCCTAAGAGCCTGACCATGTCTTGAGATCGGCTGGGGAGGCCCTTCCAGGTACATCTGATGGGAACACGGGAGACAGGGCCTTCTCGGTGGCTGCCCCCAACTCTGGAACTCCTTGCCCAAAGAAGTTAGATGGGCACCCACCCTCCCTACCTTCAGGAAAAAGTTAAAGACATTCCTATTCCAGCAGGCATTTAATATGTAATCTGTAAAGCTAATGATTATAATGATATAATTTGATAAAAAAAGATAAAAATGTATTGACTGGTTAAAAGACAAATTATGATTGTTATGCCAAAGATTCTATGTATAGTGGATTGGACTCCTTGTGTCGTATTGTATTATATTGTACCTTTTGTTGGATTCAGCTGGGCAAAACTGGAGAAGAAAACTTGTTATTGGAGTTGTGGGGGGAACATTAAGAAGAAATGTTCCCATTTTATATATTTTTTAAAGAAATTTTAATAAAAATACTTAAAAATATGTAATCTGTATATAGAAAGGTGCTGGTAATAATAATAATAATAATAATAATAATAATAATAATAATAATAATAATAATAATTTATTTGTATCCTGCCTCTCCACATGGATCGAGGTGGCGAACAACATGGAATACGTTATACATTACAAATAGCATGTATTTCTATACCGTTTATCAGCTAAGTGCTCTCTAAGCAGTTTACAATGTGTTATTTTAGCTAATTGCCCCCAACAAGCTGGGCACTCATTTTACCGACCTGTGGAAGGATGGAAGGCTGAGTCAACCTTGGAGCCCGGCAGGATCGAACTCACAACCTTGTGGCCGCAGTACCAGCATTTAACCACTGCGCCACCAGGGCTATTGCTATTACTATTTAATTGCTTTTTGTATGTTGTTTTTAATATGTATTTTAACATTGTTTTAATTATTACTGATGCTTAATCTGTGATTTGACTTTTGTATATTACAGTTTTTATTTGTGCTTTTTAATGTTTGCAAGCCGCTTTGAGTCCCCCAGTGGTGGAGCTTGGAGTGTGCGGAGGGGAGCGGGGCTATGATGTGAGGGGCATGGCCACTGTATGTGGGGCGTGGGTGTGGGGCATGGGGGTGTGACCAGGGCATGTGGGGGGCGGGGCTACGGGCCAGGCTGCCCCAGAAACATTGCCGCCTGGGGCAAATCCTTCCTCCCCAGCCCCACGTCTCTACGCGACTGGAGACCCCTCGGGGAGAAAAGCTTGATAGAATAAAGATATTAAAATAATAATAGTACAGAAAGGCCCTGTGTTGGGGAATATAAAATAAATGCTTAAAATCTGCATATTTTACCTTGTCGTTGTCAGATTTGGTGTGTTGTTGTTTTTCTTTCCAGGTGGATTTTCTTTTTATTAATTAAGCATTATCAAAAAATCAACAGATACGTCAATCATCTTACAAATTTTTCCCATTAAAATATTCTTCACCATTCCGTCCACCCAGCTGCCTTACATTTTATTGTTTTTCACTTTGATTTAATCCCTATCTATTTCTACCTGAATGTCTTCCACACCTTGTTTCTCTACCACATTCCTTGTATTAACATTTTCCTCTAATATAATCTTTACAGTACTTTAATACTCTCCTTGCTAAGTCAATCTTGCTTTAGTGTATTTATTTCTTCTACCAATGCTTAATATTTTCCATTAGCGGCTTCCATCCATTCTCAATTTTGTTGTACCAATTTCTCTTTTAATAGCATCATTAGCTTCTCCATCTCTATCCTACCCATTCCTTTTATAAGCCAATCATCTCTCAAAGGTTTTTTCCATTTTTGCACATAATTTAATCAAATATAATACTAATATTGAAATCTTTATCACTGGATTGTTATCAATCATATTTAACAAATGTAGTTCTGGTTCAATACATAGTTCAGTTCAAACTGAGTGTCTAATATTTTCTAGATGGTCCTACAGATTGGCTTCCAGTAACTGTTTGCCTCTGGATTTCCAGGTGAATTTTGGACACTATGCAGACCCGTTTCCGCTTAAAGCGGGAGGCGTATTATTCGCACCATCCGAACCTGGTAAGCGAAAGTCACTTTTTTGTCTGTTTCTGTAACTCAGGCCATTTCTGCACAAAAGGAAGGAAGGAATAATGCAACCATTTCCCACAATGGTAAACAAATTGTCCAAATAATTCAATAATAATATAAAGAAAACTGACAAGTACATGTAATCAAACTATACAAAATTGGAAAACAATAGCAAACTAAAATTAAACGGTAACTAAACTAAACAATGCCCATTTCCACACTACGCTGTTATAATGCTATTATTCCACTTTCTACATTTGCGATTTTCGCACCAGACTGTTATAGTGCTATTATTCCACTTTCAACATTTGCCATTTTTGCACTAGACTGTTATAGTGCTATTATTCCACTTTCAACATTTGCCATTTTTGCACCAGACTGTTATAGTGCTATTATTCCACTTTCAACATTTGCCATTTTTGCACTAGACTGTTATAGTGCTATTATTCCACTTTCAACATTTGCCACTTTTGCAGTACACTGTTACAGTGCTATTATTCCACTTTCAACATTTGCCATTTTTGCACCAGACTGTTATAGTGCTATTATTCCACTTTCAACATTTGCCATTTTTGCACCAGACTGTTATAGTGCTATTATTCCACTTTCAACATTTGCCATTTTTGCACCAGACTGTTATAGTGCTATTATTCCACTTTCAACATTTGCCATTGTTGCACTAGACTGTTACGGTGCTATTATTCCACTTTCAACATTTGCCATTTTTGCACTAGACTGTTACGGTGCTATTATTCCACCTTCAACCTTTGCCATTTTTGCACTAGACTGTTATAGTGCTGTTATTCCACCTTCAACATTTGCCATTTTTGCACTAGACTGTTATAGTGCTATTATTCCACCTTCAACCTTTGCCATTTTTGCACTAGACTGTTATAGTGCTATTATTCCACCTTCAACATTTGCCATTTTTGCACTAGACTGTTATAGTGCTATTATTCCACTTTCAACATTTGCCATTTTCGCGCTAGACTGTTATAGTGCTATTATTCCACCTTCAACATTTGCCATTTTTGCATTACACTGTTATAATGCTATTATTCCACTTTCAACATTTGCCATTTCTGCACGAGACTGTTATAACGCTATTATTCCACTTTCAACATCCTGTGGAATCCTGGGGTTTGCAGTTTCGGGAGGGGCCTTTGAGGTTGTGGAATAATAGCACCGTGACAGTGCCGTGCAGAAATGGCCAATATTAAAAACTAAAACTCAAAACTCTGTGCTGGGACAAAAAGCAAGGGAATGGAAGAGGGGAAAAGGACGGCCTTTTGCCTCGGTGCACATTCTCCGTGCCAGGACAAAATGGAAAGGAAGGGGAGAAGGAAGGTGCACACATCCCTTACCTCCCCCGCCCCGTTCCCTTGCTTTTTTGCCTTATTTAAAGTTCAGACTAAAATCTGGGGTTGATTCAGAACCCCTTTGACACGGAAGCCGCCAGCTGCCACCGCTCCATTGTGAAAAGTGCCTCCCTTTTAATTGACAGTGCAATTAATGTTCTTCTGTTCATTCCAGCCCAAGTCATGTTTGCAGAGAAATAAAACAGATGTTTGAAGAACTACCAGTCTGTGCTGATCTATAAAACCCTCATTACGCAAAACACTGCTTTAGTTCTTGAAGTGGTTGTTTGCATTGTTAAGGGCATTTCTCAAGGTCAGCACTGAATTGTCACATAAGTCACTAGTCCCCCTCCTGCAAAAAAAAAGCTTGGGAAAGTTACTTTTTCCCCCCAACTAGAAAATTTTTGGACAATGGCTTTGGATTATAAGTTTTGGGGGCTAGAAATCCTGGAATCCCTCATGCTTGTGGAAGGATTCTGGGAGTTGTAGTACATAAAGGTGACTTTTCGAAGCTGTGACCCCACATAAGGGCCATTTCCACACTAGACTGTTATAGTGCTATGATTCCACTTTCAACATCCTATGCAATCCTGGGGTTTGCAGTTTAGAAGAGGAGGAAGCTTTTGAGGCCTCTCCCTAAACTGCAAACTCTAGGATTCCATAGGATGTTGAAAGTGGAATAATAGCAGTATAACCGTCTAGTGCAGAAATGGCCAAGCTGTTCACTCTACAAGGAAAGTTTCCCTCCAAAGCGACTGCATCGTTCATTTTTGCATTGTGATGTCAGTGTTGGCTTTGTGTCCTTACATGCCTCCATCACAACGTAATGCAGAAGGCAGGACGTTGGCCAGTAGACAGGAGAGGTCTATCAGACAATGACCAGCATTTCCGATGTAAGGAAAAAGAAAAAAAGAAGGCAACTATTTCTGTTTATCCCACCAACAAGAGTTGGAAGGGCAAGAAATCAAGACAGCATCTCGGTTCTCTTCATACAAACAAGATGAGAGCAGAACATGATGGGATATGAAGGATTTCTGGGGAACACATGAAAACCATGTTTCCAACAGTGGTGACATTTTGAAACATTGAGTAAGGGTTCCACAAACTTTATTTTTTTCTTTTTTCTTTTTATTTATTTATTTGTATCCTGCCTCTCCATATGGATCGAGGCGGCGAACAACTTACAAATAGCATGTATTTCGAAACATTTCTATACATGCCCCCAACAAGCTGGGTACTCATTTTACCGACCTGCGGAAGGATGGAAGGCTGAGTCAACCTTGGAGCCCGGCAGGATCGAACTCACAACCTTGTGGCTTGCAGTACTGGCATTTAACCACTGCGCCACCAGGACTCCTTAAAATTAGGCCCACCCAGTTTAAAATTTCAAAACCTTTCTCCCCGACTCTCACCCCCAATTTCAGTGTGGATTTCCAGCTGAAAGAAGCAGAAGGCATATTTTGGTAAAAATTGTTTGCAATTCTGGTTCTAGATATAAAGATCCCAAGCAGAAAAATGTAGGACATTTAGGGCTATGTAGTATAGAAAAGAAAAGGTCAGTAGGGGAAATATGGTAGACGTATCTAAAATTCTGCATGATGAGGAGAAATTAAAAGATAATACTAGAATAATGGCTCTAGATAACGATGCTAGAATCCAGAATCATCACTGAAACTGAAGGCGTGGAGCTTCAAGGTGGACAAAAAGGAAGTGCTTATTTGTTCTACTTGCAGTTAACCTGTGGAATTCACTGCCACAGGATGAAGAGATGGCTGCCATCTTCGGAGGCTTTAAAAGGAAATTGGAAATTTGTAGAGGAAGGAGCCATCAAGTCAGGATGGCCATGTGTCATGGCTTGTGCCAATTAGAGTCTGCATCTATGTGTCATTTGTTGGGGAGCATGAGATGGAAGGTGCATTTAAAATCATGCGCTGTCATTAAAATTCCTGACTGGCCACTGTGGAAAGCGAAAGATGGCCTTGCTATACGGCTGTTTTTATGTTCTTACGTAGATCTATCATGTGTCCTTTCTCTTCTCCTGCGCTTTCTTTCTTGCTGGACAGACTCAGTATTTTGTTCCCGTGAACGATGTTGAATTTCGAGAGCGCCTGGAGCAGCAGCGGGGAAATATTGCCATCATGTTGAGATCTTCGGAGTTCAATCAAGACAAAAGCACCCTGATTGTGACTAACAACCCACTCCCGATGCTCATTTCCAGTCAACACCTCGCTACGCCTTTCCAGTTTTTCCCAAAAGACTTGCTAGAAAGGGTAGGCAGTTTGCTTTTGCTGAAATAGAGTCCTGGGCTGTAGCGATCCAACCTGACGTAGTGGTTTGAGTGTCGGATTAGAAATCTGGGAAACCAGAATTCAAATTCCCCCTCACCTGTAGAAACTCACGGAATGACCTCTTTCAGCATCAGAGGAAAGCGATGGGAAAGGTCCTCTGAATTTTCTGCACAGGAATGACATTTTCAGCAGAGAAAATCTGTGCAAACAAGATTGCTCTTGTTCCTGATCTTGTTCTCATCCTTCTTCTCCTTGTTTTTGTACTACTTTTTCTTCTTATCTTTATTTATGCCGCGCTTTTTTTCCTGGTAAGGACTCAAAGTGGCTTACAGAGAGAAGTGTAAGGTCCTACACTTAGGTAAAAAAAATGGAATCCACAAATATAGGATGGGGGACACGTGGCTGGAAAGCAGTACGTGTGAAAGGGATCTAGGAGTCTTCATAGACCACAAGCTGAACCTGAGCCAGCAGTGTGATGCGGCAGCCAAGAAAGCCAATGCAATTCTCAGCTGCATCGATGAGAGTATGGTGTCTAGATCAAGGGAGGTACTGGTACCACTCTACTCTGCTTTGGTTAGACCCCATCTTGAATCCTGTGTCCAGTTCTGGGCACCCCAATTAAAGAAGGACATGGTCAAGCTGGAGCAAGTCCAGAGGAGGGCGACCAAAATGGTGAGAGGCCTGGAAGCCATGAAGACCTATGAGGACAGACTTAGAGAGCTGGGTATGTTTAGTCTGCAGAAGAGGAGGTTAAGAGGGGACATGAGAGCTATGTTTAAATATTTGAAGGGATGCCATGTAGAGGAGGGAGAGGGCTTGTTTTCTGCTGCTCCAGAGACCAGGACAAGGAGCAATGGATTCAAGCTGCAGGAAAGGAGATTCCACCTGAACCTCAGGAAGAACTTTCTGACAGTCAGGGCTGTCCAGCAGTGGAATCTGCTGCTTCGTAGTGTAGTGGAGTCTCCTTCTTTGGAGGTTTTGAAGCAGAGGCTGGATGGCCATCTGTCGGGAGTGCTTTGAGGGTGTTCCTGCATGGCAGGGGGTTGGACTGGATGGCCCCTGGGGTCTCTTTCTATGATTCTATGATTCTACAGTAATTTTTAAGAAACATATGGTAGCTCTAAATCATGGAGTACAAAAGTTAGAACCCCAATTAAACAATTGAGTAAGAATTAAAACAAAGTTAAAATACATAATTAAAACTCAAACATTCTAAGAATTCTGGATAGTTAAAAAGAGCCAGCACCTTTTATCAGACAGGCCGTAATCACACATTGTGTGCCTGTCAGAATAAAAATGTCTTTGTTGACTATGGAGATTTTCTTTGTGAAAAAACTGCATGCACAAAAAACAATGGTTTGTATCTTGTTGGTGAGTGTAGAATTTTTTTATGACTACACAATCACTCTGCTCAGATTTACCTTATAATCAGTGCAGCTTCCCAAAACATGGGCCATTTCCACATGATGACGCTTTTCTGCATCATTGCACTGCAGTCCCAGGTCCAGAAGGGAGCATGTCAGTAATGCTCCCCTCTTCATGTTGAAGGAAGCGCAATGGCACCGCTTCTTCCTTCCTTCTGCAGCGCAGCTGGGCATTTTCCATTGCTGTGCTATGGGAGGAAGCATCGTCAATGTGCTTCTGCAGCTTCTGCATAGAATCATAGAAATATAGAATTGGAAGAGACCTCAGGGGCCATCCAGTCCAACCCCCTGCCATGCAGGAACACCCTTAAAGCACTCCCGACAGATGGCCATCCAGCCTCTGCTTAAAAACCTCCAAAGAAGGAGAACACTCCACCACACTCCATGGAGGCAGCAGATTCCACTGCCGGACAGCCCTGACTGTCAGGAAGTTCTTCCTGAGGTTCAGGTGGAACCTCCTTTCCTGCAGCTTGAATCCATTGCTCCTTGTCCTCGTCTCTGAAGCAGCAGAAAACAAGCCCTCTCCCTCCACTCCATGGCATCCCTTCAAATATTTAAACATGGCTATCATATCCCCTCTTAATCTTCTCTTCTGCAGACTAAACATACCCAGCTCTCCAAGTCTATCCACATAGGGCATGGCTTCCAGGCCTCTCACCATTTTGGTCGCCCTCCTCTTGACTTGCTCCAGCTTGTCAATATCCTTCTTGAATTGGGGTGCCCAGAACTGGACACAGCATTCAAGGTGAGGTCTAACCAAAGCAGAGTAGAGTGGTACCAGTACCTCCCTCGATCTAGACACCCTACTCCTATTGATACAGCTGAGAATTGCATTGGCTTTCTTGGCTGCCGCATCACACTGCTGACTCGTGTTCAACTTGTGGTCTATTAAGATTCCCAGATCCCTTTCACACGTACTGTTATCTAGCCATATGTCCCCCATGGTATGACCATGAGCAACTGGAGCGTTGCACTATCGCAGGTGCAATATGATTTTTTCTATTTTGCAAAAACCGCACCCGTTCAATGCTTGGGGGTGGGATGGCAATGGGCTAGCGACAATGTCATGCAGAAGCACAACCTGCCGACTGCTGCCATCCTGTCTCAAATGTGACTTAGCCCCATTGTGAGAAATGGTCACGGGCATTTCCATGTTCTCAAAGAGCAAGAGGACCACCGAGGATATGTCCAGCTATTTTCTTGTAGCTGGACAGTGGAAGGAAGTAATCTGCAGGGACCTTACGAAGATCCCTACAGATTCTGTGTAAAATAGCTGGATATGTCTCCATCAATCCCTTCACTCTCTGACAAGACCAAAATGCCAATGTCAGGGGGAAGACTGTGCTCCAAGCTTGCAAGGTGGTTTTTTTTGGGGGGGGGGCACTGGAAGACATACCCATGGAGATGTGATATATGTTTTATTTATTTTTATTTATTTATTATTTATTTGTATCCCGCCTCTCCATATGGATCGAGGCGGCGAACAACTTACAAATAGCATGTATTTCAAAACATTTCTATACATGCCCCCAACAAGCTGGGTACTCATTTTACTGACCTGCGAAAGGATGGAAGGCTGAGTCAACCTTGGAGCCTGGCAGGATCGAACTCGCAACCTTGTGGCTTGCAGTACTGGCATTTAACCACTGTGCCACCAGGGCATATATGTGTCTCCTGGTCTAGGATATTGACCCATGTGTTTTTTGTGTCGAGTAAGTCCTGACCTTGAAGGATTCTCATAGAATCATAGAATCATAGAGTTGGAAGAAACCCCAGGGGCCAACAGATCGCCATCCAGCCTCTGCTTAAAAACCTCCAAAGAAGGATACTCAACCACACTTCGAGGCAGCATATTCCACTACCAGACAGCCCTGACTGTCAGGAAGTTCTTCTTTCCTGTAGCTTGAATCTATTGCTCCTTGTCCTAGTCTCTGCAGTGGTAGAGAACAAGCCTGCTCCCTCCTCAACAATGACATCCCCTCAAATATTTAAACATGGCTCTCATGTCCCCTCTTAACCTTCTCTTCTGCAGACTAAACATCCCCAGCTCCCTAAGCCGTTCTTCATAGGGCTTCATGTCTTCCAGACCCTTCACCCTTCATAGGTCCAATATTGTTCTCATTGGGGTTTTCCAATGCTTACGAAACACATCTTCCATCTTTCAAAGATTCTTTCCATTCCTATTTTGTGCTAGAGCAGGGTCTAAGACATTGGCCTCCCACTGAACAAACAACCCAGATATTGATCACCGGACGCTTCTGGTTTTGGTTATGAATTTCTTCCCCCTGTATTTCTAATCCTGGTGTATCGCCAGGTGAAAAATGTACCCCTAGATTATTCAGAGTTGCCCATCCCACTGTGAATGTAGTACAGTTGGTCCTCCACATTCTCTTGGGTTAGGGGACCCCCGCAAAAGTGGAAAAACAGCAAATACCAAATGTGTGTGTGTGTGTCTGTGTGAAGGAGGCTGAGGCTTGTTGGGGAAGGTGGACACCCAGGATCCAAACCAGGTGAGGGAGAGGAGAGGGGAAAGGGGTGGGTTGGCATGGTCATCCTATACTTGCTCTCTCACCTATCTCCTTCCCCGGGTGTGTGTGTGTGGGGGGCATCAGGAGAGGAAATGTGGTGATGAGAAATCCATCCTTAGCTGGCAGCAGCTGGTGGAGGAGGAGCAAAACCAGAGGTGGGTTTTTAAAGGGTTGCACAGCCTGATCAGAGACACCGAGAGGGCATGTTCCCCCAGAAAAGAAGCACTTGGTGAGGCAAGGGTTGGAGAAATGTGCAAATAATCAGATCTATGAAAGTGCAACCCGCAACTGTACTCGGTTTTCCTTTGCGTTCACTATGCTCTGCCTCCTTCCCTCCCTTTGGAGCTATCCAAAGTGCTCAGCCTTAACCCCCAAATAGGTTTAGCACCTTCAACAGTTGCAATTTGGACCAAAACCCTGAGCATATTTGCTGTCCCACTCACACGGGAGGCATCATTTTGCTCAATCTTCCTCCTTCTCTCTCTTTCTCTCTCAAGCCTACCTGTCCCATAACCCACACTTGCCTTGTTTTGACGGCTGCAGTGAAAGGATTGGCTGGGTATAATGGTTAGATGGTGTTTGGAATACATTTGCAACATGGGCCATTTGCTTCTTTTTTGCTAATAAATTTTTGTCTGGGCCAAGACAATGCATTCCTTGCTCAGTGATAGCCTCGTGCCGGGACACTGAAAGAGTCCCTTCAAGTCTTTTATCCTTCTCAGAGGCACAGTTCACAAAGTTTGCATTTTGGACTCCAGATCCCAAAATCCTCTAGCCAGCGTGGCCAAGCTCTGCAAAAGGGCATCATTATGTCAAAGAGAAGGGTCCCTGGTTCGTGGTTCCCAGCTGACCATGAAAATGACACTTTTCGGCTAGGGTTATAGTCTTGGGTGCAAGTTTTCTGATAATAGGAAAGCAGTGCAAGATGTCTTGTGAGGAGCAACTTTGGGAGCCGGTAATGTTTAGCCTAGAGAAGAGGAGGTTAAGAGAGGAGATGATAGCCATGTTTAAATAATTGAAGGAATGTCATCTATAAGATGGAACAAACTTGTTTTCTGTTACTCCAGAGGCTAGGACATGGAGCAAGGAATTCAAACCATAGGAAAAGAAATTCCACCTAAAACTGAGGAAGGACTTCTTGATGGTAAGATAAGTTGGACAGTGGAATGTGCTGCTGCCTTGGAGTGTGGTGGGGTCTCCTTTGGAGGTTTTTAAAGAGAGGCTAGATGGCCATCTGTTGGGAATGCTTTAATTGTGTCTTCTTGCATGGTAGAATGGGGTTTGACTGGATGGCCCTTGGGGGTCTCTTCCACCTCTGGTATTCTATGATTCTGAGGCCAGGCTGCCTCTTCTCATAGAACTGTAGAATTCGGAGAGACGCCAAGAGCCATCTGTCCAGTGCCTTGCCAGTACAGGTTTCCACAACTAAAGCATCCATGACACGTAGCCATTCCACCTCTGCTTAAAAATCTCCAATGAACGAGAGTCTGCTGTCTTCTGGGGTAATCTCTTTCCCTGTTGAACAGCTCTTACCATTAGGAAATTTCCCTAATACTTAGTTAGAATTTCCTGTCTTGTAATTTGAGCCCATTGCTTCTTGTCCTAGTCTCTGGAGCAGCAGAAAACAAGCTTGCACCATCTCCCAGCCTTGCAGGTTATTACAAATGGCCATCAGACACCTCTTTGTCTTTGCTTTCTGCACATTAAATATACCCTACTTCACACCCATCTCACAAGGGCTGTCTTCTGACCACCTTCCTCTCTTGTCTCCCCTCTTTCCCATAGGCTTTAAACATTCGGGAACCTCCTTACCTGCCCCCAGTGAAAACCCCACAGAAGCAGCTTGTGGGCCCGACTGTGAAAAGACTGAATAAACCAACTCAATTCAGGTAAAACTATGGCCCCTTCTGAAGCAAAAACATAGATTGTTTCTTCAATGTGGCTTAAAAAATAGCAAATTCATATTTTTTGTGCATACGTATGTGAATATATGTATATACACACATATACATGCATACAGATACATACATATATACAATAATCTATTTAAGGACACCGAACACAGAGAAGGAGGAGGAGAAGATGGGAACATTTAAAGCAAAATTGAAAAAAGACCAATCTCTCTCAATCTATCTTTCTTTCTTTCTTTCTTTCTTTCTTTCTTTCTTTCTTTCTTTCTTTCTTTCTTCCTTCCTTCCTTCCTTCTTTCTTTCTCTCTTTCTCTGGTTGCTTTTACACTATACAATTTGGTACCTTAATACCCTAAAAGCACCAGATCCTGTCTAATCTTGAAGCTGAGCAGGATCAGTCCTGGGCCATTTCCGCACTACACTCTTATAGCATGATAATTCCACTTTCAACATCCTATGGAATCCTGGGGTTTGCAGTTTCGGGAGGGGCCGGCCCCTCCCAAAACTGCAAACCCCAGGATTCCATAGGATGTTGAAAGTGGAATTATCACGCTATAAGAGTGTAGTGAGGAAATGGCCCTGGTTAGTATATGGATGGGAGACTACCAACAAATACCAGTGCTGTCAGCTATATTTCAGAGGAAGGAACTGGCAAAACCGCCTTGGAGTATTCCTTGCCAAAGAACACCCTATGAAATTCATGGGGTCACCACAATTCGACAAGCATCCTGGAGGCATGCATGCCCACATCCCACTTTAATAGCCGTGGCTGTTTTCTATGGACATTTGTAGTCTGATGAAGCACTGGAGCTCTCTGTCAGAAAATTCAAATACCTGATCAGACTACAACTCCCAGGATTTCATAGGAGGCAGCCATGGCAATTTATGGAAAGACTATTTTCATAGTGTGAAAGAAAGCATAGGTGCAGGACTCCCTTGCAATCTGTTTAAAAAATATACTGGTTCAGAGGCAGTTTCTTCTTCCTCCTCCTTTCCTCTGTCAAATAAAGGCAAGGTCTAGAGGGACTTGGGACTGTTAGAACAGCTGGGAGAAGGAGAGCGATCCGGGAAGGCACGAGTCACTCCTTGCCCACCTTTACCTTAGAGCCTTGGCAGCTGTCTCCATTGTCTGAAGCAGACAATGAAAACATAAAAATAGTCAAAGATTTCCCATACCTTGGCTCAATCATTAATCAGAATGGAGATTGTAATCAGGAAATCAGAAGCAGACTAGGACTCAAAAAGGCAACTGTGAAGGAATCAGGTGTCAGGCCCTGCTTCCAGAGCATGGACTCTGACTCAGAGTCTGAAGCAGAGAGCATGCCAGAGGCTGAACATAAGGCATGCCAGGGCCTGCAGTAGAATCATAGAATCATAGAAATGTAGAGTTGGAAGAGACCCCAGGGGCCATCCAGTCCAACCCCCCTGCCATGCAGGAACACCCTCAAAGCATTCCCGACAGATGGCCATCCAGCCTCTGCTTAAAAACCTCCAAGGAAGGAGACTCCACGACACTCCGAGGCAGCATCTTCCACTGCCGGACAGCCCTGACTGTCAGGAAGTTCTTCCTGAGGTTCAGGTGGAATCTCCTTTCCTGCAGCTTGAATCCATTGCTCCTTGTCCTGATCTCTGGAGCAGCAGAAAACAAGCCCTCTCCTTCCTCTACGTGGCATCCCTTCAAATATTTAAACATGGTTGTCATGTCCCCTCTTAACCTTCCCTTCTGCAGACTAAACATACCCAGCTCTCTAAGTCTATCTTCATAGGGCTTCATGGCTTCCAGGCCCCTCACTATTTTGGTCGCCCTTCTCTGGACTTGCTCCAGCTTGACCATGTCCTTCTTGAATTGGGGTGCCCAGAACTGGACACAGTATTCAAGATGGGGTCTAACCAAAGCAGAGTAGAGTGGTACCAGTACCTCCCTTGATCTAGACACCATACTCCTATTGATGCAGCTGAGAATTGCATTGGCAGAGAGAGGTTGCAGTGCTGGAAACACAACAGGGGATGGTGCCAGCCCTGCCTCTTCAGATACAGAAGAACACTTACCTAGACCTAGCTTTGCAGTGCGCAGGTAGCAAAGAGAGACCCAGCGTCACTCTCTCAGAATTTATAACCAGCAACAATCATTCAAGGCAGAGCTGCGCTAGGCTTTGGATCTGTTCAGCTGTCATCCTTCTCTTCCAGCAGTTGTCAGAGCTTATCTGGCCTGCTACCTTGCTGGATGCCTTGACAAATGCTCGGATTGACCATTGACACTCCATTGCTGTGAAACTCTGCTGGACTTTTGTTACCCTGATCTCTGGGGGTCCCGGGAGGGATACCTAAATAACCAAATAGCAACAACAACAACTTGGGGAGAATTAGCTGGAGCGCTCACTAAAGCTAGCGAGAGGCAGGGTAACTTAGCAGGATCTTGTAACCCAGTGTCTACGGGGTCAGGTCAGTCAAGCAGTCAAACGGTTTAAAGTAATAAAAACGATGTTTTATTGAATACAGACAGATATTAAAGACACCACAGTCACACAGATAACTAAGGGAATCAGAGATTGATTTGAAGTAGGGATTTTCAGAGGGAAGTGGGTGATATGACACCTGTCTTGTAGTCCTGTATTTTGAGAGCGATGTTGGGGTGCAGGGAAGAAGCTCAGCGCAGTTCACTGAGGGGAGCTCGCTGAACAAAGTGGCAGCAAGGCGGTCTGGAACTCGGGAGCGATCCGAGGAGGGTCTCAGAATCAGGGGTTTTTATAGGGTGAATTGTGACTGCAGGCCATACCTTACTCGGTGAGAACATTGCGATTTAGGAGCGGGACAAAGCTTTGGAAAGGTCAGAGTTTAGCATGATTGGCTTAGAGCCGAATTAACAATAGTGCAGCCAGTATGCAAATGCAAAGCGCTTAGTACAACTTTGTGAGGCTACCAGCTCGGGGCAGGGCACCTTTGTTAGTATTGCGCATATGCAATAAGGTGTTTGCCGGAGAGGTCGCTGAAGTGACGAACCGGCTCTGTCCGGCCTGCCTCGGTGGAGAATGGAATGTCCAGCGATTATCGGCCACGCCTGTTTATGTGCTTATCCGGAGGCCTCGCAAACACGTGGAGCGGGGTGGCAGAGGAAAGCTGAATGGTTTGATATCAAAACGATATCGAGTGCTATCTCCGGGTAGGCCTGGACTGCAGTAACACTTTGTTTATGTTGGACTTTATTTATGACTCCCTGCTTACTGCCTGGAAATAAGTAACAAGCTGGGAGATGTACTGTTTGTTTTGTTTGATTTATCAGCTGTGCCAGGACTGAGAGAGGACACCAGACAAGATCCTGAAATGTAAAGATATATCATTGAATACCAAAGTGAGGATTGCCCATGCCATTGTATTTGCCATTTCTATGTGTAGTTGGGAAAGCTGGACAGTGAAGAAAGCTGATAGAAAGAAAATCAACTAATTTGAAATGTGGTGCTGGAGAAGAGGTCCGTCGATACTATGCACTGCTAAAAAGACAAATGAATGGGTTGTAGACCAAATGAAGCCTAAACTCTCCCTAGAAGCCAAGATGACCAAACTGAGGCTGTTGTACTTTGGCCAAATCATGAGAAGACATGACTTGATAGAGAAGACGATAATGCTTGGCAACATAGAAGGCAGTGGGAAAAGAGGGAGTCCGCATTACATATGGATAGACTCAATCAAGAAAGCCATGGCCCTGAGTCTTCAAGACCTGAGCAAAGCTATTGGTGACTTTGAAGTCTCTCATTCGTACGATCACCATAAAGCAGTGGTTCTCAACCTGTGGGTCGTGACCCCTTTGGGGGTCGAATGGCCCTTTCACAGGGGTCGCCTACGACCATCGGAAAATATGTATTTCCAATGGTCTTAGGCTCCATTCCCTCCTCGGTGGTGGTGTGCAAGCGCGAGCCACGCGCTCGTGTCCTCCTGCCCCCTGTTCAGGAGGGACTGAAATCGCTCCCCTTCTCCGCTACCGGGAGAACCTCCTGTCTGATGGGCCAGCTTGGAGGGGCTGGCGGCAGCACAGGGGGCAGGCCCCCTCCTCGCCATGGCCCTTGCCCCACTCGCTAGGGAGGGGGGCGCTGCGGAAGGGCCGGGGGCTGCAAGGTGGTGCTTTTCCAGGGGGGGCGAGCTGCGCCCGGCGCAAAAGACAAAGTCACTGGGATTCCCTCCCCCAGGCCAGGGTCCACACTCTGGAAACTTTTCCAATACGCCCCCCCCCAGTGGAAACGAGAGTGAAGCAGAAGCAGAGCCCGGGGGGGGGGTTCTCGGAGTTTTTTCCCGGGGGAGACGCGTGGCTCCTCTTTCCCTCCCTGCCCCCCCCCCCCTGTTCCTGGCTGGCGGGGTGGCCTTTGCCGGGGGGGGGGAGGCATTGTAAATAATAAATAAATAATTTTATGGTTGGGGGTCACCACAACATGAGGAACTGTATTAAAGGGTCACAGCACTAGGAGGGTTGAGAACCACTGCCATAAAGTGAGGTCAACTTGGCAGGAGTTAACAGCAATCTATTTCCACCCATGCCCAACTGGCTCCAAAGCTCTTTGGCTCAGCACGAAGATATTTCTGTGTGCATTCTGCTTAGACAGTGTTGGTGAACCAAATAGGCATAAGGGAGGGGAGACAGTGGGCTTTACACATTTGGATCTAAGTGCCGTGTGGACCATAGCAGAGAACAGAGTGACAGCATTGAGACTCCCAAGTCTCCTTCTACAGGCACTGGACCAGGGTCTGAGAAGGAAATAACTTCCCCAGGGCTGAAGGTGACCCGTTCTTCACAAGCCTTAGCAACAGTTTAGGGCCTGGAAAAATTACCCAGCTGTTGATTCTATAGGCGTCTTACACAGGTGGATCTTAAGTTCCTTGCAGAAGTGGATGGAGGTTTTGATCTAATGCACAATGCCTGTGTTCAGTTCAAGGTCATAGAAATGGAAATAAACATGTGTTGTTCCACATGTGGACATGCAATTCTCAGCTGGTGCACATCTGTCAGCCCCTGCTGAAATTGGTGGTGGTACTCCTTTGGTTGCACATTTGGTTATATGTCCAGTGAGGCAACATTGATGTTCAACCCAAATGTCCCTTAACACAGCCAGACAGATCCCGCGTTGCCTCAGCATGGTATAAATGTCTGCCAGCAGAGTTAGGTTGCATAGCTCCTATACTAAGTAGCAATGTAGCACAGTGTTTGTGGATCCGTGATCAGCGTGCATGGATGACAACCCACTGTGCCGTTGCAGTGCACAAAAGCTATGCGTAGAGGCAATGCACATTCACTTGCTACTCTGTATACTGTAATGTGCTGCAACCTGTACAGCTGCCCCACATGCAGAACTCTTGTCTGTGCAGCCATCAGTTGGATTTGACCACTATCTGTGATCAAAAAACCCTCAGCTCCACATGTATATACACAATTTACGCCGGCATATATCACTAATGGGATACCAGCCAGTATGTGTAACTCCCTATGCAGAGATTTCTGCTATGCAACCCAGATATATGATCCGGATCCATCTTAGAATGACAAAATTGAAGAGTCCACAAGGGCCAGTCAGTTCAGCTCTCTTCTGCCATGCAGGAACACACAATCCAAGCACTCCCTTGTCGACATCCTTCTTGAATTGAGGTGCCCAGAACTGGACACAGGATTCCGAAGGAGGCCTAACCAATGCAAGCTTCTATAAGGGAAGAAGAGGAGAAGGATTTAGAGGAGACGTGATCCTAGAAATTGAAGGAAAAACAATCATTAGCCGGGTACAGAGAGAACTGCAGGAGGACTGGTCAGTGGCTTTAGACCCAATTGACCAGAAACTGTCAACCCTGAAGAATAAAATTTCCAAATCAGAGGAGGCCATGAATGAGTTTGAGAATTGCAAGTGGCCACTTTAGATCTCCAAAATAAAGTGGGGAACTTGGAAAATCAAAATGAGAAAAATATAAGAGTGAAAGGGGTCCTAGAGCAGGAGAAGGAGAGATTGCTCATCAAAATCATGGAATTATAGATTTGGAAGACACCATAAAGACCATCAAGTCTGACCCCATTATGCTATGTGGGAAGACAGCTTCAAAGCATGTCTGAGAGATGGCCATCCAGCCTCTGTTTAAAAACCTCCAAAAAAGGAGACTCCACCACACTCCCAGGCAGCAACGTATTCCACTATCAAACTGCTCTTACAGTCAGGAGGTGCCTCCTAATGTTTAGATGGAATTTCTTTTCCTGAAATTTGAAGTCATTGCTCCGTGTCCTAGTCTCTGGAGCAGTAGAAAACAGGCTTGCTCCATCCTCCATATGACATTGGTACCACGGTTATGATATGTCTGGTGAGAGCACTAGATATCTCTTGATATCAAACTTGTTTGGCCTTCATTTGACCTTTCTCTGCCACCCTACTCCATGTGTTTGCAAGGGCCACCGGACAAGCATGTAATAGGCGCGGCCATTAATGGTTGTACATTCCAAACCTCATTCAGGCAGGCAGCTTAATGCCTCTTCGGTGCTTAAGGGACCACTCCTTCTTGCAAACCGCCTTGCTCACGCGACTTTACACAAAGACGCCCGGCCTAGTGCCGAGCCAATCCATTATGTTGGGCCATTTGCATTCTGGCCATACTATTGTCATCCAGCGCTAAGCTCATCATGTAAAACTGACCTTTTCCAACGCCTTTGTCCAGCTCCAAATTCCCTTTGTTCTCACTGAGCATGGCATGGCCTGTAGGTAAAATCCACCCTATAAAAGGTCCCCAATTCCAAGCCCTCCTCGGAACACTCCGGACTGCTATCCTGCCTTGCTGTCGGTTTGTCCAGCGAGTTGCCCCCTCAGCAAACCGCGCTGAGCTTTCTTCCCTGCAACCTCTACTTCTCTCCAGGACTACGAGAAAAGGTGTCGTATTACCCATTCCCTGAAACTCTCCATTTCTATTTCTCAGTTATTTAGTGTATGTCATGTCTTTCGTGTTGTTTGTTTCCAATAAAAATATTATTAGTTGCTTTAGAACTTGTCTAACTGCTCTCTGCCTGACGCTGTAGACACAGGGTAAAAGATCCCAGCTAAAGTTACCCTGCCTCTTGTTTAGCTTAAGAGAGTGCTCGAGTCTAATTTCCCCCATCTTATGTTTTTATTTGGTAATTTGGGCGCCCCTCCCGGGACCCCCAACATACAGGGTAACAACATCCCTTCAAATATTTAAATATAGCTTTCATGTCCCCTCTTAACTTTCTCTAAGCTAAACATCCCCAGCTCCCTCAGCCACTTCTCAGAGGGCTTCATGGTTTTCAGTGGCCTTTGACCATTTTGGTCGACCTCCTCTGGACACTTCCAGCTTCTTAATATCCTTCCTGAACTGTGGTGCCAAGAGCTGGACACAGTATTCTAGATGAGGACTGACCAAAGCAGAATAGAGTGGTACCATCACTTCCCTTGACCTAGACACTATACTTCTATTGATGCACCTCAGAATCACCTTAGCTTTTTTAGTGGCTGCATCACGGTGCTGGCTCATGTTCAGCCTATGGTCTATTAAGACTCCTTGATCTAAGATTCCTGGTTATAAACTGCCCTCCCCAGGTCTTATAAACTTGGGGCAAATGTTGCTTCTTTGATGGAACTAATCCACCTGTAGTGTGGCCTTCCTCTTTTCCTACTGCCTTCTTCTTTACTGAGCATTAATGTGTTTTCCAATGAGTTCAAGATACAACAACTCCAGTTTAGTCACACTGGCTTCAAGTGAGAGTTCAGACTTTATTTATGTTAGGACTCATTTGGATATCTTTTTAGCTGTCCACAATGTTTGTAGAACTCTTCCAGCACCACATTTCAAAGGAGTTGATTTTCTTCCTTCACCTTTCATAACCATACATATAAACTGGAACTACTATGGCATGAATGATTCTGACTTTGATATTGAATCTGATATCTTGAGAATCTTTTCTAGTTCCTTCATAGCTGTCCTTCCAAATTTTAGTTTTCTTCCAGTTTCTTGACTACAGCCTCTATTTGGTTTAATGACTGGGAAAAGGTATAGAATATCTTCAACTATTTTAACGACAATGACAATAATATTTATTACCTGTTTTTAATTGTCTTGTTTAATTGCTTTTAACATTTTTTTAATGTAACATTTTAGCCAACATCTGTTTTAAATATTCTAAGCTGCCCTGGGTTCCTTGGTAGGAGAAGGGTGGAGCATAAATTGAATGAATGAATGAACGAATGAATAAATAGATAAATAATATTGGGAAGGGCCCAAAGTCAGAGTTCAGAAGGTAGGAGGGGACAAGTTCCTTTGACCCACTTGGCAGTCTTGCAGTACCATATCTTGCTCCACAATCTGTTTAAGATTAAAGTTACAGGACCCCTATCCTGAGTCCAACCTGGCAATCCTATCACCAACTGAATCTCCCAGACACTCTTCAAGGGCAGTCCCACATTTAGCTCATTGCAGTAGTCAAGATGGGATTGTAACTAAGGAATGGGTTTCAAAAATACTTGTTAAGGATGCAACCTGATCTATTCTAAATGAGCAAATGTATCATGTCCCAGGTTTGCTACCAACAATGATTTCAAGACTGAAGCTCAGTTTTCAAAGAAGTATGCTGAGAAACGCCTGCAGACGCTGTACCCCAACTTGCGGACTCACACAAGACTTGGTAAGAAATTATCCTTAACTCAAGGGAAGAAGGTGTCCTATCCCAGTCAGAGCGGCTCAACTGATAGCAAAACAAACAAACAAACAAATGGAATAGCTCCTGGCTTGTTACTTACTTTTAGGCAGTACGCACAAGGTCGTAAATAAAGTCCAAAAGAATTCTAGTCCAGTTGAAATCAATTCAAGTCCAACATCAGTCAATCCAGAGTCAGGCACAGAGTTCAGCAAGATATCCAGCAGGGTGAAAGGTCAGATAAGCTCTGAGAACTCCTGGAGGGGAAGGGCAGCAGCTATATAGGTCAGCAGCCTAACACAGCTGTTGCCCGAGCAATTTTTGCCAGTTATAAATTCACTGGGATCAATGTAGGCTTTCTCTTTGCTGTCTGTGCTCAGCAAAGGTGGGCACTGGTAAGTTATTTTCTGTGTCTGAAGGACCAGGACTCTCTGCCCCTGTCTTATTTGTGGCACTGTAACTGCTTCCTGTACAGCAAGTCCTGGCCTTCCCCATGTTCAGACTCTGAGTCCATGTTCTGGAAGCAGGGCATGACAGAAGAAGAGATTTCCCTTTGGCGAAAGGGCCATAAATCAACAGTGAGGTTCATTCTTGGATGTAGAAAGATTCATGTTTAGTCTCTAGAACCTCCAGTTCACGCAAGGGAGTGAAGTATAGCCCTTCCGATGTTGTGAAATTGCAAGTCCCACCCATCCTAGCTAGCATAGCGAATGATGATGGAGGATGAGAACTTCATTCCAACACCATCTAGAGAGCCATACCTTGGAGAAGACTGAGAGGTGACATGATGGCTACTCTTAAATAACTGAAGGGCTTTCATATAGAAAGTGGAATGAGCTTGTTTTCTGCTGTATTAGTGGATTCACATGTATTAGTGGATTCGAACTACCGTAAGCAAGTTTCATCCTAAGACTTTGGAGGAACTTGTTGCCTGGAAGAGCTGCTTGACTGCCTTGGATAGTGGTGGATTTGTTACCCTGTCTGTTGGGGGGTCCCGGGAGGGGCACCCAGATTGCCAAATAAATACCAATTGGGGGGAAATTAGCTGGAGCACTCTCTTTGCTAACAAGAGGCAGGGTAACTTTGCAAGGATCTTGAAACCCAATGTCTATGGCTTCAGGTCAGGGACCAGGCACGCAAGTTTAAAGTAACCAAAAATTAACAGCTTTATTGAAAATAAACAGAAAATACGCACATTAACTGGAAAGCAGAATTGGAGAGCGTAGGGGTGGGTAATATGACACCTGGTCTCGTTGTCCTGGAGAGAAAGATGGGGTTCCGAAGAAGAAAGCTCAGTGTGGCGGGCTGAGGGGAGTTTCCTTAGATGACCAGCAGCAAGGCGGGATGGAAGTCCAAAGTAGTCTGAAGACCGTTTGGAAATGCGGGGTTTTTATAGGGGAGCTTGTGCCTACCGGCTATGGCAAGCCAGGTGAGAACAAAAGGAGTTTTGGCGCTGGACAAAGGATTTGGAAAGGTCAAATTTAACATGATGAGCTTAACGCTTGATGACAATAGTTTGCTCAGTATGTAAATGTCTTGTTTACTGGACTGGCTCTGCTGAGAGCCGCGCAACTATTGTGAAGTTTGCAAGTGGAAGTTCCCTGAAGCTACGAGCAAGGCTTGGGTTGCTGGCCTCAATGGGGTCTGGAATGCAAAACCATTAGCAGCCGTACTCTTGTCCATGCTTGTCCGGAGAACCTCGCAAACCAGTCCAGCTAAGGCCGAATTGCTTGATATCAAAATGATATCTGGGGGTCCTCACCTACCGTGCCATAACGGAAGTTACAGATTCACCATTTTTGGAGGCCTTTAAAGTGTGTTTTAACTGTGGATTCCTGCATGGCAGGAGGCTGGACTGGATGGCCCTCATGGTCCATTCCGGCTCTGATTCTATGAATACAAGGGTCTCTGATTCCAGTGGATGGGAACAGACCCATTCTTGATAACCAAGGAACAGCAGAGAGTAAGCCACGAGCTTCTGCCTGCCTTCTTTGGTTCTTCTTCCTTGCACAGGGAGAGTAGAACCATTCGAAACCTTTCTTTTTCTCTTTGATTCCATTTTCTGACTTTTTGGTCATGTTTTGACTCAGTGCAAAGCAGCACTCTGTTTAAGGGTTAGAGTCCTTTCACGTTATCCGGTTACAGTTGACCCTCTGTTGGGGTTTAGGGGTGCAAGACCCTTGCAAAAGTGGAAAAATTGCAAATATCAAGATGCGTTTGTTTGTGGGAAGGGAGCTGAGGTATGGTGGGAAGAACAGTCAAACAGTCACCCAGGGTCCAAACCAGGTCAGGGAAAGGAGAGGAAAGGGGGGGGGTGTCGGCATGGTGGCCCTACACCTCCCCTCTCTTGCCCATCTACTTTCTTAGGAATGTAGGGGGCATCGGGAGAGGATTTGTGGTGCTGAGAAATTGGACTGTGAGCCATCCTTAGGGGGCCAAGCAGCGGCTGGTGGAAGAGAAGGAGGACCAACAGTGCGTTTTTAAACGTCTGCACAGCTTGATTGGGGTAGCTGAGAGGAAAGGTTCCCCCTGAAAAGAAATGCCTGGGAAGGGCAGGGGGTTGGAGAAACTAGCAAATCATCAAATCTGTGAAAGTCAAAGCCACAAATGTGGAGGGCCAACTGTCTAGCACTGTGAGTCCTCTTTAACTGCTGTGGTTCCATCCTATGGAACCCTGGGTTTTCTAGTTTCAGGAGGTAGTTAGAATTCTTAGCCAGAGAGCCCTAGAGCTTCATCAACCTATAAATCCTGGGATTCCATAGGATCTTGCCAGGGCGATTAAAGCAGAAGCGTAGCACTATAACTGTGTGGTGTGAAAGAGCCCAGGGACTTGTTGTGCTAGGAAGAGGGATCGAGATTTAAGAAATGTCAAGCAACCGTCTCATTTGTCATATACCTCTGAGTGCAAAGCTGCTCTCTCATGGGGGCAAACCAAACTGGCTGCTGTGTCCAAATAATTTGCTTACTTTATTTCTGCACATGAGAATGAGACATTTCAAATACTTCCTACCTGCTATGAATGATTATAGAATTCTGTGCAGTTTTGATGACTCCTTGCTGCCACAGTTTGGGATTCTTAGTAGCCTCAGGTGCTTATTTCACTTTCAGTGGCTCCAATCAGGTCATGCGGCCCTTTAAAAAGCCGTCCTGGTCCTACACCAGCCACTGCCAGGCCAGCAAAGGACAGGTTGCAGCCCAATCTCTCAGCATCACAAGCCCCCTCCTGATGCCCCCCAAACACCCAGGGAAGGAAATGGGCGAGAGAGGGGAAGTATTGGTTGGATAGCAGTACATGTAAAAAGGATCTAGGAGTCTTCATAGACCACAAACTGAACATGAGTCAGCAGTGTGATGCGGCAGCCGAGAAAGCCAATGCAATTCTCGGCTGCATCAATAGGAGTATGGTGTCTAGATCAAGGGAGGTACTGGTACCACTCTACTCTGCACTGGTTAGACCTCATCTTGAATCCTGTGTCCAGTTCTGGGCACCCCAATTCAAGAAGGACATGGTCAAGCTAGAGCAAGTCCAGAGGAGGGCGACCAAAATGGTGAGGGGCCTGGAAGCCATGAAGCCCTATGAGGATAGACTTAGAGAGCTGGGTATGTTCAGTCTGCAGAAGAGAAGGTTAAGAGGAGACATGATAGCCATGTTTAAATATTTGAAGGGATGCCATGTAGAGGAGGGAGAGGGCTTGTTTTCTGCTGCTCCAGAGACCAGGACAAGGAGCCATGGGTTTAAGCTGCAGGAAAGGAGATTCCACCTGAACCTCAGGAAGAACTTCCTGACAGTCAGGGCTGTCCGGCAGTGGAATCAGCTGCCTCGGAGTGTAGTGGAGTCTCCTTCCTTGGAGGTTTTTAAGCAGAGGCTGGAGGGCCATCTGTCCAAGGGAGTGGTTTGAGGGTGTTCCTGCATGGCAGGGGGTTGGACTGGATGACCCCTGGGGTCTCTTCCAACTCTACATTTCTATGATTTTATGATTGGGTTACCGTGCCTATCCACCCCCTTTTCCTCTCCTTTCCCTAATGTGGTTGGACCCTGAGTGCCTGCTCTCCCCAACATTGCTTGGCCCTCTTCCCACAGGCAGACAGACAGACACAGATATTTGCAGTTTTTCCTCTTTTGTGGGGGTTCTGTGCCCCTAACCTTTGTGAATATAGAGACCAACTGTATAGTATTTTCCGTTCTTCTTTTCCTTTTGTTGAGAATTTCTTTGTTTGTATTAAAATTAGTAAATATGAATTTTCAAAAAAGGTACAGGATCGTTGGAAATGTCAAAAGGAGGTCGGTACGATGTTTCCTATGTGGTGGTCATGTAATAGAGCAAAGAAATATTGAGGGGAAATACATAATAAGATCTGTACAGTATTCAAGATGCAATTTGGTAAGACATGAAATGTATTTGTTAAATATGAAATGCATGTATTTGTTAAATTGTAAGATATTTGTTCCATGAAATGTATTTGTTAAATTGAAATGTATTTGTTAAATATGAAATGCATGTATTTGTTAAATTGTAAGATATTTGTTCCATGAAATGTATTTGTTAAATTGAAATGTATTTGTTAAATATGACACATATGTTGGATGGGACTGTGTTAAAGAAATATTGGCGGATAATATTGTATATGATCACGGCAGCTTGTATAGAATTTGCAAGATTATGGAAAAACCAGCAAATGCCTACAGTTGACCAATGGTGGGTAACTTTTATTGAAAACAGGAATGCAGATATAGTATCTCAGAGATTAAAGGGCAAATCTGATGAAGAGATTAAAAAAAAATGGAGAATAGTGTCAGATAATTGCTGGGTACTTTCAGATAATTGCTGGGTACTTTCAGATAACAATGCTCGATATAAATGTATAACTTTTATCAAGAGGATGTGATCAGATGAATCATATGACATATAAGTTAGTACGGACTTATTGTAGGAGCTATCATGAAATATTAGCATATATTAGTGTGGTACATTTAATTTTAATTTTTAACATGTTGATGGAATTGAAGAATATGAAATATAGGGAGGAGAAGAAGATTATCAGAAATATTTCAATGAATTGGACAATTATATGTGTGTGTGTGTGTGTTTTATATGACGGAATTTCAATAAAATTATTTTTTAAAAAAGGTACAGGAATCTCCTTCAGTTTTCAATCTGGCAACCTCTCTGGGTAGGTCAGAGGTCTAACTGCAAATGATTCAGCTTCCTAAATTCCTAACTATGGCCATTTCTGCACTAGCCTGTTATAGCGCGATGATTCCACTTTCAACATCCTCTGGAATCCTGGGGTTTGCACTTTCGGGAGGGGCCGGCTGGCCGCTCCCGAAAGTGCAAACCCCAGGATTCCAGAGGATGTTGAAAGTGGAATCATCGCGCTATAACAGGCTAGTGCGGAAATGGCCTATGAACGTAGCTCAATCTCACTGCTGTTCCCGCTGCCTATTTTTGCCTTCCAGGCCAGCAGAAGAAGGAACCTCTTCCCAGCATTCAGGGCTTTGCCGCCCCAACGAGCCAGTGGGAGCCTCTCACCATGTCCTGCCTGACCGAAACGAAGCCCATGCTGACCGCGCCGGGAGAGGACGGCTTCCGATATGGGAAGGCCCCCCTCTGGATTGTGAACAGCTCCATGGTATCCAAGAAATAGCAAATAAAAGCCCTGTTGCCAGCTTCCTGTGCATTCGGAATTGCTCCTCCTGTGTTACAGCCACCCTCGTTTCTGACGCAGCTGAATTAGGATACTGGTCTGATCCTGGAAGCTAAGCAGGGTGATCCCTAGTTGGTACTTGGATGGGAGACTGCCAAGGAGTACCAGGTGCTATAGGCTATATCTCAGAGGAAGGAACTGGCAGACAGATTAGCTATAGATGGGAGAAGCATGAAGGTCTGTCCTTCTGTTTTAAACAACGGAGATATAGAATTACTACTCCCGAAAGGGCCAACGAAATATTATCTTGAACAGCGGTTCTCAACCTGTGGGTCGCGACCCCTTTGGGGGGGTCAAACGACCCTTTCACAGGGGTCGCCTAAGACCATCAGAAAATATGTATTTCCAATGGTCTTAGGCTCCATTCTCTCCTTGGTGGTGGTGCACAAGCATGAGCCACGCGCTCACATCCTCTTGCCCCCTGTTCAGAAGACTGAAATTGCTCCCCTTCCTCTGCTACTGGGAGAACCTCCCGTCTGACGGGCCAGCTTGGGGGGGCAGCACAGGGGGCAGGCCCCCTCCTCACCACGGCCCCTGCCCCACTTGCCATAGAAGGGGGGCGCTGTGGAAGGGCTGGGGGACTGCAAGGCGGTTTCTTTTCCGGGGGGCGAGCTGCACCCGGTGCAAAAGACAAAGGCGCTGGGATTCCTCCCCCCTCCCCCGGCCAGGGTCGACACTCTGGAAACTTTTCCCACACTGTCCCCCCCAGCGGAAATGAGAGCGAAGCAAAAGCAGAGCCCAGGGGGGTTCTCGGAGTTTTTTCCCAGGGGAGATGCACGGCTCCTCTTTCCCTCCCTGCCCGCCCCCCCATTCCTGGCTGGCGAGGCGGCCTTTGCTGGAGGGGAGGCATTGTAAATAATAAATAAATAATTTTATGGTTGGGAGTCACCACAACATGAGGAACTGTATTAAAGGGTCACAGCATTGGGAAGGTTGAGAGCCACTGATCTAGAATAAAAAGAGATCTGAACCTCCATCGAATGAACCTCCATCGAAAAAAGAAAAGCCACAAATATTAAATGAACTAAACTTAGAGACTGAAATTCAGAAAACCCTAAGAAACCATGAAGCCCTATGAAGACCAACTTATGGAGCTGGGGATGTTTAGCCTGAAGAAGAGACGGTCAAGAGGTGATATGATAGACGTGTTTAAATATTTGAAAGGATGTCAGATGGAAGAAGGGGCAAACTTGTTTTCTGCTGCTCTAGGGACTAGGACATGGAGCAATGTCTCCAGGTTTCATCTAAACATTAGGAACAACTTCATAAGGGTAAGAGGAGCTCAGCAGTGGAAAAGGCTGCTGCTTGGGAATGTGGTGGAGTCTCCTTCCTTGGAAGTTTTTAAGCAGAGGCTGGATGGCCGTCTGTCAAAGGGAGGGCTTTGGTGGTGTTTTCCTGCAAAGCAGAATGGGGTTGCATTGGAGGGTCCTTGGGGTCTCTTCTAATTCTATGAAACTCCTGGGGCCACAGTAAGTCAACAGAAGAAGGCACATGCACATATACCTCAGTTAACACAGTAAACGTGTTCCCGGACATTCTTTCTTTAAGAGGAAGTTTGGTATTAGAGACAGAAAGAATAGGGATAGCCGCTTGTGTGCATGTGTCTTCAAGTTGCCGGTAGATTCGTGGGAGCTTCCATGAATTTCCTAGGGTTTTCTTAGGCAAGGAAGACTCAGGTGTGGTTTTGCCAATCCCCAAATATAGTCTCTAGCATCTGATACTCATTGGCAGGCTCCCATCCAAGTATTAACCGGGGTTGACCTTGCTTAGCTTCCAACATCAGACTAGTACTCCACATCCTCCCCTGAAATATAGCCTTTAGCATCTAATACTCATTGGCAGGCTCCCATCCAAGTATTAACCGGCGCTGACCCTGCTTAGCTTCCAACATCGGACCAGTACTACACATCCTCCTATGAAATATAGCCTCTAGCATCTGATACTCATTGGCAGTCTCCCATCCAAGTATTAACTGGGGCTGACCCTGCTTAGCTTCCAACATCGGACCAGTACTACACATCCTCCTATGAAATATAGCCTCTAGCATCTGATACTCATTGGCAGTCTCCCATCCAAGTATTAACTGGGGCTGACCCTGCTTAGCTTCCAACATCAGACTAGTACTCCACATCCTCCTATGAAATATAGCCTCTAGCATCTGATACTCATTGCCAGGCTCCCACCCAAGTATTAAACGGGGCTGACCCTGCTTAGCTTCCAACATCAGACCAGTACTCCACTTCCTCCCCTGAAATATAGCCTCTAGCATCTGATACTCATTGGCAGGCTCCCATCCAAGTATTAACCGGGGCTGACCCAGCTTAGCTTCCAACAACAGACCAGTACTCCACTTCCTCCCCTGAAATATAGCCTCTAGCATCTGATACTCATTAGCAGTCTCCCATCCAAGTATTAACCGGGGCTGACGCTGCTTAGCTTCCAACATCAGACCAGTACTCCACTTCCTCCCCTGAAATATAGCCTCTAGCATCTGATACTGATTGGCAGTCTCCCATCCAAGTATTGACTGGGGCTGACCCTGCTTAGCTTCCAACATTAGACCAGTACTCCACTTCCTCCCCTGAAATATAGCCTCTAGCATCTGATGCTCATTGGCAGGCTCCCATCCAAGTATTAACCGGGGCTGACCCTGCTTAGCTTCCAACATCAGACTAGTGCTCCACTTTACTCATGTGTTAACTCATTATTCCTCAGTTAATTGAATAGGTCTATTCTAGCTGGGGATAAACAACAGAATTTTAGCTCTGCAGTTGAGCCTTGTTGGATGGTTTGTAACCAGTCTGCAATCCCAGGGCCTTCGGCAGACGCCTTGAATCTCTGGGATTGCAGAGGCAGCCACTGGGCATTATTCTCTATCGTACAAAGAGACAAGAAGCAGGCACATTGGCATCTGTTGGTTGCACAGTGATGATATTCAGCCGACAGGTGGCATAGCACAACTACCATTTAACTTCACAAGTGTTCATTCATACCGAGCAAAAAACGATGTCAAATCTCGGCCAGTAAGCGTTGATGAAGCACTTTGGCAACACTGTTTATCAGGCAATCTTGGTGAAAACAGGAAAAGGCCAATTTCAGGGCTTTATCAAATGATCAAGTAAAAATGACAGAGGATAATGCCACCTTTGGCTGGGACTTATCACATACAGTCCTCCTCCTTCTGTTGTTCTCCCAGTGGGAGACCATTTGGAAAGTGTTTCTTTCACAAAGGAAGTCATTAGCATATTCTTTGAGCTTTATCACACAAGGCAGGTAAATTGCAGTTTCAGCAGGATAATAGCATCTTGAGAGGGTGTAATAATATTAATATACAGTAGAGTCCCGGTTATCCGACCTGCGGTTATCCGACGCTCCGGATTAACTGATGTCGCGGCTGCCTGGGGGCATGGCTGCAGGCATTTCTGCACCCCCAGACATGCCCCAACACACCCCCAGGCCCGCCCTGACACACCCCCGACCCTCCGACACCCCCCCAAAATGGCGGCTGCTGCGGGGCTCTGTGTCATCCGACATTTCAGTTATCGGTCCCTGTGCCCGCCGGTGTAGGTCGGATAACCGGGACTCTACTGTAATATTTGTATCCCGCCTCTCCACATGGATCGAGGTGGTGAACAAGGTTTACAATGTGTTTTTAGCTAATTGCCCCCAACAAGCTGGGTACTCATTCTACCGACCTGCAGAAGGATGGAAGGCTGAGTCAGCCTGGAGCCCGTCAGGATCGAACTCACAACCTTGTGGCTGCAGTACTGGCATTTGTAGTGGTGGAGACGAGGGTTCAGTTCCCTGCTCAACCATGGAAACCCACTGGGTGACCTTGGGCATGTCACACACTCTCAGCCCCCGGAAAACCCCATGATGGGTTTACCTTAAAGTTGCCATAAGTCAGAAACAACTTGAAGGATATTGAAAAACTGGAGCAAGTCCAGAGGAGGGCGACCAAAATGGTGAGAGGCTTGGAAGCCATGAAGCCCTATGAGGATAGACTTAGAGAGCTGGGGATGTTTAGTCTGCAGAAGAGAAGGTTGAGAGGGGACATGATAGCCATGTTTAAATATTTGAAGGGATGCCACGTAGAGGAAGGAGAGGGCTTGTTTTCTGCTGCTCCAGAGACCAGGACAAGGAGCCATGGATTCAAGCTGCAGGAAAGGAGATTCCACCTGAACCTCAGGAAGAACTTCCTGACAGTCAGGGCTGTCCGGCAGTGGAATCAGCTGCCTCGGAGTGTAGTGGAGTCTCCTTCCTTGGAGGTTTTTAAGCAGAGGCTGGAGGGCCATCTGTCGGGAGTGCTTTGAGGCATGGCAGGGGGTTGGACTGGATGGCCCCTGGGGTCTCTTCCAACTCTACATTTCTATGATTCTATAAGGCACACAACCACAGTAGCAGCAGCATCTTTGGGACTTATCACACGAAGTCCTTCTTCTTGCGTTGTTCTCCCAGTGGGAGACCATTTGAAAAGTGTTTCATTTATTAATGCACCAAATAAACAGCCATGAATGACATTTTTATAAAAGAAACAACAGAAGAGGAATGACAGCATGTGATAAGTTTCAAAGACACTATTATCCGCTGCAGTTGTGATTTACCTGCCTTGTGTGATGAAGCCCTCAGAGAGCAACCAATTTTGGCAGTCCACGTGTGACGAGGAAGCAGGAAGGAGCCTTTGCCATGAAGTCGGTGTATTACTGAACCGATGTTTACGTTGGTATATGAACCATTGAATTGTCCTGTTAATGAACTAAAGTGGATTCATAAAGGAACCACTGCGGGAGGTTCTGGTACTAGTAGCTATAATTCTTGCTTTTTTAAAAATCCATAGTTCTTTTTATCCATTGATGTTTTTGTTAGACCCAACTAATTGCTTGCAGTTCCTACACAATTTTTTTGTTCCCAGATAAAAAGGGTCCCATAGGGCAGATACACATCCATTCCTGTAGTTCATGCCCAGATTTTTGCCTACTTTGCCCATGATGTTGTAGTGTTTGCATGCTGGAGTTTCAGTAATGATAGTGAGAAAAATAAGGCAATGTTTTCATCCTTTTCTCCCTCTTGATCTGCTTTTGCACAGAGAGGGGAAAGCTCCAGTGTTGCCTCAGGGGGCTGGCTTGCTGCCCGCCCATGGCTGGTGCCACCGTTTTCCACTCCAGGCATTCAAAAAGGCCTTTTGCCACTCTACTCAGAGAAGGAGATGGTTCCTTTTTGGGTAAGAGTTAAGGTATAGTGCTTACATTGACCCACGGATAAGACAACCCAGGTTTTTTGGTTCAATTTTTTGACTAAAAATTCTAGACATGTACGTGAGCATATACAGTAGTTCCACATGCAGAGCTACCGTGCTGCACTGAACCACGCAGGAATGCAGCCATGGTTCCTTTGCACATGTTAAGTGAAAATAGGACTAAGGTCATTTCCGCACTACACTGTTATAGTGCTCTTATTCCACTTTCAACATCCTGTGCAATTCTGGGGTTTGTAGTTTCCTGAGGCCAAAGATTCTCTGGCTGAGAAGTCTTCATGCCCCTCCCTAAACTGCAAACCCCAGGATTCCCTAGGAAGTTGAAAGTGGAATAATAGCACTATAACAGTGCAGTGCAGAAATGACCTTAGACTTAGCTGTGTGTTCCTGGAAGTACAGAAACTTCACAGGGGCCAGGGGAGGGTCTTGGTACACAGTTTTTGTTTAGAAGGAAAACACACAGGCTCCAGGTTTGCTAAAATGGACATTTGCTGCAAATCCTTTTAACCAAGCTACTAGCCATAATTGGACCATGATATTGGAGTTAGTCCAATATTCTAAGATTGTGGAACACACCGGATGGTCTCGGGCCAGTCAGTCTTTTAGACCAACCAACCTGCCTCCTTGGTATGTCATGGCAATGAATTTGCAAAGAAGAAAGTCACATATGTTGCTTCATATGTTGGAGGAAAGGTAAGATATGAATGTAAGTCAACCAACCTATCCTATGAATACTTTGACACATTTAAGAGCTGGAAGGGACCATCTAGTCCAGTGGTTCTCAACCTTCCTAATGCCGCGACCCTTTAATACAGTTCCTCATGTTGTGGTGACCCCCAACCATAAAATTATTTATTTATTATTTACAATGCCTCCCCCCCCCCCGGCAAAGGCCGTCTCGTGCGACCAGGGAGTCAGCTGCGGGACAAGGGAGCAACGAAGAGAGTGCCTCACTCAAGAACCTGCTTGCACGAACGGCACCCCTCACCTCCGTGATAAGATAACGTGCAGAAAAGGCCCAGGAGTGGTGGTGTGCGAGCGCGTGCCTCATGCTTGCACACCACCACTGAGGAGGGAATGGAGCCTAAGACCATGGGAAATACATATTTTCCAATGGTCTTCAGTGACCCCTGTGAAAGGGTCATTCGACCCCCAAAGGGGTCGCGACTCACAGGTTGAGAACCGCTGATCTATTCCAATCCCCTGCCAATCAGGAATGCCAACTACAACAGTTCTGAAAAGAATGCACAGGAAAGCAATACAGTGCGCCCTCTGCTGGTGTGACCTCCGCATGTACGAACAAGAGGTCCTGTGAAACATTCCATCCCATTATAGTCAATGGATGTGATGGGCTCAGACACATAGCATCCATTGACTACAATGGGATGCAGCACTCATGTTTCTTGTTTTACATATGGGTTCCTAAAACGGAACCTCTGCCTATATGGCATGCACACTGTGTGCAACTGCAACACTTCCCTTCTCCCGGTTAAGAATGAAAAGCAAAACCTGCCCATAGAAGAAAAGCTATGGACTTTATTTGCTCCGTTGCATGTTTTATTTTGTTATGTTTTGTTAGGAATTATATTCCACATTGCAGTGAAAGATAATATTTCACCCAAATGGAACATCTAGGAGTATCAGAGGTCTGGGTGGCTTTACAGAGGTCTTCAACTGCAACTGTGGGTACATACTCAGTATTCCTGATCCTCCTCTGCATCAGACCCGTGATCTCCAGAGTCTTGCCCAACCTCTTCATAATCCTTCTCCAGGGCAGCCAAGTCCTCCCGAGCTTCAGAAAACTCCCCTTCTTCCATGCCTTCCCCGACGTACCAGTGAACAAAGGCCCGCTTGGCATACATCAAGTCAAATTTGTGATTGAGCCGGGCCCAGGCCTCGGCAATTGCTGTGGTGTTGCTCAACATGCAGACAGCTCGCTGCACTTTTGCCAGGTCTCCTCCTGGCACTACTGTGGGGGGCTGGTAGTTGATGCCCACCTTGAAGCCAGTTGGGCACCAGTCCACAAACTGGATGGACCTCCTGGTCTTGATGGCAGCAATGGCTGCATTAACGTCCTTGGGTACCACATCTCCACGGTAGAGGAGGCAGCAGGCCATGTATTTCCCTCTACGAGGGTCACATTTGACCATCTGGTTGGAGAACTCAAAGCAGGCATTGGTGATTTCCGGCACGGAGAGCTGCTCGTGGTAGGCCTTCTCTGCGGAGATGATGGGAGCGTAGGTGGTCAAGGGGAAATGGATGCGGGGATACGGCACTAGGTTGGTCTGGAATTCTGCCAGATCAACATTCAAGGCCCCATCGAATCTTAAGGAAGCAGTGATGGAGGACACAATCTGTCCAATCAGCCTGTTGAGGTTGACGTAGGTTGGGCGCTCCACATTGAGGTTCCGGTTGCAGATATCATAGATGGCTTCATTGTCCACCATGAATGAGCAGTCGGAGTGCTCCAGGGTGGTGTGGGTGGTGAGGATGGAGTTATAGGGCTCTACCACTGCGGTGGAGATCCGTGGGGCAGGGTACACCGAGAACTCCAGCTTGGCCTTCTTCCCAAAATCAACTGAGAGCCGCTCCATTAAGAGAGAGGTGAACCCCGACCCTGTGCCTCCCCCAAAGCTGTGGAAGAGCAAGAAACCCTGGAGGCCACTGCATTGCTCCGCCTGAAAGAGGAGGTAGGAGGAAGAGAAAAGAGATCAGCTCTAATATCCATTTTGTTTTCCTGAAGTGAGGCTAGCTTAAAACATTTCGGACTTAGAACACATTGCCAGGAGTTTGCCTTCAACCACAGGTGGCTGGTGACTTCCATATCAATGAACTGGTACATCCACTTGTGGATTTTGAATAAATCCAAAGTGATAAGCCCTCTTGCCTCAAATAAGTTTAGCATCTTGCATATCTCCTTTAAAATTGAGACTAAAACCTAGAACTGACTCACCACTCCACTACCATGGAACCACCAGTCACCACTGCTGGCAAGAAAACCAGTAAAATCAAGACTTATTTGACTTCAGATTTGGTTAAGGTATTCAGACTTCCACCTTCCCATTGAGGAATATATTGTTAATGGTGGTCAAGAGGAGCAGCTTAGATCCAAAGTATAACACTACTAGAGGCTCAAAAAGTTAAGGAAATAATATGGTTGTGATGGCCTTCTATTTTTCTCCTTTGGCTCATACTTCATTCATTTATTTAAAGTATTTCTGTATTGCCTCCCAGGCACGGGCTCCTGATAATAAAAAACCAATTAATACAGAGATAAAGACATTTTAAACACACATTAAAATGCTCTGTAAAAACTCATAAAAGCTGTCTAGAATCCTAGAATACAGTTTTGAAACAGTTAAAACAGCAACTGCAAACACTTTAAGCCAGCGGTTCTCAACCTGTGGGTTGCGACCCCTTTGGGGGTCGAACGACCTTTTCACAGGGGTCGCCTAAGACCATCGGAAAATATGTATTTCCGATGGTCTTAGGCTCCATTCCCTCCTCGGTGGTGGTGCACAAGCGCGAGCTAAGTGCTCGCGTCCTCCTGCCCCCTGTTCAGAAGTGACTGAAATTGCTCCCCTTCTCCGCTACCGGGAGAACCTCCTGTCTGACGGGCCAGCTTGGGGGGGGCGGCGGCAGCACGGGGGCAGGCCCCCTCCTCGCCACAGCCCCTGCCCTACTCGCCACAGAGCGGGGTGCTGTGGAAGGTCCAGGGGGCCGCAAGGCAGTGCTTTTCCAGGGGGTGAACTGCGCCCGGCACAAAAGACAAAGGCGCTGGGATTCCTCCCCCCTCCGGCCAGGGTCGACACTCTGGAAACTTTTCCCACACTGCCTCCCCCAGCAGAAATGAGAGCAAAGCAGAAGCAGAGCCGGGGGGGGTTCTCGGAATTTTTCCCGGGGGAGACGCGCAGTTCCTCTTTCCCTCCCTGCCCGCCCCCCGTTCCTGGCCGGCAAGGAGGCCTTTGCTGGGGGGGGGAGGCATTGTAAATAATAAATAAATAATTTTATGGTTGGGGGTCACCACAACATGAGGAACTGTATTAAAGGGTCGCGGCATTAGGAAGGTTGAGAACCACTGCTTTAAGCCATGTGGAACGACACTGTTTTTGGCTGTTTCCTATAAGCTTAAAAGAGATGGGGCCAACCTAACTGCCTTGGGTAGGGAGTTCCACAGTTTAGGTGCTGCTACAGAGAAAGTCTTGTTATGTATGCCCAGCAATGTAACTTCACAAGATGCTGGGACATGCAACAGGGCCTCCTCTGAGTATGTTAAACTTCTGGCAAATTCCTATGGGAAGAGACAGTCTTTCAGATCTCTTGGCTTCAGTTTGTTTAGGGCTTTGTAGGTCAACGCCAGCATCTTGAATTGAACTCAGAAGCAAATTGGAAGCCAGAGTGGTCCTTGTCTGATCAGTGTTATATGGTCGCTAAAACATAACCTGACCCCGGTCTGATTGCTGCATTTTGCACTAGCAAACACTTTTCAAGGACAGCCCAACATAGAGCACCTTGCAGTAGTCTGTATGGCAGGTTACTAAGGCATGAACCATTAGGGCCAGATGTGCATCCCCAAGAAAGGACATGGCTGGCACAACAGCTGAAGCTGGCCAGAGTTGCTCCTGGCTTTCCAGGTGCAGCGCTGAGTCCAAGAGCACCTCCAAACTCTGAATCTGATCTTCTAGGGGATGTGCCACCCTATCCAAAACAGGCTGTGATCCCTAACCCAGGTTGGTTTTCCTACTGACTAGCAGCACATCTGTCTTGTCTGGATTAATCCTGAGTCTCTTCACCCGCATCCTTTCCTGCTTTCAGACAAAAAACTCAGTTGCAGTGGGTGTGGTAGCAGAAGCCTGCACCTGGGCTGGTGTGGAGTCCAGTTTTGATGGGCTGCACCTCTGTGTTTGGGAACCCTGCATGCTGTGTCACTTCCTGTCAACCCTTCCAGCCATTTTTGGTGCTTGAGAGGGAAGCTGAAGGACTCTGAGTACAGGGGGCAAATTCATCCGCCACGTACTTCATACTCACCATTTTGCGAATCTTATCCAGAACCGTGTCAATGATTTCCTTCCCAATGGTGTAATGGCCCCGGGCATAATTGTTGGCAGCATCTTCTTTGCCGCTGATCAGCTGATCCGGATGGAAGAGGGAACGGTATGGCCCCGTACGGATTTCATCTGTAAGACAAATGAAAGGTTTGCTACTTGTGAGCCAGAAGGATGGGTGAACCTTTCAGCGCAGCTGTTCTCCCACTGTTTGAAGCGGTACAGCATCTTCGCATCCCAGCCCGGAAGAAAGGTGGAGTATCAATTTAACAAATAGACACACAGGTCTATTTTTCCTCCTTCCCAACAAAAATTGAAATATCATACCTTCCAGCATTTCACAGATTAAAAACTGGGACACCTGTGGCCAACATCAAGGTGGTAAAACATCAAGGTGGTAAAATGTATTAATGAGGAAGCACAAACAAGCTAGAAGGTGCTGCAGCAGTTTGCTTTCATCTCCTCCTACTGGGAAGGGCAGGATTCTGCCCCCTTCTCTCCTTTCCTCTCTCCTCTATTAATTGAATGCAAACTACTATTGCATTTTGAACTCAGTTTGCAGCAGCTGAAGTAGGCTGAGGACAAAGGGGGAAGTGGAGGAGAAAGAGAAACCAGGGCATTTTAAAACCAGCTGGAAAAGGGGGGCTGGAGAGGATTAATCTGCAAAATCAGGGCAGTTGGAAGATATGGAATATTTGTCACTACTTAATTATTTCTTCGCCCTTTCTATAAAGAAATGTGAGAGCGAATGGCAAAATTACCCTCCATGGTGTACCTAGAGTCATAGAATCATAGAGTTGGAAGAAACCCCAGGGGCCATCCAGTCCAACCCCCTGCTACGCAGGAACACCCATCAAAGCATTCCCAACAGATAGCCATCCAGCCTCTGCTTAAAAACCTCCAAAGAAGGAGGAGACTCCACCACACTCCGAGGCAGCAGGTTCCACTGCCGGATAGCTCTGACCATCAGGAAGGTCTTCCTGAGGTTCAAGTGGAATCTCCTTTCCTGCAGCTTGAATCCATTGCTCCTTGTCCTGGTCTCTGGAGCAGCAGAAAACAAGCCCTCTCCCTCCTCTACATGACATCCCTTCAGATATTTAAACATGTCCCCTCTTAACCTTCTTTTCTGCAGACTAAACATCCCCAGCTCCCTCAGCCGCTCCTCATAGAGCTTCATGGCTTCCAGACCCTTCACCATTTTAGTCTCCCTCCTCTGGACATGTTCCAGCTTATTGATATCCTTCTTGAAATGAGGTGCCCAGAACTGGACACAATTCCAGATGAGGTCTGACCAAAGCAGACTAGAGTGGTACCATTATCTCCCTTGATCTAGACACCATATTGCTATTGATGCAACCAAGAATCATGTACCTAGCATACATTTTGGACTGCAACATCCAGGATCCCATACTGGGACAGCTGGGACCCACTGGGACAAGTGTGGTCAAGAGGGCCAAAGTTATGAATAAGGAAGTACACACAATCTAGGAGTGGCCGCAGCAGTTTCCTTTTGCCTGAGCCTCCTGGGAAGGGCAGGATTCCTCCCTCTTCTCTCCCCGCTGCTGACCTAGTCGAGTGCAAACTACTTTTGCCATTTGGTTCAGCTTGCAGCAATTGAAGTAAGCTGAGGGCCAAGGGGGAAAGTAGGAAAAAGAGAGAAACTGGGACATTTTAAAAATGGCTTAAAAAGTAGGATGATAGAGGACTAATCAAGACCATCCCTGTAAAATCAAGGCTGTTGCAGGGTATGGCATCCCTCAGTTATACTGTAGTAACTCTCCCAAGCTCTAGACTACGGTGTTACCCTGTGCTTTACACAAGGCATTATTTACCTATGACTGAAGGTTCCAGGTCTATGAAGACTGCCCTGGGAACATGCTTTCCTGCTCCCGTTTTACAGAAAAAGGTCTCAAAGGAAGAATCCACTTGGGCTGCCAGGACAGTGCTGGAGATGGTCCCATCAGGCAGGATGCCGTGTTCCAGGCAATACAACTCCCAGCATGCGTTGCCCATTTGGACACCAGCTTGGCCGACGTGGATGGAAAGGCACTCTCTCTGAAATAGACACATAGTGTAAACTAGAGCAAGAGAAGGCAAAAAAGTACATGATAGGCCCCCTGTGGTTCCAAGATGCTTGCCCAGTGAGCATTGATAGCTGGTGACTACTAGTCAATGAACGGCACACAAGTCCAGCAAAGCAAGGCAAAAACAAGTAGTGGGCCCCCAATGGTTAATGTTAATGTTCAATGAGCAATGATGGCGGATGACTATTAGCTGATGCAAAGCACACAATCACACCTGCATGGAAAGAGTGTCAAAGGAACTGTTCGGTGGATTTAAGGATGAACCAAATTCCCATTCTGTTCCTATATTTCTTGTTCCTCTGGTTTGTTCTCACTTGCATCCCACAGCTGCTGAGTTCTGGCTCAATTAGGATAATTTCTGAAATCCCATAATATGAGCATTTACAGAAAGGGTAGAAAAAATGGCCCTGCCCCTCAGATGTGGTTGAACTGCAACACCCAGCATTCTTTACCATTGGATATGTTGCCTGGGGCTGCTGGGATCTGCCATCCAGCAATATCTGGATGGCCTCCCACCCCCATAAACAGCTTGTAACAATGTTCAGATGTTCATGTCTCCTTGTCAGAGCTTGGAAAAAGTTACCTTTAGGGACTATAACTCTCAACTGGCTAGCAGAATTCTGGGAGTTGTAGTTTATTTTATTTTATTTATATCCCACTTTCTCCTGGCATGGGACCCAGGGCAGCTTACAAGGGAAAAACAAGGTACCCCTGATTAAGAATTAAACAACTAGAACACTTGATTTTTAAAATGATAAAATCATTTTACAAACATAACGATAAAGATAAAGAAATTCAGCACATACTTTCCTCCCCGGGAAAATACTTTTGCGCACAATCAGTCATTCAGTGCATAACTTAGAACAAAAAAGTTGTTACTTGCTAGCAAAAAGAAAGAGGAAGGACCAGCCTATCCTGAGGAAGAGAAATGGAGTCCAAAAAGTAACTTTTTCCAGCTTTTGCCCTCACTCTCACCATACTACCGAGGTTACTTAAAGAAAACCATAATGTAACCTCCCACTTCCCATAATCTAACCCAAAAGCATCTAAGACTATACAACAAGGAGACTCACATATATTATCTACTTTTACTCAAAGCAATTTCTGCACTAGACTGTTATAGCGCTATTATTCCACTTGCAACATCCTATGGAATCCTGGGGTTTGCAGTTTCGGGAGGGGCCACCTGGCCCCTCCCAAAACTGCAAACCCCAGGTCCATAGGATGTTGCAAGTGGAATAATAGCGCTATAACAATCTAGTGTGGAAATGGCCAAAGTTAACACTGTTGTTATGCACCTTCAAGTCAATGTTGACTAAAACAACCCTGTTGTGGGTTTTCTTGGCAAGATTTCTTCAGAGGAGGTTTGTCATGGTCCTCCTCTGAAGCTGAGAGAGTGTGACCAGCCCAAGGTCACCTACGCAGTGCATTTCCATGACCGTGTGAGCATTTAGACTTCGGCCTCCCAAAGTCCAAGTCCAGAACTCAGCCTGCTGTATCACACTGGCTGACCACAGCGAGGTTTCAATGAACAAAACACACATATATAATGAAAATTCCTCCAGATTTTTCAATCCAATCTCAATTTACCCTTTAAACCTCCGCCCCCTGAAATGACATACCATGATCACTCAGCCAGCTAAGTTCTTAGAAGAAGAAACAGTATAAATTATTTCATGACCCTAGCAAGTTGTTTTTCCTGGAAACTTTATAGCTGGCCAGTAAATTGTTGCAGGTGGACAGGGCCAAATTGCTCTCCTAGCTTAAAGGCATAGACCCATCCGTCTCCTTTTGATCAAGTCAATCAATATTGCAAGCTGGGTGCATGCTTCCAGTTCAGCTCCTGTGCTTCTTTGGCCATTTCCACCCTACAATGTTGTAGTGCTATTATTCCACTTTCAACCTCCTATGGCATCCTGGGGTTTGCAGTTTAGGGAGGGGTCTTTGGAATTCTCAGCCAGAGAGCTCTTGAGTCTCAGGAAACTACAAACCCCAGAATTCCACAGGAGGTTGAAAGTGGAACAATCACACTATAACAGCGTGGTGTGGAAATGGTCCTGAATTCCTGCAGAGCTTGGAAAGAGGTATTTTTAAGGATTACAGCTCCCATAACCCCCATTCTGTCTGTAGGAGGATATTGACCAAGTGGATCTTGGGCATGTTATGTTCTCTGAACCTAAGGGGAAGGCAATGGCAACCTTCCATGTGAATAAACCTAGCCTAGGAAACCAGCCATAGGTTGGGGTTAACGTGAAGGCGCATCACAAGAACTACCACTGTTTGAGAAGCTCCATCCTGGGATACATTTTCCCTGCTAGAAAACAGTAACTGGGTAGGAACCCTTTCTGGCTATTAAAGATGCAAATAAACAAAGCAAGCAAGCAAGCCAATAAGAGTTGGGGGCTACAATGATAGAGGGTGGCCAAGCTGCTACGGACCCTGGTGTCATTCAAAATAATTAACAACTGGTTCTATCTATGGCGTGTGAAAGCAGGTGGCAATCCTCTATTATTTCCCACTTCACAGCATCATCTCTTCATTTGGCTTTAGCACATAAGGCAGGTAGATTACAATTGGTAGGATAATAGCTTCTTTGGCTGGGGCTTATCAAATGACCTCATTCCTCTTCTGTTGTTCTTCCAGCGGGAGATCATTGTTTTGTTTACAAAGGAGGTCATTAAGGGAAATGCTTTTCAAGCAGTCTCCCACGGGGAGAACAAGAGAAGAGAAACAACATAGCATGATAAGTCCCAGCCAAAGATGCTATTAGCCTGCGGCAATTGCATTGTACCTGCTTGTGCAATAAACTCCAAGGAATCTGTTAATGACCTCCTTTGTAAAAGAAACATCTTTCAAATGGCCTCCCACTGGGAGGAGAACAGAAGAGGAATGACTTTATACCTTAAGTCCCAGCCAAAGGTACTATAATCCTGCTGTAATTGTGATCTTTGTTGTGTGCCATCAAGTCATTTCAAACTTATGGCAACAGTAAGGCAAACTTATCACAGGGTTTTCTGGGGCTGAGAGTGTGTGACATGCCCAAAATCACCCAGTGGGTTTCCACTGGGAGAACGAAGGAAGAGAAACAGACGTCATAGAATCATAGAGTTGGAAGAGATCCCAGGGGCCGTCCAGTCCAACCCCCTTCTGCCATGCAGGAACAAACACTCAAAGCTCCTCCAGCAAATAGCCATCCAGCCTCTGCCTAAAAACTCCCAAAGAATGAGACTCCATCACACTCCATGGAGGCAGCACATTCCCCTGCTGGACAGCTCTAACCATCAGGAAGTTCTTCCTGAGGTTCAGATGGAATCTCCTTTCCTGCAGCTTGAATCCATTGCTCCTTATCCTAGTCTCCGGAACGGCAGAGAACAAGCCCGCTCCCTCCTCGACATGACATCCCTTCAAACATTTAAACATGGCTATCATGCCCCCTCTTAACCTTCTCTTCTGCAGATTAAACATCCCCAGCTCCCTCAGCTGCTCCTCATAGGGCTTCATGGCTTCCAGATCCTTCACCATTTTGGTCACCTTCTTCTGGACACGCTCCAGCTTGCCGATATCCTTCTTGAATCGAGGTGCCCAGAACTGCACACAGTATTCCAAACGAGGTCTAACCAAAGCAGAATAGAGTGGTACCATAACCCCTCTGATCTAGACACCATACTCCTGTTGATGCAACCAAGAATCGCGTTGGCTTTCTTCGTGAGAAGTCATGTTAGAAGTCCCAGCCAAAGATGCTATTATCCTTCTAAATTGCAATCTACCTTCCTGATTGGATAAACAGTGACAAAAAATAATTTTAATTCCCTGTCCTCATTTAGGGAGGAGCTACTGGACACATTCAGGAACCAGTGCAGTGGAGTCTCCTTCTTGGAAGGTTTTTAAAGAGAGACAGGATGGCCGTCTGTTGGAAGTGCTTTGATTGCACGGCAGAAAGAGGTTGGACTGTATGGTCCTTGGTGTCTTTTCCAACTCTAGGATTCTATGATTCAATATGCCAAAGGTTGATGTAAGAGAATTACAACCCAGCCAGCACACAAGAGTGCTGTGACTCTCAGGCCCACTGGTTCATGCCAACTGGTTGAGTGATGACACTGGTTATCTAAACCTTGTGTTCTATCACACTACATTCTTATAGTGCTGTTATTCCACTTCAACTGCCATGACAACATCCTATGGAATTCTGGGATTTGCAGTTTTTTTGGGGGGGGCATTTAGAAATCTCAACACGAGAGCTCTTTGGCCTCAGGAAACTACAAACCCCAGAATTCCACAGGATGTTTCCATTGCAATTGTAATGGAATAATAGCGCTATGACAGTGTAGTGTGATAGGGCCCTTTAAAGGAGTTGTCCGAGGTGCTGAATGAGACCGCTATGGTGATGAATCAGCTATGGGTTTTATTCCTAACTTTAAAGGTGCAAAATCCTATGACCCCTATGGGTTCATCAACTTCAGTCATACTGTTAAAGTTCAGACTAAAATCCGGAGTGGACTCAGTGCTCCACTGGGCATCAAAGAGCCTCCCTGCCCCTGGCTGTAGGCCACGCTTCCAGCTGTGGGCTCACCATGCAACTCAGTCGGACTTGCTTCTAAGGGCCTTTCCATACTACACTGTTTTAGTGCTGTTATTCCACTTTCAACATCCTATGGAATCCTAGGCTTGTTTTCTGCTGCTCCAGAGACCAGGACAAGGAGCAATGGATTCAAGCTGCAGGAAAGGAGATTCCACCTGAACCTCAGGAAGAACTTCCTGACAGTCAGGGCTGCCCGGCAGTGGAATCTGCTCCTGCCTCCATGGAGTGTGGTGGAGTCTCCTTCCTTCTTTGGAGGTTTTTAAGCAGAAGCTGGATGGTCCTCTGTTGGGAATGCTTTGATGGATGTTCCTGCATAGCAGGGGGTTGGACTGGATGGCCCCTGGGGTCTCTTCCAACTCTACATTTCTATGATTCTATGATTCTGTGACATTTCCTCTAAGGCTCCTCCCTAAACTGGAAACCCCAGGATTCCGTGCGATGTTGAAAGTGGAATAATAGCACTATAACAGTGTAGTGTGGAAATGGCCTCAGTTCCTATGGGTCTAACACAACTTTCTTTCCAATAAGAATGCATCTACACTGCAGTTTAATAGCATTCTGACACCCATTTAACTGTCATGGGACTACCATATAGAATCCTGGGATTTGTAGTTTATGGGGGGTACATAAAATTCTCTGTTCAACTCCCTGAACTACAGCTCAAGCGTTTTCAAGCCAAGCTTCTAAGTATGTCCTGAAACTACAAATGGAAAGATTCCATAGGAGACTTGTTGCACTTAAAGTGACCTGAACGGGTTATAATTCTTTACTCAGAGGCTGTGCAACATCTTTGGCCTGAGCGGGGACCAAAGCTTTGGGGAGTTACTGTTTTGGACTGCATCTCCCAGAATGCCCCAGCCACTGGTCATACTGATTGGGGGGATTTTGAAGCTATAGTGAAAAAGTAGCCTTCCCAAGTGCTGCAAACTAGAAATGATGTTAGAGTACTTTCTCCTTGGGGCTTTGCTGTTCAAAAGCACCTTGAGCTGCAAGTGTTAGCAGGTGATCCTTCTTACTCTTCATGATGTTTAAAAAAAAAATCAGATCTTGCAGTAAGCTTCCACCAGCAAGGGATTGTTTTTTTTTATTCTTCTTTTGGCTCTAATTTGCCCCTCCTTGGACATGTTTTAAAATAGAGATTGAGCAGAAGGAATGATAATTGGAATGGATGACTTTTCGTTCAGGGGAGCTGTCGAAGTTTGTTGTCTTATTGTTGTGTGTCTTCAATCATCTCTGACTTATGGCAAGACTTGTTTGGGGGGGAGTTGCCTTTCCCTACCTCTGAGGCTGAGAGAGTGTGACTTGCCCAAGGTCACCCAGGGGGGTTTCGATGGCTGAGCAGGGATTGGAACTCTGCTCTCCAAAGTCATAGCCTAATACTCAAGCCAACTGCACTACGCTGGCTCTCTACTTCAAAGTTTGGGGTGGGGAAACCTTTTTTCAGAATACCGCTCCTAGAATTTTGGCCCCAGCGTGGTGAGTAGCCATGCTGGTTGGAGGGCCTTCTGGAATTTGTAGTCAAAATATGATTTCCCCATTCCCTGAATACCTCTGAGAAAGGGCTCTGCTGAGACTCTTTTAGCCCAATCCTCTCCATGTGTACAGAGGAGCAAGCCCTGCTAGGTTCAATGAAGTTTACTCCAAAGTAATTATGGTGTGTGAAAAGGCACACTGAAATGTTTTAAAGATTCAGAAGAGCAGTTTACATTGAACATGAAGGCAAATGCTTCCACTGCCCCATTCCAGCTTGCAATTTAACTTCTATATTCTGAATTAAGAGTGGTTCTATTTATTTATTTATTTGTATCCCGCCTCTCCATATGGATCGAGTCGGCGAACAACTTACAAATAGCATGTATTTCGAAACATTTCTATACATGCCTCCAACAAGCTGGGTACTCATTTTACCGACCTGCGGAAGGATGGAAGGCTGAGTCAACCTTGGAGCCGGGCAGGATCGAACTTACAACCTTGTGGCTTGCAGTACTGGCATTTAACCACTGCGCCACCAGGGCTGCATGGTTCTCATCTGTTTTGGAACGCAACCTTGTTCTCTGAAGTTCCAGAGACTAGGGCCATTTCCGCACTAGACTGTTATAGTGCTACTATTCCACTTTCAACAAGCCCCTTCCTAAACTGCGAGCCCCAGGATTCCATAGGATGTTGACAGTGGAATAATAGTGCTATAACAGCCTACTGCAGAAATGGCCTCCGACATGGAGCAATAGCTTCAAATAATAGGAAAAGGGATTCCATCTAAACATTAGGAAGAACCTCCTGAGGGCAAGTGCAGTTTGACAGTGGCATATGCTGCCTGGGAGTGTGGTGGAGGTTGGGGGTGCTTTGATTTTGTATTCTGGGCACCTCATTTCGAGAAGGACATCGGCAATTTGGAGCATGTCCAGAGGAGGGCAACCAAAATGGTGAAGGGTCTGGAAGCCATGAAGCCCTATGAGGAGCGGCTTTGGGAGCTGGGTAGGTTTAGTCTGCAGAAGAGAAGGTTAAGAGGGAACATGACAGCCATGGTTAAATACTTGAAGGGATGTCATATGGAGGATGGAGCAACCTTGTTTCTCGCAGCTCCAGAGACCAGGACACGATGAAGCAATGGCTTCAAACTTCAGGAAAAGAGATTCCATCTAAAAATTAGGAAGAACTTCCTGAGAGTAAGAGCAGTTTGACAGTGGAATCAGTTTGGTGCCTGGGAGTGTGCTGGAGTCTCCTCCTTTGGAGGTTTTTAACCAGAGGCTGGATGGCCATCTGTTGGGAATGCTTGGATTGTGTCTTTCTGCATGGCAATGAGTTGGACTGGAGAGCCCTTGTGGTCTCTTTCAACTCTATGGCCATTTTTGCACTATATTGCTATAGTCCTATTATTCCACTTTCAACCTCCTATGGAATCCTGGGGTTTGCGGTTTAGGGAGGGGCATTTAGGATTCTTAGCCAGAGAGTTCTTTGGCCTCAGTAAACGACAAACCCCTGAATTCCACAGGAGGTTGAAAGTGGAATCATAGCACTGTACAGTGTAGTGCAGAAATGGCCTATGATTCTAGAAGTGTCATGAGCCAGGCTGAGCAGGAGGCTGAGCAGGCTGCCGATTCAGACGGGGACTCTGAGTTGGGCTGGGACTCCCAGCTGGGGGAGGATCCCTTGGAGGGAGCGGGGGCTCCTGCAGAGGCAAGGGAGGGGCCTGCCAGCGACTCCCCAGCTGACCCAGGGCCGATACCTACAGCAGAGGAGTCCAATGCTTCTGACTCGACAGAAGCTGCTGCTTCTGACTCCAGCCCGGCGCTTGCAGCAGACTTTCCCCCCACATTCCTCCAGAGGCGGCTGGAGAAGGTGGCGGTTCATAAATCAAAACGCCTGCTAGAGAAGCGGCTGAGATCAGAGGGCCTTCAGCTGCAGGCCAGGTTAACGTACACTTGATCAGCCCCAGCTGGGCTAAAGACTATTTAAGGCAGGCACTGGGGAGTGGGGGGTCACGGGGCAACAACCGTCATTCATCCATGACTCTGCTACCTGTTCCATGGGCTTGCTATTCCTGAGTTCCACTGCCTTTGTTCGTTTTGGGTGATGGAACCCCTTAATTACTTTATGGTCTTATTTATTGCCTCTGCTTTGGGTGCTGTAAACCCTTGATTATTTTACGGACTACTTACTAAAAGCCATAAAACTTCTGTTGCCGCCTCTGTGTTGCTTGGCCTCCGCCTGACATTGACAAGAAGCAAAGATGACTATACGGAGGCTGTTGTACTTTGGACATATCATGAGATGTCATAGCTCACTGGAAAAGGGAATAATGCTTGGTCAGGTAGAAGGCAGTAAGAAAAGAGACGGCACTACAGGTGGATTGATTCAATCAGGGAAACCAGAACTCCGTTTGCAATTCCTGAGAAGGTCAGTGAATGCCCAGGGTTCTTAGAGGTGTTTCATTTATATGGTCACTGAGAGTCAAAGTCAACTTGATGGCAAAAAACAACAGTAAGAAGAGGGGGATGAATGTCCTTCCAAGCTACAGTCATAGAATCATAGAATTGGAAGATACTCCAGGGGTCATCAAGTCCAACCTCCTGCTATGCAGGAACAGACTTCAAAGCATTTCTCATAGGGCTTCATGGCTTCCAGACTCTTCACCATTTTGGTTACTCTCCTCTGGATACGCTCCAGCTTGTCAATGTCCTTGAACTGAGGTGCCTAGAACTGGACACAGTATTCCAGATGAGGTCCAGCTTTGAAACATACCAGGAAGGGTTTCACTCTAGGGTTGGGATAGAAAATCTCTCCTTTTTTGTTTCTCTGCATTTACTTCCCCATCAGTCTTAAATTTTGATTTTTTTTTTTTAAAGTCAAGATGGCAATTCATGTGCATTTTCCCCTAACACATGTGCAGAAGTTTACTCTGTATACACATGCTTTGTTAATCTTCTTTCTTAATATAAAGGTGTTTTCAATGTTTTTTTTTAATGCAAAGGGCACACTTTTGTGCAAAATCGTATACTATCCTTATATTTAGAAGTAGTTCCCTTAATAAAATTGTGTTTTTAAAACTAATCTACATTTCTTCTTTTCTATTTCTCATCATATACATATTTGTGTGTAAAATTATAGTTTTTGCAAGCAATGTTCCTTAATATAATAAAGCTTTAAAATGTTTTTTCCACAGATGTATGTATTTTTTTTTTTTGGTTCTGTTTTCCCTAACAGGTGAATGCTTGTGTACAATTTTGCCTTATATACCAATTTTTCCCCATAACCCAGAATTTCTGCATGTTTTTATTAATGGTTGTAGTTTTAAGTTCAGTTTCCTCTAATATATACATTTTTGTACAATTTTGAGAACTGCATCCCATTCTGAGGAATCTGAATCTGAAGGAAAGACTGTGTTCTTGATGGTTCAGCTATGAATACAGAAAAAGAAATTTTTCTAAGTAAATTCTTTCAGCACTATGAACTAAACAAAAATTCACCCTCGTTCCTAGTCTTGGCCCTCCAAACCTCTCAGAATTTTATTGGCACTCTTTCTAGCCGAGGATACGTCTGCACACACAAGTTGTATGAGTTTCATTCCGCTTTAATTGTCATGGCTGTTACTATTATTATTATTTATTATTATTATTTATTTGTATCCCGCCTCTTCATATGGATCGAGGCGGCGAACAACTTACAAATAGCATGTATTTCAAAACATTTCTATACGTGCCCCCAACAAGCTGGGTACTCATTTTACCGACCTGCGAAAGGATGGAAGGCTGAGTCAACCTTGGAGCTGGGCAGGATCGAACTCACAACCTTGGGGCTTGCAGTACTGGCATTTAACCACTGCGCCACCAGGGTTACCTCTGGAATCCTGGGATTTGCAGTTTAAATGAAGTATTCTCTGCTAGGGAGTTGTGGAGCCTGTTTGCAGAGAATCCTAAATACCTCACCAAACTATCAGTCCAGGGCCATTTCCTCACTACACTGTTATACTGCTCTTATCCCACTTTGAGCATCCTATGGAATCCTGGAGGTTGCAGATTAGCGAGGGGCATCTTTGGCCTCGGTAAACTACAAACTCCAGAATTCCACAGGATGTTGAAAGTGGAACAATAGCGCTATAACCGTGTAGTGCAGAAATGGCCCAAGATTCTGTAGGATGAAGCCAGACAATTAAACTGTTATGAAACTGATATCGATGGGCAGTGTGGACACACTCTGTTCGGTTGAGGCAAAGATAGTGGACCTGGAACACTGGCAGCTTGGCCGAATGGGAAAGAAACCAAATAAAAAGAATTAGAAACTCAAGAGAATTTGCTTTAATTGCAGCCTGTGTCATGTAAAATGAACAATCTTTCCCCCTCATTTTTTTTTTTTTGGCGAGGGAATGATGGTATTCCAGATATTTGCTCCACTTAGCACAGGTTCCACTGTGTGCAACTGAGAGAGAGGGGAAAATAAGAAACGAAAAAGGGCGAGGAAAAATGGAATACAAATGTTATATAGCTCTGAGGACTGGAAAATATACAGCACTTGTGTCATATAGTACGGCAGACAGTTCCATCTCTTCCGAGGGGCATTTTGAGGGACGGAGGGCCAAGGGCTGACCAGCCAGACCTCGACTGGGGTGGCGCCCCCCTTCTCCACTGTCCTCACTTTCTCCGGCCAATCTGAGCCATCAGCTGGGCGTTGGCGGCCGCCTTGGCCCTCAGGTTCTTCGCCTTGGCAATGTTAAAGAGGATGTTCATGATATTGGTTGGGACGTCGAGGGAAAGGGTGAACTTAGTACGCCGGTCACTTTTGGCGGGTGGGCCTGGGGGTGCCTTGCCCTTGCCCTGCATGTGGGCGAGGGATTTATAGCGGGTGACCCCCGGGTACGTCCTTTTCGCCTTCTCCTCTTCCTCCTCCTCCGCCTCCTCCTGACCCCCGGACTGGAACGCAAAGCTCCTCTTCTCCAGAGGGGAGTTCTCACCCTCGAGGGCTCGGTTGGCGTCTGAGAGAGCGGCGTTGATGCAGCTGTAGACGGATTCGGCCTTGTACAGCTTGAGGGAGAGGCCTCTCCGGGCAGCGAGCAAAACCAAGAGGAGGATCAGGAGCCGGGGTCGAGCCATGGTCCCTTCCGCCCGGTGGCACTAGAAAAGAAGAGAAGGGCTGTCAATTTGATACGATGGAAAGCACGCATTTATTTATTTATTGGCTTATTTCATCGAATCCTAGAGTTGGAAGAGACCACAAGGGCTATCTAGTCCAACCACCTACTGCCACACAGGAATACATTAAATTCTGGGTGAAGTTCTGTTGGTTGATCCCTGGTAGAGTAGATCCATTGAATCATAGAATCCTAGAGTTGGAAGAGACCACAGGGGCCATCACATCTAAACCCCTGCTATGCAGGAACACCAATCAAAGCATTCCCAACAGATGGCCATCCAGCCTCTGCTTAAAAACCTCCAAAGGAGGAGACTCAACCACACTCCATGGAGGCAGCAGATTCCACTGCTGAAAGTAATGTTGAATGGTGAGTTAATGGGTAGGTTTTGGTTAGGCCTCATATGGAATTCTGTGTCCAGTTCTGGGCACCTCAATTCAAGAAGGATATCTACAAGCTGGAGTGTGTCCAGAGGAGGGTGACCAAAATGGTGAAGGGTCTGGAAGCCATGAAGCCCTATGAGGAATGGCTTAGGGAGCTGGGGATGTTTAGTTTGCAGAAGAGAAGGTTAAGAGGGGACATGATAGCCATATTTAAATATTTGAGGGGATGTCATTTTGGGGAGGGAGTGGGCTTGTTTTCCGTTGCTCCAGAGACTAGGACAAGAAGCAATGGATTCAAGCTGCAGGAAAGGAGATTCCACCAGAACCTCAGGAAGAACTTCCTGATGGTCAGAGCTGTCTGGCAGTGGAATCTGCTGCCTCGGAGTGTGGTGGATTCTCCTCCTTCCTTGGAGGTTTTTAAGCAGAGACTGTAGGGCCATCTGTTGGGAGTGCTTTGATGTGTGTTCCTGCATAGCAGGGGGTTGGACTGGATGGCCCCTAGGGTCTCTTCCAACTCTAGGATTCTAGGATTCTAAAGCTAACTGGTTCAATGGTTCTACTACAGTCCAAACTAAGGCCATTTATTATTCCACTTTCATCATCCTATGGAATCCTGAGTTTTGCATCCTGCAAACCCCAGGATTCCATAGGATGTTGAAAGTGGAATAATAGCACTATAACAGTCTAGTGTGGCAATGTCCTAACTATAGGACTGAGTCCCATATTAAACACTTAAAGTTGTGGAATTCCATTTACACACTTTTTTTAATGAATAGAATAGAACGAGTAGAATAGAATCTTTATTACAGTCATAGACCAGGACAGGTAGAGCATAAAAAGGTACAGCACAGGTACAGCATAAAAAGAGGGGGAAAACACAAGTTAAAAACAGTATTTAAAACATCCCTTCAGTTTAAGTAGCTCCAGTATAAAAAAGACAAGACTGGTGCTAGCCTACTACAGAGTCATTGCCTGGGAAATTTAAAGCGCTATGGCACAGCATCTGGCAACATTATATGTTATATCAGAGTTGGTGTCTGAAAGCAACAGAGAAGTGCAGAATTGTCCATTGTCCTTTGAACTGAAAAGATCTGTTGCACAACAGCCAAAACAGTACAACTGTGCACATAAGAGGACTTAACACAAGTACGGAACACCAATTGGACTCCAGCCTTTCTATGTGCCATCCTATAGAATCTTAGAATCATAGAAATGTAGAGTTGGAAGATACCCCAGGGGCCATCCAGTCCAACCCCCTGCCATGCAGGAACACCCTCAAAGTACTCCCGACAGATGGCCATCCAGCCTCTGCTTGAAAACCTCCAAAGAGGGAGACTCCACTCCACTCCGAGGCAGCAGATTCCACTGCCGGACAGCCCTGACTGTCAGGAAGTTCTTTCTGAGGTTCAGGTAGAATCTCCTTTCCTGCAGCTTGAATCCGTGGCTCCTTGTCCTGGTCTCTGGAGCAGCAGAAAACAAGCCCTCTCCTTCCTCTACATGGCATCCCTTCAAAGATTTAAACATGGCTATCATGTCCCCTCTTAACCTTCTCTTCTGCAGACTAAACATCCCCAGCTCTCTAAGTCTCTCCTCATAGGGCTTTGTGGCTTCCAGGCCTCTCACCATTTTGGTCGCCCTCCTCTGGACTTGCTCCAGCTTGACCATGTCCAATTGGGGTGCCCAGAACTGGACACAGTATTCAAGATGAGGTCTAACCAAAGCAGAGTAGAGTGGTACCAGTACCTCCCTCGATCTAGACACCATACTCCTATTGATGCAGCCGAGAATGGCATTGGCTTTACCTATGTGGTATGCTCTGTGATAAATTCAGTTTAAGCTATTTAATCAGTACAAAACACTTAGCTATCTTCAAATTCAAAATGCAATCCAACAATCTGACAAATTAAAACAAGACAATTTAAAACAGTCTGTAACAATTTCAAACCATGAAGGTCTGTGCCGCTCCGGGGCCCTTTCACACATCTGAGCTACAGCATGTTAACTGCCATGGTTCCATCTTATGGAATTGTGGGACTTGCAGGGGTATTGAAAATGCTCAATCAGAGAACTCTAGTACCTTCCCAAACTACAAGTCCCAGGATTCCATCTGATGCAGCTGTCACCGTTCAAATGGAATCATAGCACTATAACTGTGCAGAAACATAGAATTGCACTGAACTGCAAGGACCGTCTAACCCAAATTCCTGTTATGCAGGAGTACACAACTAAAGCACCCCTGAAAGATGGCCATCCAACCTCTCTTTAAAGACCTTGAAGGATCAGAGAGTCTACCACCTTTCAAGGCTCCTCAAGCTCACTCCATAGTCTCCACAATATGGAATATTTACCAGTGACTATTATATCACCCCTCTTAGGTCATTTCTGCACTAGACTGTTATAGCACTATGATTCCACTTTCAACCTCCTATGGAATCCTGGGGTTTGCAGTTCCGGAACGGGCCGGCCGTCCCCTCCCGGAACTGCAATCCCCAGGATTCCATAGGAGGTTGAAAGTGGAATCATCGCGCTATAAGAATGTTGTGCGGAAATGTTTGTAGTGTGAAAGGGAGCTTGGATAAAACCAATTAGGCCCAAAGACTTAATAAAACATCATGTTGATACTTGGCAGTGGAATGTCAATGTCGACACAAATTGGGCCTTACAGGGGAGGGTGTTCCACAGCTGGGGGCCACAGCAGTGGGCATCAGCATCAAAAATAGTGATCCTGCATAGCAGGCATGTGCAATTACAGCCCTCCATATATATATATATATATATATATACACACACACACACACACACACACATATATACATATACATACACACACACACACACACATATACACACACACACATACATATACATATATATACATACATACATACATACAACTGTCACATGAACTCTAGCCAGTATTACTGTTTGTGAAGCATTGTGGGAAATGTAGTCCCCCCAAAAAATTTGCATGTCCCCTGTTGTCCTCTCTTGCAATAGAAGGCCATGAACACATTAGCACAGTGCAAGCAAGATGCCTTGTCATGCATCAATTTCATGGTTTAGTAGGTTGAGTTTTGGACTATGACTCTGGAGACCAAAGTGCAAAGAATCATATAATCATAGAATTGATCCTCTGATCAATTCTACGGTCGAGCCCAACCTCCTTTTGCCGTGCAAGGATACATAACCAAAGCGCTCCCGACAGATAGCTGTGTAGCCTCTGTTTAAAAATTTCCAAACAAGTTTGTTTTTCATACTTTGTGTGTGTATATATATATAAATAAATGTATATTCAAACCCTTGAAAAAGGAAGCAAGACAAAGCAAAATAGAACAAAACAATACAAAACAAAAATGTTTATAAATGAATAATTGAATATAATTTAATATTAATAAAAAAATAATGGAAAAAAAACTTCCAAAGAAGGATGCTCCACCACGCTCCAAAGCAGCAGCAGATTCTTCTATTAAATTGCTTTTACTGAACTAAAAAGTAAGGAGTGGAGAGCAATGATGCTTTCACAATAAAAAATAACACTTTTTATAACATGGATTTTTTTTTCCTTTTGGAAAAACACATCTTTCAGCAAATGCCTTCTACTGCAGGGATGAATTTAGGTGCATCTATTATCATATCATCTACAATGATGGAAAGTTGTTACAAATCTCCATTTGCAGAGAAGTTCTGATGGCAAAAAATCGGAAGGAGAAATAGGCTCAAAGTGTGGCCGAGTTACAAACTTGGGGAGGGGGAGAGTTGCTTTGCTATGCAGTCTAACTACAGTTTGCACAGTTATTTGGCTCCACCTTGTGGCTTTAATAAGGCACAGCCAGGTAGATCAGCTATGAAAAAGACACGGGCCACGTCCGCACGACACTGTTACAGTGCTATTATTCCACTTTCTTTTTTTCTTTTTTTTCCACTTTCTTTATAATATTTTTATTAAAACAACTGTTATTCACATTACATACTTGTATTGTCATATTTTCAAATTAAAAAAAAAACAAGCTTATTTACCATGTTATCATACAATCTATCCATTTCTCTTATAACTTCCCCTCACCTCTTGATAGAACCTCTATTTAAGTAACTTATCGTGATCTCAATAAACATAAATTCTCTAATGTAGACTGGCTTCTTTAAATTACATATTATAGTATACGTATTACCTATTATAGTATACAGATCTATTTCTCATCATATCCATATCCAGCTATTCAACTCCTTTAATATCTATATCCAGTTTTCTTCTATTACTGTCTTAATCGATCTCAAATCATCAAGTTTTTTTGTCTACTTTTTATCCCGCAGATTAAGTGTGAGGTCTTCTAAAATAATAAATTCTAAAACCTTCTGTATCCATTCTTGTATTTCCGGTATTTCCTCTTTTTTCCAATATCTAGCATATACAATCCTGGCAGCCGAAACCATATACATATATTATTCCACTTTCAACGTCCTGTGGAATTCTGGGGTTTGCAATTTACTGAGGCCCAAGAGCTCTCAAGCTGGGAATCCTATATGCCCCTCCTTAAACTGCAAACCCCAGGATTCCACAGGATGTTGAAAGTGGAATCATAGCGCTATAGCAGCCTAGTGTGGAAATGGTCTTTCTGTCCATTCCACCACCTTCACGGGTATGGTTGGGAAGCACTTGGAACAGAGCCTTCTTGGTGGCTTCTCCAGGAGTGCAGCTATGTGGGGAGGATGAAGGGAAAACATTGTCCTCCCAAATAAGATTTCTGTCCCCCAGGGACATTTTTCCTTCAGCCTCCAAATTTCTAGCACTGCAGGGAGTGAGACGTTGAAATTCATTCACACTTAGAATTCTTCTGTCTTTGGTGGCTCCTTTTCCTCCCTCACAGTGTGTCTGTGTGAGTGTGTGTGTGTGTGTGTAGCAATGCAATGCAATGCAATGCAATGCACTGCAATGCAATTGTCATGGAAATTCTAGCATGCCCAGCCAACACTTCTCTCCATTCACAGATTTTGCCAGTAACGCTGCTTGCACATTTCTGAAGATGAATAACCCATTTTTCTGAATGCTTAAGTGAAGTTTTAAGTGATTGCAGCGCTAGACATTTGGGAGCCGAAGGAAAATTTCATTTGTGGGGGCAGAATTCTTATCTAGGGGCAATGCTCTTAATTTTATTCTCCCCTTAGTAATAGTATCACTCTCATCTGCTTTGGTCAGAATTCACTCGGAGTTTTGCATCCAGTTCTGGGCACCATTAATTCGAGAAGGATTTCGACAAACTGCAAGGTGTCCAGAGGAGGTTGACCAAAATGGTCAAAGGGGTGGGAACCATGAAGCCCTCTGAGCAGTGGCAGAGGGAGCTGGGGGTGTTTAGCCTGGAGAAGACAAGATTAAGAGGGGACATGATGGCCATGTTTAAATATTTGAAGGGATATCATATGGAGGATGGAACAAGCCTGTTTTCTGCTGCTCTAGAGACTAGGACATGGAACAATGGATTCAAATTACAGAAAAGGAGATTCACGTAAACCTCAGGAAAAACTTTCTGACGGACAGAGCTGTTCAGCAGTGGAATAGGCTGTCTCAGTGGAGTGTGGTAGAGTCTCCTTTGGAGATTTTTAAACAGAACCTGGATGGTCATTTGCTGGGGTGCTTTGTGAGTGTGTTCCTACATGGCAGGGGGTTGGACTGGATGGCCCTTGAGGTCTCTTCCAACCCTTTGAGTCTATGGTTTACAAAGTACATGGTTACTCTGTGGAACTCATTGCTGCATGATGTAGCAACAGCTGCTAATTTGTACGGCCTTAAAAGGCAACTGGATATATTTACGGAGGTCTGTCAGTGGCTACAATGGCAACTTATCAACATGGCTGCATGTCAAGTCTGGTATCAAAGGTAGGAATTTCATTTATCAATTGCTGGGAGCATGAAAAGGAGAGTAAATTTGCATTCATGTCCTGTTGGTGGGCTTCCCAATGGGAACTGGTTTGACACTGTGTGAACAAGATAATGGACTTGATCAGCCTTTGGGCTGATCCAACATGGCTCCTCATACTTTAAACTTCAGGAAAAGAGATTTCATCTAAACATTAGGAAGAACTTCCTGACAGTTAGAGTTGTTTAGCAGTGGAATCTGCTGCCTCAGTGGAGTGTGGTGGAGTCTCCTTCTTTGGAGGTTTTTAAGCAGAGGCTGAACAGCCATCTGTTGGGAGTGTTTTCATTGTGTGTTCCTGCAAGGCAGAATCATAGAATCTTAGAGTTGGAAGAGACCCCAGGGGCCATCCAGTCCAACCCCCTGCCATGCAGGAACACCCATCAAAGCATTCCCAACAGATGGCCATCCAGCCTCTGCTTGAAAACCTCCAAAGAAGGAGACCCCACCACACTCCATGGAGGCAGCATATTCCACTGCCGGACAGCCCTGACCGTTAGGAAGTTCTTCCTGAGGTTCAAGTGGAATCTCCTTTCCTGCAGCTTGAATCCATTGCTCCTTGTCCTAGTCTCTGGAGTGGTAGAGAACAAGCCTGCTCCCTCCTTGACATGACATCCCTTCAAATATTTAAACATGGCCATCATGTCCCCTCTTAACCTTCTCTTCTGCAGACTAAGCATCCCCAGCTCCCTAAGTCATTCCTCATAGGACTTCATGGCTTCCAGACCCTCCACCATTTTGGTTGTCTTCCTCTGGACACTTTCCAGCTTGTCGATATCCTTCTTGAATTGAGGTGCCCAGAACTGGATACAGGATTCCAAATGAGGTTTAACCAAAGCAGAATAGAGCGGTACCATTACCTCCCTTGATCTAGACACCATACTCCTAGTGATACAACCAAGAATCACGTTGGCTTTCTTGGCTGCCGCATCACACTGCTGATTCATATTCAGCTTGTGGTCTACCAAGACTCCCAGATCCTTTTCACACGTACTGCTATCCAGCCACACGTCCCCCATCCTATACTTGTGACTTTCATTTTTTCTGCCCAAGTGCAGGACCCTACATTTCTCTACATTTTTCTACATTTCAGAATGGAGCTGGACTGGATGGCCCTTGGGGTTTCTCCCATCTCTATCATTCCTTGGTTCTGCTCCCTGGATGTGGAACTCTCTGCCACAAGAGACTAAAATGATCACCTCCATGCTGTCCTTCGTCCAGCCAAGAAAGACCTCTTTATTTGAACAAATGTTTGGTTGTTGAGGGCTCTGCAGAAAGGGCTTTAATGGTGTCTCTCTATGTATATGTGCTGCCTTTTTATTGTTGCTGTCATTAAATGATTTTCCATTGTTTTAAAGTATTGATGACTTCATATCATACTTTATTTAATTTTTTAAAAAACTTAAAAACCGATTAGGCTATAATTCATGTCACTCGTTTCAGTTCGTGGTGTGAGCCAGCTTGGGTCTCATTCAAGAGAAAATGGAGGTATTATGTAAATAAAAAATAGATAAATAGATAGGAATTTTTAATTCTATGGACAGTTGAATCCCATTTTGAACACAGGTTTTTCTATGTTTTGCTCTACACATGCTTTTCCTATGTCTTTTTATCTTGCAAGATCTCTCTCTCTCTTTTCTCTCTCTCTCTCTGTTGTCTCTATGCTGTCTCTATGTGTGGTTTTCCCCCACAAAGCTTGGGAAAGTTCCTTTGTTGGACTACAGCTCTGAGAATCCCCCAGCCAGTTTGGAGTCCCAGCTTTAGGAAAAAGTGTGTCTGTCTGAGTGTGTGTGTGTAGCAATGCAATGCAATACAATTGTCATGGAAATTCTAGCATGCCCAGCCAACACTTCTCTCCATTCACAGATTTTGCCATTGACGCTGCTTGCACAATCTACAATGTCTATTTGGCTAAACATGGTACGGGTACCAAAAACCAACCAGCCCAAAAGTGCACCAAGTAGCAAGTCTGCCATCACACCTTCCATTGCCTTAAACAACAACAGCGATGCTCAAGGAACCTGCAAAATCCTTCTGAAAAGGGCCAATAGAGGCAAGGGGTTGACTTTTGTCTAGGTAGCTGCCTAGGTGTTAACTAGGAGGTGAGGGAGCTGGGGGTGCCTCTACGTTATCTTTGTTGACTTGGGGAAGGGGGGGAAATATATTGTTCACTGCAGCAGCTGATGTTGCCTGGGGGCTGATGAATCTGCTCTAGGTTTTAGTCTGAACTTCCAAAGTTCATTGATGGACCTATTTGGAGGGAAACAGGGTCAGCACCTTGGATAGCACCTTGAAAGTTCAGGCTAAAATCCAGTCAATTCCCTCCCCCATTGCAGAAATCCCCAGCTACTTTGGATTATTAATCTATGCTGAAAGCATAGCTGGTTGGGATACCTGAAAGCACAGGTGGTTGGGATACCTATGATGAAAAAGCATCCCTAAACACAGTGGCTATTTCTGCATTAGCCAGTTATAGTGCTATTATTCCACTTTCAACATCCTATGGAATCCTGGCGTTTGCAGTTTCAGGAGGGGCCAGCCGGCCCCTCCCGAAACTGCAAATGCCAGGATTCCATAGGGTGTTGAAAGTGGAATAATAGTGTTATAACAGGCTAGTGCGGAAATGGCCAATGCCTTCCGTGACTTAATTCCTCTCACATGTACAGGTTCAGATGGAAAAGTCTCCTGCCTGAGATTTTCCTAGCTCTCTCCTGGTTGAGCTCAGGTTCCTTTTGAAACTGGTCTGGGGAAGAGACCCTCCCACTGAACGACATTCAAGGTTGCTCCCAGGTGGCGACGCTTCACCCCAACCCGTCTGCCTGTCATTTCAGCTCTTTGCTTCCTATTCTGTTCTCCTGGGACGTGCAGGGTCCCCCTTGCTACTTCTGAACATGATCAAAACCAGCCCCCAAAGCTCCTTTTCAATAACCAACTTTCATCCTGACCCCTTGATCTCAGCTTGCTCTCTGTAGTCTTGATCAGCTTTGAAACTCTTTCCATCTTTTCCCCCAGTTTCCTCCCAGTTTAGCTCCGTAATAATAGTAGTAGTAGTAGCAATCGTCGTCATCATCCCAAATTTTCAAATTATGTCTGACGTCCCAAAGCAACTCTGGAGTCCAGTGAGGAATCTTGAAATATTTAGATGGACTTTTCTTTTCTTTTCCTTTCTTTTCTGTTCCTTCTTTCCCTCTCTTCTTTCTTACGTTCTCCTTCCTTCCCTTTCTCCCTTCCTTCCTTCCTTCCTTCCTTTCCCTTTCCCTTTCCCTTTCCCTTTCCCTTTCCCTTTCCCTTTCCCTTCTCTTTTTCTTGCTTGCTTGCTTTTTTTCTTTCCTCCTTCCCTTTCTCCTTCCCTCTCTTCTTTCCTTTCTGAGTTTTTCTCCCTCTCTTCTTTCTTTCTCCTTCTTCTTTCTGACTGTCTTTCTCTGTCTCTCTCCTTCCTTTCTTCCTTCCTTCCTTCCTTCCTTCCTTCCTTCCTTCCTTCCTTCCTTCCTTCTGAGTTTTTCTCCCTCTCTTCTCTCTTTCTCCTTCTTCTTTCTGTCTTTCCCTGTCTCTCTCTCCTTCCTTCCTTCCTTCCTTCCTTCCTTCCTTCCTTCCTTCCTTCCCTTCCCCTTCCCTCCCTCCCTCCCAAGCAAAGTCTACGCTGTTTCTTAAAACCCAGGTAAGAAAATCCACCTACCTGCAATTCTTCCAAGAAGCCAGGAGGGCAACCCCTTCACCCTCGGCTTCACAACCCGGTTTTCTCTCTCCCTCTTTCTCTCTCTCAAGATAAGGAGAAAGGCATCAGGTGCATTAACCTGGACTTCTATCTTCCTTGCCTTTGATTTGTTGTCAAAGGAGCTGGCGATATGGGGTGGTTATTTTTTAATTCTCTCTATGGAAACACCTCCTCTCCTCCTCCTCTTCCTCCTCCCTTCAACTCCCCTGGACTTCTCTCCTGTATATAGGGAAGGTGGAGAGGAGGAGATAGGAAATGATCATGGGGTTTGAAGCGTAAATCCAAAGAGGTAGAGAATTTATTAGGGCATGATTTCATTTGAATGAGATCAGACAAGCTTGCAACGTCATAGAACAAATACGCCTTCCGTGTATTTTAGGGGGCAGCCATCGTAGTGATTGTTGCGTGTTGCATGCCTTGCATCAATGGACTTTACATCACCTTTAACCCAGCCCTGAGAAATTGGACCCTCATCTATTTATTTTTCTTGTGTATTATTCCCTCTCCCTCTCTGCCTTTCCATCTATCCATCTGTCCATCCATTCACACATCCATCCATCCGTCTCAGGCCTGGCCCTCCTATTAGGCAGATGGGTCACTGCCTTGGAGGGCAGATACAGGCGGCCACCATACAAGCCCCAGCCAATTCCTCCACCTAAGTCTTCCCACCTTCCATATAGCCATAAACTAGCCTGTTGCCCTCAAGGGCCCCTTTCCACTACATCATTATAGCACCAAGATTCCCCTTTAAATACCAGGGCAACACCTAATGGAATTCTAGGATTTGCAGTTTAGGGAAGGCTATGTGGAATTTTCAGCAGGAGAGGTCACCAAAATACAAACCTCAGCATGCCATAGGGTAAAGTCATAGAATCATAGAATCATAGAAATGTAGAGTTGGAAGAGACCACAGAGGCCATCCAGTCCAACCCCTTGCCATGCAGGAACACCCTCAAAGCACTCCTGACAGATGGCCATCCAGCCTCTGCTTAAAAACCTCCAAGGAAGGAGACTCCACTACACTCCGAGGCAGCAGATTCCACTGCCGGACAGCCCTGACTGTCAGGAAATTCTTCCAGAGGTTCAGGTAGAATCTCCTTTCCTGCAGCTTGAATCCATTGCTCCTTGTCCTGGTCTCTGGAGCAGCAGAGAACAAGCCCTCTCTCTCCTCTACATGGCATCCCTTCAGATATTTAAACATGGCTCTCATGTCCCCTCTTAACCTTCTCTTCTGCAGACTGAACATCCCCAGCTCTCTAAGTCTATCCTCATAGGGCTTCATGGCTTCCAGGTCCCTCACCATTTTGGTCGCCCTCCTCTGGACTTGCTCCAGCTTGTCAATATCCTTCTTGAATTGGGGTGCCCAGAACTGGACACAGTATTCAAGATGGGGTCTAACCAAAGCAGAGTAGAGTGGTAACAGTACCTCCTCGATCTAGACACCAGACTCCTATTGATGCAGCTGAGAATTTAGTGGAATCATAACTCTGTAAATGCATAGTGTGAAAGGGACCCCTTGAAGGTGTGAACTGTCCACACTAAGTGCAAAAAATGTAAAACAGGGGGCAGTGCCCCCTCTTAGCTCACACGGAATCATAGACTCACAGAGCTAGAGGGCATGCTGATCAAATTTGCAGATGACACCAAATTGGGAGGGGTTGCTAATATACTAGAAGACAGGATCAAAATTCAGAATGACCTCGACAGATTGGAGAGCTGGACCAAGTTAACAGAATGAATTTCAACAGAGAGAAATGTAAGGTCCTGCACTTAGGCAGAAAAAATGGAATGCACAAATATAGGATGGGGGACACCTGGCTGGACAACAGTATGTGTGAAAGGGATCTAGGAGTCTTCTTAGATGACAAGCTGAACATGAGTCAGCAGTGTGATGCAGCAGCCAAGAAAGCCAACACGATTCTTGGTTGCATCAATAGGAGTATGGTGTCTAGATTGAGGGAGATAATGGTACCATTCTATTTTGCTTTGGTTAGGCCTCATCTGGAATCCTGAGTCCAGTTCTGGGCACCTCAATTCCAGAAGGACATCGACAAGCTGGAGCGTGTTCAGAGGAAGGTGACCAAAATGATGAAGGGCCTGGAAGCCATGAAGTCCTATGAGGAGTGGCTTAGGGAGCTGGGTATGTTTAGTCTGCAGAAGAGAAGGTTAAGAGGTGACATGATAGCCATGTTTAAATATTTGAAGGGAGGTCATGTTGAGGACAGAGCGGGCTTGTTCTTTGCAGTTCCAGTGACTAGGACAAGGAACAATGGATTCAAGCTGCAGGAAAGGAGATTCTACCTGAACCTCAGGAAGAACTTCCTGATGGTCAGAGCTGTCATCTAAACATTAGGAAGAACTTCCTGACGGTCAGGGTTGTCTGGCAGTGGAATCTGCCGCCTCAATGCAGTGTGGTTGAGTCTCCTTCTTGCGAGGTTTTTAAGCAGAGGCTAGATGGCCCTCTGTTGCGAATGCTTTGATGTGTGTTCCTGCATAGCAGGGGGTTGGACTGGATGGCCCCTGAGGTCTCTTCCAACTGTATGATTCTATGAGCTGGAAGAGACCCCCTAAGGGCTATCCAGTCCAACCCCACTTTGCCATGCAAGAATACATAATCAAAGCACTCCTGACAGATGGCCATCCAGTTCCCTGCTTGGCCATGGAAGCCCACTGGGTGGCCTTGGGCAAACCACACACCCTTGGCCCCAGAAAACCCTGTGATAGGGTCTCCTTGGGTTCACCATAAGCCAGAAACTCCTTGAAGGCACAAAACAGCAATAGCAACAGGAAGGAGAATGTATTATATGGTTTTCTTAGCAAGATTGGTTCCAAGGGGCTTTGCTATGGCCTTCCTTTGAAGCTGAGAGTGTGTGACCCAACCAGGGTCACCCCTAGGTTTCCATGTCCAAACAGATATTTGAGCCCTGTTCTCCAAAGTTTTAATTTGGGATCAAACCACTATACCACACCAGTGGTGTATCTAATGTAAACAGCACCTAGGGCAAGTGTGGGAGTTGCACCTCTACCTTCTTACCCCTACCATCACCCCTACATGCATGGTTTTTTTGGCCCGCTGGCATTGGTGCCCACCCTAGATACCGCTCTGCACCACACTGGCTCTCTACTTAGTTAGCTAAGCAAACTCCCCTGGCCTGATCCTGCCCCTGGCCTGATAGAAATGTCATTCCCCTATGCTCTGGCATCTCCAGAATGGAGCTCCTTCTCCCCAAGCAACTGATGCTTGGTATAATAAGTGGGGGGGGGATTAGGATCATGGGGGTAGTATCACAATCATGACCAAGCCGTGATGGTGAATATGGAACACTTAGATTTGCACACCTATAACTGTTCCGTGTTCACAATCACTACTCGACCATGATCACTGTTGCTATGATTGTATCTCCCTCTCCTTTCTGCTGGTAAGAGGCAACAGAAATACTCCCTCCTGGGACTTGACAGGGACACTGTGCCCCATGTATGCATACAAGCCACAGTTGTGCATGCACACAACACTACTAGGATAATGCCCTGTGTGTGAAAGAGGTGAGACAGACCTATTACAGTGACATGGATACCTTACCTAATATATAAAAGTCAAAGTTTGTGAGTTTGTCTGTGTCAGGCGAGAAGACCTCATATCATTGGCTGCCTGAGAAGATTCTATGGAATCCTGGGGTTTGCAGGTTAGGGAGGGGCCTTTAGAATTCTCAGCCAGAGAGCTCTTGGGCCTGGCCAGTTGCTATGGGGATGAGGCCTAGCAGCAAGGAAGAGGGCATTGCATTCCCTCAGGAACCCAACCTCTGTATAATAACTCTGAATACAGATTGGATTGGGGAATATGGAGAAAAGTTGCAGGTACTGGACAAGACAATTTGGGGATTTAGAGACACAAAATCTCAGTTTTTTCTAACAAGTATTAACCTGTGAGAAAATAAAATCTTAGGTAATGCTGGGTATATACAGTAGTATTACTAATACATTTACTGCACAGATGCAAGAGCTGAGCTTAGATGAGGCATCTTGTACAGAGATAATATATTTATATGCCAGACATGAAGACTTCAGCACAGAAGTGATTTTATTAAAGTGACATCAGAACGAGAGGATACAGGCACTTTGAAAAAGGAGACAGAGGAACTCATCCTATCTATTTTATCACCCCCAATCAATTTCAAGTGCAGATGAGAAAAGCCGGATCCTCTCTTTGTGACCCATTCCTTGAAGTGGTCTAATTTCACTTCCCCTGAAAATCAGATCCAAAGTTTCCATTGCAAAACTGGGACGTGTATGTGTTTGGAAAGTATCTTATTTTGCAAATGGCATACATACCAAAACACATTTACTTTGGCTTGCATTGGAACTTGGGCAAGTTACTTTTTGTGCAACAACTTGCAGAATCTCTCCAGCCAGCCATGCAAAAAATAATATTGCTATGACTTGGATCAGAGCTTGGTCAAATTACTTTTTTTTATTTATTTTGGGTTGTAATTCCCAGTCTCTCTCTCTCTAGCCAGCCATGGAATTGTAGCATATATAAAAAAAAATTAACTTGCCCCAAGTTTTGATGTGAACCATAACAAATATATTTTAGCATTTATATCACTTTCAATATGAAATACTTCCCCTCAACATACCCTGTATTTTTGCTTGGCATGGCTGGAGAGATGCTGGGTGTTATAGTCCAGAAACCTACCTTGTACAAGCTGTGATGCAAAGCATAGCAGAGAAATTTTCACATGAATCAGTGGGAAGATCCTGGTAATTATAGTTCCTCTCCCAAAAAGTAACTTGCCCAGGCTTTAGTGTGCATATCCCACACCAGGGAAATTTTGTTGAAAAAGCTACAAATTTGAATTTGTGACAAAAGCATGAAGAACTGGTGTCTGAAACCCTTTATGGAGAAGCAGTCATGGTGGATGATGTCCACGTCCGTGTGCCACTCAATCTGCTCTGGGTTTTAGTGTGAACTTTTACAGTGCCATCCAAGGCATGGTTCCTATTTGGAGAGAAAGGATCCAGAACCTTGACCAGCTCCCTGAAATTCTGGACTAACAGATTCTAGTGAACCACAGAGTTCCACATTGGGATGCCTGTTTCCACCACAAATCTCTGAGCAAGTGAGAATGTTCTCGGTGTTCATTTTTGATACGAATTTACCAAATACACACATGTCTTGGTAGTTAGGATTCAGATTTTTTAAAAGTTCAGGTCCTGGAGAATCCAGAGTTGACCAATTTACCCATCTAGGCGTGGGGTGGGAGAAAAGCAATCTGCAGGTCACATAAAGTTGCCAATAGCATTTTTGGGCACCCAGAGCCCCCTCCCCATTTTAAAGATTTATTCCCATTTTTTTCCCTTTGGGGACAAGGAGGCAATTTCCCCATATTTTTGCATTCTGGGCAGTTTTAGACCCAGGAGACTCTTTTTCCCCCAACAGAAAGTGATCCAGAAGAGAACAGACCAAAAATATGGTGAAACTGTTTTGTTTCGTTTTGTTTCGGGGAGGGCAAAAAAATCATGCAGGTCAGTGTGCTTGGGGTGGAGCCTTCCCATGGGGACCTCCAACAGTATGACTATGAAAGCCACACTGGTGTTATTGAATTAGGATTCCCCGCAATTGTTTTCCCTAGGGATGTGCCATCTTTACCAACCCTCTTTCTCTCTGTATGCCTTGAAGTTTCCTGTCGATTTATGAATTTTATAGGGTTTTCTTAAGCAAGGAATACTCAGAGCTGGTTTTGCAGTTCCTTCCTCTGAGACATAGCCTACAGCACCTGGTATTCATTGGTGGTCCCCATCCAAGTACTTACCAGAGTTGACCCTGCTTAGCTTCCAAGATCAAATGGGATCTGGTGCCTTTATGGTATTTGGGCCATGTTCAGGGACTAAAATCCTCTTGGTGGCTTTATGCATGTGTAAAAGCCAGCTTAATGTGGTGGTCTATGACCCTGGAGAACCAGGGTTTGATTCCCCAGTCAGACATGGAAACCCACTGGAAGACAGACCATTTCTGCACTACACTCTTATAGTGCTATGATTCCACTTTCAACATCCTATGGAATCCCGGGGTTTGCAGTTTAAGGAGGGGCCTCAAAGGCTTCTGAATCACATGAGGAATATCTTCAAAGGCCCCTCCCTAAACTGCAAACCCCAGGATTCCATAGGATGTTGAAAGTGGAATAATAGTGCTATAACAGCCTAGTGCGGACGGAGAGTTAAAATCCAGCCAGCAGCATTGAGAGATAAAGTCCTGCAGTGCCGGTGAGCAGAGTGCTGAACAATGATCCGTCCGGCCAAATGTAGAGATTGATGCTACACAATCTTGATGAAGAAACTTAATTTCAGAATCCCAGTGACCATGCTGGTTGGGGATTCTGGGAGCTATAGTCAAAGCCAGTAACTTTTCCATGCTCTGAATATGGGGACGAAAATCGTGACCTACCTTTCAAAGCTGTGATAAGGACTAGGAGGTAGCATACATGACACACCATCAACATTACTCAAAAAATGATGTGAATGCAAGTTATTACTGTATTAGAAATGCCAGAATATCTTCAAATGACTTTTGAAATGGAATAAGGGAAGGACATCATGATGAAAGTTTGCTTCTTGTTTTAATCTAGATTGCATTAAAAACCCCACACCAGCTGAATTACGCAAATATTGCTCATCGTATAGCCAATTCGGAACAAATTGTCTTTTTATATATTTTTTTGAAGGTCTCCTCTTTTTAAGGCTTGCTGCTTAAGTGATTCCTAAGGGAATTCTATCTATGGCATGCTTCATGAAGTAAGAAAAAGTTGTGATAAGTGTGAAATTTTAAATTTTAAATGGATGTACTTTTTTTAAAAAAAACACCACTGCCCACATATTTTTAAAGAGCTGTTAATCTTTCATCCCCCCTGTTTAAAGATTTCTCCTTTATTCTTCTTTTCATAGAATTGGATGCAGACTTAATCATACTTTTGGGCAGACCCATTGAAATCAGTTTCTGAACAGGAAAAAAAAAGAAATAAATATTACTTCTATCACTGCTACACAGATGAAAGCCAACTCTAGGGACTTCTCTATTCAAGTCTAGATTTATTTTGTTATATCGTCTTCCCGCTTGTCTTACTGCCTTTCACTTTAGTGAGCATCACTGTCTTGTCCAATGAGTCATGTCATTCTGTGAAATGTTCAGATTATTCATACAATCATAGAATCATAGAGTTGGAAGGGACTCCAGAGGCCATCCAGTCCAACCCCAGGAAGACACCATCAAAGCATTCCCAACAGATGGCCATCCAGCTTCTGTTTAAAAACCTCCAAAGAAGGAGACTCCACCACACTCCTATGAAGCATATCCTACTAACTACTCTTACCATCGAGAAGTTCTTCCTAATGGTTAGATGCAATCTCTTTTCCAGAAGTGTTACTCCGATGGAAAAACCCTATCCCGGGGTCTACAATGTGATGTTAAATATGAATCTGTGTGCCAGAGAGGTCGCCCGGATGAGCACGTAGGCAGCCACAGTCGAACGACCGAAAACCAAGTCAGGCCAGTAAAATCCCTAGTCGCATAGCCCCAGGAGACCTCAAGGAAACCCCCAAAGGGTTCTCAGCCCTGAGATGCCGACTTGAGGGGATTAGCGTGTCTGCCCCAAGTTGAGCAAATATCCTATCAAGCGAGGACCATGTACATGAAGTCACACCACAAACAAACACAGCCAAAGATCCTGAGACTTTGGAAACACCTTGCAATCCCATCACACGAAGGAAAATACCATTGTGGAGCTTCGTTCTCACTCCTACATCCATTGTTCTCCCCGGGAAAGGATCAGTCCTCCAGGTACTTTCCCCACTACAAATAGTCCAGGTTTTTGAGCATTTCTTCAGATCGCTCCCGGTCTTCACAGCAGACCGTTGCTCCATCCATTGAGTAATCCCCCCAGCCCTCCTCGTGCTGAGTCTCATCTTTCTGCTGTCTTCCCGGACCACGGACTTCAGGACAAGGTGCAGTATTACCCCAGCTACACCCCTTCAATAATCCCCTGTGCAATTTCTTCTCTTTTTGTTTCTTAATAGCTCTTGGGTACATGTGTGCATGAATGTGTTGGTGCGTGAGACTTGCATTCAATAAAATCATTTATTGGACATTCTTGTTTGGTTTTTGGCTTGGCCTGACCCCGTAAAAACTGGGTACAAAGACCCTGCCAGGTTACCCTGCCTCTCGCATTGCTATTGCTTGTGCTCTGGCTAGTTTCCATTCTCCATCAGTGGAGCACATTGAGGTGTCCCCCAAGGGACCCCAGAAATCAGGGCAGCAGAAGGCTATATTGCCTAGGAGAGTCTGGGTGTGGTAGTCTAAGGCCATTTCTGCATGACAGCACTAAACCGCTTCTGGGACATGATGGCAGCAATTGGTAGGTCGTGCTTCCACGTGATGTTGTTGCTGGCCTGCTGCCATCCCGTCCCCAAGCATTGCGCTTGAGCAGTTTTTGCAAAATGGGAAAAATCCATTTTTTCTGTGCGATTGCGTAGTGCAGAAGCTGCAGAAGTGCAATGGTGACGCTTCCTTCCGTAGCGCAGCAGTGGAAAGTGCCCGGCTGTGCTGTGGAAGGACAAGGTGGCGCCATCACACTCCCCTCCGCATGGAGCCAGCAGGGCTGGAGGGGAGTATTGCTGATGCGCTCCATTTCAGACCCAGGATTGCAGTGCAATGACGCAAAACAGCTTCATTGTGCAGAAATGGCCCAAGACTTCAGTCCAGTTGCTACTCCAACCGAGAGTAAACCCAGTGAATTAATTAAATGATAAGCCAACACTTACGTAAGTTCAATTGATCTGATAAGTCTTCTTTACTGGGATTTGGGTCCCAAAGTTAACTTCCGAAATCCCTTTTTATGACACATCATCAAAGCAGATCAAGTGGCCAACTGAAACTGGAGGTCCACCAACTCTCAACTTTATTATGTTTGTCAGAGCAAATGTAGAAGTTCTTTTGTAATATCTCCCATTGACTACCTCCGATGAATCTGAAATGGTAGGCTAATTGGAGAGTACTAACGAGGGAAGGTGGCTAGATTGCATTTCTCTCTGCATTCCACTAGCGAAAAGAGGCAGATGGTGAATTTTTATACCTAAGATGGTATCTGAGTGCCTTGCTCCCAACTTTTCAAGCTTAGTGGATGGAACACATGCTTAGGATGCATAAGGTCACAGGTTCCATCCCACTGGGACCTCAGCAGCATGTATGAGGAGCCATGTTGGATCAGCCCAAAGGCCAATTGAGTCCATTATTTTGTTCACGCACTGTCAAACCAGTTCACTTTGGGAAGCCCACCAACAGGACATGAATGCAAATTTACTCTCCTTTTCCATGCTCCCAGCAACTGATAAATGGAATTCCTACCTTTGATACCAGACTTGATGTGGAGTCATCTTGATAGGTTGCCACTGTAGCCACTGACGGACCTCTGTAAATATATCCAGTTGCCTTTTAAGGCCATATAAATTAGCAGCCATTGCTACATCATGCAGCAATGAGTTCCACAGAGTAACTATGTGCTTTGTAAATCATAGAATCATAGACTTATAGGGTTGAAAGAGACCTCAAGGGCCATCCAGTCCAACCTGCTGCCAGGCAGGAACACACACACAAAGCACCCCAGCAAATGACTATCCAGCCTCTGTTTAAAAATCTCCAAAGCAGACTCCACCACACTCCACTGAGGCAGCATATTCCACTGTTGAACAGCTCTGTCTGTCAGGAAGTTTTCCCTGAGGTTTTCGTGAAATCTCCTTTTCTCTAGTTTGAATCCATTGTTCCACGTCCTAGTCTCTAGAGTAGCAGAAAACAAGCTTGCTCCATCTTCACCATGACATCTCTTCAAATATTTAAAAATGGCTATCATGTCACCTATTAACCTTCTTTTCATCAAGTTAAGAAGAAGTACTGCTCTTGTCTGTTCTGCATCTCCAATCATTTAACGTCAGTAGATGGCCACAGCGGATTCTAGTAGCATAGTATTGTGAATGTGTGTGTGTGTGAGAGAGAGGGGGGAGTGAGAGAGCAAGAAAGACAAGCGTATTCAACATTTTCTTTTCACCATAAGTACATTTCCAATCTGCAATGGTTTCACATGCATTCAGTCAAAAGTCTCTCCTATCCAGTTTCTGCACCAGTTTGCAATTTTGCTCTTTACAAATAATATACAAAAACCTGCCTTTGTTTCCATGCACAGTTTTCTATGCCATTTTTCTGGCTCAATGGATCTGATATGGAATTTTTGAGCCAAGAACTGCATCTCAAAAGTAGTAGTTGCTGTTGGCAGTTTGATCGTGAACCCTTTATTTTAATCTGAATCTTAAAGAGCTCTCCAGGGTACTAAACCTTGCCCTTCAGCACCTTGGATAGCTTTCTTAAAAGTAAAACCTGGAGTGGATTCACTATTGCACTGACATGGGAACCCATGGCTACCACGGCTTTAGTGGGGTGCACAGTCTGGCGGGTAACTGATGTTTCGGCATTGCAACAAATTGGAACAATATCCATATGCAGGCAGAGGAAGATAGATAAAAAAAGGTAGGGAGGAAGGAAAGCAGAAAAATTCTTCATCCCTGTGAAGTGAATCACTTGACACCACATCATGGACAGCCTGATGGAGTAATTTGATAACAACCCCATCAGTATAGTGACAGCCGAGGCTCTAAGAGGGTGCACGCTGCGGAAATGGAAAGGAGACGAAAAGGTTCGCTGGAAGTCACCCTCAAAAGCAGCCCATTAACCACTTTATTGCTGATTCAAAGTCAGCTCAGAATTAGGGTGACTTGCGCATGGCGCATGAAAACAGAGCAATGAGATTGAGTGGGGTATGTATGACTCACGTCACTTTTTTTCATGCAGGGAAGGGAGATCTTTCAATCTAGCTCTCTGAGTAAGCAACTGGTAATGTGATGTTTGTGGGCTGAACCTCTGGATCGTTGGTCGGGGGAGGAAACTGACTCACTCCTTCCCCATTTTGGGCTGCAGGCAGTGTTGGGGCAACCAGGACAGCCCTGGATGCCAAATGGTGGATGCCATTCTCTCTCCTGCCCCACACACTACTAACGCCTGTGTAAAATGCCCCCTCAACGTGTGCCATCATGCATGAAGGTGTTCTGTGAAAAATGGCTAATGTCCTACATTGTGGTTGTGTAACTTAAAATTCTGCATGCAGAGTTATGTATTGATTGTGATGTATGACCCTTGCATTGCATGGCACCATTGCTTAACCAAATTTGCAGCTGAATGGAGAACCAACCACACAACTGTGCCTATGTGATGGTATAGAATCATAGAATCATAGAAATGTAGAGTTGGAAGAGACCCCAGGGGCCATCCAGTCCAACCCCCTGCCATGCAGGAGCACCCTCAAAGCACTCCCGACAGATGGCCATCCAGCCTCTGCTTAAAAACCTCCAAGAAAGGAGCCTCCACTACACTCTGAGGCAGCAGATTCCACGGCCGGACAGCCCTGACTGTCAGGAAGTTCTTCCTGAGGTTCTGGTGGAATCTCCTTTCCTGCAGCTTGAATCCAGTTCTGCTTCCTTGGCTTTGAGCTGAATGCAGTCATTGTAGAATCCTAGAATCACATAGTTGGAAGAGACCATGTGGTCTAACCCTCTTCTACCAAGCAGGAACACACAATCAAAACATTCCTGACAGATGGCCACACAACCTTTGCCTAAAAACCTCCAAAGAAGGAGAATCCACCATGCTCCAAGACAGCCACATATTCTGCTGTCAAACTGCTCTTATTGTCAGGAAGTTCTTCTAATGTTTGGGTGGAATCTTTTTTCCTGTAGTTTGAAATGGGTGCTCCATGTTCTAGTCTCCAGAGCAGCAGAAAACAAGCCTTCTCCATGTTCCATGTGGCATCCTTTCAGATATTTAAACATGGCTATGATGTCCAGAGGAGAGCAACTAAAATGTTAAAAGCCCTGGAAACCATGAAGCCCTATGAGGAGTGGCTTAGGGAGCTGGGTATGTTCAGCATGGAGAAGAGAAGGTTAAGAGGGGACCTGATAGCGATGTTGAAATATTTGAAAGGATGTCATATGCAGGATGGAGCAAACTTGTTTTCTGCTGCTCCAGGGAATAGGACATGGAGCAATGGCTTCAAACTACTGTACAGGAAAAGAGATTAGGAAAAACTTCCTGAGGGTAAGAGCAGTTTGATAGTGGAATATGCTGCCTGGGAGTGTGTTAGAGTCTCCTTCTTTGGAGGTTTTTAAAGAGAAGCTGGATGGCCATCTGTTGGGAATGCTTTGATTGTCTCTTCTCACATGGCAGAATGCGCTTGGATTGTATGGACCTTCTCATGGAATCATAGAATCATAGAAATGTAGAGTTGGAAGAGACCCCAGGGACCATCCAGTCCAACCCCCTGCCATGCAGGAACATCCTCAAAGCACTTCCACCAGATGGCCATCCAGCCTCTGCTTAAAAACCTCCAAGGAAGGAGACTCCACTACACTCTGAGGCAGCAGATTCCACTGCTGGACAGCCCTGACTGTCAGGAAGTTCTTCCTGAGGTTCAGGTGGAATCTCCTTTCCTGCAGCTTGAATCCATGGCTCCTTGTCCTGGTCTCTGGAGCAGCAGAAAACAAGCCCTCTCCTTCCTCTACATGGCATCCATTCAGATATTTAAACATGGCTCTCATGTCCCCTCTTAACATTCTCTTCTGCAGACTAAACATACCCAGCTCTCTCAGTCTATCTTCATAGGGCTTCATGGCTTCCAGGCCCCTCACCATTTTGGTCGCCCTCCTCTGGACTTGCTCCAACTTGACCATGTCCTTCTTGAATTGGGGTGCCCAGAACTGGACACAGGATTCAAAATGAGGTCTAACCAAAACAGAGTAGAGTGGTACCAGTACCTCCCTCGATCTCGACACCAGACTCCTATTGATGCAGCCGAGAATTGCCTTGGCTTTCTTGGCTGCCACATTCTGCTCTCTTCTAATTCTCTAATTCCCTGATTCTATGGATTCATTGCTGTATGAGCAAAATTCCCTAAGCGTAACCATTTCCCATGGACTGAAGTCACGTTTTTAGTTCCTGCTGGAAGAGAAGCACTGAATCAGTTGGATTTACCTACATGCTCATTAACCATGCCAAAGCTGATTCGGTGAGTCTGCTCTAGTAGAGGCCAAGCACTGGGACTGTAGCCGTGCCATTGTGCATAACTGTTCACCGGTGTCTTTAATGTTCCACTTGATTCACTGGGGGCAGAAACCATTGTGCATCGTTCCCCATTGCACAATGGGACAGTAAGCAGGTACATGGATGATACACCATTGTTGCATAATGCTTGCATTCAGAAGAAGCATTGTGGTACAACTAGCGGAATGTAGATTTACACCGTACAAGCATAACACAGGATCTCATTCTCTAACTGGTTGCCTCCCAATGTTTATTTACCTATTCTTTTCCTGTCACTCAGGTTAAGTTAAATGCATGATTTATTAAATGCACGCCAGTCCAATGAGTTCCACACAATACAGAAAAGCTGATAACCTGATCTGTTGGAAATGTATCTCTGTATAAAATGTTTATCCTGTTGATTTACTACCTGGCCCAGCCAATGTATTACGTCTCTTGTGGTTCCTCCATTATCATGTTTTGTTGGAAATGTCAGTCCATGATAATTGAGTTTCTCAAGTTGCTTCGATTGTCTGATAGAGGAAAGCAGGGAAGGCTACATTTTTCAAGGGGAGGGCACATTCCCTGTATGCAGAAAGCAGGGGACCTTTGGAGAGGTTTTTGATTCCATGGATAGCTCAAAAGATGCTACCTCTTAAGAGAGAATATGGTGAATTCCACCTCTTGCCTGAATGACATATTAATCGAAGCACTTTTGTAGCAGCCATCCTTTCCTCCTTTCAGCAACATGAGGCCCAGAGCTTTGTGAGGGCTGCAAAATGGTAGCCAGACTATCCATATTGAATTTGTTGCTTCTACTTCCAGTGGTGGTAAGTAAGAAAACTTCAAAACAACTGAAATTTCATTTCTTACCTGCCTCTCCCTAAAGCTCAAGGTGGGATACAACTTAGATTAAAATACAACTGAAAACACATAAAACCATTTGAAACACATCAGTTTAAAATTCAGAATTAAATATTGACTGGGTAGGCCTGCCAGAAGAGTTAGGTCTTTAGTACTTTTGAAAATTCAGGCAGCATGTTTTGCTGTCTAATCTCTTCCAGCAGGTGATTCCACAGTCAAGGAGCAGCCGATGAGAAGGTCCCCTGGGTGACCATTGCCAGTCTAGTCCTGGCCAGTTTAAGTAAATGGCCTCCAGAGGACCTTAATGTACAAGGTGGATCGTATGGGAGAAGGCGATCCTGCAGGTAACTTGGACCCTAACCTGAAAGAAAGAAGAGCCTGAATTCTATTTGTTTTCCCAAAGAGAGTAGGCCCTTTGAACCCGTGGGATTTATGGGGTGTCCATTTATGGCAACCCTCTGAATGAGAGGTCTCCAAGATCTCCAGGTATCACTTCCCCTTCTCAGGTCTTGCAAACTCAAGGAAGCCACACTTTTCTTGGTCAACCCATCACCCACCTGTGATGGTTGTCTTCCAGTTTCACCAGCTGGGGAGTCATCTTGTCTCACAATACATCCAAGGTACAACAGCCTCCGTTTAGTCATTTTGGTTTCTAGTGAGAAGTCAGACCATTTATTCAGCACTGGACAACTCCTGTTTAATAACAGATCTTGTCTCCTGATAATAGAAATTCTCATAACTGTCTGATTCGACTTAGGGTCACCACAAGATGGAAATGACAATGACAATGACAACAACATGACATTAACAGGGTTGTGGTCTAGGTCCACACATGGCACTAATGCTCAACTAAAAAATTATGGTTAGTATTCTACATCAGCTGCTTAGTTAAGCATCCTTAATTAAGAACCTCTCCTGGCCCGATCCCTCCACCAAACCTGATGGAATCATCATTCACTGATGTTTCCGGTCCCTGGCAGAATGGACCTTCTTCTCCCCAAGCAACTGATGTCCAGTAAAATAGTCTGGGAAGGACAGTTACAATGATGGCAATAGCATCACAACCGTGACTAAATACAGAACCATGACAGATGGATGACTGAGTTAGGACTGTGATGCTATTGCTATGATTGTAACCCCCCCTGTTACCACGGTTCTGACATGCCCGGTGATAGCACTAGATATCTTTTTGATATCAAACTTATTTGGCCTTCATTTCACCTTTCTCTGCCACCCTGCTCCACGTGTTTGCAAGGGTCAGAAGACAAGTACATAAACAGGCACAGCCGTTAATGGTTGGACATTCCAATCCCCATTTAGACAGGCAGATTAATGCCTCTCTGTTGCTTCAGGGACCGTTTCTTGCAGACACACCTTGCTTAAGTGCGACTTTACACATAGATGCTCGGCCCTGAGCCAGCACCCTCTCACTGCTGAGCCATTTGCATACTGGTTACACTATTGTCATCCAGCGCTAAACTAAATCATGTAAAACCTGACCTTTTCCAATGCTTTTGTCCTGCTCCAAGTTTCCTTTTTTCTCACCGAGCATGGCATGGCCTGTAGGCACAATCCACCCTATAAAAGGTCCCCGATTCTGAGCTCACCTCGGATTGCTCCTGACTTTCATCCAGCCTTGCTGTCGGTTTGTCCAGAGAGCTCACCTCAGCGAACCGCGCTGAGCTTTCTTCCCCGCAATCCTCCACTTTTCTCCAGGACTACGAGGTAAGGTGTCATATCACCCATTTCCCCCGAAAACTCTTATTTCTAATTTCCTAGTTAGCTGCGTGCTTGTGGTGTCTTTTCTGTCGTTTGTCCTGTAATAAAACTATCATTTTTACTCTTTTAAAACCTTGCCTGACTGCTTTTCTGACCTGATGCTGTATACATAGGGTTGCAAGATCCCTGCTAAGTTACCCTGCCTCTCCTTAGCTTAAGAGAGTGCTCGAGTTAATTTCCCCATCTTGTGTTTTTATTTGGTTATTTGGGCGTCCCTCCTGGGACCCCCAGAATAAAGGGTAACACCCCCATCTAATTAACAGAGCATCAGTTGCATGGAGAGAATGGGGAACCATTCTGCCGGCGATTGAAGCATGGGTGAGCGACATTTCCATCCATTTTGGGTGGGGTCAGGACTAGAGAGGTTACTTAGTTAAGGACACTTAACTCAGTAGCTGATACAGAACACTGGCCGGGGTCTCCAAGTATACACAAAATTCAAGCTCATGGGTACCTTTTATAGGACCGCTAAAATGCTACAGGAGTGACACGTAAGTGACTTACATACTATTTTGTTATCAGTTGTCCTAATAAAGGTACTTGATTACTGTTGGACTAATTTCTTTCTTTTCTTTTTCTTTTACCTCAACACTTTCTACAATTTTTCTTATGTATTTCTTTCCAGCATTTTTGTGCTCTGGGACATGACCACCACATATGAAATAATGTGCCACAGTTCTCTTGACATTTCCAGCATTGACTTGTACCTGTCTTATAAATTGTCTTAATTTTTCTGGTGTCATGTACCATCTATGAAATAGTTTGTAATAGTTTTAAATTTTGGGCAGTGGTAAATTTCTGTGTGCGTTGCCAGCTCTGTTCCCACCATTCTAACCGTATTGAGCGTCCAATGTTTTGTGCCCATTGTATCATTGCAACAATTTCTACAATTTTTCAAGGCATCCAAATATAGCTATTATTGACCAAAATCTTCCAGGCTTCCATTAGGAAAATTTGTGAGCTACTACTACTGGTAACTTAAATATACCATTGGCCCTCCACATTTGCTAAGGTTAGAGGAACAGGACTCCTGCAAAAGTGGAAAAATTGCAAATAGTAAAGTGCATGTCTGTGGGAAGGGTGCCAAAGCATGCTGGGGGAGAGGGACAGCCAGGGCTCAAACCAGTCACACTTCCACACTAGCCTGTTATGGCGCGATAATTCCACTTTCAACATCCTCTGGAATCCTGGGGTTTGCAGTTTCGGGAGGGGCGAAACTGCAAACCCCAGGATTCCAGAGGATGTTGAAAGTGGAATTATCGTGCTATAACAGGCTAGTGCGGAAATGGCCCAAATGTTGGTCAATTAAAAAGAAAAGAAAAGGTTGCAGAAACTTGCAAATGCTCATATCTGTGAAAGTCAAACCTGCAAATGTGGAGAGGGCTGACTGTAGGGGTGTGTGTATATTCCAAGTGAAAATAACAGAGGGTGAGAATGAGTAGTAGGGGGAAAATACATTATCATATTCCAAAGGGTTTTAAGAAAACATGCACTAAAGTGTTAAGGTTACTTAATAGAATATCTAATACAGAAGGACCTGGAACGAAGGTTATTAATAAAAGATAATTGTTGAAGTACATAAATAACTGATAATATTTATGTTAATACTAAGATTTTAAGCAGAAGTGTAGGAGGATAAGAAAATACAGTAAACTTTCATGTATGTAGATAAAACTATGATGGAGAAACTGTTCTAAATATTTTTTTTGTACTGAAATGATATACAACTGTCATCAACTGTCCTCTTGTTTTTAATCTTGTTTTAATTTGTTTTTAATAGTTAATGTGTTTTAGATGGGTGGGTGGGTGGGTGGGGAGGATGAGGTACATTTTAATGTTTAATGTATTTTATGTATTGCTATAATGCCGCCTCGATCCATTGGGAGAGGCGGGATAAATGTTATTATTATTACTACTATTATTATTATTATTATTATTATTATTATTATTATTATTATTAGATAAATTAAAAAAAGAAAATAATAAATAGTGCAGAGCTTGCTTGCTTGGCCTGCCTTCTTCATTTCGAACCAGGGGTTTCCTAGTCCAGAGGAACAAAAAAATATCAGACTGTGGCCAAAGGTTGCAATAAATAAAGTAAAGCCATCACATCCCTTTTCTTAGTGGGTTTATTTATTGTACGTGTTATCTCCTTTGTTCACAGAACAGGTAAGTGTCCCAAATCCAGCTTTTCTTAAACTAGTCCCTTTGCAGGATGTACAGTCTTGGAGATGGCAGACTTCTGCTTCTTTACTTGTGCCCGGTCAACATCTTGGAAAGGACCTTCAGAAGCAAAGGAAAGAGAAAAAAAATAGACTTGTTGGGTCTTAAGTCCCTGCTTTAGCTTGAGCATTGGAGACTTTTTTCCCCCTTCTGCAACCACTACCAAGGTAGAATCATACAATCTTAAAGCTGGAAGGGGCCCCCAGAACTATCTCATCCGTTCATCAGGCTGATAAACAGACTGAGAAGAAGCTGGGAAGAATTTTTCACTACGTGATCATAGAACCATAGAAATGTAGAGTTGGAAGAGACCCCAGGGCCATCCAGTCCAACCCCCTGCCATGCAGGAACACCCTCAAAGCACTCTCGACAGATGGCCGTCCAGCCTCTGCTTAAAAACCTCCAAGGAAGGAGACTCCACTACACTCCGAGGCAGCAGATTCCACTGCCGGACAGCCCTGACTGTCAGGAAGTTCTTCCTGAGGTTCAGGTGGAATCTCCTTTCCTGCAGCTTGAATCCATTGCTCCTTGTCCTGGTCTCTGGAGCAGCAGAAAACAAGCCCTCTCCTTCCTCTACGTGGCATCCCTTCAAATATTTAAACATGGCTATCATGTCCCCTCTTAACCTTCTCTTCTGCAGACTAAACATACCCAGTTCTCTCAGTCTATCCTCATAGGTCTTCATGGCTTCCAGGCCTCTCACCATTTTGGTCACCCTCCTCTGGACTTGCTCCAGCTTGACCATGTCCTCCTTGAATTGGGGTGCCCAGAACTGGACACAGGATTCAAAATGGGGTCCAACCAAAGCAGAGTAGAGTGGTACCAGGACCTCCCTCAATCTAGACACCATACTCCGATTGATGCAGCCGAGAATTGCATTGGCTTCCTTGGCTGCCGCATCACACTGCTGACTCATGTTCAGCTTGTGGTCTATGAAGACTCCTAGATCCCTTTCACACGTACTGCTACCCAGCCACGTGTCCCCCATCCTATATTTCTGTATTCCATTTTTTCTACCTAAGTGTAGGACCTTACACTTCTCTCTGTTGAATTTCATTTTGTTAGCCTTGGCCCAGCGACAAGAGTGCTGTATGCACAGAAATGGAAAAATGTGGCTAGTCCTTCACATTAAGACTGGCTGTTGAAGGTGTTGGCTTTGGCAGAAATGGGTAAATTAGCCAGGATCTTTGGTGAAATTTAAAAATGATCGGGATAAATTGATTGTATATCTAAGAGGCTGTTGGGGGCAAAAGTCAATTATTGGTTTTGAAAGTTAAGCTTATAGTTATTAAATACTAGACAGTAGTGTGAAAATGATAGGACGCACTAATAGAAGTATATCTTGTAGATTATCTTCAAACCAAAAAGCTGGTGAGTTGGAAGTTATTTATATGTATTTCTGGCCCCTTTTGAATTTTGTTGTAATTCACTTTAATTTAGTACTTTATGGGTTTACTTACTATTTGTCTTTGTATTCCTCCGTATATACTAAATATATGTCAATAAAAATATTTTTATCTATCCAGTCCAAGCCCCCACCATGCAGGAAGACCCAACTATAACACTCCTGGAAAATGTCCATCCACCCTCTGTATAAAGACCTCCAAAGACAGAGAGACAACCACCAACCAAGCCAAGCTATTCTACTGCAAAACAGCTCTTACAGTAGAAATTTTTTTCCTAGCATTTAGATGGACTCTCCTGCTTTGAAATTTGAATCCATTGGTTCATGTTCCAGTTTCTGGAGCAGCAGAAAACAAGCTCACTCCATTTTCTTCATGGCTTTCCTTCAGACAATTAAAGGTCTGAAGTTATTACATGTCACCTCTCCATCTTTCCTTCTCGAAGCTAAACATGCCAGGCTCCTGCAGTCTGGGATTCCAGACCTTTGATCATTTTGGTATTCCTGCATGAGAGGAGTTGGACTGGATGGCCCTTGCAGTTTCTTCCAGCAATATGATTCTGGGATTCATAAAATCATGCAGTCACAGAACCCTAGAGTTGGAAGAGACCCTGGGGACAATCCAGTCCACACCCCTGCCATGCAGGAACATGCATCAAAGCACTCCCGACAGATGGCCCTCCAGCCTCTGCTTAAAAACCTCCAAGAAGGAGACTCCACCACACCCCATAGAGGCAGCAGCATATTCCACTGCTGTACATCTCTGACCATCGTCAAGTTCTTCCTGAGGTTCAGGTGGATCTCCTTTCCTGCAGCTTGAATCCATTGCTCCTTGTCCTGGTTTCTGAAGCAGCGGAAAACAAGCCCGCGCCGTCCTCGACATGACATCCCTTCAAATATTTAAACATGGCTATCATGTCCCCTCTTAACCTTCTCTTCTCCAGGCTAAACACACCCAGCTTCCTAAGCCGCTCCTCATAGGGCTTCATGGCTTCCAGACCCATCACCGATATGGAACATTCAGAACATTTTTCAAGATGGTCGTGGTTTGAATCAAGCAGGTCTGTGCCTCACCTGCAAAAAGTTTTGAGCAGCCCAAAACTTTTCCTTGGTCTCTTTCTCTCTACCTGAGTGTTATTCACTTGTGGTACTGAAAAATAATATGAAATGAAAGAGAGACTGGCTTCAGGTAAAGAGTTAAATTGACCCAGGGGAAGAAACTCCAGGCCCTTCATTTCAAAAAAGAGGAAGATGACAGCATGTGATCTCATCAGAAGAGCAGGAGGCTCAGGGCTGACAGGGCATGCTTTGTCCAATTTCCTCATGAGCATCTCCCCATATTGCCACCTGCCAGCCTGCGAGGGATGCGGACGATGGGGTGGGATAAATTGGAACCCCCCAATTTCATCCTTTAACCTGGCAGGTTCTCAGTGAGGCCATGACAACCCAGCACGGCTCTCAAAATCAATTTTTTGTGCGTCTGACCGAGGCAAGCGTAGGCAATTTTGAAGGAAAAAGAACTTGAATCCAGACTTACAGGCTGCAGGGAACCAGAAGAATTCTATGAATTCTAGCTATTTGCATTCCCATGATGGCTAGTAATTTCCATGTCAGTGAGAATCTGATCCAGAGCAGTGGATCTGGTCAGGGGCTTAGTCTGAACTTTAAAGGATCCACTGGGAAAGGCGAGATAAAAATAAATTTTATTATTATTATTATTTAGTTTAGTGAATTCATTCCACCTGAAATAAGTTCCAAACTTTGGAGAGCCTCTTTAAAACCTGGATGAAACCCTGGAGTGGATTCACTGACCCACTGACCAGGGACACACCAACTGTCTTCCTATGAAAAAAAAATCCTCTCCAATCCTCCCCTTTGTTTCACATTATTTTTAAGTTCTTTAGTGTTAAAAAGGAGCCCTGGTGGCGCAGTGGTTAAATGCCAGTACTGCAAGCCACAAGGTTGTGAGTTCGATCCTGCCAGGCCCCAAGGTTGACTCAGCCTTCCATCCTTCCGCAGGTCGGTAAAATGAGTACCCAGCTTGTTGGGGGCACGTATAGAAATGTATAGAAATACATGCTATTTGTGGGTTGTTCGCCGCCTCGATCCATATGGAGAGGTGGAATACAAATAAATAAATAAATATGCATTACCATCATTTGTTGCATTTTTTAAAAATCATTGTTGTCACTCATTGCAAAGTTAAACAAGTGTCTTGCTACACTATGCGTACTATCACTTCTGTGCTTTTGTTATGTTTAGTTACTTTACCTTTTTTTAAAAAAATAGATTGGTAAGAAAATGACATCCTCTCCAGATGCCTTTAAAAATGTCTTAAAATACTCCTTTAACTGAAAATCTTACTCGTTACATGAATAAAGAAGTTTCACTCTCATTTGCAACTTTAATTTTCAGACAATGGCCATTTCCACACTAGAGTGTTATAGTGCTATTATTCCACTTTCAACATCCTATGAAATCATTTCCGCACTAGAGTGTTATAGCGCAATGATTCCACTTTCAACATCCTATGGAATCCTGGGGTTTGCAGTCGGCCCCTCCCGAAACTGCAACCCCCATGATTCCATAGGATGTTGAAAGTGGAATAATAGCACTATAACACTCTAGTGTGGAAATGGCCAGCAACTCACTCTGGGTAATTGTGCAACCTGTAACTCATTGGCTGGAATCCTCTATCACAGTGTATGTTTAAATATACTTATCTATGTGACAGAGGTGCTAAGAAATCCTGAATTGTGAAGATGTATAACAGCACTTTGGGAAGAGTGTCTTCATGTACATGCCCTAGCTTGTGCCCTGATGCGCATTAGGACAGAGGTGCAGGGAGACCTACGCACATCAGTTATGGTGTGTATTTAAAAACTTGGTCTTGTGCAAAAAAAAATGCATTTCTTCCCCTATAGGAAATTGTATTTTTGAACAAAATACAGTTTTCTGAACAAAATGTGGTATTTTCTATACAAAACGTTGGCTTTTGTGAGAAAGAAAGGGAGTTTTCTTTGCAGAACCATTATTTTTGTAAATAAATAGATATCCCAAAGTGTGAAAAAAATCTCCTTTAAAAATAATTCAAACTCTTAATAATCTCATCAAGCAAAGACAAAATATTTGATACAAGCCGAACATGAGTCAGCAGTGTGACGCGGCAGCCAAGAAAGCCAATATGATTCTTGGTTGCATCAATAGGAGTATTGTGTCTAGATCGAGGGAGATAATGGTACCACTCTATTCTACATTGGTTAGGCCTCATTTGGAAAACTGTGTCCAGTTCTGGGCACCTCAATTCAAGAAGGATATCTACAAGCTGGAATGTGTCCAGAGGAGGGTGACCAAAATGGTGAAGAGTCTGGAAGCCATGCCTTATGAAGAACAGCTTAGGGAGCTGGGTATGTTTAGTCTGCAGAAGAGAAGGAGAAGAGGGGACATGATGACCATGTTTAAATATTTGAAGGGATGCCATGTCGAGGTGGGAGAGGGCTTGTTTTCTGCTTCTCCAGAGACTAGGACAAGGAGCAATGGATTCAAGCTGCAGGAAAGGAGATTCCACCTGAACCTCAGGAAGAACTTCCTGATGGTCAGAGCTGTCTGGCAGTGGAAGATGCTGCCTCAGAATGTAGTGGATTCTCCTTCTTTGGAGGTTTTTAAGCAGAGGCTGGATGGCCATCTGTTGGGAGTGCTTTGAGGGTGTTCCTGCATGGCAAGGCGTTGGACTGGATGGCCCCTGGGGTCTCTTCCAACTCTATGATTCTGTGATTCTATGATTTGCATGCAAAAATCAAAGAAGCAAAGGTTTACACCTCTGGTCTCAGTGTGGATCCACACTGAGTCACCTCACCTGCTGCTCTCTTGCACCACAGCTCACACTTCTTCTTGGATGGAAACTGGTTGGCATTCCCACCACAGCCTCCGAAGATGAATGGTCGGCAGTTGTTGGCTTCCTGGTGATAATACCAGAGCACTGTGTACTGTCTGCAGGAGCCCTCGTCCATTGGTAAGACACAAGGATCTGCAAGGGAACACAGCCCTTCCAAAATAATTCATGGATGCCGAGGATTTTGACATCACTTGTATTCTGTTATTGGAAAGGTAAGGGACAAACTGAACAAATTAGATTAGAAAGCCAAACAAATGAAACTGAGATATTGCATATAGTGCCCCAAAAGTCTCACAGTGCCTTATAAAGGATGGCCAGGAAGCTAGATCAGCTACCCAGGGCCTTTCTGCATTACACTGTTATAGTGCTATTATTCCACTTTCAACCTCCTGTGGAATTCTGAGGTTTGTAGTTTCCTGGGGCCAAAGAGCTCTCTGGCTGAGAAGTCTAAATGCCCCTCCCCAAACTGCAAACCCCAGGATTCCATAGGATGTTGAAAGTGGAATCATAGCACTATAACAGGCTAGTGCGGAAATGGCCAAGGTATTGGTGGCCAGTGATGTATGCAAGTTGATGGACTCGGACTTAAGTCAGACTTAAGTCACTTCAGTGACTTGACTCGGAAAAAATTACACACTGACTCAACTAGGCTTGAGACTTACAGATTTTTAGTGACTGACTTGCTGCCCTTGGTTCAGTCACATAACACATTCATCCAAAAACCTTACGACTTTGAATAAGGTCTCCATCTCTTTTTGCCCACTGGTCACATGACAATCTGTCTCAAGCCCAACGTGTGGGCACATTTCTCAGAGGGAAACAGCAAACGGGTTAGGCAATGGGCTTGAGGCAACCCTCCCCCCCCGTATATCAGAAGAGCCTTCTAAAATGTTTCCTAAGAGCAAAAGACAAGACTCACCCCAAGAGCGCAGGGTGCATTTCTCAGAGGGGAACAGCAAATGTGTTAGGCAACGGGCTTGAGGAGGAAAGATCCTTCCTTCCAAAGGTTTTGAAGCTTCAGTAATGGGGAGTAAGAAGGATCCTATTCCCCACTTCCAAAAAAGCCTCCAGCCTTGGAAATGGGAAGTAAGAAGGATTCTATTTGCCACTTCCAAAAAAGCTTCTATTTGCCACTTCCAAAGCTGCAGGCTCTTTTATGCCCATTGGCACAAAAGTCTCCAGCTTGGGAAAGGGGGAGTAGGAAGGATTCTGTTTCCCCTTCCAAAGCTGCGGAGGGCAAAATTGCAAACGTGGTGCTGTGGTGGTGCAGTGGTTAAATGCCAGTACTGCAAGCCACAAGGTTGTGAGTTCGATCCTGCCTGGCTCCAAGGTTGACTCAGCCTTCCCTCCTTTCGCAGGTCGGTAAAATGAGTGCCCAGCTTGTTGGGGGCATGTATAGAAATGTTTCAAAATACATGCTATTTGTAAGTTGTTCACTGCCTCGATCCATATGGAGAAGCGGAATACAAAAATAAATAAAAAAAATAAATAAATGTGGAGGGCCAACTCTGCTTAAATTGTTAAAACTGACTTTATTCGACTTTGTCCAGAAATTCTGGAATATAGGCTGGGGTATAAAGTTGGCTCCCAGACTTGAGACTTGACTTGAAAGTATCTTGCAAGGACCTGAGACTGGACTTGAGACTTGAAGGTAGAGACTTGAGACTTGGAGTAAAAGACTTCAATGCCTCACTGGTGGTGGCAGTGCTCCCAGATCCTCAGTTTCTCTCTTTTTGCCGCCAGCCTCCTGCTTCCACCTTTGAGGTGGTGGCCGAGGCCCTCCTGCTCATCTGTCTCTCAGATCCGAAGAGTGCCAAAGCCACTGCCTTGAAGCCAGAAATAGGTGGCTGGTGGCAAAATGAGAGACTGTCAGCGTGGCTCCTGTCATAAGGTATTTGCTGGATGTGTTTTAGAGTAGTTTGGGTAGCCAGCTTAGGCACTGCTAAAATTAGTTAGAGCCCTACAAAGTATTGAATGCCAGTTGTTGATTGCAGCAGTGCATCTGTTAGAAGCTTGCTTGTGTATTCCAATATATCAAAGGGCTAATTGCTTTAGTCACCCCCAACAGCCCACTGCTGCAATGTTATCTGGTAGAGGGGGAGAATATTAGGCCCTTTTCACATGGGGGTTAAAAAACGGTGTAGAGCGACCTCTGACAGATGTTGTCTACACTGTAAAGTGGATTGGGGCAGACTACTTTTGCGTAGTTCCACACCCCAATCCATGCTAGGGCGACTGGAAGCGGCGGCACCGCGTGCTTTTTGAAAACTATTTTTTATGTGGTTTTTAAAAGGCACGGGGCGTAGAGCCCCGTGCAGCCGCGTCGCAGCGCCTGGTGTGGATTTGCAGGCACGCGCAAGGGCGTGCCTGCAGATCTGCCGGGGGCGGGATTTCCAGCTGGCGAGGTTCTCCGGTTAGTGGAGAGCCACCACCAGTCGTAAGCCACCATTTTGGGTGCTGCAGGACGCCACGGGATGCCAACAAGTGTGGAGCAGCAAAAACATGCTGCTCCACTGGCGACGGACTTACCCGGTTTAAGGTAAGCTCTGTTTCAGCGTGTTTCTGGCCATTTCTTCACCTGCATGTGGAAAGGGCCTTAGAGTGGGGGGAAAGGAAAGCATCAAGAAGTGTTGTGAGAACTGCAAATGCTTAGATATAAGCGACAGGAGACATGTTCTTTCTTCAAGGATGAAAGAGGGATAAACAACTGAGAGTCTGGGAACTGTCTGATGTTGCAGGGTAATGTGTAACCGATGTGTCTAGATTGAGGGAAGTACTGGTACCACTCTACTCTGCTTTGGTTAGACCCCATCTTGAATACTGTGTCCAGTTCTGGGCACCCCAATTCAAGAAGGATATTGACAAGCTGGAGCAAGTCCAGAGGAGGGCGACCAAAATGGTGAGGGGCCTGGAAGCCATGAAGCCCTATGAGGATAGACTTAGAGAGCTGGGTATGTTTAGTCTGCAGAAGAGAAGATTAAGAGGGGACATGATAGCCATGTTTAAATCTTTGAAGGGATGCCATGTAGAGGAAGGAGAGGGCTTGTTTTCTGCTGCTCCAGAGACCAGGACAAGGAGCAATGGATTCAAGCTGCAGGAAAGGAGATCCCACCTGAACCTCAGGAAGAACTTCCTGACGGTCAGGGCTGTTCGGCAGTGGAATCTGCTGCCTCGGAGTGTAGTGAAGTCTCCTTCCTTGGAGGTTTTTAAGCAGAGGCTTGACGGCCATCTGTTGGGATTGCTTTGAGGGTGTTTCTGCATGGCAGGGGGTTGGACTGGATGGCCCCTGGGGTCTCTTCCAACTCTACATTTCTATGATTCTATGATTCTATGATCCTCTCCAGTCGCAGCTTTAATGTACCTAAATTGGTATGGGGACGTATAAAACCCGTGAATGCCATGTATGCTTCAGTCTCAGCAACTTTGGAAGAAGTATGCGGTGTTGCTTGCTTGTCAGAAACAAACACTGCTGCCTGCCTCAGAGTGGAGTTTGTGCATTGGGAGTTATCAAGGGCATGACAGTGACTGAAGATCTGTGAAATGATTGGGGTTAAATTTAGAAGAGTACTATGCTTGGATTCCCACCATCTCACAGATCGTCAATCTCTCTTCCACCTTGAGTCTCATACACAACACAAGTAATGAATGAACAAGATGCAAGGCTATTCTAAAAGGGTACCGTATTCCAAAATCCCCAAAAATCCAAAATACGGAACCTTTGTGGTCCCAGGCATTTCGAACAAGGGAGGCTCCGCTTGTATCTACAAGTAGGCAAAATTAATAGCAACCTGATTGCCCACGTTGAGCCTCTGAACAGTTCCGGAGGCCCTGAGAAGGACCCTTCCCCATCTTTTAGGACTGGCTAGGTTGGTTTTAAAGCATCTCTGCACCAGCTCTGATATTGAGGCCGCACGGCAAGTGACTCTCCTAAATGCCACTTAATTCCGTCTTTCCACTTCATAATGGACTTCAGGCCTTGGCGTCGCTCGCAGTGAGACGGACCCATTATCTGCTGATCCCTCAGAGCTGCCGCTGCTAAAGCAAATGGAAACTGGTGGCTAATGAGGGCACGCAAATAAATTACCTGCGATTTAAATATTGATCGTTTTACAGGGCTCGCATGATTTCTTTTTCCTTCTCCCCCACTGCCGCCCACCCTTTTGTCCTTCGTTGTACAAGAAGCTCTCGATAAAAATGTCACGGAAACAATCGCTGAGTGCCGGAAGGATCAGTGGCAATAAAAAGAAATCTTAATGGCTTTTAACAACTTTGGGAAAAAGGTCGGGTGTTAGTCAGAGAGAAAGAGAGATTGAGGTGGAAGCTTGGGCAGCCGCTGTGTTGGCAGAAGGATGGGAATGGATGTCGGAGCAGGGACTGAGAGGTTGGAAAGAGAAACAGGAGGACAGTGGGAGGAACATTTCCCTCCCGAGCATCTCCCCTAACTGTAGAGTCCTGTTAGATCTGCAATTCTGCTCTTCACCAAGTGAGAGTTCTTTATAAGCTCTGCTGCCATTCAAGAGAGTAGACGAATACTGCAGATGAAAAAGGCCATTTCCGCATTATTTATTTATTTATTTATTTATATATATCCCGCCTCTCCATATGGATCAAGGCGGCGAACAACTTACAAATAGCATGTATTTCGAAACATTTCTATACATGCCCCCAACAAGCTGGGTACTCATTTTACCGACCTGTGAAAGGATGGAAGGCTGAGTCAACCTTGGAGCCGGGCAGGATTGAACTCACAACCTTGTGGCTTGCAGTACTGGCATTTAACCACTGTGCCACCAGGGCATTAGACTGTTATAGCGCAATGATTCCACTTTCAACGTCCTATGGAATCCTGGGGTTTGCAGTTTCGGTAGGGTCTGGCCGGCGCCTCCTGGAACTGCAAACCCCAGGATTCCATAGAATTCCATAGCATAAGATTCCATAGGATGTTGAAATTGGAATTGTAGTGCTATAACAGTCTAGTGTGGAAATGGCCTAAGAGCGGTGACATAATAGCTGCCTGGCCCCTCCCGAAACTGCAAACCCCAGGATTCCATAGGATGTTGAAAATGGAATAATCGTACTATAAGAGTGTAGTGCAGAAATGGTCTGTGTTCTGCTATGAAACATATTTAAACAAAAGCAGCAACATAATGAAGATGATTAATTGAAACCTCAGAAAACAACGAGAACCCACAAGTGAACTGTGATGCTTAGAAAGAAAAACAAAGAACATCCAATACCACCAGTCCAACCATGGGAATGAAATGACTTTGTCAAAATCCCATCAAAGGGGCCCTCTTTGCATCCAAAGAACCCCCAAGGGTCCGAGAGTTTCGGAGATGGGGTGCCATGACTGGAAAGGTCCTGCTTTGCGTATTATTCCTCATCTCAGGTGGCAGGAGCCGTAGAGAGTCACCCTCATTTGTTTAACGGGAACAAACAAGCGTTTTGCTTAAAAGATTACCTGCCAATGGTGGGACAGATTCTGTCAGAAGCAAATCTGCTTTGGTCCTGTTTTGCACATCATTGGAAAACTCTTGTTCTGTCAGAGCTTTGGGTGGCAGAGTCCTTTTCCCCCTTGGCTCAACATCTGCTAGATAATCGGCACCGAGGTCTGCCAGTCTATGTGCCAAGTGGAAGTTTTTGCCTGCATGAAAGGAAAATGAAAGACAGAGAGAGAGGAAGAGAGAGTGGATGGATATTCACTCAATTTCTATCCAGACCTAAATATTAGGGTTTCCAGTTCGAGATCATCCTGAAACCCTGAGGCTTCTGGGCCAAAATCTGAGACCTACAGATGGCCCCAGTGATGTCATTAAACATTACGTATTAAGTACAAACCACAGTTCTTAACAAGTTATCATTCAAATACAACACATAAACCATCTCCGCACTAGACTGTTATAGCGCTATGATTCCACTTTCAACATCCTATGGAATCCTGGGGTTGGCAGTTTTGGGAGGGGACGGCCAGCCCCTCCCGAAACTGCAAATCCCAGGATTCCATAGGATGTTGAAAGTGGAATAATAATACTATAACAGGCAAGTGTGGAAGTGGCCATAGACACACACACATTGCTATTGTGTGCTTTCAGGTTGTTTCCAACTTATGGCAATTGTAGGACAAACCTATCATGGGGCTTTCTGGGGCTGAATGTGTGTGACACACTAAAGGTCACCCAATGAATTTCCATGGCCGAGCAGGAGACTGACCCCTGGTCTCTAGGGTCACAGACCAATGCTCGAACCACTATACCTTGCTGGCTGTTTCTCTTTCACACACACACACACACACACACACATGCACACTGCATGTTCCCATTTGGAAATGAAGACAGAAATTTTAGCTAAAGGAGCTGTTCTGAGATCAAGGTGAAATGAGAAAATTGTTCCTTCTTATCTACCTAGGAAGACAGGAAGACAGAACATTTAAGCTAGCCTACTAGTTTCTGGAGCATTTTCACCCTTGTCACATGTCTGGAGGTGACATCTGAAAACTGGAAATTCAGGGCCATGATGCCTCCCTATTCCAAGCCACACATACGTGGTGAGCACACCATCAAGCCAGCTTTTACATATGCTGAAAAGTGTTTGGCAGGTTTTGCGGCTTGAATATGACCAGAGAAAGTGGGGGGAAATAAAAAAGGAAGAATTGATTCTCTTCTGCATTGGTTAGGGCTCATTTGGAATCCTGTGTCCAGTTCTGGGCACCTCAGTTCAAGAAGGATGTTGACAAGCTGGAGCATGTCCAGAGGAGGGCGGCCAAAATGGTGAAGGGTCTGGAAGCCATGAAGCCCTATGAGGAACAGCTTAGGGAGCTGGGTATGTTTAGTCGGCAGAAGAGAAGGTTAAGAGGGGACATGAGAGCCATGCTTAAATATTTGAAGGGATGCCACGTAGAGGAAGGAGAGGGCTTGTTTTCTGCTGCTCCAGAGACCAGGACAAGGAGCAATGGATTCAAGCTGCAGGAAAGGAGATTCCACCTGAACCTCAGGAAGAACTTCCTGATGGTCAGGGCTGTCCGGTAGTGGAATCTGCTGCCTCAAAGTATAGTGGAGTCTCCTTCTTTGGAGGTTTTTAAGCAGAAGCTGGATGGCCATCTGTCGGGAATGCTTTGATGGGTGTTCCTGCATAGCAGGGGGTTGGACTTGATGGCCCCTGGGGTCTCTTCCAACACTATGATTCTACAATTCTGTGATTGAGTCAGCTGTCAGGAAGTGTTCATGGGCTAGAGTCTTGTGGTTGGCCAACTTGCATGGTTGTACTTTTTGTAGGGTTACAGAGCACTAGTGGGAGAAGGCAAGGAAGACCAGCCAGCTCCAAGCATTCTGTTCCACCAGCACCTTCCTTCCTTCGTGCCACTGCCTATGTTGGTATAGTTATTCCACTGCAGTGCACCCATAGGATTCTGGCCAGAGAGTGTGTACTTTTTATTGGGGAAACATATAGAGTGTTCAGTACTAGCACTGCTTTTGAGATTGGGGAAGGATCTTGCATGGGGACCAGGAGGAAATTTACCTCCAAGCTTTCCCCCTACAACAGGCCACACAGGGCAAGCCCAAATATCTCATTCTACTCTGCAGTTCCTCTCCAAATGGTGGCAGAAGTCAGAATCTCCTCCGGTTCCTCCACTCTCTACCAGCTACAGAATGGATGTGGGCAGAGCTGCCAAGATGCAACAGCCTGTCTAAGCTTTTAATATATAGTGATTTTCTTCATTTTTAGAGGGAAAGAGATATAGATATGTATAAGGCATTATTATATTAGTTTAGAATAGATATTACTATGTAGTAACTACTAATATAGAATTTAAACTAATATGATGACTACTAAATGTATTATTGGCTGGAAGTCATTTTAATTTATGTATTTCAGTTTAGTTAAATTACGTTTTCTTAGATTTAGTCAGATCAAGTTTTTTCTCTATTTTTCTTATTTTGATTTTATATATATATCTATATTCTATTTAGAGTTTTAAGTTGTAGATCAAGATGTATTTATTGGGTGTCATTATAGTCTTTATTTTTTTTCTTGCCTGTCTTTTATGTTATGATTCTATTTCTTGTTCTATATTTTTATATATTGTCTTCATAATTAAAAAAAAAATTGAAAAATAAGACAAAATAGTATGTCCTGCGTGTGGTGATAGCTCCACATGTAGAATTCTTATGCTGCTGTGGGATCTTGCATTCTACCCCATTGATCTGCCTTTTGCTCCACTGAATAATCATGGGACCCCCTGCATCATTATTTTACTACATACATGCTGCGGTGGGGAGCAATTTGAGGCTCTGCATTGGCCCACCAGAGCTATTTTGGCTCTGCCTTGGTCCACCAGAAGTAGCTGAGGATTCTCTGTCTGCTACTAGAACTTTGTAGCTTGATGCCCATCAAGAAGCATATGAAATTTGAATTCCAAACTTATCTTTGGTGTAAATAAGCACTTGTATCACACTTAGTGGTACTCCTGTTTCCAACTCACCAGCACAAGCTGCAAGACAAGGAAGAGAGATAGATGTTAAGAATGGATCAGGATCCTGCTGGAGTCTTATGCATGTGTAAATTCCCCTAAGGAACTGGTAGGATGCTTTTGTTGAATGCCTCTGGTGCTAGGTTGCAGAAGCAGATTTGTACCTGTGGTGTCATGGTGCATGAATGCAAGCTCCACCTTGGGTTGTGCATTCGGTGGCATGTTTGGCCTGGCATCCTGTTGGTGCCTTATCCACGCACAAGTTTCCTTATGTGTGCAGTTATACTTTTTGGCCAACACATAACATCCATATTCAGCTGAAGGTTATGAAAGCTTACATCACTCCCATGACGCATGAATTGTAAAGCCATGCATTGTGTGTCAATGCATAATGTGCATCTGCAGTGCAGTGCACAATCCCATAATGAGGCTTAGCTGTGGGAGTAAAGTTATGCTATGTCTCCTTGATGCAGGATCTTGACCTTGATGTCCTGGCTCCATTGTATACCACTGCCATTCAACACAAGACAACACATTCAACACAACACAAGCACAGTTAATGTCTAAAATCCATATATCAAGATTTACGCTGTTCAACTTGTTCTGTCTATCTATCTATGTATGTATCTATCTATCCATCCATCTACCACGTCCCTACGCGACTGCTCTCCACCTTCAACCAGAGATCAATTTGTCTATCATGGCATTTCCAGATTATTTTTCTGATTATTAACCCGATCTGTTAACTCCCCAGGTTTTTAATTAATTTTCAATGGACTTTTTTTTTTTTAGCCATTGTATTGGCTCTTATTGGCCCTTTTCACATGTGGGGGGGAAATGGGCGAAAACGCCCCAAAACGGAGCTTACCAGCAGCCATGCGAGTCCATCGCCACACGGAGCAGCACGAGCTGATAGCTCCAGACTGCTCCGGCATCCCAAATGGCAGCTTCCGGTTGGGGGAGGCTCTCCACCAACTGGAGAAACTCACCAGCTGGAAGCCCGCCCCGGCAGATCTGCAGACACGCACTTGCGCGCACCTGCAAATCTGCTTCTGAGCCGGGCAACGGAGCGGTACGGGGTTGTACGCTCCCTGGTTTTTAAAAACCTCTGAAAAGGGGTTTTTAAAAACCACGCTGCACGACCAGTTCCAGTCGCTCCTGCGTGGATTGAGGTGTGGAACTACAAAAAGTAGTCCACGCCAGTCCACGCTATGGTGCAGAAGACCTCCTTTGGAGGTTGCTCTGCACCATTTTAAAATGCTAATGTGGAAATGGCCATTGTTAAACGACTTAGAGATTCTTTAATGAAAAATTGCAAGAAATGCTGTGAAATAAAAAAAATAATGAGAGATGTGCTTCAACTTTCAAACTTCCCTCATAGCCATAAAAGGGGGCTGCAGCTCTACACCTTGGCTCGCTTTCTTGAGCCACCTGCTTTGCAAGTATCTGTGTTTGTTGCTGTAGATGTACTGATCATAAGGGTGCCTGGCATTTACCTTCATCAGCCATTGTTTTGGATGAGCCCCATCTAATCAGCAGGTAGGCTATGACCCCCCACACACACACACACAATTTGGAAGGTCTTTGAAGGCTGACTGCTGACTAGAGCCGTTTCTGCACTAGCCAGTTATATTGCTATTATTCCACTTTCAACGTCCTATGGAATCCTGGGGTTTGCAGTTTAGGGAGGGGCCTTTGAGGATATCATTATTCATGGGCCTTTGAGGCCCCTCTCTAAACTGCAAACCCCAGGATTCCATAGGACGTTGAAAGTGGAATTATAGCACTACAACAGGCTAGTGCGGAGATGGACTAGGTCTTGAAGAACTGGGCTATACTGGCTATCTGTGTTTTGCTTAGTTAATTTTAATAGCTGTGCTTTTAAACTGGTTTTGATTTTAGGAATAGTTTAATGGTACTTTTAACTTTCGTATCTGGTCTATTTTTAGCTATGTTTCTTTCAACTGTTGTAATTTTCCTTGAGTCCCAAACTGGGAAAAATTTGGGATATAAATATCCTCTGTCTCCTCCACATCCACCCACGGCCATGATTTTGTGATTGGCTCTGGTTAACAGATGCCAAGCCTCTTCCTGTTCATGCTGTTGGAAGCGACTGATTTATACTGAGTCAGACCACTGGTCCTTTCTGTCTCACCATAGCTAGGGATTTTCCCCAGGACCACAGGCTATAATATTTTCTACTGGATATAAGCTGTAAGATTTTTCAACTGCCTGGGACTTTCTGCTCTGTGAACCTTGTCCCACTATTTTGATCAGAGATAAGAATAACTGATCAGAGATAAGAGCTCAAATTCCCCTAAGCTGACTCTCATGTGTGCATGTTTCCGCCTACTGGAGGGATGACCCAAAAGGAGGGTCACTTAGGGAGAGCTCACACAATAAGTACTTATAGCAACTGTTTATGGACAGAGGCCCTTTCTGCACAAGGCGAGGGAATCATTCCATGCCGTTATGTACCGCTTCTTCTGGGGTCTGAAGCAATGCAGACTGTCCCTGAAGCCCTTCCGCAGGTCTCCTCCTTGGTCCAGGGCGAATCGGAGCAGCGCGAGGTCTGTAGATCTGCACTGCTCCAGCTTCCAAAATGGCAGCTTCTGGTTGGTTGTGGGTCCCAACCAACCGCTGAAGCTTGCCATGCCTAAAGCCTGCCCTCCACAGATCGCAGGCTCGCATTGGTGCGAGCCTGTGAATCTGCACAAGGGAACAGGAACGCAATGGCGCGTTCTAGGAAAATAAAGACCTGTTTTTTGCGGTCTTTAGAAAACACGCTGGAGGACCACTTGGGGTCATTTTGGAGTAGGCTGAGGTGCGACTCTCTGGTAAGTAGTCCACTCCTAGTCCGCTCCAAGGTGCAGACGACCTCCGTGAGAGGACGCACTGCCCCGTTCTAATTGCCTGGTGCGGAAAGGGCCAGAGTCACTATTTGCAAACTCTTCTTCTGTGTATTGGAGCATCAGAGACAATTGGACACAGGAATCAGCATGGAACTAAGTTGCGAGACTCGCTGCTAGTATGCCATGGGGGAAGCAATGTGCAAATTGCACCTCCCTAGGCAAAACAGTGCCATCCACGACAAAGGTCATGGTTACAACAGGGACCTCGTGCCCAGCAACTGTTCTGATTCATCTACTTAACAGGCTGGGCAAAACAGCCCCATTTGCAACTAATGCGGTGAAATTTGCTTTGCCAGGCGAGGCTGTGCCAGCATTCAAATTGATTTAATTTACAGTACAAAAGATTTGGGCGGTGTGTGTATGTTTCCATGGCTCACTGATGGAGCTGGCTTTGACTTGCTTACCATCTTGGTCCTTCATCTCCGTCCTGACGATGTCCTTCACTTCTGCTGCCTGTAGCCAGAAAACACATGCACACACACACACAAAACAACCTCTTGAGGTCAGCATCCAGGTAACAACTCTTGCCCTATCCAAAGAGCCCTGTTAGCCCCTATGGATGCCACATGTGCAGCTATTGGAGGGGATGGAAATGAAGGCATTACCCCCCAAATAGAAATTCTCCTTGTTCGTGAAATTTTCCTCCAGTTCCCCAAATTTCTAGCATTGTCATCACTTAAAACTTCAGTTGTACATTTAGAAGTTGGCATCCAAAAGAAAAGGGGCAGGCAAAGTCACCCAGGGAGTGCAAATACAGCAAACAGAAGAATTCTAGCATCAAATGATTTTCAATGTCTCAATCTGTGCAGGGCTAGAAACTTGAGAGCTGGAGTAGTATTTCACTTGAGGGGGTCAGGGTTCTTATTTGAGGGGGGAACAATGTCCCCATTCTTATCTCCCTGTAGCTACAACCCTAATGAATGCACAACACCAAAGGGCAAAACTCCATTCCAATTAGAACAAGGAAACTATCCCATTTTTTTAAAAAAAGGCTGGAAGGACTGTGGCTTTTTTCTGCACCAATCCAAATTCAATTTCTAGCAACTGGGAAAAAGGAAAGCAGGGGTGGCTGGTGGTCTCCTTGACCTTGGGGCTGTGAATCTGCTCTGGCTTTTAGTCTGAACCTGAAATAGATTCAGCAGAGTTATCAGAGCCTGAGAGGGAGAGAAGCACAACAAAACTCTGAACTGGGGTAGGCAAACTGCAACCCTTTTATACCTCCTGGCCCTATCTCCAAATTGTATTAACCAACAGGATTTCAGCTCTTGTGATTATCATGGCCAAGTTTTAACAACTGCCCAGTCTCAAAACAAGGATCATTTTATGTTCAGTGGGACATGCTAGCCAGTTTAGTCTTGCTTCCTCAAAGGCCCCTCCCTGAATTGCAAACCCCAGGATTCCATAGGAGGTTGAAAGTGGAATAATAGCACTGTAACAGTCTAGTGCAGAAATGGCCTTGGTCTATCCAGGCGTAGTTTGGACTCCCTTTTTCTCTTCCTCTTTACCAAGGACCATCATCTTTTCTAATGGGTCACAGCATCTCCGGATGTGTCCAAAGTATAACAGTTCTCTGTTTAGTCATTCTGGCTTCCTGTTAGCAATTTGCTTATATGGTTCGGATATCTATTGCGAAAGGAGAGAGGTTGTGCCTGCACAGTTCAGTTTACTTTCTTTTGTTCTGGCCTATACAACGTCAGGGTCCCGTCTTCCAGTTACCTTGCCCAGAGTTAGCAGGACAGCACTGCAGGCCAGCAGACACATTAGCTAGCCAAAGGGATTTGCAGTGCTGGTTCTAGGAAGTCTGAATTAAATGTGGCTTTCTGTAGCGGCCCTGGTCTCTTGAAGTCCTAGGACAGACCTCAAACCATTATACCACGCTGGCTCTAACTGGCCAAATTTCTTTAGAGGATGTTTGCTAATACCTTCCTCTTAGGCTGAGAGAGGGTCACTTGCCCAAGGTCAATCCCATGAGTTTCTATGGCTGTGCAGAGATGTGAAGCCTGGTCTCCTATAGTCCTAATACAGTCCTAACACCGCAATCCGTTTGGGGAGCCTGATTTGACTACTTGCTGTGATGAACGATCACCTACTGAGCTGAAATGTTCCTCTCTGCTCTTGACCAGCTTCTGCACTGATTTATAATCCACAAAGTTTTTCTTTTAGCAGTGATGTGTAGGAGTTCTCAGCATCAAACCAAGTGTGATTGGGCCTGGGACCTGAGATCTTCACCAGCAGTTTTTGAAACATCCCCAGCCAGAATAGTCAGTGTGAACTGGCACAACATTAGTATAATGTTCACAGCAGATCCATTTCTTGATCCAGGTCAGATTTTGTTAGAATATCCAAAACTACGTATCACCCCAAGTTTTCTATTATGTGTCTGGAAGATTAGAACAGTTGGTCTGTGCCTTTGGAGGTGGAAGGAATGGCAAAACAATCGGATCTGCATCTTTTAAGTATCTGAGGAGCTTGCAAATTTATTTCTAAGGCCATTTCCACACTAGCCTGTTATAGCGCTATGATTCCACTTTCAATATCCTATGGAATCCTGGGGTTTGCAGTTTCAGGAGGGGCCAGGATTCCATAGAATGTTGAAAGTGGAATCATAGCACTATAACAAGCTAGTGCGGAAATGGTCTAAGAATGCCAAGCCTCTAAACACAACATTTCAGAAGTGAGTTTCTTTGTTGTTTCTCAGATAGGCTGAGCTAGGATAACTTCTCCAGCCTAGAAGTACCATTACAGCCCATCCATTTCCTCTCCTACAATAGGATTTTTTTCAGATATATGTACTTCAGTAATCAGACTTGAGAATTAAGCTTGGATTTATTTTCCAATGGTCAATCACAGAACCAAACAGACTAAAATGCAAGATACAGAAGTGAGGAAAATCATATGCTATCGCAAAGAGACATCTTTCACACCTGGGGAAGATCAGTATATCATGTCATAAAAAAGTTGAGTGTATGATATAATTTGTAAATGTTCCTAATTTATTTCTGATAAAAGAAATCTGGGGAGCCTGTTAGACTGAAGCTCATTGACCTCTTAGTACCTTCAGAGCCTGAGAGAGTTACTATTTTGGGCCACAGTTTCCAGAATGACCTAGCCAATATGTCTAGTGGGGATTGCAGTAATGCTCCTAAGCACCAGTTATCTTATTGCTGCGGTGATGGTGGCACATAACGGGACTGTTGTCTTTGTTTCCTGCTGTGATGTGTTTGCTTCCTCGGATGTTGATATGCAGTGCTCTTGAGCATCTCTCTCCATCACTTTTGTCTCACTATCTATTAGCCACTTCCTTGCCTTTCCGAATGGTCTATGCAACTTGAGCCAGAAGTCAGATTCTCCATTTAAGAGATGGTATCCTGTTTCAAAGTGGACGAGAATCTATATCTCCAGTTGACAGAGGCTGACCAGGGGAAAGCTGGGCCAGTTCCAAAACAATACCCAGCTCCATAGAAGCAGAAGCACAATTCAAACAGTCTGAAGTTAAAATGAAGCCTCCAATCCTGAGCCAAGTCTAGAAGGAGGGGAGGAGATGAGGCCAGTGCAAATTCTACAGCAGCTGCTCTGAAGCAGATTGTTAAAATACTGGAACAATTTTTTTTTTAAAAAAAGTTTTCTTTTGCGGGGCAGTGTCCTTACCCTGAGATTCCTCCTATTGCCTTGAAGCCTGCAGGTTCTGCTCAGGCTCTGAGACCTGGGAGCCCATCTGCCCTAGACCTTCACCTTGAAGAATTCTTTCCTATAGCCGCAATCAATGAATAACACACTTACTGAAAGTCCAGGATCTCCTTTGTCTCCTTTCTGGCCAGCAGGACCCTCTTCTCCCTGTTGAAACAACTTGGTTAATCACAAAGATACTTGGAGAGACAAGAAGGTGCCATGCTCCCATCCTAAACCAGGGCCATTTTTGCACTAGCCTGTTCTAGCGCTATGATTCCACTTTCAACATCCTATGGAATCTTGGGGTTTGCAGCTTTGGGAGGGGCTGAATTCCATAGGATGTTGAAAGTGGAATCATAGTGCTAGAACAGGCTAGTGCGGAAATGGGTCAGGTGTAATAGGGCCAGGCAAGCAGCAGTTGAAAGCCAATTCCAAAGGATTCCAGAGCTTTGTGTTTCCTTATCAATTCTGGGGTGTTCTAATGCTGTTTTTTCCAAACTAGGGATTGTCTCACCCTCACAAAAAGGAAGCACACAAATACTCTTCTTGCTATGTGCAGAATCAAACCCTAGTCTCCAGGGTTGTGCTCCAACACTCAAAACATTACACCAAGCTGGTTTTTGGGGGGATTCTCTACTCTGAAAAAAATGTTTTTGTTGAACCCACTGATTTTTAGCTGGGAGAAACCCAATTGGGAATGATTTAAAATGCTGCTTTGGGGGTCCTTCCAGCCCCAGAGAGCAAGAAACACTCCCTAGCAGACCCCCCAAAAGTGACTTGCAGCCTCCCAAAAATGGTGGCTGGAACAACATGCTGTGGCACACTGCAACTCTAAGTGGATCATGGTGGGCAACTCTTGGGGGTTGGGGGCTGCATTGGCCTCACAGGAGACTTTGGAGGTCTGCACTTAACTCCCCTGATCCCCAATACTAAATTTGAATTTAGTTTTGTCCCCAAATACTCCCCACAGTGCAACAGAAGGCATTTCCAATGAGAAATGACCAACAAGAAGTGACTTGAAGCCATCTGATGGATCACTTGGGAAAAGGCCTGTCTTGAACCTCAAATAGCCCGCCATGGGCCCCAAAACCAGGCAAAAATTGCCCCCAAACTGCCTAGGGGGCATATGGGACCAATTTTTCAATATCGGGTGGAGGGGATGGAGGGCACCGAGATGGGCCTGGAGAGTTATTTGGCCTGCAGGTCTTACTTCTGCTACTTTCCCTACTTTGGAAGTAGATGTTGTAACCCATGGTGGTTTACACAACATGGTGGTTCCATTTGGTCAGTTCTGCTCACACCTAGAGATTTATCAAACCACATCCTCCCACCTTCAGGAAAGACTTAACCATGGAAGAAAGACACAACAGATTGAGGAGAAGATTGTTCTGTCACTAATGCTAACTGGGTTTGTGGGTCTGAAAAATGGGAACGCTTCCAAACAGGATGCTCCAGAAGGCCTAAGAATGAATCACACACTGGCCAATTTTTTTCTTATTTAGGGCGCTCTGACTGTTGAAACAAATTGCATCAGGCACCGAGCATGAGGAAGGGCCATCCGAGTAAAGCTACTAAGGAGGGGAAAGGGAGGGAGGGAAGGATGACTACCCATGGGAAAAGGGAACAAAGCTGTGACTCAGGATTAGCAGGCAATGCCCCTCAGATGCAGAATCGCCGTCTGGCCGGAAGAGAGGAATGGAGACAGATTGGGGCAACGCAGACCGCTCAGGTCTTGGAAGAGGGAGAAATGAGTTCTCCTTCGTGTCTAGGGCCTCCATGCATTTACTGAGGCAGCAGAAAGATCTTTAGAAGTTACAGCCAAGCTTTTGTCTGTGGCAAGGATGGACAAAGGACAGCCCTCGGCTGTCCTTGTGGCCCTTGCCTTCTTCAGACTTGGCTTTCTTTGCCTCTCTCCAAAGATGAACTGCTTCTTCTGGAAGCAACCGTTCACACTCTACAATTAGAACACTTGGATACCGCTTTAACTGCCATGGCTGCATGCTGTGGAATCCTGGGATTTGTAGCATGGAGAAGCACTAGAGCTCCCTGCCAGAGGATTCCAAATACCACATGAAAGTAATCTCCCCTTATTGACAGCATCACTTTCTATGGTTTTGGTTAAACCCACGGTCTAAAAACTTCTGCTGCTGTCCATCCCTGTGATAGGCAGTCCGAATCTAGCTCTATACTGATGTCAGTTTCCCTGTCCTCAGCTTCAGAGAACTGAGATCTGGCTCAGCAGGGCTACCTGATCATCAAAGCAAGACCAAGGGCTGGCTCCTCACCTTTCCCCCTTTATTGCCAGGAGTCCCTGGGGCTCCCCGGAGACACAGCTGTTGCCTTCCTCTTCTGCCTCGTTCACCCTGGAAAGAAAAAGAGAAAAATACAAGCCCCTGAGGTCTCCTTGGGACACAGTCCAAAGGTCAGATGCAGCCGTACCACTGGCTGTACGCATTCCTTCTGATCACGAATGTCTGAATCTATTATTATTATTATTATTATTATTATTATTATTATTATTATTATTATTATTATTATTGTTGTTGTTGTTGTTGTTGTTGTTGTTGTTGTTGTTGTTGTTGTTGTTGTAGTAGTAGTAGTTACTATTGTTTCTGGATATAAAGCTTCCTATATGCATGGCATGGCCCTTAGCAAGTAAAACAACCAAAAAACAGTGGGTCTTTCCAGAAGTGTACAATCTAAAATGTATGTACGGTTGGCCCTCCACATTTGCTAGGGTTAGGGGCACAGGATGCCCACAAAAGTGGAAAAATCACAAATATCAAAATGTGTCTGTGTGTGTCTATGGGAAGGAAGCCGAGGCCCACTGGGGCGAGTGGGCACCCAGGGTCCAAACCATGGCCATTTCCGCACTGGCCCCTCCTGAAACTGCAAACCCCAGGATTCCATAGGAGGTTGCAAGTGGAATAATAGCGCTATAACAGTCCAGTGTGGAAATGGCCATGCATATCAGGGAAAGGAGAGGGAAAGAGGGTGGATTGGCATGGTGACCCTATACTTCCTCTCTCTTACGCAACTCTTTCCTTAGGTATGGGGGGAGGGACTGGGAAAGGATTTGTGGTGCTCAGAAATGGGTGTGTGATCCATCCTTAGATGGCTAGGCTGGTGGGGAAGGACAACAATGACCAGAGGTAAGTTTTAAAGGGCTGTGCAGCCTGATTGGAGCCACATAGAGGGAAGATTCCACTAGAAAAGAAGTGCCTGAGATGAGAGGGGCAGCAGCGGTTGGAGAAACTTGTAAATAATTAAAACCTTGGAAGTTAAACCTGCAAATGTGGAGGGCCAACTGTATATGCACACAAGCAGAAAGGGAAGGAAGGAGTAATAAACTATACCATACAATTGTAAAACGAATTATCCAGATAGAATACAAAAAAATACAATACAATACAGGGGACCCCGCTCTCACATGACCTTTACGCATATGAATGTGAGGTCACATGAAGCGTTGCATCTGATTATAATCATTGGATGCAGTTGTTGCACACCCATGCTTCTGCAGGCATTTGTGCGTTGTGTCCACTGGCTATAATGAGATGAGACACTTTGCATTTTTTTGTTTTATGCGGGGGTTCCTGCAACAGAACCCCCACATATATGGCAGGCACCCTGTATAAGCAAACATGACAAGTACCTGTAATCAAACTATACTGAGGCCCAAGAGCTCTCTGGCTGAGAATTCTAAATGCCCCTCCCTAAACTGCAAACCCCAGGATTCCATAGGATGTTGAAAGTGGAATAATAGCACTGTGACAGTGTAGTGTGGAAATGGCCTGAATTATAGGAGGTTGAAATAAAGCTCCAAAAGTTTTTGAAAACAATGTTTTCAACTGAGATTTAGAAATAAAAAAAATAATGAGGGAAGAGGCAGTCTGCAAATGTCCAGGGAGACAATTCCAAGTGTGCGGAGTGGAAAGTGAGAAAAGGAGGAGCTGAGGCAAGGAAGGGGAAATCCATGAAGCCTCAGCACTGTTCCAGCTGACTCCCCAAGATCACACTTTTTGTAGCAAAAATTAAGGGATAAACTAAATTAACCTTCATTCTTGTGCCCAGGGAGCTGACCTCGAATGATTCTACTCCAGCCATTTCTGCAGGAGCCTGTTATAGCGCGATGATTCCACTTTCAACCTCCTATGGAATCCTGGGGTTTGCAGTTTCGGGAGGGGCCGGCCGGCCCCTCCCGAAACTGCAAACCCCAGGATTCCATAGGAGGTTGAAAGTGGAATCATTGCGCTATAACAGGCTCTTGCAGAAATGGCCCAGGAGTGGTCATGTCCAGACTCAGTGCAGTGTAGTGGCTTGAATGATGGACTACAACTCCGGAGACAGGGTTTGCATTCCCACAGTCATGGAAATGCACTGTGTGGCCTTGGGCAAGTCGCTGTCATGTGCCGGCTAACTAGTTTCCCCAAGAAATACTCAGTTTAGCAGCAGCACTTTACTGAGGTATAGCTAATGGCATAGCAACTTGAAAAGTTGATAAGACAGAGATACATTGGCTAGCAATCAGGTTATACAGGAGCATATACTTTTGTGTGTAAACAGCTTCAATTGGTGGGCCATAAGTGTAATCCCATTTCCCAGACCTCAGACAGTTCCTAGGCAAGGCAGATGTTTACATACTTTGATTCCCAAGTGCCTGAAATCTTCCCAGGTTCCTTATCTGCCCTTCGGGTTGTTTTTACAATGCCTTCCTGGGACGGCACAGCTTCACACCTGAAACCTTTGCTCCCAAAGCTGGATCTTCCCCCCATTGAAATGCAACACGTTGTTGCAGGCTTATGGATATTCAACACATTGTTACAAGCAGTAATTAGCATTTGTTGCACTGTGGCTACAAAGTGATGCGTTTCTAAAGCCTTTCTGAGCAAAAGGGCAAAATGCTTTCATGACAGGGCCAAGTCCCTGATAGTCACGCTCTCTCAGCCTCGGAAGAAGGGAAGGCAACCCTCCTCTGAAAATATCTTGCCAAAAAAATCTTGCGAAATGTTCGCCTTAGGATTGCCCTAAATTGGAAATGACTTGAAAGCATACAACTACAAGTGGCCACGCAGCTAAATGATGGCCTCCATCTTCTCCCAAGCTGTGGGGCTTTCATATTTGGATAGGTCCTTGCCACCACATATGCATATATGAAAGACCAACATCCACTTGCCTTTGTCTTGACACCTGTGATGACAAGAGCCACCCAAAGGCTTTTCCCTGTGACGGAGACAAGGCACTTCGATACCCTACAGAGGAGGAAAAGATACTTCTTTTTGGTCCCTCTGCTTCCCACCACCAGATCAGAAAACTGAAGAAGTCTCTTTGTCCTTTGATGGCTGCAGTTTCCTCTATATAGACTCTTTCATAATTTAGGGTGCAGACTGAGAGGATGAGAGCGGAGGAGGTAGGGAAAGCTCTTCATGTTCTCTTGCTCATCAAGACCACAGCAGACACGGTTAATTACTGCTTGGAGGGCTCTTGCAGGGTGCCTCCCTCCTGCCATTCATGTAAAAGTTCTAACCTCTTTAAGCATGCATGAACGCCGAGCGTTCTCCCACTCTCTTGTCAGTTCATTCCTGCTCTTCTTTAATTTATTCGTTGAACGGCACATTTGGCAAGACTTGTTCTGAGGAGGATTGGCCACTGTCTTCTCCTGAGGCTGAGCGAATGTGGCTTTTCCAACGTCCCCCAGTGGGTCCCCACAGCTGAGCAGGGATTTGAACCCTGGTCCTCCAGTGTCCCAGTCCAAAACTCAAACCACGATCCCACGCTGGCTCCTTGAGCCTGCACCTTCTATTAAAGAAGAATTGGTGATGGGCCAAAAATAACAATTTTCCTCACTAGACTGTTATAGTGCTATTATTCCAATTTCAACATCCTATGGAATCCTGGGGTTTACAGGTTCGGGCTCCCCCTAAACTGCAAACCTCAGGATTCCATAGGATGTTGAAAGTGGAATACTAGCACTGTAACAGTCTAGTGCGGAAATGGCCTAAGACCTCTTCTGACCCCCTGTTTCAGCAACAGATAAATGCTAGCCCTTACCTGTGGTCCCGGCTCTCCTGGTGGCCCTTGTGGGCCAGGTGGGCCAGCAGCACCCACCTTGCCAGGTAGACCAATCTGTCCTTTAAAGCCACCCAAGCCAGGCACTCCCTTGGAACCCTGCAAGATTCAAAAAGAGAGATATTCTATTAAGATGTCAGGAAGACAGTATGCTTAAATACTTTGAGAGCTGTCACAAAGAAGAAGGTAACACCTTTGTTCTCTGCTACTTCTCAGAGCACAGAGAATCCAGTGGGTTTAAATTCAGCAGGTTTAAATTCTGGGGCTAGGGAGGGGAGCTGAAGGGCCCCTTAACCACCTTGTTTCTTAAAGGTAAGATTGAAGTTCGACTGTTAATTTATGGAGGCATTCCCACTCCCCAGTTTTATGAAAATTATTAGCCAAACACTCTGGCCAGCACTGGGAATGTGAAAATCTCTCAAGTCTCAATTTTGCTAAAATTCTCTAAACCATTACTGTATTTTCATTTCATCCTTGTTTCACAGAGCTGTTATATTTTAATTGTCTCACTGAAATCTGTACACATTTTACAATGTACTTTTCCCTTGATTTGTGCACTAATATCTGTGGTTCACCTAATTTCCACAATTTCCCCCCCATGACAAACATTTTTTTTGCCATTATAGCAATAGCTGTTAGCAGTTACATTTCTATGCCACTTATCAGTGCTAAGCACTCTCTAAGTGGTTTACAATGTTGTAAGCTAATTGCTCCAAACAAACTGGGTACTCATTTCACTGATCTACAGAAGGATGGAAGGTTGAGTCAACCTCGAGCCCGGCAGGATTGAACTCACAATGTTGTGGCTGCAGTACCGGCATTTAACCACTGCACCACCAGGGGGCGCTTTTCCATTTTAGAATTGGCTGGCATACTGTTAGTGGCATATGCAGCTTTATACCTATGTGTGTCTTGTTTTGGTTGTTGTGGAGGTTGGTATCCTTTTCCTCTCTCTGCAATAACTAACCCCCAACTTACCACAGAATTGCTGCAAGACTGTCCACAGTTTCAGCTACCCACAGTCAACCTCTTCCCTCACAGACTTACCTTCCTACCTCACACTCTTTGCCCCCATCTGTCCACCAGCATCCAGGTGATGGTACCCATGCAACCCGTTATAGGTTCTGTTACCTTCATCTTGCCTACTTGCCTGTCTGCTCCCTTTAACCACCCCTCTGCCAACACCACCACCACCACAGGAAATGGCTCTGGTGTTGTATGAAGCTTCTCTGTGGCGCAGGTGTATCTAGAGTGGGGCAACTGGGATGCATGCCCTGGGCGCCAATGCCGGGGAGGGTGCAAAAAAGGCCTGGCCCCCGCCCCTTCTGTGGTCCTTCCTGGCCCAGTGCAGGAAGGTTTGGTGGCGGTGTCAGCAGCAGCCTGCCCATCGCCGCTTCTAACTGGAAGATGAGTGCAGAACACAGCAGAGGGTAAGCCGTGGCACTAGAAAAACTAGGAGGGAAGGAGGAAGCTAATTAAATAAATTGGAGAGTCTTTGCAAATTGCAAGAACAAATCAGTCCTTGGAAACTGCAACAAGCTGTTGCCCTCCTAGCTGAGCTAGGAATTTGCATCCTCTTTGAGCTGAGCCCTTCAAAAGTGGTGGATGTGCACATTCACCTTCCACCTGAAGATGACCCAGGAAAACTTGGGAGACCCAGAGTCAAGCCCTGAGATATGGACACCCTAATTTCCACTCTCATGACAGCATTTACTTGTATTTCCACCAAGTGAAGATTGAGTTTTGCCTGGCTCAACATCCTCTTTGTCAGGCTGAATAAGCTATGCTCCCCTAAGTGTGTTCCTTTTCTTGCCTCTATAAATAGGAGGCAATCCATCTAAACTCGGAGAGAAGCTTGGGTGTTAAAAAGGTGTTGATGCTGCCCAAGAACTCTTCCAGGGAAGGAAGATGAATCGTTTAACAGAGCGAGTTATCCGGCACTAGCTGATTAAGGTGGGAGATCCTGGTGATGACTGATGAGATGAATTCCCTGTGTCTGACAGGCTGGCTTTCCTATTTCGTACAAGTGATCCCCAGTGACTGAACATGTAATTATTCCAAGAGAAGAGGCAGTGCAAACAGAGCAATTTGCAAAGTTGAATGACTAGAACAATTAGAAGAAGTCAGAAGAGGCCAGACTTCTTTGCTTCTTACCTACTAGCTCATTTGATCCTTTGGGACAAGAATCCATTTCATTTCCCCCATTGAATATCCAGATTCACAAGCTCTAAACAATTAGGGATTGGGTTGTTTCAAGGACTGCCTGCTCCAGCCAGAGATCACAAAAGTTAAGTTTCTGAAACACAACTCCCAGAATCCCCAAACCAGCATTGCTCCATCCTTATCCTCTCTACCCATTCATTCACTGGCTACTGTTCACGCTGGAAGGTCAGTTCATACAAGTGCAGGATTGTGCTACCCACACTCTGGAACTCTGGAACTCCCCAACACAGGAGATTCATTTGACCACAGACACAAATGGTCTTTGTTCTGTATTCACACTCATTACTTAGTCATGATTATGACACTATTGCCATGATTGTAACTCCCCCGCAACCTACTTTAATGGGCACTAGCTACAGGGAGACAAGGTCTGCTCTGCAGGCAACTGGAGTATGGATGAATGACATTTCTGTCACTTTTGGGGTGACGAGGCCAGGAGAAGTTCCATTCCTGGGTTCCTGTCACTCACCCTGCCCTTCCCCTGCTCTTTATCCCTTCCTGGATTGGGTATTCGGAACTCAAGGTGACCCCCTATTGTGGACCAGTGGCCGTACTGTTCAGGGGGTTTCGATGTAGTAAGCATCACCAGGCCCTCCACTGAACTTAACACAAACAGACAGAAACAGTGGCAAAAACAAACAAGACCCAGGAAAATAAGACACTAATCACTCCTGAATCATCTACAGCTCCCCAAAACCATAGTCAGTCCTTTCCTCTGTCTCTATTCCATCTGTTCCTCTCTCTCTCTTCCAACTCTACATTTCTATGATTCTCTGATTCTATGAAGCATTTCTTCTAAGAGCAGGTAATATAGGTAATAGAGAAATCACTATACATGAGAGGCCACTTCCTCTCAGCTTCACTTGATAGTTACAAGTACAGATAGTCTGTGGTGGAGCTTGGAGTGTGTGTGGGGGGGGCATGAGAGGCGGGGCTACGGTGTGAGTGGTGTGGCCACTGTCCGCAGGGGCGTGGCTGTGGTATGTGGGGGCCTGGTCATGGCACAGAGGGGCATGGCTACAGGCATGGATGCACCAAAAACATTACCGCCGGGGGCGAATGCCCTTCCTCGCCCCCACATCCCTACGCAACTGCAGATAGTTTCCTCAGATCAGCCAAAGCTTTCAAAAGAGCAGAAATCCTAACGCAACTAACTAAGTAACATTCTAAGCTACTCACATTGTTGGTCAGTTTCTAAGATGGTGTGCCGAGGCAGAGCCGGGAGGAGAAGCCTAGCTTGGCCTGCCTGCGATCAGCATTATGGCCCCTCTGGTTGATGTCTTGGATGTTCTCCTTTGTTCTTCTCTCTCCTTGTGGTCTCTTGAGGTTTATAAAACTTCATAGGCCATTTCAGCACGGGGTGAGGGAATCGCCCCGTGATGCTACTCACCGGACTTTTGGGCTCCCCGGTCCGGTCCATGCTTCTCCAGAGCAGAGCGTGACCGCCGCTCCGCACTCCTCCGGGGACGAAAATGGTGGTCGAGGGTCTCGACCAACTGCTGAAGCTCGCCAGCCTAAAGCCCATCCCCAGCAGATCACAGGCTCGCACCGATGTGAGCCTGCGAGTCTGCATAAGGGAGCAGGCTTGCAGTGGCGTGCTCCATGCTTTTGAAAGACCTGTTTTTAGCAGTCTTTCAAAAGCACGCTGGACGACCACTTGGGGTCGTTCCGGAGTGGGCTGGGGTGCGGATCTACATTAAGTTGGTCCGGCCGAGCCCGCTCCCAGGTGCAGACCTCCTCCCTGGAGGATGCTGTGCCCAGTGTTAAAAACCCCGTGTGGAAATGGCCATAGAAACATCTTGAAGATTCTCACTTTTCTTCCCCTGATTGGACAACTATCTCCCGTGACCTGTGACGCTGACCCTCAATAACCTGTAACCTAACCCTAGCAGTTCATTAACCCTTTGTATGCCCGAAAGGGGAACTATCTCCCTTCAGCTCTGCTACCTGGATAATGAGAAAATCCCATTATCACAGTATGCTTAGCAAGTAGCTGGTAGAGAATGCTGGCCTTAATTATTTATTTGTTGAGCTGTGATTGTGTAAAATGGCAAATGGCTGAATTACAAAACAAACCAAAAAAACCACCTTGTTATTACATTTTTGAAACAAGTTTTGGAGAAGTTGGCAACTGCAGTGGGGAAGGGATGGGACCCTACGAGATCCCTGCAAGGCCAGTATAGCTTTCTTGACCTCTGCAAATTGCAAGTTACCCACACCAGCTTAAAGAGAACCTGTTTCAGAGAGACCCTACTCCTTTTACTGCCTCATGCAATAAATTTACTTTCCTGAGTCCTACAGGAAAAAGAATCCCTGTGACACAAGCTACAATTTGGTCCATTTTATTTGTTCCAGGCTACCTGATACTTAAATTCTCAAAGGTTTATACATTAGTAGATTGCATCGCAGAATTGGATTGGTATTTTTCCTTCTTCGACTACTGCATTACAGACAAGTGACAAGAACGATTTCATTTCATCTCCCCGGTGGTTAATCAGTCTCTTATTTTCATAAATGTCCAAGCTCTCTTTCCTTCCATTTACAGTATTTTACTGTTTCAAGTCTGCAGTGTTCTTCTGCCACCCCTGTACTCGTGACCAAATGAGAGGTAACATTATTTTTCTCTATTTTTTCCTGCTTCTTTGTGGCTGTCATTTTTTTTTAAAAAAAACAACAAATAGCATTGGAAGTCAGGACATGGGAGGGGAGCAAGTTGGAATGGGATCTCGGCATGAGTGGAGGGAAGGCTTTAGTCCCTTGGCCTCAATTTTGGTTTAAATGAAATCGGGTGCCTTCGTACGTGCTGTTTGTAAGGAGAGTTTTGTTGTTCTTCAGTGCTGCGAAATCAGCTTTCATTTACAGCAACCCTGTCACAAGCCATTTCTGCACTACACACTTATAGTGCGATTATTCCACTTTCAACTTCCTATGGGATACTGGGGTTTCAGTTTAGGAAGAGGCCAGCCAGCCCCTCCTTAACTGCAAACCTCAGGATTCCATAGGAGGTTGAAAGTGGAATAATCGTGCTATAAGAGTGTAGTGTGGAAATGGCCATAGAATTATAGAATCACAGAGCTGGAAGAGGCCCCAAGGATCATCCAGTCCAACCCCATTCTGCCATGCAGGAAGACACCATCAAAACACTCCTGACAGATGGCCATCCAGTCTCTGCTTTAAAAACCTCCAAAGAAGGAGATTCCACCACACTCCATGGAGGCAGCAGCAGATTCCATTGTCAAACTGCTCTTAGCACCAGGAAGTTCTTCCTAATATTTAGGTGGAATCTCTTTTCCTGTAGTTTGAAGGCAAGGAGCACTGGTGGCGCAGGGGTTAAATGCCAGTACTGCAAGCCACAAGGTTGTGAGTTCGATCCTGCCCGGCTCCAAGGTTGACTCAGCCTTCCATCCTTCCATAGGTCGGTAAAATGAGCACCCAGCTTGTTGGGGGCATGTATAGAAATGTATCGAAATACATGCTATTTGTAAGTTGTTCGCCGCCTCGATCCATATGGAGAGGCGGATAAAATAAATAATAATAATAAAAAAATGCTCCATTGAATCCCTTGATTTCTAAAACACATGGCTTTTAACTGCCCTGCTCAGGTCTTGCAAACTCAGGGTCATGGCTTTCTTCACTGAGGCCATTTCCGCACTAGACTGTTACAGTGCTATTGTTCCGCTTTCAACATCCTATGGAATCCTGGGGTTTGCAGTTTAGGGAGGGGCCTTTGAGGGTTGTTTCATGGGGGCCTTTGAGGCCCATCCCTAAACTGCAAACCCCAGGATCCCATAGGATGTTGCAAGTGGAATAATAGCACTATAACAGTCTAGTGCGGAAATGGCCTATGATTCTCTAAGTGCCATCAACTGATTTTACGTATGTGTTGACTCACTATTCAACAATTGATTCAATGGGTCTACTCTGGCTGGGACCTACCAGCAGGATCCCAGCCCTACTGTAGAAACCAACTCCTTTCTCAACCACCTCCTCTCTCCAGGCATCCTAAATGAAAATGTGCTTAGACAAATGAAAAACATGGCAATATTAAAACACATCTATTTCTTACCGAGCAAAGCCTCACAAAACTTGCCATCTCTTTAGAAGGTACTGGTATAAAGAAGTACTGGAGAATAATATTGTATATGATAACAACGGCTCGTATTGAGTATGCAAAGTTGTGGAAAACTCAGCAAATACCCACATTAGAACAATGGTGGGGAACACTTACTGAAAATAGAAATGCTGATATGGTCTCTCAGAGATTAGAAGGAAATCAGACGATGTGATTCAAAAAGAATGGCAAATTGTAATGGATAATTGCTGGGTACTGTCAGATGGAAATGAGTAATTCATGATTTAGATAATTAATGAGGGAGCTACTGGATATATATCATGAAGCTGGAATGTGGAAATAGAAATGCAAGAACCAACATGTAATATTAGCAGTAAATTCTGGTACAATAATATAAACATGTAAAGAGATAACGAAAATGAAATCTAGATCAGTGTGGAAGATCAAAAACAATTCATGTCATCTTACATTTACAATGTTTGTTTTATACTTGAATTTGAATAAAATGATTAGTAAAAAAAACTTGTCATCTCTGAAAGTTCTCAAAAGTGGCAACTCTTCGGCCCTTTTTGCACCTTACCTTCGTCATGGCAGTGGGGAGCGGTGCTCACGCGAGCAGCCGTTTGCGCGAGCCGCTCACGGCAGCCCTTCTGCCTCCCGCAGCGGCTTCCTGGTTGTGTGACCGTCGTGCTAGAGCCCCACCCCTTCCTTCCGCAGCGCAGCCTGGGAGCTGTGGGCAGCGCTGGGCGAGGAAGCGCGACCGGGCCGGCTTGTTCGGCACACCACACGCAGGTAAGTGTGCAAGGGCCCCGCGAGCATTGCACGACCGCGCAGTATTTTCGAACTTAGAGCTGAAAATAAAAAAATGTGCGCGCATCCCGCTTTAGGCTTGTGAGTGTCACATGAGTGGGAGTGTGTCTTATGGACCGATGCTCCCATTCAAGTGACGCTCAAGGGCCCCCACGCAAAAAAAACTGCGTGTGAAAAGGGCCTTCATTGGGATTGCAAGGGGCAAATTACCTCTTGGGATTTTTTTGGCTGCTTTTAATTTTCTTAACAAAAGAAAGAAGGCTTTGCAGCACGATTAAAGATACCACTGCAAAACAAAGACCAAATGAGAAAGTCCCCAAAGGAAACATTATCTGAGAAGGGTGGCATTTGCCATGCTGAAAGGACACCTGTATTCCAGCTTTGGTGCGTAATATTGTTAACCATGACTGATTTGTATCTGAAAAGGAAATAACCTTTTGCAACACGATTTTAAGAGCACTAACCTTTTCTCCTTTCTGCCCCATAACTCCCTGGAGGCCATCGGTGCCAGACTCTCCTCGCTCGCCCTAGGTGTAGCCCAAATATCAGAGTCAAATTCAAGTAAACAAACTGGAACATAGGAGCAAGAGCTTCAGGGACATGTTGCAAACATACAAATGTGTGCATTGAAATATTGAAAGCTGAGAACTGAGGAAAGGAGAGGTACATGATCCTTCCTAACTCATCATTCCCCCCCCCACTTTTCTGTCCCTTATCCTAAAAATGACTTTTTTCCTTCCTAGATTGTAGATCTATATTCATATTTGCAAACATGCAGTTGCAACCCTGCAGTCTATACATGTTGCATTGGAAAAAAAAAAAAGGAGACAGAGGAATACTTAAGTAAGCACTCCCAGGTTACTTGGCCATTTCAGGCTGAACTTTCCCAAAGCTGTTTCTAAAACCCTACTCAGCCCTGGCCATTTCCGCACTACACTCTTATAGCGCGATTATTCCACTTTCAATATCATATGGAATCCTGGGGTTTGCAGTTTAGGGAGAGGCCTCCCTAAACTGCAAACCCCAGGATTCCATAGGATGTTGAAAGTGGAATAATCGCGCTATAAGAGTGTAGTGTGGAAATGGCCCCTGTAATGCTACTGAGTGACCTTTGGGAAGTCACATTCTCTCAGGCCATTTCTGCACTACATTGTCGTAATGCTATTATTCCACTTTCAATGTCCTGTGGAATTCCGGGGTTTGTAGTTTACTGAGGTCAAAGAGCTTTCTGGCTGAGAATTATGACTGAGGATTCCATAGGATGTTGAAAGTGGAATAATAGCTCTATAACGGTGTAGTGCAGAAATGGCCTCAGTTTCAGAGGAAGGCAATGGCAAGCCTCATCTAAAGAAATCTCCCCAAGCAAATCCTGTGATAGAGTCACTATAAGTCAGAGTTGATTTGAAGGCATACAACAATACCAACAAAGTCTATTTCTTTCTAAGACCGATACAACTCATTTTCCTTTGGAAAATAGTTTCAGGAATACATCAGAAGCTATTCTGATCCTCTTGTTTGCCTGTAATGTATGGCTTCCCTGCAATAGGCAACCAGGAAAGCAGTGGTACCGTTTAATCTATTTTAAAAATTCTTTCAATGTGAGCTTTGAATTCTTTCAAAACTCTGAATAATTTAATTCTATTTTAATGTTCACTCTTTGCATGCTTTTAATTGCATTGTTCTTTTAAATTGTGAGCTGCTTTGAGTCCCAAATTTTGGAAAAAAGATTCAAACTTCAGGAAACAAGATTCCGCCTAAACATTAGGAGGAACTTCCTGATGGTAAGAGCAGTTCAACAGTGGAATACAGCGCTGCCTGGGAGTGTGGTGGAGTTTCCTTCTTTGCAGGTTTTTAAACAGAGGCTGTGTTACTCCAGTTTTGATATGTCTGGTGAGAGCAATAGATATCCTTTTGATATCAAATAATTTGGCCTTTGTGTGATCTTTCTCTGCCACCCTACTCCATGTGTTTGCAGAGGTCCTCCGGACAAGCACGTCTGGGGCGCAGCCGTTAATGGGTAAATATTCCAAACCTCTTTCAGGCAGGCAGCTTAAGCCTCTCCGTTGCTTTAGGGAAAAACCTCCCTGTAAACTGGCTCTGCTCGGCTCATAGCCACACAAAGCCACACAGCCAAGAGCCGAGCCATTCCTTTATGTCGGGCCATCAACATACCGGCCACGCTATTGTCATTAAGAACTAAGCTAATCATGCAAAACTTGACCTTTTCTGAATCCTTTGTCCAGCTCCAAATTTCCTTTGTTCTCACCGAGCATAGCATAGCCTATAGGCACATCCCACCCTATATACGGTTCCCACTTTTGGGATGTCTTCGGACTACTTTGGACTTCCATCCTGCCTTGCTGCCGGTTGTCTAAGGAAACTCCCCTCAGTGAACTACGCTGAGCTTTCTCTCCCGGAACCCCATCTTTCTCTCCAGGACTACGAGACCAGGTGTCGTATGACCCACTTCCTTGAAACTCTCCATTTCTATTTCTAAGTTAGCTAGTATTTGTCGTGTCTTTCGTGTTGCTTGTTCTTAATAAAAATCATTATTTGTTACTTTAAAGGTTGTCTAACTGCTCTCTGACCCGACGCTGTATACATTGGGTAAAAGATCCTAGCTAAAGTTACCCTGCCTCTCGTTTAGCTGAGAGAGTGGTCGAGTTAAATTCCCCCAACTTGTGTTTTTATTTGGTAATTTGGGCACCCCTCCCAGGACCCCCAACATACAGGTTAACAGCTGGATGGCCATCTGTTGGGAGTGCTTTGAGGGTGTTCTCTGCATGGCAGAAAGGGATTGGACTTGATGGGCCTTGTGATATCCTCCAAGTCTATAACAACAACAACAACAACCACACCTGTGGTCCTGGAAGAGATGTAGGAGCTGGTGTGGATGTGTTTGTTGCGTCTCCCCAAATTTGCCTACGATGCAGAGAGAAATTGAAAGAGAATGGCTGAATCAGTCAGTAGCATCAAAAGCACAGTACCGTAAGGCTGTGCAGCTGATTTTTCAAACTGCAAATTGGATCTCACACAGCATTTATGAATAAGGACCTATTTGAAGTGACAGTAAAACAGGTTGCCTTGAATGGTGATGAACTCACCTCCCTTACAGGTTTTCAACAGCTGCTAGAAGATGGGCTGGCAGGGATATGGTAGCAGAGGGAGATAGATGACATTTGAAGTCCCTTCCAACTCTACGATTCTATGAAAAATGTGTTAAAATCATAGAATCAAGGTGCTGGAAGGGACTCCAAGGGACACTGAGTCCAGGGCCATTTCCACACTAGCCTGTTATAGCGCGATGATTCCACTTTCAACATCCTCTGGAATCCTGGGGTTTGCCGTTTCGGGAGGGGCTGGACGGCCCCTCCCGAAACGGCAAACCCCAGGATTCCAATGGATGTTGAAAGTGGAATCATCACGCTATAACAGGCTAGTGCGGAAATGTCCCAGGTCTACACCATCAAAACATTTCCAACAGATAGCCATCCAGCCTCTGTTTGGAAACCTCCCAAGAAGGAGACTCTACCACACTTCCAGGCAGTGTGACAATTTTAATCCAATGTAATGGTTTTAAAATGTAAAAGGCAATTTTAATTTCATGCATGCACTCATATGAAACATAAATTAATATGCAATTTTAATCCAATTTTAATCCAATGTAATGGATTACATTACAATTTTAATCCAATGTAATGGTTTTAAAATGTAAAAGGCAATTTTAATTTCATGCATACACTCATATGAAACATAAGTTAATATGCATTTTTTGTACCAATCTAATTTATGCCATCTCTGTAACTACGACTGTATGCATTTTGTCCTCTTTTTAGCAGCCCTAAATGAAGGCCAGAGTAAGACTTGCTGGTCAAAATGCATCAGCTAAAACAAACCCACAGAACACATTTTCATGCACCCTGACATTTTGGCTATTTGCACCCTACACTGTGATAGTGCTGTTATTCCACTTTCAGCCTCCTGTGGAATTCTGGACTTTGTAGTTTCCTGAGGTCCAAGAGCTCTTTGGCTGAGAATTCTAAAGGCCCCTCCCTAAACTGCAATTCCCAGGATTCCATAGGAGGTTGAAAGGGGAGTAATAGCACTAGAACAGTATAGTGCAGAAATGGGCTTTGTCTCCCCTTTACAATAGACTCCGCTTGATGTTTCCAATTTCCTTTGCTTTTCAAAAATATATTCAGCCCAAAGATGGGATGGAAGGCAATGGATATAAGCAACCTTTAAACCTGGAAGAGAAAAGAACTTTGCACCTCACCTTTGGACCAAGAAGCCCGTCTGCCCCTGGTGTTCCTGGCCTCCCAGTACCCCCAATCTCTCCCTATACATGGAACAATATATAGAAAAAAATATTAGTTAGATCTCTTAGGACATTGGGAGTACCTGACATCTCCCTAGACATTTGGGCCATTTTTGCACTACACACTTATAGTGCAATTATTCCACTTTCAACATCTTATGGAATTCTGGGGTTTGCAATTAAGGGAGGGGCTGGCTGGCCCCTCCCGAAACTGCAAACCCCAGGATTCCATAGGATGTTGAAAGTGGAATCATAGTGCTATAACAGGCTAGTGCGGAAATGGCCACTCACTCAAAGTGAACAAGAGAGCCATGTGTTTTTGCAGAATGGCCACCTGCGTTAAGGTCTACCTCTACACTACTCCTGAGAAAGCACAGACGGCTGCACAGGTATTGTGACCCCATAGGATCCTAACTGTTGTCTGCCAAATGTTTTGCTTCGGTTTAAGTATTTCTTGGGTCTTGCTTTGCACGCCAACTTGGAGGGGCCACCCAAATATACTGAAAACTGAAACATTTGAGTGGCTATGTGGAAACCCTATCAGGAATTCCTGCCCATCCGATGCTGAACAAAAATATTAAGAAAACGTGCTATATCTACCCATGAGGGGGGATGCTTGAGAATTTCATTTGATCTGCATTTCAAAGTTAGCTGACATGGTCTGCCCTTCCCAGACTATATGCAGACTGGAATGCATTTGGTCTTTGCATGGGCCAGCAAAGAAGGGAAAAAAGGCAGAGTTGTTTAAGGGAGTAGGAGACCTTTGGTGAGCTGGAAGTGGTGGAGCTTCCAGAGGAAGCATTACATGCAAGGTCACATTGGGGCATGTAGTGGGGGAGATATAAAAGTTCTAGGCCCCTTTTGCATTATGCAGTTACAGAGATATGATTCCATTTTAACTTCGACGGTGATGCCATGTGGAATCCTGGAACTGGCAGGGATTTGCTGGGGGATGTGGGGGACTCTAAGTAGTTTTTCCAAGCTCAGTAAAGTACAGGCACTTTGATAGAAAAAAACCATACCTTGCTTCTGGGTCATTCCCTGATGATGGTCCCTTAGCTACAGTATAATAGGTCAGATTGCAGCCAATGACTTTAGCAACCTTGGTAAAGGGGAAGCCAGTCCTTCAGAGAAAAGCAAGCTACCTTTCCCAAAGGAGAGAAGAGAAAGCAGCAACCCAGCTTACCTTGATCCCGTGTGTACCTGGAGGCCCTGACCTCCCTGGCAAGCCACGTAAACCCTAAGGAGAAATTGTAAACAGACCATGAAGACACACCATTAGCATAGCTTTTTGCTCAGCCACCAAAGCTAACAGGGATGAATAAAGGAGGACTCCCCCAACTGCAGTTGCAGGCGATGGTGAGTCTCCGAAATGACATTGTGTTAAGCACAATTTGTCTACATCGGATTCTGGCTTATTCCAAGGAAGGTCACTGTTCCATCTAAGCCCAGTATTGTCCACTCTGGCTGGCAGTAACAGCTCTCTAGAGTTTCAAGGCAGGATTTCCCATCCCTACCAAGAGATTCTGTTGTGGCCTTCCATCCAGAGACTAACCATGACATTGGTCCATCTAACCCAACACTCTTAACTCTGACTGGCAGCTGTCAAACTCAAGGGTCCATTAATACTCCCCTGCAGTTTTTCCATCCTTGCACAAACCGGGCTCCACTCTGCTTAGCTTTCCAAATCAGAAAAGACTGGGCTGTATTCAGGCTAGTATGATGGTCATCAGAAGTTTTTGCATTGTACCTTTGAACCTTTCCGTCCAATGTCTCCAGTTATACCGGACTCGCCTTTTCCTCCCTGAAGAGAGAGAATAAAAGTAGTTTGTATTCAACTCTGACAACGCAATACAAAGCTGAAATTCAGACTTCTGAAGGCAACTGGGTAGGCAGGCCTAACCAATCTATTTTTAATTATTATACATTTCTAATTCCGATATTTTAATTCTGATATCTTTGTATTTTGAATGGATTGATGTTTTTAGTGTATTTTAATCATAATGTGTTTTTAATTGTATTTTACCCTCTGTTTTTCCCCGCCTTGAGCCTTAAGGAGAGGTGGGTAACAAATGAAAATAATAAGAATAAGAATTATTATTATTATTGCCTTAGGATTCAAACTCAGCCTTCATCAACTGCAAAAGAACCAATGTTTACATCTGGGCTTGCATAAAGTACCAAACTTTCTCCCTTGCTATCAAAAGGTCACCTCTGCAAGGTGACAAGCCGATTTCCCAAAAGTACAAACTTACAAGTATGTAGACGGCTGAACAAGATTCCAGCATCCATCTGTTGGTCCAGCAGCAGATTTTTGGCTTAATGGAATGACCTGGAAACTGTGTAGACTCAGTGGCTCTCATGTTAATGAGGGATGAATCAGCTTTGGATTTCAGTCTGAACTTTCACTCCACTGTCCGAGAGGCTGAACAGATTTGAGTGGCAGGATTCAGCACCTTCAGACTAAAACCCAGAGTGGATTCACCCCTCACAACCAGCAGTGCCACTGCTTGCAAACTGACTACCTGTCAGGTTGCTAAGCTCCCCGTCATATACTAACCTGTTGAAGTTGTATTCTTTGCTAATGGCTATTTTGCATTTAACCATTGCAAAAGGAGGTTACTACGCATCCAGGCTTAAGTACCACTAATTGCTGGTTCGTTGTAATCAATGGGCTGTTTGTCGTTCTATTGTGTCTCAAGTTAGGGAAGAGTGGGAAAATGAAAGTATAGCTGGTAGAGCAGGGAGGTTTTGAGAACCAAGGATTATGGAGACAGGAAAAAGAAATATGCAAGGGGGTGTTACCCTGATTTCTTGGGGTCCCGGGAGGTACACCTAAATAACCAAACAACACGACTTTGGGGGAAATTAGCTGGAGCACTCACTAAAGCTAGCAAGAGGCAGGGTAACTTAGCAGGGATCTTGCAACCCAGCGTCTACGGGTCAGGTCAGTCAAGCAGTCAGATGGCTTTATGCTACCTCGGAGTGTAGTGGAGTCTCCTTCCTAAGGAGAGGCTGGATGGCCATCTGTCGGGAGTGCTTTGAGGGTGTTCCTGCATGGCAAGGGGTTGGACTGGATGGCCCCTGGGGTCTCTTCCAACTCTACATTTCTATGATTCTATGTTTTATTAAGTACAGACAAATATTAAAGACACCACAGTCACACAGTTAACTAAAGAATCGAAAATAGGGATTTTTAGAGGGAAGCGGGTGATACAACACCTGTCTCGTAATGCTTGACTTTGAAAGTGAAGTTGAGGTGCAGTGGAGAAACTTGGCGCGGCAGAGCGGTCCAAGGTTGAGCAATCTCAGTTACTGGAATTGAGGGGAAGGCTCACCGGGCAAAGCGGCAGCAAGGCGGGATGGAACTCGGGAGTGATCCGAGGAAGGTCTCGGAATCGGGGGTTTTTATAGGGTGAATGGTGACTGCAGGCCATACCTTACTCGGTGAGAACAATGTGTTTTAGGAGCGGGACAAAGCTTTGGAAAGATCAGGCTTTAGCATGATTGACTTAGAGCCGAATCAACAATAGTGTAGCCAGTATGCAAATGCGGAGTGCTTAGTACAGCTTTGTAAGGTTACCTGCTTGGGGCAGAGAGCCTTTGTTAGTGTCGCGCATATGCAATGGGGTGTTTGCCGGAGAGGTTCCTGAAGCGACGAACTGGCTGTGTCTGGCCTGCTTGGGTGGAGAATAGAATGTCCAGCAATTATCGGCCGTGCCTGTTTACGTGCTTGTCCGGAGGCCTTGCAAACACGTGGAGCGGGGTGGCGGAGGAAAGCCAAATGGTTTGATATCAAAACGATATCAAGTGCTATCTCCAGGTAGGCTTGGGCTGCATCAAGGGAGTCATCAAGGGGGTCAATGGTCAAGGGAGTATAGGCTTGTGGAAAGCACTGGGAAAGTGAAACAGGGTTAGACACATGTAGGAATTTATGCCTTTGACCAATGAATGCTTTACGCACCCAAACATGTATTGATAACCTATGTATGCTTGTACGTACCCTCCAGTTTGGGCAACTTCGGTGGAAATGTGCCGGGCTACTCATGAGTATCATTAAAATAAACTACTGTCTACCTCAGAGTGAGTTTTGTGGAGTGTGGGTTATCCAATAACTGATGGTAGCCTCTGAATTCACGAAAGTAAGAGAGACAAGCCAACCTGCCCTGAGAGATGGGAGGGAAATGGGCTCTTTCCTATTTGTATATATGTGGATTTTATTCTAGGTAGGCTCATTTTAACCAATACTTGGAAAAGTGACATTTGTTTTGTACTGCAATTCCCAGAATCCCCCAACCAACTTTGTTTTGCAGATTGGGGGATTCTAGGAATTACAGCTTTAAAAAAGGCACTTCATTCTGAAGGTGTGTTCAAACCAGTCCAACAAATCAGAACAAAGAGTAAATAAGAATGGGGAAGGAAATCTATATTATAAAAAAAATACTCACTGGCTCTCCTTTCAGGCCCTGTAGACCTCTGTCTCCTTTTGCTCCTTTCATGCCATTTTTCCCATCCAGCCCTGCCCTTCCCTGTAAGGAAACAATTCCGCTTTCTTCATCTGCTGGAAAAGTATGAACGGCTTTCAAAGTTGGAGAGATAAATAGAGAGACTGAGAAAAGCTCCTTGTGTTTCATCTCATTATCCCAACTAGGGTTGCCAGATCTCAGAGCCCAGCCTTTCTTCTCTGGTCTTCAGTGTGAGTGGGAGGAATCTTAAGCCATTTCCGCACTAGACTGTTATAGCGCTATTATTCCAATTTCAACATCCTATGGAATCCTGGGGTTTGCAGTTTTGGGAGGGGCCGGCTGGCCCCTCCCAAAACTGCAAACTCCAGGATTCCATAGGATGTTGGAAGTGGAATAATAGCGCTATAACAGTCTAGTGCGGAAATGGCCTTAGAGTGAGAGCAGTGCCCTGAAAGGTGTTTTCTTCAACTACTGAACCTGGTGTTCTTATATGCTCACTTTGCAGCAAGATCATAGAATCATAGAAATGTAGAGTTGGAAGAGACCCCAGGGGCCATCCAGTCCAACCCCCTGCCATGCAGGAACACCCTCAAAGCACTCCCGACAGATGGCCATCCAGCCTCTGCTTAAAAACCTCCAAAGAAGGAGACTCCACTACACTCCGAGGCAGCAGATTCCACTGCCAGACAGCCTTGACTGTCAGGAAGTTCTTCCTGAGGTTCAGATGGAATCTCCTTTCCTGCAGCTTGAATCCATGAATGGTGTTACCTGTGTAATCCTGTTTGATACTTAATGACACCACAAAATATCTCTCTACCTCCCTTACCAGGACCCACTTGGTAGCTCCCAGAAGGGAGGAGGGTCTTCAAGAAATCCTAAAGTTGGAAGAGACCCCAAGGGCCATCAAGTCCAACCCCATTCCGCCATACAATCAAAGCACTTCCAAAAGATGGCCAACCAGCCTGTTCTTAAAAACCTTCAAAGAAGGAGACTCCACCATACTCTAAAGCAGCATATTCCACAGTAGAACTGAAGTTCTTCCTAATGTTTAGGTAGAATCTCTTTTCCTGCAGCTTGAAGCCGTTGCTCCTTGTCCTAGTTTCTGGAGAAGGAGAAAACAGGCTTGCCCCGTCCTTCATATGACATCTCTTCAAATGTTTAAACATGGATATCATGTCCCCTTTTAACCTTGTCTTCCCCTGGCTAAAATGACCTAGCTCCTCAAGTTGCTCTTCATAGGGCATGGTTTCCAGGTCTACGCAGCAGTGTATCTAGGCTCAACAGGGGTATGCGCAGAAGTTGTGCCCCTGGATGCTGCTCTGCTACCACTGCCTCCGCACCATGCCAGGAAGGACCCCGGGGGGGCAGGGGGCAGCAGTGGGTTAGACCCGGGCGGGAGGCTGAGGGTTGGCTTTTTTGTGCCCCCTGGCATGTGCCGCAGTTGCTCCACCCTAGGTACGCCTCTGGGCCTATGCTTATTCCAGTAAGAATTCTGTCCTCTCCAATGACATTTTTCCTTTAGTTCCCAAATTTCTGGCATTTCAGAGAAGGAGACAACAAAAACCATCCATACCTAGAACTCTTCAGTTTGCTCTGTTGGAATTTCCTTTCCTGCCCCTTTTAACGGAATTCCCAGGCTCAATCCCTAAATGCTTAACTGAAATTTTTAATCATTGTAATGCTAGAAATTTGGGTATTGGAAGAAAATTTTATTTGGGGAAGGAGAACTTTTAACTGGGGGGATAATGCTCTCGTTGTGCCCTCTCGTGACCCCCACCAATTCATGAGAACTGCAAAAGCAAAGGTCAAGATAACAGGCTTGAAAAAGCGGGATGCTGGGGACACGTGGCTGGATAGCAGTACATGTGAAAGGGATCTAGGAGTCTTCATAGACCACAAGCTGAACACGAGTCAGCAGTGTGATGCGGCAGCCAAGAAAGCCAGTGTAATTCTCGGCTGCATCAATAGGAGTCTGGTGTCTAGATCGAGGGAGGTACTGCTACCACTCTACTCTGCTTTGGTTAGACCCCATCTGGAATACTGTGTCCAATTCTGGGTACCCCAATTCAAGAAGGACATGGTCAAGCTGGAGCAAGTCCACAGGAGGGCGACCAAAATGGTGAGAGGCCTGGAAGCCATGAAGCCCTATGAGGATAGACTTAGAGACCTGGGTATGTTTAGTCTGCAGAAGAGAAGGTTAAGAGGGGACATGAGAGCCATGTTTAAATATTTGAAGGGAGGCCACGTAGAGGAGGGAGAGGGCTTGTTTTCTGCTGCTCCAGAGACCAGGACAAGGAACAATGGATTCAAGCTGCAAGAAAGGAGATTCCACTGGAACCTCAGGAAGAACTTCCTGACAGTCAGGGCTGTCCGGCAGTGGAATCTGCTGCCTCGGAGTGTCGTGGAGTCTCCTTCCTTGGAGATTTTTAAGGAGAGGCTGGATGGCCATCTGTCGGGAGTGCTTTGAGGGAGTTCCTGCATGGCAGGGGGTTAGACTGGATGGCCCCTGGGGTCTCTTCCAACTCTACATTTCTATGATTCTATGATTCTCCCTCCGCAGACTGCTTCCCTAGATTCACTGAGAGACGGTGACCCAGGTGCAGAAGTAAACTCCATAGTTTTCCTCGGGCCGTTATATAAAAATTCTCAATTGCAAACTGACCCCCACCAATTCATGAGAACTGCAAAAGCAAAGGTCAAGATAACAGGCTTGAAAAAGCGCAATGCTGAAATCCGATGGAGGAATGGAGTGGTTAGGAAAGCACCTCCCTTCACCTGTTCATCTTCTTTCATTGGTATTAAAAATTCTATTACATCTCTCTGGCGCTGCCTCTTCTTCAGAGGTAATGACTGAAAAGAGCTTGCCTAGGATGAATGAGGCAGCGAGTGCACGGGGCTTGCCTCCCTCAGACAGATTGCTTTGTGATTCAACCGCTCTTAATGGCTCACATCAATTGCCAGCCATTTGTTGGATGAGAAATATATATATTCATTGCATTCCCCCCCCTACCCGCCAAATTGAGCAGCATATTTTTATTTTAAATTTGTGTACTGCACAGAACAGTTTAAGAAAAGAACATTCCTATGTATCATTCTAGCCAATATGAACTATGGATAACATGAATGACTGGAGTAGCTATGAAAAGCATATGTTGGCAAGGAGGAAACTTGGCACTTCCCAACGGAGAGTTGTAATGGAGGAAAAATCACTCCCCATGAACTCGCAACATGCGTGGCTTTGTCACTTATTTATTAATGGAAACAGCCACTGGCTCATGAGGCAGGGATGTCATGTTGAAGATGGAGCAAACTTGTTTTCTGATGCTCGGACACGGAGCAAGTTGAAGATGGAGCAAGCTTGTTTTCTGCTGCTAGGACAAGGAGCAATGGATTCAAGCTGCAGGAAAGGAGATTCCACTTAAACCTCAGGAAGAACTTCCTGATGGTCAGGGCTGTCCGGCAGTGGAAGATGCTGCCTCAATGGAGTGTGGTGGAGTCTCCTTCTTTGGAGGTTTTTAAGCAGGGGCTGGACGGCCATTTGCTGGGGCTGCTTTGAGCATGTGTTCCTGAATAGCCAGGGGTTGGACTCAAAGGTCATTGTGGTTTCTTCCAACTCTATGATTCTAGGATTCCTGACGCCCAACCCTAAGTTCTAGGAGAGCTTTCTTGGTGACTGCTCCTAGGCTCTGGAACTCACTACCTAGGAACAGTAGAATGGACCTCTTCTTGCCCTCCCATTATGGTTGGGCAGACTTTTTCATTCCAGCATGCTTTTGAGAACAGAGCTTGGAGAAGAGAAGGTTAAGTGGCAACATGATAGCCATGTTTAGAAGGGATGTCATATGAAGGACGGAGCAAGTCTGTTTTGCTGCCCAACCCACAAAATGAAGAGACCACACACAGGGCTTGGGTTGAACTAGGGCAAATTATTAATGTATGCCTAATTAACATAAATCTGGAAGTGAACTTGGGCTTGAATTTAAACTTGACCATGAACTTGAACTTATGACCTGAGAAGGGGGGGTCAACGGAATGGGTAGGCTAAGGCAAGGGTCAGCTCCAGACCTCTTCCCCAGCCCTCCTTGAGCGAGGTACCGGGCCCCAAAGCCAACCCATGAGGCTGGATTAAAACTTTGGTCGGCCTTTTTCTGGAAGGCGAGCCCACAAACCGCAACCCCCCCATCTCATGACGGTAGGGGCAGGTCCCGGGCCAGCCTCAAGGACAGCATTTATCCTACACCAAAGGGTGTCATAGGTACTCGGTGCAGCCCTAAAAGGGGTCTGAAGACCCAGACCCCTCCCCATCCCACTGTGCGATCCTTGTTGCACGGTGATTGCATGGTCTCTTCTTCGTGGGAGGGCAGCAAAGGTGCCCCCCACCACCACTTGTGGTCACGCGGGCGATGGGAGATGAATTCCGTTGCTCCAGGGCTAAGACATGGATCAATGGCTTCAGACTTCAGGAAAAGAGATGCCATTTAAACATATCCAGCTCTCTAAGCCAGTCTTCATAGGGCTTCATGGTTTCCAAGCCTTTGACCATGTTGCTCTTGTTGCTCTCAAGTCATTTCCAACTTATGGCAACTCTAAGAACATTTCCGCACAACACTCTTATAGCACGATGATTCCACTTTCAACCTCCTATGGAATCCTGGGGTTTGCAGTTCCGGGAGGGGCCAGCTGGCCCCTCCCGGAACTGCAAACCCCAGGATTCCATAGGAGGTTGAAAGTGGAATCATCGTGCTATAAGAGTGCCGTGCGAAAAGCTGTAAGAAAAACCTATCATGGAGTTTCTTAGGCTGAGAGCATGTGACATGGCCAAAGTCACCCAGTGGGTTTCCACGGCCAAACAGGGAATTGAATTCTAGTCTTCAGGGTTCTAGTCCAAACAGGCAGATTGCTATGTCACACTGGCTCTAGGCTCACCTTACGATCATCGTAAATTGGAAATGACTTCAAGTTACAAGGCAGCAACAAAATCCTATCAAAAATTATTTTAAAAGATTTTTTTATGGGTGTGCTGTACTTTCAGTGTGTTCAAAACACAACAGTCCAGTACACTCCAAAACCAGTTAAATATCCAATTAAAAGGATCTTTGCATACCAGAGGAAAGAGAACAGAGAGAAGTCAGCTGAATCTCCCATGAGAGAGAATTCCATAGCTTGGGAACAACTAGTAAGCAGGGTCTCTTCTTGTTCTCACCAAAAGTATCTGTGAGTATCATGGCACTGAGACAAATCCCTCCCCAAGAATCTGAAACCTTGGGCAGATTCACACAGGGGATGCAGCTCTGTTTCCACTATAGAAGCTGAAGCGTGTCCAGAGGAGGGCGACCAAAATGGTGAAGGGTCTGGAGGCCATGAAGCCCTGTGAGGAGTGGCTTAGGGAGCTGGGGATGTTTAGTCTGCAGAAGAGAAGGTTAAGAGGGGACATGATGGCCATGTTTAAATATCTGAAGGGATGTCATGTTGAGGAGGGAACAGGCTTGTTTTCTGTTGCTCCAGAGACTAGGATAAGGAGCAATGGATTCAAGCTGGAGGAAAGAAGATTCCACCTGGACCTCAGGAAGAACTTCCTGATGGTCAATGCTCTCCGGCAGTGGGATCTGCTGCTGCCTCCATGGAGCGTGATGGAGTCTCCTCCTTCTTCGGAGGTTTTTAAAGAGAGGCTGGATGGCCATCTGTTGGGAGTGCTTTGATGGGTGTTCCTGCATGGCAGGGGGTTGGACTAGATGGCCTTTCTGGTCTTTTCCAACTCTATGATTCTATCACTAGTTACAGCCAAGAAAAGATGTTAAAGAGCATACAGGAGGAGATGTTTAGGTGCTGCAGAAAAAGAACAGTAGAATCTGTGCATCCGTACCTGAAAACCTTACGTTGACATACAGATGGCAACATTTATTCATAGCCATTTGCATTTGAAATACTCCCAAAACAAACAAAAGTTTGATATGAAAAGCATCAATAAGGGTCATTTAGAAAAGGCATTATTGATCAAGAGCTGGAAGCAGCTCCCGCTAAGTAATAAATGAAGCAGAAACAGTCCTTGCAGTATTGGTTGGAATTCAAAACAAAAATACAGGTTACTAAGCATAAATCCCAATACGATAGAGCATATTAGTCATAAAAAAAACCATGAGCACCAAAGATGGGTGGCTTGTCTATGGCCATTTCCGTACTTGAGTGTTATAGCGCTGTTATCCCACTTTCAACATCCTACGGAATTCTGGGGTTTGCAGATGGCCCCTCCTGAAACTGTAAACCCCAGGATTCCATAGGATGTTGAAAGTGGGATAACAGCACTATAACACTCAAGTGCAGAAATGGTCTATGTAATAGAGCAAGTGTAAGGAAGGAGCTCCTGCTGAGTCAGATAGGGAGAGGTGTTGCACATTTCCAGGGAATTTTTGAACTTGTGAAACCTTTTTCTTCCCTGCACAAATTTCCCCAATTCTCTGTGTCTGTGTGTGCATGTGTGTGCGTGCATGTGCAAACTAGTGGCTGGAATCCTGTATTAGCTACTTGGCTAAATGTACTTAACTAAGCAACCTCTTCTCGCCTTACCCTCCGCAACTGACCCTATTGATGAGGGACCTCCAAGTTACCCTATCTCAACAATCCCGGTCAGGTCTTGCAGACTCAGAGTTCTGTCTTCCTTGATGGATTTAATCCACCTGTGATGTGGTCTTCCTCTTTCCCTGCAGCTTTCTATCTTAGCAAGCATCATTGTCTTTTCTAGGGAGTCAGGTCTTCTCATGATATGGCCAAAATATGACAGCCTCAGTTTACTCACCTTGGCTTCCAGGGAGAGTTCAGGCTTGATTTGCTCTAGGACCCATTCGTTTGTCTTTTTAGCTGTCCAGGGTATCTGCAGAACCCTCCTCCAAGCATCATATTTTCGTTTTTTTCCTTTCGGCTTTCTTTACTGTCCAGCTTTCGCGACCATGCATAGAAATTGGAAATACAATCCTAACTCTTGTATTCAATTATATATCTTTACACTTCAGGATCTTGTTTAATTCTTTCATGGCTACTTTTCCAAGCCCTAGTGTTCTTCTGATTTTTGTTTTGTTTTTTGTTTTGTTATTGTTGACTACAGCAGTTTTGTGAGGGAGTTACAATCATGGCAATAGTATCACAATTGCAATCGTGATATGTAACAGCAACAGATTACTAAGGCCATTTCCGCACTAGGCTGTTATAACGCTATGATTCCACTTTCAACATCCTATGGAATCCTGGGGTTTGCAGTTTAGGGAGGGGCTGGCTGGCCCCTCCCAAAACTGCAAACCCCAGGATTCCATAGGATGTTGAAAGTGGAATCATAGCGCTATAACAGCCTAGTGTGGAAATGGCCTTAGGTAACCATTTCCTATTCATGCCTGCTCCTTAGTTGTGATTGTGATATTATTGCTATCATTATAACTCTGCCTCCCCAAGCAACTTTTAGTGACTACCAGAGGCATGGGGGGAAAGAAGTCCACAGGTAAATGAGATTTTTTTTCCTTCCTTCCTTCTTAGCAATACACTTTGTAATAATTTGTTTTTCATTTTCATTACAGTTTGAGCAGAGAAGTCAGAGTTCTTTTGTGCCCTAGTAAGTTAGTGATTAGTTAGATTTACGGTAATAGATTAGTGTTTTGGTAACGTATTTTAGTAATGGCCCATAGTTGGTAACATATTTTAGTAATGGCCCATAGTTTAGTTTAGCTAAGTTTTAGCTTTAACTTTGCATATATATTGTTTATGTACAGTTCTCTTCTTTTTCTCTCTTTCCCTTTTCCCCTGAATGTTGATTCTCCTATTGTGAATTAGTGAATCTATATGAAAATTAATAAATACAACTTTTTCCTGGAAAATATGTTTCCATTAGGTTTGGGAGGGGTCTGGTCATGAGAAGTTACTTAGTTAAACATACTTAACTAAGTAACTAATACAGGATTGCAGTCATTAGTTTGCACCAAAAAAAAAATAGTTGGGGCAATTTGTGGAAGGAACAAAAGCTCTTACAAGTTGAAAAATCCTCTGAAATCATGCAACACCTCTTCTTCTCTCACACAGTCAGAGTTGCATCCCTGCACTCGCTTAATCTTCAAGAAAAGTTACCCATTTTTGTTGCTCAGTATACTTTGCTGAGTAACTAATACAGGGTTCCAGCCAATATTTGTGATGTCTTGTTGGCACCTTTTAGTTTCTGGAGTCAGAGGTAGAGGAAGGATGGGGAAACTGCAGCTCATGGGTTTGCAAATGGCTTCTAATGCCGTTTTTGAGGCCACCAGGGCATCTCCCTCAATGCCTGGTAGATTAAAAGGTCATGGAGATATATGCCAACTCACAGCAAATCCAGGTAGTCCAGGCTCTCCAATTTCACCCTGCAAGAAAAGCAAAAAAACGAGTCTGCAACCTGAAATAATGCTGAGTGCAATGGAAGCAGGGACGCCTGCTGGCTTCCATGTCAGTGAGGCAATGAATCCATTCCATGTTGTAGTTTGAACTTTAAAGTAGTTTTCCAAGGTGCTGACCTCACTCCCTGAATTCGTCCCACACTGCCCGCATGACCACGGATGGCGGGGGGGACGGCCTTTGCCGCCCTCTCGCAAGAAGAATCGCCTGCGGGGCCTGATGGGAGGAGGTGGGGTGGAGCAGAGCTATTTAAGGCCGCCCCGCCCCTCCGTTGGCCTCTTTTCTGAATCCAGGCGACCCACCCTCCCTCCTGATGGTTTCAGTGTAAGATAGCTGGTCGCTTCGGGGCCGGGTAGGATTTTTTTCCTCCCTGTTTGAGTTTTTTTTTTTTTGCCTACCCTACACTGTTCCTAGGGCGGTGTAATTGGCTTCACAGGGTGGTGTCTTAATTTGGTATTAACTAGGTCTCCACTGTCATGCATATAGTCATCCAGGACGGCATGGGAGGGGTCTTAAGGTTCAGCGTGTACCTATGGCACCCCTTTTTGGGGGGGTGTAGGATAAATCCTGTCCTTGAGGAGGGCCCTGGGATCACCCCACTTGCTGCGCAGCGGGGGGTGGGCCTTGGGGCTCACCTTCCAGACAAGGGCTGGCCAAAAGTCATCATGCAATTTCAGCGGTTGGCTTTGGGGCCCGGTATCTCGCTCAACGGGCTAGGGGAGATGGTCGGGAGCTGCCGCTTGACCCTAGTCCGAAGATGCTGTTGACCCCCCCTTTTTCTCCTCAGGTCAAAAGCTCAAGTTCAAGTTTAAGTTTAAGTTCAAGTTCACCCCTTATATTAATTAGGCATATTAATAAATTGCTCTAGTTCAACCCAAGCTCTGTCTGCGATCTCGTTATTTCGTGGGTTGGGCGGCAAATACCTTCCGCAATTTGGATAATTCCATTAACATTCAGGCTGAAACCTGGGCAGATTCACCAATTCCCTTGCACAGAAGACACACACTGCTGATGCCAGCTCAGTTGAAGAAGTCTGATCTGATCCCTGACTGAGAATTTTAGGGCCTCCTTTGGGGGAAGACTAAACTGTTCTTTGCTACTCATGCAAGCGTCTCAGGGATTATTGAATCTTCAACATGGGATTTTTAACTTCTCAATACATAGGTATGTAGAGAGCCAGCATGGTGTAGTCATTTGAATATTGGGCTATGAACCTGTAGACCAGAGTCTGATTCCCTGCTCAGCCATGGAAACCCACCAAGGGTGACCTTGGACAAATCTCGGTTCCAGGAAACCCCATGATAGGTTTGCCTTAGGGTCTCCATAAGCCAGAAATAATTTGAAGGCACAAAACAACAAAAACAACAACAAATGCATAAGGTAAGAAAAGGAGAACCTGTTGAGCTTAGAGGACTTGACTTGCATTTGGGATATCCAAGCCAACTTGACCTACAGGGTTGCTGATGAAGATAAAAGTGGGAAGAGAGCTGCAAAGATATAGCAGGTGAACCATGAATATTTCTTTGAATTTACTGGAGGAAAGGTGGGTATCAATGGAGCTAATATATAAACCAGTTGGTTGTTGGGTAGAGGTCTTCCTTATCAAAACACATTTGTGAGGGCTCTCATTTGACCGTTGGTCCAGCAGTTGCTAGGGGGTGACAGATGAAAGCACTCCTGCAGGAAGAGCAAGATGTTCTCATTGCAGTTCAGGGACTGGTTTTAATAACTCTTGTGTTAGATTGCAACCAAGAAAGGAAGAATGGGGAAAACAAAAGAGAGAGAAGATGTTTCCACACTTCCCCTCCCCACAAATAATTTTATCTGGAAGCTAGAGACTCTCTTGTTCCTTAAGAAAGCTTCCTTTGATTTTGGCATTTGTCATTGATTCCCTGTTTTAACATGCAGTATCACTGAGGAAAAGGGCTTAAAGCCAATTGCTAGAGTAGATCCATTGGGGTTACAACTAGATTGCAGCCACTGTGAGACTGAGAGCCAGCTCAGTGTAGTGGTTGGACTAGGACACTGGACCAGAGGTCCAATCCCCATCGAGCCCTGGAAGCCCAGCAGGTGACAAGGGGAAAGTCACACTCTCTCAGCCTCAGAGGAAGATGATGGAATACTTCCTCTGGGGACATTTTGCCAAGAAAAGCCCATGATAGGTTCACATTAGGATTGCCATAACTCAGAAACAATTTGAAGGAGGACACTAACAAGATATATCTAAGACTAGGGCTTAGTTACTATAGAGTTAATCTTGCCCAAATCAGGTTACCTGTGAACACCTGGACCATGATACTGACCTTCTGACCCACGGGCCCTCTTGAGCCAAACAGGCCCATGATTCCTTTTGACCCTGCTTCTCCTTTTATGCCCTGAAGGTGGAAAACAAAGAAGGAGGAGACACAAGGAGACAAGTCATGTCAAAATACCATCAGTCAGTTAAAAGCAGGGGAAATGAAGGATAGTGGAACACATTTCATCAAACAGTTAAATAAATTGCATAAAATCAGTGTTCCTCTTCATGCCCAGAGCAGGCAGAGCATAACTTGGAGCGTGCAAAGGGTGCTTTTTATGTGTCCAAAGGACCAAGCAATCTGTCATCTACTGACTGAAAGGACAATAAAGTCAGGGAAAGTTCCAGCTTTGGGAACAAGGGAGCCAAGCCATCTCCTACTTTATTTGAATGAGCTTGAGCAAACTCCCTAGCCCAACCAAGTTCAAATTCAGGTTAAGTCTATTTACTCCCTCCCTATAAGGTGTTCCACAAGGCTTTTACTAGTATGCATTGTAACCTCCTTGGATGATAGACTTGTCCCTTATTTGGGGGGAGGCTTATGTTCCTCTGCAAAGTATCATGAGAGCCAGCGTGGTGTAGTGATTTTAGCATCAGACTACAGCCTTGGAGACCAGGGTTTTATTCCTTGCATGGCCATGGAAACCCACTGGGTGAGCTTGGGCATGTCACACGCTCTCAGCCCCTGGAAAACTCAGCAAAAGGTTCCCCTTAGGGTCACCATAAGTTGGAAGCAACTTGTAGGCAATCAGCAACAATAAAGTATCATATATGTCGGTGAAGTGGAGGCTGGTGGTTTCTATGAGGGTACAGCAGTCAATCTACTCCAGCCTTTAATACCAACTCTGAAGGAGCTATCTAAGGTAATGAACCCTATTACCCCTAAATAGGTCCACCCCATTGGATAGCTCCCTTGAAGTTCAGACTAAAACCCAGATTGAATTAATCGTCCTACTGACATTGGGCTATTGGCCTTCTCCGCTGGGTCAGGGGCAGGAAAACACCTTAAAGGAGTTATCTAGATGTCTCTACTAACTCCTTTATCCCAGGAGGGATGACACCAAGTATAAGGAGTGAGGTGGAGTTCTTGTCAAAGCTTTCCCAAGGTTTCTACAGAGCTTCACAACTTGACAAAACACAGGTACCTTTTCCCCTGCAGGTCCATCTTCTCCTTTCTCCCCCTTATCTCCATCAAATCCCGGAGGTCCCCTTTCACCCTAAACAACAATGGGAGAACATTATGTTACATTCTTCCCCTGGTAAAGGTCAATCCTTATCCGAAGGGCTCTTTTCACTATGAAAAGGCATCTTTATTTCTGGAGGAAAAATATGAGTTCAGAACCAACTGGAGAGTGCATTAACCATGACTAAATCTTTCATCTGCATTGAGCAATCCATTGTTCCCTCTTCAGCTTTTTGGAATCCTGGGTTTTCTTTGCAAAGTACTCTTTGCAGTACCCTTTGCCCAGCATCCTGTTAGTGGCATATGCATTTGTAATGGCATTGTAGGCTTGCACATGTATTTTTGTGGGCTACAGACGATCTCAACAAATTTTCAAAACAGCAAGAAGGGACAGTTCAAATTCATGACATGCAGGGCTGACGATCAAGAAGCAACTATCACAGTTCAGGAAGGAGATAAACAAGCTGGAGCATGTCCAGAGAAAAGTGAACAAAATGGTTAAAGGCTTGGGAACTGTGAAGCTCTAGGAGGATTGGCTTGGGGAGCTGGGTATGTTTGGATTAGAGAAGAGAAGGTTAAGAGAGAGCATGAGAGATACGTTTAAATCTTTGAAGGGATTTTATGTGGAGGATGGAGCAAGCCTATTTTCTGCTGTTCTAGAGACTAGGACATGAAGCAATGGCTTCAAACTTCAGGGAAAAAGAAGATTCCATCTAAACATTAGGAAGACTTTCCTTATGGTAAGAGCAGTTCAACAATGGAATATGCCGCTGCCTGGGCATGTGGTGGATTCTCCTTCTCTGGAGACTCTCATGGCCAAATACAAATCAATGACATCGCCCATTGAGAGCTCTGGAGGACCCTGGGAGATCTGCCATCCTTGATCTGTGCCTGACTATAGGAACATAGCCAAATGCTTCTCTGATCCTCTCCGCTATCCATCAGCTACAGACTTGCTCCTGGAGGGAGTTAATTGCAATGACATGGTGAGACCTGGGGCTAGCAACAAAGGAGTCGTAATGGCATTCCACATGCAGAACTCTTATGCTATATGCAACCATGTGGTATCTTGGCCAGAGAGCATTATCTAAAGGGCTGCAGAAGCAGCCATTTGACGTGATGTATCTGCACGCTCGCTGGGTTATTGTCCTGTCATCTTGCTGGACTCCAACTTGCATAGGGATCAGTAGCCACTGAATAAATAATGAAACTTATTTCTAGGGACTTGAAACTGAAGTCCATTTAGTGGCACCTGTGATTTCCATGTCAGTGGGGCGATGAATCCAGTTTGAACCTTAAAGGAGCTAGCCCAGATGCCAACCTTTTAAACTTTAAATGAGCTATCCAAGGTGCTGAAGATATTTGGGAGATAAGTTTCAGAACCTTGGGCAGATCCTCCAAAGTACAGAGTAAAACATGCCCCAGATTCACTGCCCCACTGAACTCTGGACTCCCCATTGCTACTGCTTCATCATATCTTAACAGCTAAGACAGCTGACATTTTAAAAGTTATATCTGTCTGCCTGTTTGCCTGTGAATAATATAAATATATGGTAGTCATATCCTGCAGAAAGCTGTAAGCAGAAAAATAAAAAAAAGAAAAGAAAAAAAAGAATGAGAAAGGAGAGAACAGCATTAAAAAACAGATTGCATTAAAAGCTAAAGAGAATCAGAAATGTCTGGAGTGGCTGCCTCAACTTCCATTAATTCTAATTTTAAATGTTTAAAAGGACAGCTCTTCCCTCCCCTCTGAACAATTCTAACACAGTTGGAAGCAGACTGAAAAGCTGGAACACATCTAGAGAAAGACAACCAACATGGTACAAGGCCTGGAAACAGTGAAGCCCTATGAGGAGTGGTTTAGGGAGCTGGGGATGTTTAGCTTCAAGAAGAAAAGATTAAGAAGTGAACGATAGCCATGTTTAAATATTTGAAGGAATGTCCTATGGAAGATGGGGGAAGCTTGTTTTTTGTTGCTCAAGAGATAAGGACATGGAACATGGCTTCAAACTTCAGGAAAAGAGCTTCCATCTAAGCATTAGGAAGAACTTCTTGACAGTAAGAACAGTTGGACATTGGAATACGCTGCTTGAGAGTGTGGTGGAGTCTCCTTTGGAGGTTTTTAAACAGAGGCTAGATGTCCATTTTTTGGGAATGTTTTGATGGTTTCTTCCTCCATGGCAGAAGGGGGTTGGACTTGATGGCCTTTGGGGTCTCTTTCAACTCTGTGCTACTATGATTCTACGTTGTGAGCAACTGTGGCTGGTGCTTAACATGTAACACTGATTGGCTTCACTGCCATTCCTAAGTCTCAGGTTTTGGACTGGAAACCTCAGGGCCTGTGACAATCTTGAACTGGCAACCCTATCTCAACAGAGTCAGCTCTCCTTATTTGTGGGTTAAGCATTTGCAGACCTGAGTATTTGCAAGTGGGGGGCGCGAAGGGGAATGGATGGGAGGAGGGAAGGTGCATGCATTCAATCACTTGCTTGCCCAGGTGGGAGAGGGGAAGGGGATGGATAGGAAATGGAAGTGCATGCGCATTTGCTCATTCACTCACTCACTTACTCACTCACATGGGGGGAAAGAGATGGGATGAGAAGAGAGAAGGTATGTGTGTTTGCTCACTCACTCACACAATTGGGAAGGGGATGGGACAGGTGTCTCCTCCCTCCCTCCTCCTGCTCCCCCATCCCATCCCATCCCATCCCATTCCATCCCATCCCCCCTAAAGCAAGTTAGTGAGCAACCAAGGGAATGCTAGTGCAGCTGAGCCCAGCCACCCCACTAGGACAGTTACAGTTTTCTGTGTGTTTAATATGGGTTTGGGGGGGGGCTTACAATATTGACTTTTTAATACGTTTGTGGGAGTCCTGTGCCCCTAACCTCCTGCAAAAGTGGTGGGCTGACCATATTTCCCTCTCCTCTAGTGCTCAGTCACAGTATATTTATATTCCCTGTGCATGGGAAAATCCTTTCTCACCCAGTTATGGCCTCTGCCCTAAGTATGATGCTCCCAAACTAGTTTTTGCTAGTGACACCTCCTTCATTGTCCTTTTAAGCCTGGCACTACAGAGTGGGGGATAGATATCTGTGTAGAGAGTTTGCTTTAACTCAGCAGGTATATTCAGTTAATATTAAATGTGGTTTGCTTAATCAGGCCAAAGGCCTAGCTAGTTCAGCACCTTATTTCCCATAGTAGCTAACCAGTGGACTCAATGGGAAGCTGACAAGGAGATCAGGAGGGCAACCGTACCCTCAGAGGGATGCAGCTCTGATCCCGGGGCCCTTTCACATTCCAAAGTTATAGCGCTACGATTCCATTATAATGGCCATGGTTCCATCATATCGAATGATGGGATTTGCAGTCTACGGAGGGGTACTTTGAATTCTGAGAGCCAGTATGGGGTAGCAGTTTGAGAGTTGGACCAGGACTCTGGGAGATCAGGGTTCTGGCCATGGAAATGCGCTTGATGAACTTGGACAAGTCGCAGCCTTAGATGAAGGCAATGGCAACCCATCCGAAGCAATCTTGTCAAGGAAACTCCATGACAGGTTTGCCTAAGGGTCACTACATTGGAAACGGCTTGAAGACATACAACAACAACAAGAACAACTTTGAATTCTCAGCTGGAGAGTTGTGGTGCTTTGCCAAGCTGCACATCCCAGTATTCCAGAGGATGGAAGCACGGCAATTAAAGTGGAAACATAGTGCCATATTTGTACAGTGTGAAAGGGCCTCTGGAACTGACTTATTAAAAAAAATACAACAAAACAAAGCGTCACTTGTCATAAGACTCTGATACGAGGCAGGTTTCAAGTGTGTATTAATATTCAGCCAGCCAGACATGTGCTGCACAGAAGTTACAACCAACTTGTGGAAGATACATAATGGAATGACAATAAAAACCATTTAGGTGGACATAATTGTGAATAGTCACTGCCTCCTGGGGAAAAACAAGGGGCCACCACTTACCGGTTCTCCTTTATTGCCCTTGTAGCCTTGAGGTCCAAAGATCGTCATGGGATCTCCCTATGGTAAAAAAACATATAGAGAAGAATTTCTGTGTTGTGTCTTCATTTATGAGTCCAAGCAAAAAGTAAAGTTAGCACCAAATAATACCAGCTGGCACAAATACATCCATCTCTAACCTATGGAAAGAGCAAACCCCTCATCAAATTAAGGGAACGTCTCTGTAATCTGCAAGTTTTGAAACAGAGGACTTTTATCTGTTCTTCTTACTTGTGGAGGCTCACTTGGGACTGGTCACACACTTGCACATGTGCTGCTGGCAAAGCAACTTGAGGATGGGAGAAGATGCCAAGCTGACTGAGACACACTACAAGCAGGGCATGTGGTCAGTCCCAAGCCAGCCTCCATAATTTCCTCATTTTCCCTACACGGGTTCTGCTTTTTGATCAATTCTGCTTTCCGTGTTCCAGTCCCTAACCCACCAGATAAGCAGAGGATGTGTGTAATCATTTAGCATAGGTCTAATTCTTTCATTAGTCCTGCCTAGAGGAGAGCTACTGAATCTGAATCTCTCTAGAGGAGCCCTAGTGGCACAGTGGTTAAATGCTGGTAGTGCAGCCACAAGATTGTGAGTTCAATCCTGCCGGGCTCCAAGGTTGACTCAGCCTTCCGTCCTTCCACAGGTCAGTAAAATAAGTACCCAGTTTGTTGGGGGCAATTAGCTAACACGTTGTAAACCGCTTTAAGAGCACTTAGCTGATAAGCGGTATGTAAATACACATGCTATTGCTTTTACTAATCTATTGGACTTGACTGCTTTTGATTCACTATTCAACAATTGATTGTATATGTCCACTCCAGTTGGGACTCACCAACAGGATTCCAGTGATGCGGTTGTACTTTATTGGATGGTGCATAGCCATTTGGCAGTATCTTTACTGCACACACCTTTGGTGAGACTGCAGAAAGAGCCCCTTCCCCAATTTACAATGCAGTCTCCATGGGCAGACACAGCATCTGTTGTACAATGTTGATAATCATCAGAAGGGTGGTGTAACACAGCCACTGTTTCACTAGTCTTTTCTTATGGTCACTGTTTTTCCCCTTAAACAAGTGGCCATTGAACCCTCATTATTATCCTCTCCGTTCTCTCATATGCCTGTGTGTGCACGTGTGTATGTGACTTCAAGTAACCTGTTGACTTATGTGTCTTTATGTCACCTGCTAACTTATGGTGACCCCATTAATTTCATAGGATTTTCTTAGTCAAGGAAGACTCGGAGGTGGTTTCGCCAGTTCCTTCTTCTGAAATATAGCCAACAGCACCTGGTATTCATTGGTGGTCTCCTATCCAAGTACTAAACAAGGTTGACCCTGCTTAGCTTGCAAGACCAGATGGGATCTGGTACCTTTAGTTATAGGCTCCTTTCGTAAACCTATCCCTTGTCTTAAAAACAACCACCACCATTCTAAACTAGAGGGCATATCACACTACACAGCCACAGTAACATGACCTACCTGAACTGCCATGGCTGCCTCCAGTGGAATCCTGGGGTTTGTAGTTTGGTGGGGCACTAGAGCTCTCTGGCTGGTGATCCTAAATGCCTTTCTCTAAACTGCAAATAGCAATATAGCAATAGCATTTATTTCTATACCGCTTATCAACTGAGTGTTATCTAAGCGGTTTACAATACATTTTAGCTAATTGCCCCCAACAAGCTGGATACTCATTTTACCGACCTGCGGAAGGATGGAAGGCTGAGTCAACCTTGGAGCTGGGCAGGATCAAACTCACAATCTTGTGGTTGCAGTACTAGCATTTAACCACTGTGCCACCAGGATTCTGTAGGATGGAGCCATGGCAGTGAAAGTGGAATCATAGTGCTACAACTCCATAGTGTGAAAGAGAATTAGAAACAGAATCATCTGGGTCCAGGATGGAGAGGAATTGCTTGTAAGTGGAGACCAGCTCTTCTTGACAGCAATTCAATAGAAAAGAAGGACAAACAGTTCCCCTCCCATTGGCCTTCTGAAAGAAGACAGGGCTACAGTCAATGATGTATAAAGTTAGAAAATACTGCAGTCAACGAACATCTTCAGCTTAATTATCTCTCCCATGCTGTTTAATCCGCCTCCTTACCCGTAATGTTTTATTCACACTTCCTTTCGAGAGGGCATTACGGATTCCTTTATGATAGAAAAAGGCTCTTCCTCCCGTAAGAGGAGATCCAGAATTAATTTGCCGCTAGCTCAGGCAGCCTCTGTTTGAAAGGTTTTTCCTTTCAGAGACAAATTGGCCATCAACTTTTAACAGAGCTGGATCCAAAGAGCAAGCGGGGCCGTTTCCGTCAAGTTGTTTTGGGTGGGAGGCCAACTTGGCAGAACTTTGGTTCTGGAATGAATGGAAGCAACACGGTTGTTCCACTCTGTTGGGGCAATAGGATATAACAATGACACTGGAAACCCTACACTTTTGCAGACAACTTTGAAACAAACGAAGGATGGAGGGTGGATTGCATTACATGTTAACCATCATGTAACATCCCTCAGCTTTTTAATACACCTGCTAGAATCCTGTTGGGGTTTTATACCTATGTAAGGTCCCTTACACATGCAGTTTCCCTTTGTGCAATGCAGGTTTTCAGTTCATGGTTGTGTATTTGTGGTTCTCTTAAATATTTGAAGGGATGCCATGTTTAAATATTTGAAGGGATGCCACGTAGAGGAAGGAGAGGGCTTGTTTTCTGCTGCTCCAGAGACCAGGACAAGGAGCAATGGATTCAAGCTGCAGGAAAGGAGATTCCACCTGAACCTCAGGAAGAACTTCCTGACAGTCAGGGCTGTCCGGCAGTGGAATCTGCTGCCTCGGAGTGCAGTGGAGTCTCCTTCTTTGGAGGTTTTTAAGCAGAGTCTGGATGGCCATCTGTCCAAGGGAGTGCTTTGAGGGTGTTCCTGCATGGCAGGGGGTTGGACTGGATGGCTCCTGGGGTCTCTTCCAACTCTACATTTCTATGATTCTCTCTTCCACAAAATTTGCTGCTGTACCCCTGAATTTTGGGGAAACTTCAGCAGTGGCAACTACCTCAACAATGTACCAGTTACAGTTAAGATTTGAATTTTATTTCTGCCCTCATCCTGCAGCGGTAACCTCTTCGGTTGCCTCTTACCCGTTCTCCTTTGGGTCCAGGGAAGCCAACATCACCCTAAAATAAACAAACAAATAAAAATAACAAGACGTCAATGAAAAAGAGGGAATCACTCATTAATATTTCCATATCACCTGAGCCTTTGGCCATTTTTTAGCAAGATTTGGGTCCATATCAGGAGTCTACCCTAGTCATCCTGCTGGAGGAAGGGGTTCTAATAGCTGGGGAAAGCCCCAAGGCAACCATAAATCAGTCTCTATGGCTTTGATCAGCCAGGAGCCCATGACAACGTCCAGAGTGTGTTGGCCAGAAAAGGTTGAACAAGGAGAAAAGGCATTGTAGGAAGAATGGCCAAACTGCCATGCTGACGGTACATCCTACAGGGCAGTCCAGCTGCCTCATGGAGTTGTGATGAATTTCAAAGCCTGGTGGGCTATAAACGGAGGGGAATTCTAGCATAACAATGGAGCATGTACAAAATGGAGGGTATGGCCCCTCAGTTAAGAATTCGGTCCCTCCAAACGAAAGTGTCCTTCGGTCCCCAAACTTGTAACACCGCAGTGACTCAAAAATTCAGTTAAACGTTTAGAAATAGAGACCATTTCTACATGACACTCTTATAGCGTGATGATTCCACTTTCAACCTCCTATGGAATCCTGGGGTTTGCAGTTCTGGGAGGGGCCAGCCGGCAAAGTGAACAAGAGAATTGTGGATCCCACAAAATAGAAGAGTTCTAAGTGCAAATGTTTTCAATGCCTCATTCTCTGCAATGGCAGAAATTTGGAGACTGGGGGAACATTTCATTTGGTGGGGCAGAATTTTTATTTGGGGAGCAACGTGCTCATTTTGTCGGTCTCGTTTCTACACCTCTTATTCCTGGGGAAACTGAGGATGAGTGTGGGTGTTTCAGAGAGTTCAAGGCAGTGTACACGAGTCTTCTCCAGCCTATTTTTGTCTTCAGGATAATCAGTCTGATAATTCAGACGGAGGAGAGTGCCTGGCCCCAGGTCACCCCATGAATTTAGGGTACAATGGGTGGGATGGCTGGAGGAAGTTTGATGGACAGTATTAGTTGAAAAGTCAGCCTTCTAAGTTCATTAGGCAGCAGAAGAAATTTGATGGGATCCATTTTCCCTTAGATTTCTTATTTATTTCCCTCATATTTCAGAGTCACCTTGTGATCATGGTCCTTGGTTGCATACTATTTTTTTAATACTTATTATTAACAATTCAATATATAAAAATACATATTAAATAAAGTATAGTTATACAATCTGTTGTAGCTCAATTGGTATCATAATATCTTCCTCGCATCCTTTCCAGAGTATATAATTATTAAAGTATATCTCATAAATAAGTAACTCTATAAAAAGGAAAAATGTTATATATGTTTGTTCCTGATTCAGCCTATCTATTGTGTCTTTAAGTACACTTCTCAATACCTTGTATATTCAAATTTGTTGATACTCAAACTGTTTTCTATTTTATCCCATCAATTGTCCTGCTGTTCTTTTAATAGTTAATTAATTGTTAACTGTTATGTGTTTTAGGGGGTTGGTTTGAGCTGGGTTGGTGGGTGGTGAGGATTGGGTATGTTTTTAATGTCTTTTAATGTCTTTTAATGAATAACATATTTCATGCTGTTCACCGCCTCGATCCATGTGGAGAGGCGGAATACAAATAAATATTATTATTATTATTATTATTATTATTATTATTATTATTATGTCTTATAATTGATAATACCTCCTTCTTTACATTTTTTTAAATTACACATTTGTTGCCCCATTTCAACATCCATACCTCCTCTCACTCTGTAGATATTTTCGTCTATTTGTTTTATATTTTTTGTTTTTGAAAAAATTGCTTCAAAGTGACCCAATCTTTTTCTATTTTCTCATCTGTCAGACCTTTAAGTCTTTGTGACAAGATGTCTGCTGTTTTTATCTCTGACAGACTTTGAACTTGGTTGCATACTATTTTTTTGAATAATTTTCTTTAACAAACGGGTGTTTTGCTTTGCTTATTCTTAGGCCCTTTCCGCAAAAGAGAGATACATCGCTGTAGCGTTGTTGCATCACGAATACATCTGCATGTCAAACCGGTTTGACATCGTTCTGTAGTAGTTTGTTCTGCATGTGTTCAGCTCTTAGCGTGGTTCACATCGTTGCGAAACCGGTGTAATATAAAAATGGAAAAATTCAGATGCAAACCAAGCACAACACTGCCGCTACATGTTTTGCTACATGCGGAAGCATTATATCGATTCATATCACAGAGGTGGGCGTTAAATTGACCAATCAGCAGTGGCAGAGGAAGGGGAATAGGAATTCCAGGAGAATTGATGATGTGGAAGCTGCAAATGATTTTCTCCACTTTGCTTTGACAGAAACTGGAGGGTGTGCAGGTAGGAATCGGGATACGTCGGAATAAAAAACACCACTCATAAAACACGGTGAAACGCTCCTTGACTTTAGTGTGGAAAGGATCTTACACTTTCCTCTGTTGCTCTGTGCTTCCAAGGTGACTCTGGCTATGGCAATCCTCTCATAGGATTTTCTAGGAAAAATTTCTTCAGACGAGTTTTCCCACTGGCTTCGAGGGTGTTTGGCAACAAAACATTGATTGTTTCTTTGCATTTTAAGTAGTGGTCTCTTGTGATCTCCTGGTGGCAGGAGACCACAAACCAACGCAGCCCCCAAACCTCTGAAAGTTCCCCCTCCTGAACTAACTACTACCCCGACTAGCACAACAATTCCCATTTTCCTCCCAAAACTGAGACTCAAAGCAGCTCACAATATTAAAAACAATGCAATTAAAAACATACAAAAAGTGAACATTAAAACAAGCAAACTACTTACAGTATTAAAACAATAGCAGTAAGAATAAAAATGATTAAAAAAAAAAAGCTCTTAAAAACAGCAATTAAAACAACACAGCACCTCCTAGCTCATTCTTTAAAAACATTCTGCTTTAAAAGCCAATCAGAAGGAAAAGATCTGTGCCTGCCAACATAAAGACAGCAAGGAAGGGGCTGTTCTGGCTTCCCAGGGTGGGGGGGAATTCCAGAACCTAGGGTGGTCACTAAGGCCATTTCTGCACTATACTCTTATAGCGCGATTATTCCACTTTCAACATCCTATGGAATCCTGGGGTTTGCAGTTTTGGGAGGGGCCGGGAGGGCCCTCCCGAAACTGCAAACCCCAGGATTCCATAGGATGTTGAAAGTGGAATAATTGCTCTATAAGAGTATAGTGTGGAAATGGCCTTGCAAGTCCCTCTTTCACATCCCCAACAACCATCCTTGAGATGGTGGTGAGACAGAGAAACGCCTGACATCAACAGACTCTAGATGTTGGATGTGACAGGCTTTTGATGAACATCCAGCAGGGATGTTCTTGTGATAGCTTAAGCCCATTGATTTATGTACGCTGGGAGGGCAGAATGCTTTAGATAATCACCATACGAACAAGCTTTTAAAAAGAATTGGATAGAATGGCTCTGATCCAAGAAGGCTGGAGAAGGGGATCAAGTCTGCGCGGCTGCACTGCGGTCATCACCCTGGCCTCTGTGCAGAGATAGATTGGCTACATACCTTTTCACCTTTCAGCCCCACGAGGCCATTCTGTCCCTGAAAAGGCATAGAAGAGACCATTTCAATTGAATGTGAGCATTTCTAAGATTAATAACTGCATGACTGACATTATCTTTCAGATGTTTGGGGCAGACTAAGGGCCTGATCACACGACACTGGTATAGCACTATTAATCTACTTTAACTGCCATGGCTACACCCTATGGAATTCTGGGTTTGTAGTTTGGGGAGGCACTGGAGCTCTCTGGCTGAGAATTCTAAATCCTTCTTCCTAAACTGCAAATCCCATGGGTCCATGCAATATTCCATGGCAGTTAAAGTGGAATAATAGCACTATAACAGTGGCCCTTTTTGCATGGCATTTTCGATGTGAAAGGGCCCCTCGAGCATCGCGCACATGTGAGGAGTGGTCCACATGATGCACTCACATTTGCACGACGCTCAAGGACCTGACAGGGACTGCACATGCATTTTTTTCATTTTCGGCTTTAAGCCGAAAATGGTGCATGGACATGCATTACTCCGGGGTCCCGCACATGCTTACCTTGTGTGTGGTGCCTTGGGAGCCAGGCTAGTCATGCTTCCCATCCAGTGCAGCCTGGGAAGGTTTGCAGTTTTGGGAGGGGCCGGCCGAAACTGCAAACCCCAGGATTCCAGAGGATGTTGAAAGTGGAATCATAGCGCTATAACAGGCTATAACAGGGTCCCAGGCTGCACTGCAAAAGAAAAGGCGGGGCTCTCACGTGAGCCAGAAGCTCGTGCGGAGCCAAAGGACCCTGGACCAAGAACGTCTCTCCAGAGGCTGCTCACGTGAGCACTACACCCCAGCGCCAAAAATAGGTGAGTTGCAGAAAGGGCCAGTGTAATGTGATAAGGCTCTAAAACAGAAAGCAATAGTGCAGCTAAGGTCTGGACTTAGAACTCTTACAGGGCTGTCCCCACTGGATAGAAAGAGGAAAATGGTTCAGATTATGAGTTAGTGGCTGGTCTTGGTTATGAGGGGAAAAGAAACCAGGGTGCTTTCCCAGGTGGACCTCATTCTCATTTCTCTTTCCCTTGCAGATGAGGCCAGCCACTTCTTTGTTGCCTGAATCACCTTTCTAACTCCTGCACCAGTAAAGAGAAACAGCAGTGATTCCCTGCAGCTTGAAAGCTGCCAGGAGAGGTTGGAGGGGGGCAAGCGGCTAAAGAATAGTTCCTTGTGCTCCCTAAAGACAAAAATATGCATACACATAACCCAGAGTTATGTATGCCTATGTCACCAACAGGATCCTAGCCTACATATATCTTAAAGTAAAGGGGGTTGTGTTTCTTTTAAAAAAATACTGTCTCTGTAATTATGCACAAGCCTGCCCAACTATGACTCAATTAGACCACACTGCAAGGAGTGTGTAGAGGAGAATGTGTGCTTATTTCATGCAAGCAACCAGTGCTGCTTCTGAAAATGACCAGTAGATTTCCCTTTGCACAAGCCAGCTCCTTGGCCTCATTACTTGGTAATTTCCCCTTCTGCTTCCTCTTCCTGCATGTCTAGGGTCGTTTCCGCACTAGTCTGTTACAGCGCTACAATTCCACTTTCAACATCCTCTGGAACCTGGGGTTTGCAGTTTCAGGGAGGGGGGTCAGCCGGCCCCTCCCAAAACTGCAAACCCGAGGATTCCAGAGGATGTTGAAAGTGAAATTGTAGCACTATAACAGGCTAGTGCAGAAATGGCCTAAATCTTCCAGTTCTTCTTCCCAGTCCTCATTAGAGGAATCTGGGAGACAGCATTGGGGATCTGTTTAGGGCAAGGGATACCCTTGGTAAGCAAGCAGATTTCTATGTCTTTACGATCCAGCTACAAACTCAAGAGAAGTGGACTCTGATGCTGTGCACATGTGAATAAAAGTGATAGGCATGACAACAGGTGCTCCAAATTCTATGCCATGTCATGCATAACCTATCTGGTCTCACCTGGTTTTAGGAACTAAATACAGCTAGGGCCTTTCTGCCCCACATTGTGATAGTGCTATTGTTCCACTTTCGACTTCCTGTGGAATTCTGGGGTTTGTAGTTTCCTGAGGCCCAAGAGCTCTCTGGCTGAGAATTCTCAAGGCCCCTCCCTAAACTACAAACCCAAGGATTCCAAAGGATGTTGGAAGTGGAATAATAGCAGTATAACAATGTAGTGCAAATAGGCCCTTAGTTTTTGTTAGTACTTTGGCCCTTTCTGCACTAGACTGTTATAGCATTATCATTCCACTTTCAACATCCTATGGAATCCTGGGATTTGCAGTTCCAGACCAACAAGCCCCTCCCGAAACTGCAAACCCCAGGATTCCATAGGATGTTGAAAGTGGAATGATAGCGCTATAACAGTCTAGTGTGGAAATGGCTTTTGTGGGGAGACCATCAAGACGCTGTAGGAAAGAGTAAGAAAGAATGATGCCTGAAACCATAAATATTTGCTGGCAGTCAGAATTGGATCAAGGATCTGTGTGAACATGCACTACATTACGCCAGTTTCATTCCATTTTAACTGCCTTGGCTTCCTCCTGTGGAATCCTGGGATTCGTAGTTTGGTGAGGAACTTAGAATTCTCTGCTAGAGAGCTCTAGTGTTCATCTACATGAAATGGTAAGCATTGCACCAAAGTGCAAATCCCAGGATTGAGTAGGATGGAGTTATTACGAAACTGGTACAACTGTGTGCTGCAGCTAATCCTCTGTATAAGACCCCTTCCTATATTCCTGTATCTTACCATCATGCCAACGGGGCCACGGACTCCCACAATTCCTTCTTCACCCTGTTAAATAGAGGTTATAGGTCCATCAGTGGTTCTGTGTTCCTGTCGAGATCAATGAGCTTTAAATGGTGAGATTTTTGGATGAGAATAATATAGGTAGCTAAGAAACAGCAGCCTGACATTAGGTAAACCATTTAGCACACCCCAACTACAGTCAACCTATTGGCAGGTTGCACCCACTAGGAAACCTCAGTCAATGGGATTTACCTACATCTTGGATTCACCGTCCAATAGTGGATTAAATGAGGCTGCTCTAACTGAGAGTGACCATTAAGATTCAGGCTGTAGTGTGAGATGAAGCCATTATCCTGATCAAAACATCTGGGGATAGATTGGAAATTCATAGCCCATCAGAAATTGCCTTCCTCTGAGATCAGTGAGGACTGGGACCTTTCATGTGAGCAGGGCCAATGAACTCAGGCTTTAAGAAAGCAGTCCAATAATTTGAACCCAAAATAGGTTTGGCACATTAGAAAGCCTCTTTAAAGTTTTGACTAAAACACAATTTCCGCACTACACTCTTATAGTGCGGTTATTCCACTTTCAACCTCCTATGGAATCCTGGGGTTTGCAGTTTCGGGAGGGGCCGACTGGCCCCTCCCGAAACTGCAAACCCCAGGATTCCATAGGAGGTTGAAAGTGGAATAACCGCACTATAAGAGTGTAGTGTGGAAATGGCCACAGAGTCTAAAGAATTAGGGAGGGGATGAATCCAGAATTTTCTGAATCCGAATCTGGATCTGATTCCCTGGAAGGTTTTGGGAGTCCACAAATCTCACGAATCTTGAATCTTTCGAATCCCTTTTTTTTAAAAGGGTTTAAAAAGCAAGGGAAAGAAAGCCCTTACTGAAAAATGTTTTTGAAGCAGAATTTGACAAGTCTCAAGTCCTGCAACAAGGAAGACACTTAAAAAAAACACAAAACACCAGCCTCTAGTCCAGTCTCAATTCTGCACCCTGCAGTCTCAAGTCAAGTCTCAAGTCCTGCAAAAAGGCACTTAAAAAAAGAAGCCTCTAGTCCAGTCTCAATTCTGCACCCTGCAGTCTCAAGTCAAGTCTCAAGTCCTGCAAAAAGGCACTTAAAAAAAGAAGCCTCTAGTCCAGTCTCAATTCTGCACCCTGCAGTCTCAAGTCAAGTCTCAAGTCCTGCAAAAAGGCACTTAAAAAAAGAAGCCTCTAGTCCAGTCTCAATTCTGCACCCTGCAGTCTCAAGTCAAGTCTCAAGTCCTGCAAAAAGGCACTTAAAAAAAAAAGCCTCTAGTCCAGTCTCAATTCTGCACCCTGCAGTCTCAAGTCAAGTCTCAAGTCCTGCAAAAAGGCACTTAAAAAAAAAGCCTCTAGTCCAGTCTCAATTCTGCACCCTGCAGTCTCAAGTCAAGTCTCAAGTCCTGCAAAAAGGCACTTAAAAAAACAAAAACAGCCTCTAGTCCAGTCTCAGTTCTGCACCCTGCAGTCTCAAGTCAAGTCTCAAGTCCTGCAAAAAGGGACTTTAAAAAACCCCCACAGCCTTTAGTCCAGTCTCAATTCTCTACCCTCTCAAGTCCAGTCTCAAGTTCTGCAGGGAACTTTCAAGTCAAGTATCTAGTCCAGTCTCAATAATTTTCAATCCCAACCCTCTAGTCTCAAGTCAAAAGAATAGAGATTATTACCTTGCAGAGGGAGGAAGCCCAAGTGAGCACAGGCAGCCTCTGGTGCGCAGGCGGCTTTATGCCACGATTTTCATGTGCCCAGGGGCCCACTGGCCAGTCAGGCCTTTGGCAGGCCCCAGAGGTGCCAATTTTTAAAAACAAACTATTTGGTGGATTTGAAAGATTCGGTTCGCCAATTTTGGTGCGGGGATTCGGGTTCGCAAATCTCAAATCCTTGTTGAGGATTTGAGGATCTGAAGATTTGGTTGGCCCATTCTTATAAAGAATCTAAAGTTGAGATAGGGGCTATTAGCCACATAGGTCATTTCCACCCTAGATTGTTCTAACGCTATTATTCTACTTTCAACCTCCTGTGGAATTCTGGGCTTTGTAGTTTCCTGAGGCCCAAGAGCTCTCTGGCTGAGAATTCTAAAGGCCCTCCCTAAACTGCAAACCCCAGGATTCCATAGGAGGTTGAAAGAGGAATAATAACACTGTAACAGTGTAATGCGGAAATGGCCATATTCTCACACATCTCTCACACTATACTTACAGATACCCAGTGCGTGACCTTGGGCAAGTCACACTGCATGCTGATACATGGATAATAGGAGAAAATTGCACTTAAAAATGTACAAATTGTTGTGCAAGCTTAAACAAAATTTGGAATTTGATGCCAGATCTCATACACACACACACATACACACACACACGAAGTTTAACTTAGGACTGGCCAAGTGGGAAATGGAAGAAAATTAGTATTGGCGGATCCATCCATCCCTGCCCTTTATTCTATGAAAAGTCTTTAAATGAATCTAATTGAATGATGGATTAAATGTTGCAATTCTTGCTCTTGTATCTATCAACATATCGATTGATGCACTTCCCCATCTTATCTTTATAGGGCAATGTCATGTATTATCATGTATGTCTCCTTTTCCCCAGTCAATAAAATTGGGTTGCTGCCTGTAATAAAGGAAGTTCCCTTTCAAGCCAGAATTGAAACCAGTAAACAAAGCTGTCCAGTGGCTTCCATGTCAGGGATGTAGTGAATCCGCTGTTTCCCCTCTAAGTGCTGAAGTCGTCATTTCCCAGCACTCTCAACTCCAGCATCTCAGAAACCCAGCAGTTAGGACACGTGTCTATGGTCAAGTTCAGTCATTTACAGCATAAATGTGAATCCTCAGCAGCTATGATGTTTAAGTTATATCTCACTCCCTATGGTGCCAGAGGACTGGGGAAGAGGTGACTTAGCAAGGACAATGACAACAGATTGGGAGGGGTTACTAATACACCAGACCTTGGCAAATGGGAGAGCTGGGCCAAAGCTAACAAAATGAATTTCAACAGAGAGAAATGGAAGGTCCTACACTTATGAAGAAAAAATGGAATGCACAAATATAGGATGGGGGGCACATGGCTGGATAGCAGTATATGTGAAAGGGATCTAGGAGTTTTCGTGGACCACAAGCTGAACATGAGTCAGCAATGTGATGCAGCAGACAAAAAAGCCAATGTGATTCTTGGGTGCATCAATAGGAGTATGGTGTCTAGACCAAGGGAGGTAATGGTACCACTCTATCCTGCTTTGGTTTCCTCATCTGGGATCCTGTGTCCATTTCTGGGCACCTCAATTCAAGAGGGAAATTGACAAGCTGGCATGTGTCCGGAGGAGGGCGACCAAAATGGTGAAGGGTCTGGAAGCCATGAAGCCCTATGAGGACCGGCTTAGGGAGGTGGGGATGTTTAGTCTGCAGAAGAGAAGGTTAAGAGGGGACATGATAGCCATGTTTAAATATTTGAAGGGATGTCATGTCAAGGAAGGAGTGGACCTGTTTTCTGCTGCTCCAGAGACTAGGACAAGGAACAATGGATTCAAGCTACAGAAAAAGAGATTCCACCTGAAGCTCAGGAAGAACTTCCGGATGGTCAGAGCTGTCCGGCAGTGGAATATACTACCTCGAAGTGTGGTGGAGTCTCCTTCTTTGGAAGTTTTTGAGCGGAGACTGGGTGGCCATCTGTTGCTTTGATGGGTGTTTCTGCATAGCAAGGGGTTGGACTTGATGGTCCCTGGGGTCTCTTCCAACTCTATGATTCTGTGATTCTATGATTGGGGAATGGCTGTTTACTGTACAGGACTAACTGACATCTGGAAGTCAAAAGTTTGCCATCAAATGGTTGTTGAAGAATGGCTCATTGATGGCGGATGCTATACATTTTTCTCATCAGTTTTGTTTTAAGTGCTTTACAATTGTTATAGAATCATAGAATCATAGAGTTGGAAGAGACCACAAGGGCCATCGCATCCAACCCCCCTTTGCCATGCAGGAATATACAATCTATGTCAGGGATGTACCAAGCACTCCCTTTGACAGATGGCCATCCAACCTCTATTTAAAAACTTCCATGTCAGAAAGAGGTGGGAACAATATTTCATATGTGGTGGTCATGTCCCGAGGCAAAGAAATATTGGAGTGAAATACATAAAAAGATGTGTGAAATACTGAAGTTTCAATTTGTTAAAAAACCTGAATTTTATTTGTTAAACATGACAAATGTTCTTGAGAATACTAACATTAAGAGGCATTGGAGATTAATACTGTATATTGTAACGACAGCCTGAATAGAATATGCCAAAATGTGGAAGTCTCAGCAAATACCCACAATTGAACTATGGTGGGGGACGTTTACTGAAAATAGAAATGCAGATATTGTCTCTCAGAGATTAAAGGGGAAATTGGATGACCAGATAAAAGCAGAATGGCAAATTGTAATGGGGAATTGCTCGGAACTGCCAAGTGAAAATGTCTGAATTATGGTTGAAATAAAAGAGGGATAACTGTAACATAACAGGAGCAGACGAGGGAAATGCAAGATCAAGTGTGTAAGATGAACATAGAATTGTGATGCATAAATTCTATATGTGAATAGAAATTCAGAAAATGAAAACCAGATCAGAGTGGAAGAACAAAAACATTACATGTAAAAGTACAACTTAAGATGATGTTTTTTATTTGTGAAACTTAATAAAATTATGTATTAAAAAAAAAACTTCCAAAGAAGGAGACTCCACTACATGCCGTTGAGGCAGCAGCGAATTCCACTGTCTAAGTTCTTCCAAATATTTAGATGGAATCTCTTTTCCTTAAGTTTGAAGCCTCTGCTCCGTGTCAGTGCAGTTTTAATTTGATAGCTTTTTTTCCCCAATTAATTTTTACTATTAAGTTTGATTTTAGGTTACAAATCTGTAACTGTAATGCAAGATGCCAGCGCATACTTTTCAATTCCATTATTATTTTGGGGGGTAAAAAAGGCAGCTGTGTTTCGTCAGTCTGGAATACGCTCCCAGTTTCCATGGGGGCTTTGTAAACTTTTCCACCGATGATCTCTCCTTGCAACCAGCTGTTATTCCTTCCTCAAAGTGCTGATTGCAGTAAATAGCACTGTGGGGGTCACAAAGGAGAAGGCAATGGCTGCTAATGGCTTCCATATCAGTGGAGGAGTGAATTCCTCTCTAGGGTTTAGTTTGGTTATAAAAAAAGCTATACAAGGTCCTGAATCATATTCCCACAAAGGTTCAGCACTTGGGACAGCTCTGTTAAAATTCAAGTTAAAACCTGGATTAGATGCACCACCCGAGTAATATGGGACCAACAAGCCACTGGCACTAGGGGGATATTTTTAGGCAGGAAATGGCCATAGACTCCCACTGACATCTCAATGCAGGTGAAGAGCATTTTTTGACCAGATCCTTCCAATTGCTTTTTCATTAAAACAAAAATAGATAGTTAATCTGTGCTTTTAAATAGGCATGAATAAGAAAATGTGCAGTTTAGCCCTCTCTAATACCCCCAGCACCAAATCACTGCAATCCCTTAAAAAACTAACACCAATTATCACTATGTGCAAAATCTTTTCCTCCCCACCCCTTCCCTGTCCCCAAAACAGGTTCACTTGGATTCAAAACAGGTGTTGACATTATTACTTTGCTCACTCTTAGGTCCCCAGTGTCTGATTTGTGAGCAAGCCTTCTGTCACCTTACAGGTTTATACAAAAAGTATTGAGTAATAAATATTTGTCCACAAGCCGCAGATGTTCACAGAGTAATCCTACCCTTGACGTGCAATCTTGGTGTGCTTGTTTTTAGAGCTCTTGACCCCTACAAATCCCTTTTCTCCCTCCCTACAGGCAAAATTGTTTTTCCTGGAAGCCCCCTCCCCAGGAGAGGCAATTCACTTTTTTAAATATTGTGACTAGGATTCTGTTCAGTATTTGCAATGTTGTGAGCCAGAAGGGGGTTGCGGCATCATTGCAACCACTGTTAATGCCCTCCCAAACCCACCATAGAATTCAGGGAGCCATATGAACTGAAGGAGTTCTGTGGTACTGGAGATCAGAATACTGAACAATGGTGTGTCTAGCTCTCTCCTGGCCTTACGGCGCAACATGAAAATAAGTGGAAGGGAGCCCTTTGGGGTCCTCTTGCCAATGGCATTGTTGTCCCCTTGGGAAACCCTGTCCGGGGGTCTACAACTTTGATATAATAGCAATATAGCAATAGCATTTATTTCTATACTGCTTATCAGCTAAGTGCTCTCTCTAAGCGGTTTACAATGTGTTTTAGCTAATTGCCTCCAACCAGCTGGGTACTCATTTTACCGACCTGTGGAAGGATGGAAGGCTGAGTCAACCTTGGAGCCGGGCAGGATCGAACTCACAACCTTGTGGTTGCAGTACTAGCATTTAACCACTGCGCCACCAGGGCTCCTTATTATATAATTTATTATATAAAATTAATCTAACCCACCAGAGAGGTCACTCGAATGTGCACGTAGGCAATAACGGTCGTACGATGGAACGAACCAGATCAGACCAGTAAAATCCCCAGTCATGTAGCAACAGGAGACCTCATGTTGGAATAACCCATGATGGACAAAAGGCCTTTAGCCTTTAAGGAGTCCACTTGAAGGGAGCAAAAGTGTTCCCGGAAAGTTGGGCACTGGAAGCAATAAAACCTTATCAACTCCATCTCCAGAAACTCACACCACAGCCTCAAAGCGGAAGAAGATCCTGTTATTTAGATGACACTTTGTTATCTTCTAAGAAATGCCAGGTGTGGAGTTGTTTTTTCTTATTCTGTCCCTGTTTGTTCTCCTTTGCCTTCAAAGTAAATTTGTCCTACAAATAGTCCCTGTTTTTGGGCTAGTTAGGCAGCAGAGACCGAGGGAAGGAGAAGGATTATGATGCCTCCCGGTCCCCTCCCTCCTCAGTGTCTCTTCGCTGAGCTGGTGTTCAATTGCTGCTTCCCGGACCAAAGGACTTCAGGAGAGGTGCAGTATTTCCCAAACTGCAAATCCCTCAACAATCTCTCTATTTTATTTCCACTCTTTATTTCCACTAGCCCTTGGATATGTGTGTGTGAGAGAATGCAAACTATTACTATTCAATAGATTCATTCATTGGATCTTTTTGTGTGATTTCTGACTGGGCCTGACCCCGTAAACATTGGGTTAAAGATCCCTAATTACCCTGCCCTCTTTGCATTGCTAAAGCAGTGCTCGTAGCTAATTTTCCCCACAAGTGACAATTTGACAGGCATTGGGAATCCCCCTAAGGGACCCCCAGCAAGCAGGATAACAGCATATCTAACCTAAACAACACTTTGGGCAAGCATGGAAGTTGCACACCTTACCTTCTCACTCCTACCCCATCCCCCCTGAATGCATGGTTTTTTGTGCCCCGCTGGCATTGGAGCCTGGGGCATGTGTTTTATTCTCCTCACCTCAGACACCCCTCTGCCTCTTGCAACTGCTTTTCGCACTGCATCTTGTTGGTAGGAGGAGGCTGAATACACTATTGTTCAGTGTCCTGCTCTCCATCACCTTGAAACATCTTATAGAATCATAGAATCATAGAAATGTAGAGTTGGAAGAGACCCCAGGGGCCATCCAGTCCAACCCTCTGCCATGCAGGAACACCCTCAAAGCACTCCCAACAGACGGCCATCCAGCCTCTGCTTAAAAACCTCCAAGGAAGGAGACTCCACTACACTCCGAGGCAGCAGATTCCACTACCTGACAGCCCTGACTGTCAGGAAGTTCTTCCTGAGGTTCAGGTGGAATCTCCTTTCCTGCAGCTTGAATCCTTTGCTCCTTGTCCTGGTCTCTGGAGCTGCAGAAAACAAGCCCTCTCCTTCCTCTACGTGGCATCCCTTCGAAGATTTAAACATGGCTACCATGTCCTCTCTTAACCTTCTCTTCTGCAGACTAAACATACCCAGCTCTCTAAGTCTATCCTCATAGGGCATGGCTTCCAGGCCCCTCACCAATTTGGTCGCCCTCCTTCAGCTGCTTATCTTCTATGGTGGGTTTGGAGGGGTTTAATTGGGTGACACAGCTATGGTGATGGAGCTAGACCTGACAATGCAGAATCTTGGCCTATATTTTTTATTTGTTTGTTTAATTTATAGCCTGCCTTTCCAATATGGGACTCAAGGTGGCTTACAACATTAGCTGAAACAATACACAGTTAAAACAATGGATAATACAAAAGTTAAAGAAATCATTACATAAACAATCATACTGAGTCATTAATTTAGAAGTGTTAAAAAGGCAGCTTAAACACAGTAATAAAGATCAAAAAGATACAGCACACCTCAATTAAAAGGCCTCCTGAAACATCCAGATACATTTTTGAGTAAATGAAAATATATTTGCCTGCTGGTTGAAAAACAGCAGAGAAAGGATCAACCTAGCCTGCCATGGGAGGAAACTCCATAGCCTGCAGGCAGCCCTCTCGTGTGCCCTTACCAAACATACCCGCGATGATTGTGGTGCCAAGAGAAAGCCTTCTCTGACATATCTTAAAAATCTGAGTAGGCTCACAGTGAGAGAGATGGTCTTTAATATAATCTGGACTCAAGCCATTGCAGGCTCCCCCTGCATTGTATAATCAAAGAATTCTCCATCTCTATCAGAAAATCCCACCAAAATATAGTCCTCCCTCAACATTTGTGAGTTTGATCTTTGTGAATTTGATCATTCATAAGGCAGTTGCTTGCCTCCCTCTGCATTTTCCTTCTCCCAACCCTTGCATTCTTCACCCCAGGCTTGCCAGGCTTGTGTTTAAAAATGGAGGTTTTTTTGGCTTTTGGGTGGGCAAAGTCCCCCTCCCACTGCTGAGGGTGTGGCCTCTCTGCCATGTGGGTGCACATTCTGCTGTGTATTGGCTGCTGACTGATCAGGTGCTCCTTTTTCAAGGTGGCCATTGGAAGCAAATAAAGCTCCAGAATTCCCCTCTTCTGGTAAGCCTTCTAAGTTGTCTTCCCCCCACCCACCTAACACCAGGGCCAGAGGCAAAGGAAAGGGAAGGGAAAGGGGAAGCTCCAGAGAGGAATGTGAGGGGAATTATTGGGGTGGTGGTGGAGTTATTTGCATTTTTTCCCACTTTCATGAGGGTTCTGTACCCTGAACCCTGGCAAATGTGAAGGGGCTACTGTAACCCCAATTGCTTGGGATCAGTGGTGGCTAGTGGCTTCTGTGTCAGGGAGATGATGAATCCATGTTGGGTTTAACTTCAGACTTTAAAGGATCTATGCAAGGTGCTGAAACCTATTCCCCAAATACATTTAGCACCTTGGACAGGTCCCCCAAGATCAGGGATAAAATCTAGAATGGATTCAATGCACGCTTGACATGGGAAGCTACTGGCTAACTCTGTTGGAGATGCGCAAAGCAGAAGCTGTCGCAAAGAACACTGGAAGATATTCTGTTGATAGAGTATCCTACCCGAGGGCCAGGGAAACCGCGTGGTCCTCTTGGACCCAATTTTCCAAGACCGGTCTCCCCCTGCAAAACAGAAAGAAGCCATAAAATTACTCAGTGAAATCTTTGGATTGTTTCTCAAAACATGTATCTGTCCTGAGACTTGGCAATGTTATTTATTTATTTATTTGTATCCCACCTCTCCACAGGGATCGAGGCGGTGAACAACTTAGAAATAGCATGTATTTCTATACATGCCCCCAACAAGCTGGGCACTCATTTTACCGACCTGTGGAAGGATGGAAGGCTGAGTCAACCTTGGAGCCCAGCAGGATCAAACTCACAACCTTGTGGTTGCAGTACTGGCATTTAACCACTGCGCCACCAGGGCTCCCTCCCAAAGAGGGGCAAATCAAGTATAAGACTTTAAGCTTACAGAATTCTGTTGATTAGTCTCAACTAGTGATGGAAAAAATATCTGAAATTATTCTTAAAAATGTCAAAAAACATGTTCTTCAAATGTTGAGAAATCCTGATGAGAAGAATTCTGGATGGATGAGAATCTTAGCAGTTTGGGGCTTCATGTACCCAAAATTTGCAGTGCTTGCTTTGCACAGAAAACACCATTGTTTGTATAAAAAATGATATTTCTATGTAGCAATATTATTTCCTGCACAGAAAAGCAGTGTCCCACACAGAAAATGGTGTAATTGGAGACTTATTTTCATGTGGGTGATTTTCAAAGAAAACAGCATTTTCTGTGCCAGAAGCAGGATTTTCTGCAAAGAAAATAGTAATTTTCTGCAGGAATATTCTGTGCAGAAATGGCTGTTTTCCATGCAAAACAACCATGTGTGAATTTTGTGCAGTATAAGTGCTGAATTGCTTATATACTTAGAAACATGGGTTGTTTTCTTGCATCAGGAATTCCTTTGGGAAGAAATTTAGTGAAAAATTATATCCCTAGTCTCAACTAAAGTGGGTGCATTCTTGAATCTGAGTCAATGCATAAATAAATCCAGCTGATTCAGTGGCTCTAGTTGGGACTAACAACAGGTCCATTTCCTTCTTGTCTCAATTTGCTTCTAAGTCAGCACATTTCTCTGAAAGTACTATCCTTTGTTTGCTTAAAGAACACACAGGTGTCTGTTTCCAAAGGGTTTCCCCAGGGGCTTTAATGATCAATTGCCTCTCAGTATACTTTTTTTTTCTTTCCATATTTGTACAGCACAATAGTGCCACTTAGATTTTGTCTCACCTTTTTTTTTATGTTTGCAGCCCTCACCAGTTCTTATGATAGGAAATTGCACTTTCATTTCCAACGTATTGGGCATCTTTCCTTTTGTCTGCCTCGAACTTGCAGCCAGCCAACTTTAGGTACATTTGATCTCCATATTATGGTGTGACTCACCTTGTTGCCCTTGATCCCGGGGGCACCTGGCATACCCTGGGGAGCAAAACAAAAAGAGAAAATACACAACACTGTTTCACACCAAGACCTTAGACTCAACGTGTTCAGTGACTGCCGTGACTGGCAGCAGTTTTAGACAGAGACCATTCCAAATTCTGTCTGGAGATGCCAGGAATTGAGTCTGGGACTTTCAATACCTGGGATGGGAATCATTTATAAAGTCATAGAATCCTAGAATTGAAGAGACCCCAAAGGCCATCCAGTCCAACCCCATTCTGTCGTGCAAGAAGACACAATCAAAACGCCCCTAACAGATGGACATCCAGCCTCTACAAAGGAAGAGACTCCGCCATACTTCCTGGCAGTGTACTCCACTATCAAACTGCTCTTACCATCAGGAAGTTCGTCCTAATGTTTAGGTGGGATCTCTTTTCCTGGAGTTTGAAGCCACTGCTCTCTGCCCTGGGGCAGCATGAAACAACTCTGCCCCCCCAATTCAAGAAGGATATTGTCAAGCTGGAGCAAGTCCAGAGGAGGGCGACCAAAATGGTGAGAGGCCTGGAAGCCAGGAAGCCCTTTGAGGATAGACTTAGAGAGCTGGGTATGTTTAGTCTGCAGAAGAGGAGGTTAAGAGGGGACATGATAGCCATGTTTAAATGTTTGAAGGGATGCCACGTAGAGGAAGGAGGGGACTTGTTTTCTGCTGCTCCAGAGACCAGAACAAGGAGCAATGGATTCAAGCTGCAGGAAAGGAGATTCCACCTGAACCTCAGGAAGAACTTCCTGATGGTCAGGCTGTCTGGCAGTGGAATCTGTTGCCTCGGAGTGTAGTGGAGTCTCCTTCCTTGGAGGTTTTTAAGCAGAGGCTTGATGGTCATCTGTCGGGATTGATTTGAGGGTGTTCCTGCATGGCAGGGGGTTGGACTAGATGGCCTGTGTGGTCTCTTCCAACTCTGAATTTCTATGATTCTATGATTCTATGATCTTCCCTATGACATCCTTCCAAATATTTAACCATGACAATCATGTCTAGTCTTAACCTTCTCTTCTCTGGGCTAAACGTACTGAGCGCCCTAAGCTGCTTCTCATAGTGCATGGTTTCCAGGCTTTTGACCATTTTGGTGACCCTCCTGTGGAAACAACCATCCAGTTGTTGTCGGACTGCAAGGCCCATCAGTTCTAGGTATATAGGTTAAATATGCAGAAAGCTGCAAGTTTCAGCCCAAAACCATGATTCCCTCCCCCTGTTCTACATGGAAAGCAGATGCTCTACCACTGAGCTACAGTCCCTATCCAGCACAAACAGTCCGGCTCTCCATCCTCCTTTTCCACTTGAACATGAGATGTTTTCTGTACCTCTTGCCCAGGTGGTCCAGGGGGACCTTGCGGTCCAGGTGATCCATTCCGGCCTCTCTTACCGCGTTCCCCCTAAGGAAGAGAAAACATTTTCAGACAGTGCATAAGCAAAGAAGAAAACCTCTGAGTTTTATCAATTCACTTTTATTTATTTCAAGAGCTTCAGAATTGCTTTCCGGCCAACAAGGGCTCCGGAGGTGATGAACAAATAAAAACCAATGAAAACAATACAAAGATAAGAGCAATTTTAAAACATGTTGTGACAAACCCTAATTTCTCCCTGACAAGCATGGCAGTTCCTGTCTCTCTCCCACACAGCTCTATGTCCCTCCATAACGCCACCTTTGTGTAAAAGGGTGAGAGTTTTCAATGTTTATTTAGAACCACATAATAATTTTCTGTGTTATTTTCTGTGTTATTTATCACTGCATGCAACTCAGCTGAGTCAGTGTTTACAAAGATAAACTGTAACATTTATTACGATAGCAATAGAATAAAGGAGTGTGTTAGAGTTCATATGTAGTTCACTGTTGAGATACATTTCTTCAGTGCCCTCTCTAGACAGTTAACTCCCTAATTAGTAATGTTATCATGGTTATGATATGTCTGGTGAGAGCACTAGATATCCTTTTGATATCAAATAATTTGGCCTTTGCTTGACCTTTCTCTGCCACCCTACTCCATGTGTTTGCAGAGGTCCACCGGACAAGCACGTATTAGGCGCGGCCGTTAATGGTTGTACATTCCAAACCCCATTCAGGCAGGCAGCTTAAGCCTCTCTGATGCTTCAGGGAAAAACCCTCTTGCAAACCGGCCTTGCTCAGTGCGGATCTACACAAAGGCGTGCAGCCAAGTGCCGAGCCATTCCTTTATGTCGGGTCATTTGCATACTGGCCATACTATTGTCATCCAGCGCTAAGCTAATCATGTAAAACCTGACCCTTTCCAACTCCTTTGTCCAGCTCCAAATTTCCTTTGTTCTCACCAAGCATGGCATGGCCCGTAGGTAAAATCTACCCTATAAAAAGGCCCCATTTTCGGGACTACCTCGGAACACTTTGGACTTCCATCCCATCTTGCTGTCGGTTTGTCCAGTGAGCTCCCCTCAGCGAACCGTGCTGAGCTTTCTTCCCTGCAACCTCCTCTTATTTCCAGGACTACGAGACCAGGTGTTGTATGACCCATTCCCCAAAAACTCTTCATTTCTATTTCTCAGTTAGTTAATGTATGTCTTGTCTTTCGTGTTGCTTGTCTTCAATAAAATAGCTGCTCTCTGACCTGACGCTGTATACATAGGGTAAAAGATCTCAGCTAAAGTTACCCTGCCTCTCGTTAGCTTAAGGGAGTGCTCGAGCTTAATTTCCCCATCTTGTGTTTTTATTTGGTTATTTGGGTGCCCCTCCCAGGACCCCCAACATACAGGGTAACAGTAACACTTCAGTTAGGTCTCTAAACTATCACAAAAGGCACAATTATCATATAACAGCACTTTAGCTCAACTCCCACCAAAGGCTTAACACTCATTCTGGGTCACACTCTTTGACCAGATCCCACTAGGGCTTAATTACTGTTCTCTCACTAGGCTTCCACTGAGTGTTACTTCAGCCCAGGCCCACCCGGTGACAGCAGCAGATATCTCTTTTCATATCAAAACCATTCAGCCTTCCTCTGCCACCCCATTCCACATGTTTGCGAGGCCTCCGGACAAGCACGTAAACAGGCGCGGCCGGTAATCATTGGACAGTCCATTCTCCACCCAGGCAGGCAGAACAGAGCCACTCCGTTGCTTCAGGGACCTCTCCTGCAAACACCCTTTTGCTTAAGTGCGACACTAACAAAGGTGCCCGGCTCTGAGCCGATAGTTTTGCAAAGCCAAGCTAAGCACCTTGCATTTGTCTACTGGCTACACTACTGTTGATTTAGTGCTAAGCCAATCATGTTAAACTTGACCTTTTCCAAAGCTTTGTCCCGCTCCAAACTCGCATTGTTCTCACCGAGTACGGCATGGCTTACAGTCACAATTCACCCTATATAAACCCCATGATTCTGAGACCAACTTGGATCGCTCTGGACTTCCATCCCGCCTTGTTGCCATTTTGTCCGGCGAGCTCCCCTCAGCGAGCCACACTGAGCTTTCTCCCCTACCATCTTCAAGCTTCTTCAGGTCTACGAGAAAGGTGTCGTATCACCCATTTCCCCCGAAAATCCTTATTTCTAATCCTTCCATTAGCTGTGTGGTTGTGGTGCCTTTACTGTTTGTTTGTCTTTTAATAAAACATCATTTTTGCTATTTTAAAACTGTCTGACTGCTTGACTGACCTGACCACGTAGACGCTGGGTTGCAAGATCCCTACTAAGTTACCCTGCCTCTTGCTAGCTTTAGTGAGTGCTCCAGCTAATTTCCCCAACTTTGTGTTTGTGTTCTGGTTATTTGGGCGCCCCTCCTGGGACCCCCAGAGAACAGGGTAACATGAGAATGAAACTGCACTAGCTCCCCAAATAGCCATACCCCCCAAAAGTTTTTCACTACACCTTAAGCCTGAATGCTCCCTAGAAGCCAAGATGACTGAACTAAGGCTGTTGTACTTTGGACACATCGTGACCAAACCCTCATTGGAAAAGACAACAATGCTTGAAAAGGCAGAAAAGGAAGACTGCATTACAGGTAGAAAAACTCAATGAAAGGAGCCATGGCCCTGAGTTTGCAAAACCTGATCACAGAGTGACTTGGAGGTTTCTCATTAACAGATGTACGATAAGTTGAAGTTGCTTTGAACTAAATTAACAGCAAGAAATGCTGAAAAGAAACTAATGCTGGCTCCAGTGGGGCCTCCAATGGGAAGGCATTCCACAAGTGGGGTACCACGACTAAGAAGGTCTTCTTCTATGTCTTTGCCCCTCAAATTGCCCCAGTAGTGGGACACAAAGGAGGACCCTATAGTATATCTCAGTCCTCAGCCAGATGTATATATCTAGGGAGAGGTGCTCTTTCAAGTATCATTGCCCCAAGCTGTTTAGTTTTTGAATTTCATCCCCAACATCTTCAATCAGACTAGAAGCAAATTGCAATCCAGTGCAGTCCCTTTAAGACTAGTGTTACATGTTGTTGTACAGTACCCCAGACCCTTTCCGCACTGGGGTATTAAAACGGTGCAGAGCAACCTCTAACGGAAGTCATCCGCACCATGGAGTGGATTCAGGCAGACTACTTTTCATAGTTCCGCACCTCGATCTGCTCTGAAGCAACCAGAACTGGTGGCGCAGCATGTTTTTTTAAAACTTCTTTTCAGAAGTTTTTAAAAAGCATGAAGCGCGCAGCCCCGTGCAGCTCCGTCGCCACGCTCCAGTGCAGATTTGCAGGTGTGTGCTAGTGCGTGCCTGCAGATCTGCCAGGGGCGGGCTTCCAGCTGGTGAGCTTCTCCGGTTGGTGGAGAGCCTCCGCCAGTTGGAAGCTGCCATTTTGGACGCCAAAGCCTCCATTTTGGATGCCGGAGGACTGCGGAGCAGCGAGCTTGCGCTGCTCCGCATGGCGACAGACTTACCCGGCTGCCAGTAAGCTCCGTTTTAGCACATTTCCCCCCGTTTCCCCCTCCACATGCAGAAAGGGCCCCAGTCAGCAATCTTGCTGCTGCCCCTTACACTAGCTGTAGCTTCCAACTCATCTTCAAAGGCAGCCCTCTGCAGAATGCATTACAGTTGTCCAACGGGGTAGTGACCAGTTGGTGGACTTCAGTCGCTAAGTTATCCCTGTCTAGGAAATGTTGCATAGCATATAGCATCTTGCAAAAAAAAAAAAAAAAATCGAGCCTACAAGTTTTTTTCGAACCCAGAACTGTATCAGCCAAACAGATACTGAACAAAAGAAAGCAGCTCTTGGTGTACCAGGGAACAGCAATAACAGAGGAAAGAGCAACTAGGCAATCTGAAAAGTCTGAAGACTGACAATTATCTTCCTATGTCATTCTGAAAGAGCACAATTACATGGTCATTCACGCGATGGCTGTCCTCTGTGAGCGCTCCGGACATTTAATCCAGGTCACGATGACATAAACATTTATGAGAGGACTTTGTGAGTTTTAAAGTAGGGTAAAAAAAATTCTCAGCTGGCTTAGCTCTTCGGAAGGAATGACGGGGAGAAGGAGAAACCCTGAGGAAGACTGGTGGTATATTGATAAACTCCACGTGGAGAGCAATTGTGGGAATTTTGTTGAAAAGGGACTCCCACTACCAGTTAGTGAGGACTGCTGGCGTCTGTGTTATTGAGGCAGTGAACCCATTTTGGATTTTAATCTGAACTTTAAAGGGGGCAATGCAAAGGGTTAAACCTACTTAGGGGTAGGATTCAACATAGAGAATCATAGGCTATTTCTGCATGAGTCCGTTATAGCGTGATGATTCCACTTTCAACCTCCTATGGAATCCTGGGGTTTGCAGTTTCGGGAGGGGCCAGCCGGCCCCTCCCAAAACTGCAAACCCCAGGATTCCATAGGAGGTTGAAAGTGGAATCATCTCGCTATAACAGACTCGTGCGGGAATGGCCATAGTATCCTAGATTAGGAAAAGACCCCACGGGCCATCCTGTCCATCCCATTCTACGATGCAGGAATACACCATCTAAGCACTCCTGAGAGATGGCCAGCCAGCTTCTGTTTAAAAATCTCCAAAGAAGGAAAATCCACCACACTCCGAGGCAGCATATTCCACTGTGGAACTGCTCTTACCATCAAGAAATCCTTCTCCATCTTCAGGTGGAATCTCCTTTCCTGCAGCTTGAATCCATTGCCCCTTGTCCTAGTCTCTGGAGAGGCAGAGAACAAGCCTGCTCCCTCCTCAACATGACATCCCTTCAAATATTTAAACATGGCTATCATGGCCTCTTTTAACCTTCTCTTCTCCAGGCTAAGCATTCCCAGCTCCCTTAGCCGCTCTTCATAGGGCTGCCCGGTTTCCAGACCTCTTCCAGCAGCTTGGATTGCTCCTTTTAACTTTAAGGAAGCTATCTAAGTTACTAAATCCTTTCTTCCCAGATAGGTGTCACACCTTGCATTCAGACTGAAAGCCAGAACAGATTCACCACCCCTCTGACATGGAAGCCAACATCCACCAAAGCTATTAGCGATGCCCATGCCTCTTACTTCTGAGTAAGTGTGCACAGGATTTCTTCATCAATTCTATTACAACAGAACGCATAGCAAACATGATGACACATTATAGCCTAAGACATTTATTGTGGCATATGTGTTTGTGGGCATGGGCCATTATAGACAGAGAGGGACCCTTGGTGGAGGATGTGTGGGTAGGTAACTACATGAATATAATCACTATGTGAATTGTTTTGCTTTTATGTGGATAGACATAATTATAGGCTTGGACTACCAAGCCACAGGAGTACACTGGAGTGGGCAACTGGTGGCCTTCCAGGTACTCTTCCATTGTAACTCCTACTATCCATTGTCCCTGGCTGTTCTCACAATGACAGGTGGGAGCTGCAGTCCAATGGCATCTGGACAGCTGCAGGTTACTCACTCCTGGTGTACAGTTTGGGAAGATCCATCCCTAGGGAAGCCTTCTGCAATCTACTGGTCTCCATGTGTGTTGGACTGCAACTCCTACCGCCCCCAGCTGTCGTGACCATAGAAGATGGGAGCTGCAACCCAATACCTCTGGAGGGCACCAGCATAGAGAAGGCAGCCCTAGGCCCTAAGGAAGGAAGTCTGAGGCCCTAAGGAAGCTCCTCTTGGGGATTACTTTTTAAACAGATTTTTTATGGGTTAGTAACAGTGGTGGCTTCCACGTCACTGAGACAGGGAATCCACTGAGGGCTTTAGTTCAGTGTAAGTTATTTTTCCAAAGTGCTGAATCTACTTTGGGCTTTGGCACTTTCAATGATTCTTTTGATGTTCAGACTAAAACCCAGAGTGGATTCACTGTCCCAATCACACAGGAAGCCTGCAGACACCAGGGATTAGAATTTTGCTTTTCATTTAAAGAAAATCTATGAAAGATAAAGTTCTCCGCAACCATAATTTATTGGGCATTTTTCTGGCAGATGGAAATTGCAGAAGGCAAATAGCTTTGATTATAGACATGACTCTTATCATCCATTTTTATGAATGTCTATCCCTCTTTAACAGTCCCTGTTTGAACCTTGGAGCACTTTACGAAACCGTATTGAAAGGCTCATATTACCTGAAAAAAATGAAAATCATCTTGCAAGCAGTAAGCAAACTTCGCTTGCTCCTGTTCCCATCAGCTGAGCTAGTCCCCTCCTCTCAGCTCATAGAAATTATCCCATATCCTCCAATGATTTACCACAAAAGTCCTCACTAATCCTTTGTGGTGCCCCTGTTACAGCTGCTTTTTAAATGTCCCAGTTTCTCTTCCTTCCTTCCACTTTCCTCCTTTCTCTGTCGCTTACTTCAGTTGCTGCAAGCTGTGAACTGCAACTGAAAGTTCTAAGTGCAAAGGGTTGTATTGAATACAATGGGGATGGAACAAAATTCCTAACAAGCTAGTAGGAAAATTCCTTTCCCAGTAGGCTCAGGAAAAATCAAGCTGCTGCAGCCTTTCCCAGCTTGTGTGCTGTTCCTAACTCATAACTTCTGCTGCCTTGATCTGATATTGCTTGGCTATAAGTGTCCAGTTTTCATCTTTGAAAAATGTTGGAGACTATGCAAGATAGATAGATAGATAGATAGATAGATAGATAGATAGATAGATAGATAGACAGACAGACAGATAGATATTTGTGGTCTTTCATGGCTTTCCTTTTGCTCCGTGAGCTGCATGATTCCATTCCAATGGAACTTTGCAATAAAAAGGAGTACCAAAATGTAATTGCTTTCCTCTTCCCTCTCTATCTCATGGTCATTTTGTATCACACATTTTAGACTATGGACCTTTCTGCACTACATAATGATTGCAATATGATTCCACTTTAACTACCATCGCTGCCTCCTCTGGAATTCTGGAGTTTGTAGTATTGGGAGGTACTGGGAGGTACTAGAGCTCTCTGGCTGAGAATTCTAAATGTCCCTCCCTAAACTGCAAATCCCATGATTCCATAGGACAGAACCATCCCAGGTATAGAAAGCTACTATGGTGCAGGAGAAGGGAATGGCCAACCACACCTGAAGCCTTTTATCCTCAAGTATAAAGACATACCATTGAATGCCAAAGTCAGAATCATCGAAGGTCATAGTATTTCAGAGTTCTATGTATGGTCGTGAGAAAGCTGAACATTTAGGAACAAAGCTGGCAGGAAGAGAATCAACTCCTTTGAAATGTGGTGCTGGAGAAGAGGTCTATATATACTCTGTACTGCTAAAAAGACAAATGAATGGGGCCCAAGCAAGTCAAGAAGCCAAGATGACTAAACGGAGGCTGTTGTACTTTGACCCTATCATGAGAAGACATGACTCAGTAGGAAAGACAATAATGTTTGGCAGGGTGGAAAGCAGTTGGAAAAGAGGGAGACCCCATTACAGGAGGATAGACTCAGGCCATTTCTGCCCTACACTGTTATAGTGAGATTATTCCACTGTCAATCTCCTTGGGGGAATCCTGGGATTTGCAATTTAGGGAGGGGCCTTTAGAATGCTCAGTCAGAAAGCTCTTTGGCCTCAGTAAACTACAAATCCCAGGATTCCACAGGAGGTTGAAAGTAGAATAATAGCACGGTAACAGTGTAGGGCAGAAAGGCCCTCAATAAAGCCTGAGTCTGCAACACCTGAGCAGGGCAGATGAGGATAGGATGATAGGTTCTACAGATACTATGGACTGCTAAAGAGACAGAGGAATGGATCTTAGAACCGATCAAGCCTGATTTCTCACTAGCAGCAAAGATGACTAAACTGAGGCTGACCTACTTTGGACATGTCATGAGATAAAGTGACTCACTGGAAAAGATAAGGCTTAGCAAAGTGATGTATTTAAGTCTTTTACTCCAAGTCTCAAGTCAAGTCTTAAGTCTCTACTTTCAAGTTGAGTCTCAAGTCCTTGCAAGATAATGCAAGTCAAGTCTCAAAGTCAAGTCTCAAGTCTGGGAACCAACTTTAATAGAAGAAAAGGAGGTGCTGTTGGGGTGGGGGTTACGTTTAAGTAACTAGAAAATCAAAGTTCCCTCCTGTCCTGGAGCTTTAGGCAGGCAGGACAGGGTGAGGAAGAGGAGGTAGTGGGAAGAACAAATCAGTAAAGCACCAGCTACAAACCTAGGAAACCCATGAAAGAGAAACCCAGACTGTGGAGGGTGGACTGTACTGCTTGCTCTCCAGGAAGCCACTGGGAGAAGTACCCTGACTCTGCCAACCATGAGAGAGTGGGCTGTAGCTTCCTCTCAGAGATGACCTTCCTAACCTCCCTTCACCCTCCCATGCCAAGACCACTCTATGCCCACACTCACTGAAAAAAGCTGCAAAACCCTGTTTTCCCCACCTTCAGTCTTCCCACACTTTTGCTTTCCAACAAGAGAGAGCCACAGAAGTGTGGATAAGGAGTATGTGCAGCTCTCATTGGCTCATCAACATAACATTCCTTCACTGCTTATTGGGAAAAGGCTGGAGGGAGAGGTGGGACGTCCAAGGGCAGCAAGTCAATCACTAAAAATAGACGAGTCACAAGTCTAGTCGAGTCTGTCCATCATTTATTGCCAAATCAAGCCCGAGTCAAGTCCCTGAAGCTACCTGAGTCCAACTTGAGTCCAAGTCAATTGACTCGAGTCTACATCACTGAAAGGCAGTAGGAAAAGAAGACGACGGCATCACAGGTGGTTTGATTCGGTCAAGGAAGACACAGCTCTGAGTCTGCAAGACTTGGGCAGAACAGTTGAGGACTCTTGGAAGCCTCTCATTATAGGGTCACCATATGTTGAAGTTGACTTGACAGCAGATAACAACAACAAAGTATTTTAGAGATAAAACACCTTCAAAATAATGAAAACAATATACTCCATTTGGAAAAGAATCTCCCCTTCTACATTCTGTACAAGCACAATCCAGAGCTCCAGTTCCCAGTGTGGGATTTGATTTCTGGAACCTTTTGGCCAGTTTTAGATGGTTGCCTCAAAGTCACCACCTACCTTTTGTCCTGGAAAGCCAGGTAGTCCTGGTGGTCCTCTCTCCCCCTGGGATCCTGGGATCCCGGGGTTGCCACGGATCCCCTGGATTCCTTGTGCTCCCGGAGCTCCCGGTGCTCCTGGTTCACCCTAGTGAGAAGAAATCCTATTACGCCATCAGAATGGGAGTGGAGGTTTTATGGGGGAAGATGCAAGCATCGTCACTTGCAGGGATGTAGGTCTGTGTAAATTTCACTCTCACAGGCAAGAATTAAGAATTTGACCATTCTTCTCCACACAAGAAAATCATTGAAAACTGTGCAATTTTCAAAAAGTATTCACCGTTCAGGAATATTCTGTACAAAAAAAAAAAAAAATGGGTTGTTTGCACAGAGAATGTGGGTTTTTCCACCCAGGAAACTTGTCTTCTGGCCCGAAATGGGACTTTCAACACAGAAAATGCTGTTCTCTGTACACACAAAAGAAATCATGTGCATTTTTCACACACAATAAGTTCTGAACAGTGAAAACTCCCACCCGCCCAGGATTCTCCTCGTTAGGGTTCCCTGGAACTCAAGAAAGCCATTTTTTTAACCATTTTTGAATACGTTTTCCATCTCTGCTTTATGTGCTCTGTTTCCCTCTAGTCTTCCTTAAATAAAAATCATACCATCTGCTGATGCCACCCACTCCAGTCAAAGCAGCAGGAGCAGCATCAGAGGTCAGAATCATAGAATCATAGAAATGTAGAGTTGGAAGAGACCCCGGGGCCATCCAGTCCAACCCCCTGCCATGCAGGAACACCCTCAAAGCACTCCCGACAGACAGCCATCCAGCCTCTCCTCAAAAACCTCCAAAGAAGGAGACTCCACTACACTCCCAGGCAGCATATTCCACTGCCGGGCAGCCCTGACCATCAGGAAGTTCTTCCTGAGGTTCAAGTGGAATCTCCTTTCCTGCAGCTTGAATCCATTGCTCCCTGTCCTGGTCTCTGGAGCAAAAGAAAACAAGCCCTCTCCTTCCTCTACATGGCATCCCTTCAAAGATTTAAACATGGCTATCATGTCCCCTCTTAATCTTCTCTTCTGCAGACTAAACATACCCAGCTCTCTAAGTCTATCCTCATAGGGCTTCATGGCTTCCAGACCTCTCACCACTTTGGTCGCCCTCCTCTGGACTTGCTCCAGCTTGACCATGTCCTTCTTGAATTGGGGTGCCCAGAACTGGACACAGTATTCAAGATGAGGTCTAACCAAAGCAGAGTAGAGTGGTACCAGTACCTCCCTCGATCTAGACACCAGTACGTCCCTCGATCTAGAAGAAGGTGTGGTGGGCAGCTTCTGTGTCGGTGGGATGGTGTATCTGTTCCAGGTTTAAGTATGAATATTAAAGGCACTGTCCAAGGTGATGAACCTATTTCCAAGAAGCTGGCTCAACTTATTCCAGAGAAAGGGTTCAGCAGGTTGGATACCCCCTTTAAACATCAGACTAAAGCCCAGAACAGGTCCATTACTGCACACACGGAAGCCATTCACCACCGCTGCTTGGAAGTAATGAGTTACGAGCAACATAATTTTCATTAACCGGTTACTTTTCGGATAACAAGGTCACATTTAGAAAGTGACAAAATGTAGTAGGAATAAAGTCACTTTATAATAAGGAGCCCCTACTTACTTTCAGAAGTTATTTTTAGAGACATTTTGAGAAGATTTTTTTCAAACGTCATTGGCATGATTTTATCAACCCTAAGGGGTATTTTTAATTTAAAAACAATGGGGGGAAAAAACCAAACAGTTCAACAAAAAATGGAAGAAGTTAATTTCTATCATTGCAAGCAGTAATGCCACAAGGTTAATTTACAATACTCTAACAGATAGTGGGAACAAATTACCATGATTTGTCAAGCTCTGCTCCTCACCTTTGGTGGAGTATTTTGGGGCTAGTCTGTCACATCCTCTGTAAAGGATTAGTTGGCTCCATAAAGAATTAAATCAGACTTCAACAGAGGGACACAGACAGTCACTGCACTCACCTTCTGCCCAGGAGATCCAGCTTGGCCGACAGGACCCCGGAAGCCAATTCCTGGCTCTCCCTTTAAAAGCAGATAAAAAGAGAATAGAAGTGGGTCCCGGTTCCATTACATCAGATGCCCATACGCACATATGCCATGCAGAGGAAGGAGAGGGCTTGTTTTCTGCTGCTCCAGAGACCAGGACAAGGAACAATGGATTCAAGCTGCAGGAAAGGAGATTCCACCTGAACCTCAGGAAGAACTTCCTGACGGTCAGGGCTGTCCAGCAGTGGAATCTGCTACCTCGGAGTGTAGTGGAGGCTCCTTCCTTGGAGGTTTCTAAGCAGAGGCTGGATGGCCATCTGTCAGGAGTGCTTTGAGGGTGTTCCTGCATGGCAGGGGGTTGGACTGGATGGTCCCTGGGGTCTCTTCCAACTCTACATTTCTATGATTCTATGATTCTATGAAAAAATAAGGTTGTGGTAGAAAAACAATACAGCCAAAATCAGTGTCCAAACAAAGGCTGGGCCCTATGAACTCTCCAAGATCCAAACTATTATCCAACAAGAGTTAAAGTAATCAGCCCATTCTGCACTCCTTTATCAGTTTCATGAGAAAGTCATTACAGCTTTGTCTATGAATCCTCCTCCTCCGGTTCCTTCTCACTTTGGTCCTCCTCTTCTAGACCTCTCACTTCTCTCGCTTGAGTCACATTTAGTTGTCTTTCCTCTCCTAACTCACTATCATTTTCTATTTGTACTATTGGATCTGTAACTGTCTCCGTTTGCCTTTCTTGATTTAAGATCTTTCCTCTTCCCTTATCTACCATTGCATCTACCTCCTCAACTTTCTTTTTTCCATTAGTTCTTCCACTTTCTTTTACCTGGGTCCTAAACTCTTCTCGGTGTTTCTTTATGAATCCTTGGGCCTTCATCGGGGAGTTTATTGTATATTTTTTTGTCTGAAATGTAAATATCACCCCTTCTGTTTTTGCCCATCTATACTTTATACCAATTGTTTTAAGTTGGGCAATGAGAGAGGAATAGTCCTTTCTCTTTCTCAATATTTGTGCCGGGATGTCTTTGAATATCATCAATTCGTTCCCCTCCACGATTAATTTCTCTGAGTAACTCTGCTGTAAAATTAATTCCTTCACCTGATCTCGTAAAAAATAAATTACAACATCCCGTGGAACTTTCCTTGTTTCCCCGCTATGAATGAATTAACCCGAAAAAGTTTATCCATTTCCAAATCAAGTTGTTCTGGGTTCCAGTTGATAAATTTAGCTAATGGTGGTATCAACCTAGTTGCCAAATTCTCCCAAATTTTTAAGAAGACACCAGGATTGCAGGTGGACCTCAACGTCCCCTGTCTCTTAGGGTAACAGCAACCCTGACATAGCATGTCAGCTTTAAACCCTATCGCAAGCTGCAAAGGCTACAGAGCAACCTCTTTTCTGTAATGTTTTTTAAGGATCCAGGATGAGTTTGTGCATCCAAGCAACCTTCTGATTTTGAAGTTCTGAGTGGGGGTGATCCTGGATGAGTTTGTGCATCCAAGCAACCTTCTGATTTTGAAGTTCTGAGTGGGGGTGGTGGTTCATAGGAACATAAGAGTTGGATGGGATCACAAAGATCAGCTAGTCCAGCCCCTTGCTATGGACGGATGCACACTAAAGCACTCACGAGAGATGTTCATCCAGCCTCTGCTTAAAGACCTCCAAGGAAGGAGAGTCCAACAGTCACCCAGGCAGTCTGTTCCATTCTCAAACAGCTCTTACAGTCAAGAAGTGCTCAAGTAGAGTCTCCGTTCTTGCATTTTGAATCTGTTGGTTGTGTTCTGTTCTCTGGAGCAGGAGAAAACTAACTTGCTCCGTCTTTTACATGACATCCCTTTAGGTACTTAAATGTTTGGGTCTATGCACCAGCTTAACAGTAGCCTCTCTCCACTCAGCGAGGCACTGGCAACAAGCTACCTAAGGCCAGAGGCTGAGAAAGTTCCTTGTTTGGAATATAAAATCCCAGAATCCCCAGCCAACATGACCAGTAGCCACAGAGGACTTGTAGTCTATGGGATTCTGGGACTTAAAATCTTAAAGGGCTGTGTGTGTGTGTGTGTGTGTGTGTGTGTGCGCGCCTTTGAGTCGACTTATGATGACCCCGTGAATTTCATAGGGTTCTTTTAGGCAAGGAATACTCAAAGGTGGTGTTGTCAGTTCCTTCCTCTGGAATATAGCCTACAGCAGTGGTTCTCAGCCTTCCTAATGCTGTCCAATGGCATCTGGACAGCTGCAAGTTACTCACTCCTGGTGTACCGTTTGGGAAGCTCCATCCCTAGGGAAGCCTTCTGCAATCTATTGGTCTCCATGTGTACTGGACTGCAACTCCTACCGCCCCCAGCTGTCATGACCATAGAATAGTGGTTCTCAACCTTCCTAATGTCATGATCCTTTAATACAGTTCTTCATGTTGTGGTAACCCCCAACCATAAAAGTATTTATTTATTATTTACAATGCCTCCCCCCGCCCGGCAAAGGCCACCTACAGCTCCCAGGCTGCATTGCAGAAGGAAGGGGCGGGGTGGTCGTGCGACCAGGAAGCCTGTTGCAGGATGAAGGAGTAGCGAAGAGAGTGCCTCGCGCAAGAGCCTGCTTGCGCGAATGGCACCCCCTACCTCTGCGATAAGGTAACGTGCGGGAAAGGCCCAGGAGTGGTGGTGCGCAAGCACGAGCCACGCGCTCTCGTCCTCCTGCCCTCTTTAGCAGGAGCACGTGTGGCCGCAAGCGTCCCCGCGAAAGGGGGCGGGAGGATGTGAGCGCGTGGCTCGCACTTGTGCACCACCACCGAGGAGGGAATGGAGCCTAAGACCATCAGAAATACGTATTTTCCAATGGTCTTAGGCAAGCCCTGTGAAAGGGTCGTTCGACCCCCAAAGGGGTCACGACCCACAAGTTGAGAACTGCTGGCCTACAGCGTCTGGTCTTCTTTGATGGTCTCCCATCTAAGTACTAACCAGGGCTGATCCTGCTTAGCTTTCAAGATCAGATGGGATCAGGTGCCTTAGGGCATTTAGGCTCATATAAATAGTCTTCGTATGTCTGTAAATTCAGTTTAGAATATTTAGGGTATTTAGGGCTGTGTTGCATGGGAAACTGCAGTACTTGTAGTCCAGAAAGGGTAACTTTTTCCAAGTTCTGCCACAGGCTTTCCAAGTTCTGCCATAGCCATTGATACCACTGACTCCATACTCCATAAAGACAACTCCAGAGAGAGAGAGAGAGAGAGAGATGGATGCCATTCCCTGAAGTAACACCTGCCTTAGGATAGGGGTGACAATGTAATTCCATGTCAGTGAGGCACTGGATCCCCTTTGGATTCTAGTCTGAACTTTAAAGCACTATCCTAGATGTTGAACTCTATCCCCCCAAAGTGGTTCAGCAACAGGAACAGCTCTTTTAAAAGTTATGACTAAAACCCAGAATGGATTGGGTTCCCCACTAGCATAGAAGCCAGTCACCACCACCACTGCGTTGGAAAAAACTCGATAGAAATGTCACTTACGATAAGAGAGAAAACTTCACTGCAAAATACAGTTGTGACTTTTGTTCTTTTGCAAAAATTGCCAGGGTCATTGCATTAGTCATGTCCCAAACTTCAGGCCTCCTGTCAGTTCGTTGATGGATTTTTTTTTAAAATGCCCTCCTACCACTTCGCAAAGATTTGTTCTTCCTGCTGCTGGACCTGTAAATTTACAATTACTGCAGAATATCATTCCTGAAAGGAATCAAGATAACCAATCTTTGGAGAAAAATAAAATAAAATAGACACCTGAGCTGAAATGACCACCTTGGTTTTTCAAAGCTGTTTGTAATTCATGAAGGGCAGCATCACCAAGACAGCCAATGTGATATAGTAAATTTTGGACTATGATCCAATGTGATATAGTAATTTTTGGACAAGGATTCGACTGCCTGTCTGGCCATGGGAACCCACTGGGTGACCAAAAAATCCATCAAAGGTTTCTAATATTGCCAAAATGTTGCTAAAAATACATTTTGTGCACATATAGTGTGATACACACAAAGATGTCGTGTTCTAAGCACAAATTAGTGTTATTTACATAAAAAGAGTCCTAGCATGCATACAATCTGAGCTTTTCTTTGGTCAGGGTGCCTTGATGTATCTAGATAACTTTTCTCATCAAGTTTCTGAAAATCAAAAGGTAACTCTTCCAAGCTCTGGTACCAGTGAGAGCCCCCATGTACTCTCCTGTCCCCTCTCTGTTTGTCATGGCATATTTATCATGTCTTTACTGTACTTTGATTATGGATTGGTCATATGGGCTGTTACCTTGTTTTCTGGGGGTCCCGGGAGGGACACCTAAATGCGCTCTCAATTATATAAGTTGGGGAAATTAGCCAAGAGCACAAGCTAGCAATACGAGAGGCAGGGCAACAGAGCTGGATCTTTCACCCAATGTCTACGGCAGTGGTTCTCAACCTGGCGGTCGGGACCCCTTTCGGGGTTGAATGACCATTTCACAGGGGTCGCCACTCCTCAATCCTGCCCCCCTTTTAAAAGAAGGTGGCCTCACAGCCAATGGGAACAGTGCTTCTGAAACCCCTGCGCTGGGGTTCAAACTGCAAACCCCAGGATTCCATAGGATGGTGAAAGTGGAATAATAGTGCTATAACAGTCTAGTGCAGAAATAGCCAGGATGACTTTCTCCTCTCGCTTTTGTTGTGCGTGGACCCTTGGCGCTTGCCACACGCACGTGTTGTGTTCTTTGCCCTGACTGTCTTGCGTTCCTCGCTTTTTGTATGTTCAGCGTCCGCACTCCCTTTAAGGGAGGGAGGAAGGGATGGAGTGAAACAAAATGCGTCTGCTTATGCCGCCACCATCTTTCCTCTCTCCCTGTCCTTTCCTCCCTGCGCCTCATGTAAAATGTGGGCTGTTTCGGTGTTGCCTTTGGGAGTGACTGGATTTTTGAACTGTGGGAACCCAACATTCAGAACTAGAACTCCTGCCTTAATTCTGGCATTGATGGATGCTTTCTGTGCTTAAAAAAGGGGGGGAGGGTTACCAGTTTTTAGGCATTAGAAGTCTATCCAGAGCAGTGATTTAGGGCAGTGTTTCCAGTCTATTTGATGTTGGAAATAACTAACTAACTAACTAAGTAACTAACTAAAAAATAAATAAATAAATAATAAATAACGAAAATGATTTTATGGTTGGGGGTCACCACAACATGAGGAACTGTATTAAGGGGTCGCGGCATTAGGAAGGTTGAGAACCACTGGTCTACGGGGTCAAGCCAAGTCAAGGAGCAAACAGAATTGAAATAATAATTGTGATCTTTATTAAAATACAGTCAAACAGTGTATGCAACACACTCACACAGAGAACTAAAGAAATAAAGGTTGTAGTGGGATAGAGGGATTTTTAAGAGGAGTTGTTGGTTTGGGTAATACTACACCTGTCCTGAAGCCCAGGTAGTCTGACGATTGAGTTCGTAGGTATGAAGTTCTCAGTACGTGGGACCGAGGGGAAGGCTCGCCAAGCAAAGCGGCAGCAAGGCAGGATGGAAGTCGGGAGCGATCCGAAGAAGCTCTCAAAGTCAGGGGGTTTTATAGGGGAAATGTGGTCGTAGGCTAGTCCGTACTTGGGGAAAACAATGAGTTTTGGGCTGGAGACAAAGCCTCCGAAAGGTCAGAATTTAGCATGATTGAGTTAGGTCTGAATTGACAATAGAGTAGCCAGTATGCAAACGCAGAGTGCTTGACAGATGAGAATTCGGCTTGTCGAGCTGCCTCCTTGGGGCAGGGAGACCTTTGTAAGCTGCGTGCATACATAATAGGGTATTTGCCTTTGAGGTCTCCTGAAGCGGTGGGATGGCTATTTCTGGCCTGCCTGTATTGTGTGGAATATTACAGCGATTAGTGGTCATGCCTGTCTGTGAATTTGTCCAGGGGATCTCACAGCATGTGGAGAGGAATGGGTAAAGAAGGCCAAATTATTGAAAATCAAAACGATATCTAATATCCCACAAGTCTGGGCTAGCAACTGCAGTAACAGGGCCTTAATTTCATGCTATTCTAAGGCCTTCCAACAACTGATTAGGGCAAACATCTCCTCTAATTTGACTTCTTATAACCAGTCAATGGGACATCATTAGTTTGATGGCTACCAAAATGGTAAAAGACTTGGAAGCCATGCCTTATGAAAAGCAGCTTAAGGAGCTAGATAAATTTAGCCTGGAGAAGAGAAGGTTAAGAAGCAAGATGATAGCTATGATTAAATAGTTGAAGGGATGTCATACAGAGGATGGAGCAAACTTGTTTTCTGCTGATCCAGAGACTAGGACATGGAGCAATAGCTTCAAACGTCAGGAAAAGAGATTCTACTTAAACATTAGGAAGCACTTCCTGATGGTAAGAGCAGTTTGACAGTGGAACACACTGCCTTGGAGTGTGCTGGATTCTTCTTCGTTGTAAGATTTGAGCAGAGATTACATGGCCATCTATTGGCATTTGTTGATTGTGTATTCCTACATGGCAGAATAAGTTTGGACCGGAAGGCCCTTGTGGTCACTTCCAGCTTATGACTCTATGATTTAATACTATCTCTTCAAATAGGGAACCATGTTGCTTTTTTGTCCATGATGCTTTTTGTTCATGATGCTTTTTGTTTTAGCCCAAACAAAAGGCACCACATTACCTTTTGACCAACATCACCTTCATCTCCTTTGGTGCCCTGAAAAAACAACAACAACAAAAGATAAAGTTCTAGTCTTCTTGATTCCACCAATCTGAAATAAAAGCAAAAGCCACCTTGCTTCAGATCAAATGGACGATTCTGGGAAAGGGTATGCCAAAATCAGAAAAAAAGAAACCACAGCACATAGGGGGATGAGGGACGAGCTACTCCAAGAGAATGTTGGATCTCGTAGGCCTTCTAAACATTTTAGGGTGAAGGCATTTGCCTTCTGAGGTCAATGTTATATTCAGCAGTTGTTAATTTTTAGTTTCAGCTTTCAACCAGGGTATCCATTGCTGTTGTGACTTGTGCATAAAATCTGGTATATTATCAAAGTCTTTTCTTTGGTCCTTACCTTCTTGCCCAGTATCCCTGGCTCTCCAGGTTCCCCCTGGAAGAGAAAAGAAAAGAAAAAGAAAAAGAAAAAGACTACTTTCAGATTGTATGCATTGATTTCCATCAAGGTTTACAGAAATGTGTCTGCTTTTGTACAATCCAATTTCATGCCATCTCAAGCCGCAAACATGGAAATCCCAGCAGATTTCCCTCCCTTTCTCATATTCAATCGGAGCGCAATTTAAACTGGATTATTCCCTCTGCCCCACTGTATCCCTTCCATGTTTTATTGACTTCTTATTCCTTGAAATATAGTGTGTAAGCTGCTTGGGGCAGAAACCTGTCCTAGACATGTTAAATTTCCAAGTGCCAAATACCTTGGTGGTGGTGAAACACACACACGCACACACACACACACACACACTGAATCCCTTCTGACATACAACACCAACAACCACTGGCAGCAGTGTCATTAGGTAGAGGAATCCACTCTGGGTTTTAGTCTGAACTTAAAAAGAGTTATCCAAGGTGCTGCCTCCCATTCACCAAACAGGTTCAGCAACTTGGGCAGCTCTTTTAAAGTTAAAATTAAGACCTGGACCAGATTAATTGTCCCACTGACATGGAAGCCAATAGTTGTCCTTGTGTGTAATGCAAGTTTCTTTTGGATTCTGCTCCCAAATACTCTCTCTCTCTCTCTCTCATTTATTTGTTTGTTTGCAAAATATTTATATTCCACTCTCACTATGAAGATTTCAGGTGAGTATATCATAAAACAACTTCATCAATCCAAAATAATGTATACAATATGAAAAGATTTAAGAACACCAGGAACCTATCAAACGTTTTAAGTTGAAAGAAGACAGATTGAAACAAGGAAGAATACTTTACAACATTGGTTCTTAACCTGGGGACCCCTGGGGGTCTGCAAAGCCCTCACAGGGGTCCACAAAGCCTTGCTGCTGGATACCAACAGCTGGGGTAGCAATGGGGACTTGCCCAGGGTCACTGAATGTCCAAGCAGGGATCTGAATCCTAGTCCCCAGAAACCTTCAATAAACAAATAAATATTTGAATATTTAAATCTAAATATCTTGATTTAAGTCTTGGGGGTCCCTGACAATAAATTATATTTACAGGCAGTCCCTGGTAAAGAAAAGGTTGAGAACCACTGCTTTACAACTATTTAAAAGCATGCGCATGTAGGCATCTGTGTAAAACCAATTCACATATGTTTCTTCTAATGGCCCATAGCACCTGCGTGCTTGAGGTCGATGCTGGCCCAGCAACCAAAAACTATGGGTCTGTGACAAGTTTTCTGGATGCTATGGAAAGATGATAGTAATATGGCCCAAATATGACCTGGATCCTAATGTATTTGAAGAAGAAATTACCAGTCCACTCAATCAGCTTGGGAAGCACAGATGTAATTTGCACACATGGCTGAAAGGTACCTTTTCTCCTTTGCTGCCTGGGCTTCCAGGAGAACCTTTTTCCCCCTGCAAAGAGCAAGATCCCGTGTCAAGGGAAGATGGTCATTTCTAGTGACTAGTATCCCATACCAAGTGCAATCTCATACAAACATCCCCCACTTAGGCCATTTCCGCACGGGGCGAGGGAATCGCCCTGTGCCGCTTTTTACCAGACCTTCTGGCTCCCCGGTCCGGTCCAGGCTGCTCCGGAGCAGTGCGTGGTCGTAGATCTGCTCTGCTCCAGCGTCCAAAATGGCGACTTCTAGTTGGTCGTGGGTCCCGACCAACCGCTGAAGCTTGCCAGCCTAAAGCCTGCCCTCCGCAGATCACAGGCTTGCATTTTTTAGGGGGGTTGGTTTTAGATGGGTTGGTGGGTGGGAAGGATCGGGTTTGTTTTAAAATGTTTTTTAATGTAATTAATGTATTATTGTTGTTCGCCGCCTCTATCCAAGGGGAGAGGCGGGATAGAAATAATAATAATAATAATAATAATAATAATAATAATAATAATAATAATAATAATAATTATTATATATTATTATTATTATTATTATTATTATTATTATTATTATTATTATTATTATTATTATTATTATTGGTGCGAGCCTGCGAATCTGCACCGGAGAGCAGGCAGCTCCGGGCTTTTGAAAGACCAGAAAAATCAGGTCTTTCAAAAGCACGCTGGAGGACCACTTGGGGTCGTTCCGGAGCGGACTGAGGTGCGGATCTACAGTAGTCTGGACCCAGTCCTCTCCAAGGTGCAGACGTCCTCCGTGGAGGATGCACTGCACCATTTTTATTACGCCATGTGGAAATGGCCTTAATCCACAGAGCTTTGTTGCAAACCAGAAATCATCAAAACGCAGAACCCAGGGATTTTGTTTTTTTGCTTTTAGCCTTTTTTTATCAGTATGAATGAAGAGACAAAGCAACATGTGGTCATGGAAGCAGGTAGGAGATGGTGGAAAGATGACAAAATAAATTGAAAGAGCAGACCACGTGCTGAATACTTGGGTTCTGGTTATATTTGAAAAGGGTTGGAAAAGCAGGTCATCGAAAAGGGGAAAACCTGTAATAACATTTCTTCAGGAATAGGAATGTGTCTGCAGTACTGGCAGCTGAGGTTTCCTGTCTCAGTGGGGAGAGCGCAATTGTCTCCCCACGCCAGCAGCCGCCTCCTTGTAAATATAAAGGACAATGCACATTGATAGCAATGAGGAGAAGGAGCCATTGTCAGGGTGGGTTCAAGGTGCAATGAAACACCCCATGGCTAAATGTATGCAATTCATCAACACTCAAACTGGCACCAGTGTCAAAATGGGTCCAACATCATTTCCTGCCTTCCATGGCACTAAAGATGCTGGGATGGAAGCTGTCATAGCATCCCATCCCAACAGTGGAAGGCACTTTGGGGGCTCCTATTCTAGTTGACATGCTTTTACATTTACAGACCAAATATACTGGCCTTTTGACCTTGATTGGGTCCAAACTCTCCATCCATTGTGTCTGATTCTTGCTTCTGAAGAGAAAGAACATTACTTAGCTTAATGTCTCCAAAAAAAGCTTCCCCCTTTCCATGTCATCTTTAACAGCATATCTTTCTACCTTTATTGGTACAAACTTTGTGCGATACAAAGAACTTGGAATTATAATGATCCCAGATTAAGAGTTACCTTAATTTTCCTTCTTCCATGAGGCCCAGGATAAGCCTTGAAAATTAAGCAAAATAAAACAGAAACAGGAAAAGGTGTATAGGCAGAAATGATTTGGAGTCAAATTTTACGACTGGCATAGAAATCCAGTTAAGGTTCTTCAACTTTTTGGGGCTGAGGTGTTGTGGGTGCTTTCTCAAAATGGGCAGTCACAAATTACCCATTTCCCAGAAGGAAAACTAATGATACTAAGGACTTTATCACATAAGGCAGGTAAATAGCAATTCTAGCAGGATAACAGCATCTTTGGCTAGGACTTAGCACATGATCTTGTTCCTCTTCTGTTCTTCTCGGGGGGGGGGACCCATTTGAAAAGGAGATCATTAACAGATCATAGAATCATAGAGTTGGAAGAGACCACAGGGGTCATTGAGTCCAAAAACCTGCTGTTCAGGAATAGATCGTCAGAGCATTCCCAACAGATGGCCATCTGACCTCTGTTTAAAAACCTCCAAAGAAGGAGACTCCACCGCACTCCCAGGCAGCAGCGTGTTCCACTCCTCTTACTGTTAGGAAGTTCTTCTTACTGTTTAGGTGGAATCTCTTTTCTTCCTGAAGTTTGAAGCCATTTCTCCATGTCCTAGTCTCTGGAGCAGCAGAAAACAGGCTAGCTCCATCCTCATTGTGGCATCCCTTCAAATATTTAAACATGGTGATGCAATTCTTGGCTGCATCAATAGGAGTCTGGTGTCTAGATCGAGGGAGGTACTGATACCACTCTACTGTGCTTTGGTTAGACCTCATCTTGAATACTGTGTCCAGTTCTGGGCACCCCAATTCAAGAAGGATATTGACAAGCTGGAGCAAGTCCAGAGAAGGGCAACCAAAATAGTGAAGGGTCTGGAAGCCATGCCCTATGGGGATAGACTTAGAGAGCTGGGTATGTTTAGTCTGCAGAAGAGAAGGTTAAGAGAGGACATGATAGCCATGTTTAAATATTTGAAGGGGTGCCACGTAGAGGAAGGAGAGGGCTTGTTTTCTGCTGCTCCAGAGACCAGGACAAGGAGCAATGGATTCAAGCTGCAGGAAAGGAGATTCCACCTGAACCTCAGGAAGAACTTCCTGGCAGTCAGGGCTGTCCGGCAGTGGAATCTGCTGCCTCGGGGTGTGGTGGAGTCTCCTTCCTTGGAGGTTTTTAAGCAGAGGCTTGATGGCCATCTGTCGGGAGTGCTTTGAGGGTGTTCCTGCATGGCAGGGGGTTGGACTGGATGGGGTCTCTTCCAACTCTACATTTCTATGATTCTATGATTGCCTCTTAACCTTCTCTTATCCAGGCTTAAACATACCCAGCTCCCTAAGCCATTCTTCACAATTCTGTGATCTTATTATTCTATACTGTGTTCAGACCACTGTGATGATTCTCTTTCTCCCTTTCTGATATTGGCTATTCATCTCTTTCTTTCCCTTCCTCCTGCCTTCCCAGCTGGCTACCAGGTTCATTTATTCTTGCCAGAGATCTGAAATGATTGCTTGCATAGAGCTTTTGAAATCAGGACAAGGGCACATGCAGCTTTAGGGCTGCAGGTTGCCCACCTCTGAAACAAATAAAACAGTTTAAGCAAGGAGGTCGCACCCACACACCCATGTGTGTCCATTTAGTCACTCATTACTTCAGATGGAATGCCAGTGTGTTTCCTTTCTTCTTGGAAATATGGGAGAAAACAGACCATCCCTGATGTCTTCAAAAAAAGTCTTGAACTTTTAAAAGGAGCGTAAACAACTAGATTTCACCATTTCCCCTGGTTACTGGCACAGCCATACCACTCCAGGGTTGTCCTAGAGAGGAATATAAATCTTTTTATCCTCTCTGGAGAACATAAATATCCTTTTTCCACAATTTTCTCCCTGCTCAGGGAGCAAATGGATATTTCTCCACGGTTTCCCTTGACTATTCAAATCGCACAAAATGTTTTAGGAAATTATTCTGCACAGAAATACATGTGTTTCTCAGCACAAAAAGTAGATTTTGTGCAGCTCTCCCCCTCCGCTTTGCTAATCTCTCCATTTCTACAGGTATATTTTTGGCCATTTTTAAAAAAACATTCAAAAATGCACCATTTTTGCCAAAAAGTGTGTTTCTGGAAACAGCTGTTTTTTGTGGGGGAAGAGAAGGTTGCCTAATTTGATATCATTGTTCCTGACCAACAGCAACTGACCAGGACTTCAGGCTGTTGTGGCCGTCATGGCTGGTAGCTTCCAGGTCAGTAAAGTTTTGAATTCGTCTCAGGTTTCAGCCTGATAGGTCAAGGAGCTGTCCAAGGTGCTCGACCTTATTCCCAATATAGGCCATTTCCGCACTAGCCTGTTATAGCGTGATGATTACACTTTCAACATCCTCTGGAATCCTGGGGTTTGCAGTTTCGGGAGGGGCCGGCTGGTCCCTCCCGAAACTGCAAACCCCAGGATTCCAGAGGATGTTGAAAGTGGAATCATCCCGCTATAACAGGCTAGTGCGGAAATGGCCATAGGTTCGGCACCTTAGGAAACCCCTTTAAAGCCTGGAACAGAGTTATTGGGCCTTTCCACACTAGACTGTTATAATGCTGTTATTCCACTTTCAACCTCCCGTGGAATCATTGGGTTTGCAGTTTAGGGAGGGACTGTCCGATTTCTCAGCCGGAGAGCTCTTTGGCCTCTGTAAACTACAAACCCCAGAATTCCACAGGACATTGAAAGTGGAATAATAGCACTATAACAGTGTAGGGCGGAAAGACCCATTGTCCAACTGACACAGCAGCCACTAGATGATGTTGGTTTTAGGTGGGATTCTTTCCCAACCTCAGCTAGAAACGTCTGGGATTGAACTCGGGACCTACCGCCTCAAATGCATGTGCTACTCAACCATTGAGCCTTTCCCTCGTCTCTCCCAACTCGGTTACTCACCCCATTCCTAGCGTGATATCCCATCAGGGTTTCTCTAATTCCAAGAGCGCCGGGAGAGCGAACCTGTGAAACCACAGCAAGACATGAAGCTGCATGCGATCTCGCCCAGGCCTTCTGGGGTGGGAGGTCGAGGAAGGACTTTACCGTGAGGTTTTGGTTCTCTGTCGTTCTTCGAACTCTGAGGTTGCCTATTTCCTCGTTGTTAGCAAAGGCACCAGCGCTTTCCTGGGTAAAGGAAGATGCCCAGAGTTAAGAGAAAGTTGTGTTTCTTGGTTATAAGCCTGCTATCTGCTGCTTTTTGATATAAGTCTAGTGTCTGAGGTTTATACAATGAGCCAGATTCTGCATTGGTAAGAATCATGCACCCTCTGTCGTCGAGTAGGAACTGGCCGCCACTCCAGACCTCCGCAGGACTTCATTTCATGCTGAAAAGTGACACACATCACTGCTGTAGGAGAAGCTTTACTGGTGGTAAATGATGGAGCCAGTGGTCTATAGCATAGGAAGCATGCCGGTCCTTTAGCTGATGGGTTCCAGCATCCTCCTGCCCCAAATGGTAGAAAAAGGCCCCTAAACAGTCAATTCTATCCAGACTATCCCAGGGCCAGAAATCCAGATCTCTTGGGCTGGGTAATATCCTCTGGTCACTTTCTGCTGGAAAAAAGGTCTCTCTGAGCCTAAAATGACCCAGGCCTATCATTACGACACATATCCCCCACTTCATGGTACAGTTTAATTGGCAAGAAACATCTTTTAATTGGTGACATATCATACAGTTCACACACTTATGGCTGAAAGGCCTGTGGACAGACAAGGCCTCTCATTGGAAGCCACATGCTAAGATAGTTGCCTTTAGCATGGCCAGGCCATAAGTTCAAAAGGATTAGTCGGAAAACCCTGGCACTGGTGGGCTTGTGATAATCCCCTCAGTGGCCCAACCTTCAAGGGCAATGGTGAACAAAACTGCCTCAATGGAGCAACTGATGCTCATCAACTTGTAACCTCTTCCCACAGAAACTCTCCTTTGTTCCTTTACCTGCCCAGATATTAAGAAACCCCATCACAACTCCCATCAAGGTTTTATCACCTGAAGTTAAGACCATAAGTCGGTTCCAGACCCCTTTTGTTTGCCATGCCAGAGACCAATTAGCACATTCCCCTTCAGGGTGGGAAACAGGGTACCTAAAACCTGGCTCCAAGCCTGACAATTCATAGTACCTTGGATGCACATAGGTGTGTTACTCTGTCCATTGGCTCCCCAGTTCTCATGCCCTGTGCTACCCTCAAACTCTTGTCTGAGCTGTCTTATTTCGATCTTCTGCTTCTGTCGGGAATGCTTTGATGGGTGTTCCTGCCTGGCAGGGGGTTGGACTCGATGGCCCCTGTGGTCTCTTCCAACTCTATGATTCTATGGAACAGTAATTATCACCTGCCTCACCCCAAAAATCTCTCTCTATCCAACATTTCTCTCCTTTACCTTTCACTAGCTTTGTATGGTTTGATGACTGCTTTATTGCTTGCACATGTTTGTGAATTCTCTGAAGAAAAATACTATTTCAACTGGTATCCCACAGTTAGTACTGGTATACACAGGTGGAAAGGTCTCAAGGTTACCCGCCCCACACACAGGCCTTCTTTGAGCAATAATTCCTCCATCTTCCTAAGGAGACACTGACACTGCTAGAGAACCTCCAGGTCCCCTACCTGTTGGGGTAACAGGGACACTCCTCAAAAAAATGAGGGAAAAATCCCACGACTCTTAGAAGATATTGAGAGCATTTGTGTGGAAAAAAAAAGATAACTTTTTCCTTTCAGAGGCGGAGGTCTGGTGGAGATTGGTGTACCACTCGAGGGAGTCAATGTGGACCCCTAACCTCTGATGGTAGCCTGCCCATGGAATAAACAAAACCATAGCCCTGAGTTTCAAAGACCTCAGCAGGGCTGTAGCAAACAGGATCTCTTGGAGTTCTCTCATTTCTTCCTCCGCTTCTTCTTACGTGCCTTCAAGTCAACTCTGACTTACAATGACCCTCTCTTTGAGTTTTCTTGGCAAGATTTCTTCCAAGGAGGTTTGCCATTGCCTTCCTTTGAGAGTAAGAGACTGTGTCATGCCCGAGGTCACCCAATGGCCTAGCGAGTATTCAAACCCTGATCTCCCTGAGTTTTAGTGCAAAACTCAGGCCAAGTTGGCTTCCAAAGTATGCACCTTCAGGTTGCCTGTTCAACCTATGGCAACACCATTAATTTCATAGGGTTTTCTAAGGCCATCAGTGCTCAGATATGGTTAGCTATTGCCTTCTTCTGAATATGACCTGGAGCACCTGGTATTCCTTGGCACATTGCTTCCAAGTTTCCTCCAGGCCTGGCACTATTTGGCTTCCAAGACCAGATGGGACCTGGTGCCTTCCAAGTATTTAGACAACTCTCTCAATATAAGTTTGCTATAAGTTAAAGCTGATCTGATGACACATAACAGCAATAACAGGCTGTTAAAGCCCACACTTCTAGGCACGTGATGGACACTCATCCCATAGCTGTGGGGCGATCCTCTGCAGAGAACAGAGGAATGGCAAGTGGCTAATAAACTCTCAGCCTCTGAAAATTAGCCTCGCTTTGCTTGTGTGTGTTCAGCAGCAATGTGATGAGAAACAGCAGCAGGGGGAAGGAGCTTGTGTACCTTACAAAACTCTTGGTTGTGTCATCCTCCCTGGTTCCCTGTGTGTGACAAGCAATATTGGCAAAGCAGCATGCCAAGGCAGCCACAGGGCATTGTGTTCTGAATGAGGATTCCTGCCTAGACAGGGGACATGATCTGGAAAACGGTAGAAGCGTTAAGCCAATAAGGGAGGGAGAGAGCGGTGGTGGAAGATGCCCAGGTGAGCTGCAGAATGGAACCAAAGTTAGAAAGTGCTTTGTTCATTCAGCTTCCAGGGATGCAAAGCTCCAAAAAGTACAGAGCTTGGGAAAGTTACTTTTCAGACTGCAGGTCCTAGAATCCCCCATGTGGAATGGGGGACATGTAATCCAATGAACTTCCAGTATGGTCTCAGATGGCTTAATCACAGAAGAAGTTTCGTCACCCTAAACAACAGCTCCAGCCAAGTATCATTTTATGAAAATGCAAAATTGAGCTTATAAAAGTATAATAAGGAAAACTGTTCTGGCTGGAAAGGTGACCAATGTAACTCACTCTCTTGTCAACAGGGAGCAGGAACTGACTTGTTAGGTGCAATTCAAGACTGCTGCAGCTTCAACAGCTGAGCACAAAGCAACTGTTTAGCCACTTCAAAAGAAAGGGAGAAGGAGGAAGCTTCTAATTAAAGAGGCCATAGCACCAACAAGCCTCATTAGTGTGTTGCCAGAGTACCACAATCGACAGGCTGCAGTTGAGATTTAAGCTCGGTTAAAGATTAAGAGGGGACATGATAGCCATGTTTGAATATTTGAAGGGATGCCATGTAGAGGAGGGAGAGGGCTTGTTTTCTGCTGCTCCAGAGACCAGGACAAGGAGCAATGGATTCAAGCTGTGGGAAAGGAGATTCCACCTGAACCACAGGAAGAACTTCCTGACAGTCAGGGCTGTCCGGCAGTGGAATTGGCTGCCTCGGAGTGTAGTGGAGTCTCCTTCCTTGGAGGTTTTTAAGCAGAGGCTGGATGGCCATCTGTTGGGAGTCCTTTGAGGGTGTTCCTGCACGGCAGGGGGTTGGACTGAATGGCCCCTGGGGTCTCTTCCAACTCTACATTTCTATGATTCTATGATTCTAAGCTGGGGTGGGAATTTTGTGGCCTACAGGTTCTTTGAAGGTGTTATCCTTGAGACTCTCAGTGATCTCCCCAAAGACAAGGCCCCCCTAAAAATGTTTTTATACACATGTAGTTGATGAAATTTTCAATGCATAACCATCCCTAAATAGTAGGAACCCACCCCTCAACACTCTAAAAGCAACTGGGAATGAAAGAATTTCCAGTTCACCAAAATTGTGCCTGCAGTGGTCCTCCAGATCCCCAGAGGAGACCAAAATGGTGCAGTATCTCCTTAGGATTCCTAGAACTTGCATGTCCCTGCTTAAAGTGATGGCTGGGCATGACAACAAATCATGACTGAAGAAAAGCAGCAGAACAACATCCTGGAATGTGATGGTTTGGCATATGAATTTAGCAATGTCCCTTGAAAAATAAATGGTTGGTGCAGAGGCAATTTCAAATGGAGAGAACATGACTGGCATCCCGTGGGTGACATACACAGATGCAACTCCAGTTTATGCCCATGGACGTCTTTGTGTGGTTGCTGCAAAGGGAGGTATTTGTTATCTCCCTTGCACAATGAACCCCTAGCTGCCAGATTAGGGGAGAGCATGGGCAGCTGAGAAGAATCTGGCTGTGTTGGGTGCCGGGGGACTTCCAGAAGAATGGTGGAGCCTGTATGAGGGAAGAGGGAGATGGAGTGGAGACCTTCCTGGCTGAGAAAGTCACATGAATGAAGATGCTGCATTGTAGAGATGCAATGCAGTATCTTCATTCATGTGACTTTCTTGGCCAGTACTGCGTAGGCTCACTAACAGCAGCCTTTCAAGGCCTCAGGTGATGGCTGGAATTCTGTTTGGGACATGTGAAGGTGTAAGTCATGCTACATGTGTTGGGACAAAAAGTTACCCTTATGCAATGGGCATATTCTGTGAACAGCGGCAGAAGCAATGTTGCACAGACAGCAGGTTCATCAATGGCTTGTTTTTGCAAGTTGCACATTGTGCATGGCATGTTGTGATTGTGCACCCTATTCTTTGCATTCTGGTTGTATATCCTATCCTTAACATTGCAATTATGTATCCCATCCTTTTTATTGTGGTTGTGCCCCCTATATTTTGCATTGTGGTTGTGCCATGGGCATCACATGTTGTGGTTATGCATCCTGTACTTTGCATTGCAGTTGTTTACCCTATGTTTTGCATATTGTGTGCTACATGTTATGGTTGCATATCCTATACTGTGCATTGTGGTTGTGCATTGCATAATGGCACCTAGTCATTGACGTGTGGGGTTTGTGTAGCACTCATGTAGCATATCCCCATGTGCAAGTATTTATACTACACTAAGGGGAATTGGATTGAGACCTACTTGTAATCACATGTAGGCTTCCTTGATATTTAAAAAAAACAAAACCATAAAGTCTCTCTTCCAGGTGCGATTTCCAGTCAGGTAAACCATGGATCTTATCCTTTTCCTCTACTGTTTTTCATACCTCCAAATTCCTCTCGTCATGCTGCTTTTTAGATGAGGAAAGAGAAAGATGGGCATCAATAATGTTTACCCTGCCAGGTGAAAAGTAGCTTGGAAGAGGGCAATTGCAGATGAAAAACTGGCAGAGACAAAAGGGTTAAGATCTCCCACTCTCCATAATTGTTTTAATTAGAAAGTGCAATTTATACAGCAGCTTTAAGACTGGAGAACTTCTGACCCCTCAAAATAGTTTGGATCAGAGCTCCCATCACACAGAATGGCCGGTGGCAAAGAACTGTGGAAGTCCAGGCTTCAGATTAAAGGACAGACAGACAGAAAGAGAAAGACAGAGCTTCCAGGGGAAATATGTTCCATACAATGCACAGTTTGAACTAGTCTCCTTCCTAAGCCTACATCCTAAGATCTTTCAGATGGAGGTTCTTTGGAGGTCCTTCAAGTGAAGGGATTTGTTATAAGGGTCCTTGTACATGGTAATAGCCACTGTGGTGTAGTGGTTTGAGTGTTGCACTACAACTCTGGAGACCAGGGTTCAAATTACTGCTCAGCCATGGAAACTCATTGACCCTTGGCAAGTTGCACTCTCTCAACCTCAGCAGAAAGCAAAGGCAAACCCCAAATCTTGCTAAGAAAACCCTGTAATAGGTTCACTTTAGGGTCTCCGTAAGTCAGAAACAACTCGAAGGCATGCAACAACAACAACCACAACATATGCAATGGGCTCTTTCACCAAGCCATGGCTCCTTCCCTTGCAACCGAGCAAGACGCGCTAATGATGGAGACGTTCAACCCACAAAATTATTCAACAGAAATTGTTCCATCACAAGGGACCACCTAGGCTATTTTTGCTCTTTTTTATTACCATGGTTATTAGGGGTGGTTCTCGAAGTCCTTGCTAAACTGTTTGATAGCCCCATGGTTTAATTTTAAAAAGTCTCTTAATTAAAGAATGCTATTGGCTCTAATTTCCCTACATAAGCATTACCCACCAGGGGCTGCGCAGTTTATTGGAAACTGCTCCGAACTTGGAAATGAAGAAGTTGATGGGGGGAAGGGAGTTCGGGTGTTTTATGATAAGTTTGGATCGACTGTTCCTGTCTGTAGGCAATGGGAGATCTAAAACAGTTGATGGCAGGAGGGGGATTATCGGAGAGAGAGAGAGAGAGAGAGAGATGAGAGATGAAAATACTGCCATGGATTTGCACTTTGCTCTCTGGTTGTCTGAGCAAAACCAACACTTTATCAAGCCACTGGAAGCATTTGAGAAGAAGGGGAATGAAGAGGAGACTGTGCTGAAGATGGTACCAGCCCATCATCATCATTATCATCACCATCATTATCATTATTATTTACTACTACTACTACTACTACTACTACTACTACTACTACTACTATTTTATATCCCTCCTTTCTTCTGACAATATGAAAGGGGTCTCAAGGCAGCCAACAAAATATTTAAAACAATAGAATCATAGAATCATAGAAATGTAGAGTTGGAAGAGACCGCAGGGGCCATCCAGTCCAACCCCCTGCCATGCAGGAACACCCTCAAAGCACTCCCTTGGACAGATGGCCATCCAGCCTCTGCTTAAAAACCTCCAAGGAAGGAGACTCCACTACACTCCGAGGCAGCAGATTCCACTGCTGGACAGCCCTGACTGTCAGGAAGTTCTTCCTGTGGTTCAGGTGGAATCTCCTTTCCTGCAGCTTGAATCCATTGCTCCTTGTCCTGGTCTCTGGAGCAGCAGAAAACAAGCCCACTCCCTCCTCTACGTGGCATCCCTTCAAATATTTAAACATGGCTATCATGTCCCCTCTTAACCTTCTCTTCTGCAGACTAAACATACCCAGCTCTCTAAGTCTATCCCCAATACAAATTAAAAACAATACAGAAGTATTCATAAAAGTCTAAGATTAAATAAACAAATTAAACAATGGGCAAAATTAAAGCATTAAACATTAAAAATATTAAAATGCATTAAAAGACTATATACAAATCTTGTTTTAGGCCACATTTTGAGGAATCTGACCAAGGCGCTGTGCCCTCGGTCCCAAAATAAGTTCAACCCACCTCTATAAAGCTCAAGTTAAAGCTGGAAGAACATAAAGTGATATTTTATCCTGTCCTATGTTGTTCAATGAGTAAAGAAGCATTCTATCTGGTATTAACCATCCTGAGAGCAGAGCTTAGAAAGGTTATTGTTAAAGACTGCAGCTCTCAGAATCTCCTACCCAACATGCTGGCTGGAGAGTTCCAAGAGTTATAGCTTATTTTCTTTACAAAAGAAGTTTTCTAAACTGTCTGACAGCTAATGAAGAACTGGTGAAGAAAATTATCAGAGAACAAGGGGTGATCAATAGCTAGAATCAGGGTATGGTTGTGAGGAACTGAGTTCCAAACCAGCAGGTTTGCGTTGTCCACATGTATGCTCTGGGCTGCTTAGGGACATTTCCACACTATACTCTTATAGCGCGATTATTCCACCTTCAACATCCTATGGAATCCTAGGGTTTGCAGTTTTGGGAGGGGCTGTCTGGCCCCTCCCGAAACTGCAAACCCCAGGATTCCATAGGATGTTGAAAGTGGAATAATCACGCTATAAGAGTATAGTGTGGAAATGGTCACTGTTATAGTGCTCTTATTCCACTTTCAACATCCTATGGGTTTGCAGTTTAGAAGGGGTATTTAGAATTCCCAGCCAGAGAACTCTTTGGCCTCAGTAAACTACAAACCTCAGAATTCCACAGGATGTGGAAAGTGGAATAATAGCACTATAGTAGTGTCATGCGGAAATGGCCTAAGCGTGTGTGCCCCAGTTTGGCTACGAAGTGAGACAGAGGAATGTCTGCTTTTATTACTGAATGGAGCAGGACAAAGAAGACAGCAGCAAGCCCTGCCCTTTGCCTCCTCGTGCCTTACTGCTTGGAAGCATTGGTGCTAATGCGCTGTGCTAAATCAGTGAGGAATTGCCAATTTGTCAGTGTTAAAATGTTGAGAATGTTTTAGAAATTAACTAGTTAAGGGCCTAAATACCCTAAAGGCACCAGCTCCCCACGAATCTTGGAAGTTAAGCAGGATGAGCCCTGGTTAGTACCAAAGGTTCCAGTTGCAAATGGTCTTTGACTAATGGGAATTCCCTGACTGACATGTCCATAGATTGTGCTGGTTGGAAGAATTTGAGAGTTGCAATCTGAAAAAATAACTTTTATTAGCTCTGATCATTACCTTTTAAGTTCACACCTTAAAGCATCACCAAGAAACCACAGGTTATTTGAAAAGTATTCCCTGGAAAGGGCTTTCTTTAAACCAGAATTCCCCCAGTCAGAACTAGTTGGAAGATTTTGAAATTGGTAGTCTAGAAAATAACTTTTCTAAATCCTGAGTTAATTGCACAAGGCTGGTTAGAGATACAAATTTCACTTCTTCCAATGCCCTTTTTAACAATGACATGCCCACCTAATTCTGAGAAGTGTGTGTTGGCTACCCTCTAGTGGATGATGTATTAATAGGTGAGTTTGATTTCATTCCAGTAAAACAGGGGAGGAGAGCATGTGTTCCGCCGGTTCTTCTTGGACTGCAAGTCCCATCCAGCATCCCTGATGTTAGAGAATACTGGAAGCTGTAGTCCAACGACATCTGGAAGGCCATGAAATTCCTAATCCTGCAATAAAGTATGTTTGGTTGGGAATTTGTTGGCCGCTGTCGTTGTTTTGTGCCATTTCTGACTTATTGCAACCTGCTATGCAGAATTTTTTGGGCAAAATAAGGAAACAGAGATACATAGGAGAACTTCAGTTGGACTTCCTGAAACCCACTGACCTCTTTAGATACTAGACTGGCCTCTTTTTCCTTCTTCCGCTCCCCTCGTTTTTTCTTCATAGGCCCGAGAACCTCTCTGGATGCATGCTCTGAAGAATTGTCTTCCATCTCCAGCTCAAGAATAGGGGGCATCTTCCGGGACAGAAACAAAGAAATAATGACTGAGGAGCAAAGCCAAGCAACTAGATGGGGCTGAAGGTAAACTGGCTCAATCCCACAGCTGTTCACCAATGCTGCTGTGTGGATAGCAGTACGTGTGAAAGGAAAATAGGAGTCTTCATAGACCACAAGCTGAACATGAGTCAGCAGTGTGATGCGGCAGCCAAGAAAGCCAATGCAATTCTTGGCTGCATCAAAAGGAGTATGGTGTCTAGATCGAGGGAGGTACTGGTACCACTCTACTCTGCTTTGGTTAGACCTCATCTTGAATACTGTGTCCAGTTCTGTGTCCAATTCAAGAAGGACATGGTCAAGCTGGAGCAAGTCCAGAGGAGGGTGACCAAAATGGTGAGAGGCCTGGAAGCCATGAAGCCCTATGAGGATAGACTTAGAGAGCTGGGTATGTTTAGTCTGCAGAAGAGAAGGTTAAGAGGGGACATGATGGCCATGTTTAAATATTTGAAGGGATGCCACGTAGAGGAAGGAGAGGGCTTGTTTTCTGCTGCTCCAGAGACCAGGACAAGGAGCAATGGATTCAAGCTGCAGGAAAGGAGATTCCACTTGAACCTCAGGAAGAACTTCCTGACAGTCAGGGCTGCCCGGCAGTGGAATAGTCTGCCCCGGAGTGCAGTGGAGTCTCCTTCCTTGGAGGTTTTAAAGCAGAGGCTGGATGGCCATCTGTTGGGAGTGCTTTGAGGGTGTTCCTGCAAGGCAGGGGGTTGGACTGGATGGCCCCTGGGGTCTCTTCCAACTCTACATTTCTACGATTCTATGATTCTATGATCTTCTGAAGATGCACACAGCTGCATTGGTGGATAAGAATGGAATGATTAAAAGCAGCATTTTATTCCATAACATCCTCCACAGCAATCCTTCCCTTAGAGATATAGTGTTGCAGCAACAACAACGACAGTGACAACAGAAGAATTCACTTCTTGTTTTGAAAAATGGCATTTTAAAATGTTAAATGGAGGGAGGGACTGCCATCTATTTAGAAGGTGATTGCTGTGCTTGAAGACTTTCAGGAAACTATTTTTGGCTCAAAAATATATTCCTGGGAGTTTGGAGGGCTGCATAGAGAGCCTGGGTGGTCAGATGTGGTCCTAGGGCCACACTTTGCCCACCCTTGCAGTAGAATCTAGTGCTGAAGAATCTCCCCCAGACTCAAAATTGCATTGATTCTAATTGCTGAGACAAGGGAAGAAGATGGAGGGGGTTTTTTTCAAAAGAAAAGAAAAGGTTGAAAAATAGGGGGGGGAAGCAACTTCACTAAGCTCTGGATGTGGTACATACTTGGAATGGGTCTTCATCTATCTTCCTCTTTTCCAAGTTCTCTGTCATCTGAAGTGATGTGTTCTCCAGAGAGTGGAACTGGGACTCCAGATCAAGAGGAACGGGGGTGATTTCCAACTGAAGAAACAGAATAATCTTGTTTTGGTTGTCAAAGCATATATTAAACTGAACACAAGCCAACCATGTGATAGTCCAGCACACAGAGCCAACACTGTTTCAGAGTATATTAATGAAAACATCATTTTAAAGAAACAACAACAGCACTTCATTTAGCACTGGCAAAACCACATTAGGAGCCCTATGTTGCATTTCTGGGCATGGCAGTAAGGAGGCTGTTATCAAGTTGAAAAGGATTTATCAAATACAAGCTTCAAGGAGGACAGACAGAGATGTAGCTTCAGAGCCCGCCATAAGAAAGCTGCCAGTCAATGAAATGTTCCCTCATTCCCCATGTTTTTAGTACTGCAGAGAGTGAGACTTTGCAAATTGTGCTGTGTTCACTCTTCCTTGGTTGCAGAACATTTCAACCTTCCTGGACATGCAGTAAGGAATTTACAGGTTGCAATTCTTGAACAAGAAAATTACAAAGGAAGACTAGAAAGAAAAACAGCTGAGCTGTATTATAGTCACAAATTCCAATCCATTAGCAGAGGTATGAACAAAGGCACACTAGATGTATTAATAAATGGCACACACTAAACGTATTAATACAAGAGTCCTCCCTCTTGCACATGTAACAAAGGTTATCTTCTCAGAGAGGGTTTTGAATTCTGGGAAACTGATTTTTGATAAGTGTGATAGATGATGATGCTGTGATTGAGGAGCAACTGATTGTGCATGGGGCCAAGCCATGGCGTGAGCAACTCAACCTGCAAACACCCCCTGCACTAGAAGGTCAAACAGAGACTGAGTTGGCCCAGCCAGCTCAGGATGGAGAGGGAATCAGCAGTGATGCAGAGGAGTCGCAGCCGGTTGTGCCCATCAGCCCTCAATCATGCAGAAGGCTGAAACGGGCTGCTGAGAGGGAGGCTGCTTGGACTAGGCTGAGGAAACAATAATGAGCACCACCTGCTCACAGGGGCTATTTAAGTCTGCATGGCTGCTTTTTGCTTGCAGCAAATTATTAGCAAGCCCTCACAACCTTTGTGTCTCCTGCTCCCTGAAATCCTCCGGACAGACCTCTGTCTCCTGAACCTCTGGACTGGACTTGACCTGGCTCGGCTTGTGTTTTCCTGGTGTTTGGTATACTCAGACTCCCCAAGTGTTCCTGACCTCTCTCCTCCCTTGCTGGCTGTGGCCCAGCAGGAAGAAATTCCTACAGTAAGCAGTTTTTATTGTTTTCAGTAAATGACCACTGTAAAGATCTAAAAGATCTGCATCACCTCACCCAGCCCTTTGAAAACTTAGGGCAAATGATATGACTTGCATCTTTCTGGATCGTATTACATCTTATTCCACTGCTACAACTGTACAAATATGCTTTATATTTGAGGTCTTAATACTGCTGAGTACTGCCTCCAGAGAAATGGTTTATAACCATGAAACCTCAGACTAAAATAAAACACAGCCCTTTTTTCCTCTCCCTCTCTTCTTCCCTTGGTTTCTTGGGCAACGCTTTATCTTTTGATGTCTACACTCCTAAGCCCTCAGCTGAACATTTATGTTACTGCAATGCTAGAAATTTGGAGACTGAAGGAAAATCTCATTTGGTGGACAGAATGCCTATAAGCGGGGCCAACACATTTATTTTGCCCGGCTCCTCATAGCTACACCCTTGGAGAAAGAGCCTGGAGAGGATATATTATGGGGAAAAGACTGGAGGATCTGGTATCTTCCAACAAATTACAGACGTGTGGTATTGTAAGGGACCCCAATAAAGGAAAATTCAAATCCTCTGAGGCAGTCGATTCCACTGTCAGACAGCTCTTATTTTCAGGATGCTCTTCTTGACGTTTAGTCAGAATCTTCTTTCTTTGAATTGGAATCCATTGGTTCCAGCCCTACTTTCTGGAGCAGCAGAAAACAAACCTGATCCCTCTGCCACAACAGACCTTCAGATGCATGAAGAGGACTCTGTCACATCACTTCTCAATCTTTACCTAACACATTCAACCCCTGCAGCCATTCATAAGGCAGGGGTGGGGATCATGCAGGCCTCCTGGTGCTGTTGGACTTCATGTCGCAGCAGACCTAGCCAGTGAGCCAATGGTAAGGAATGCTGGGAGGTGCTGGAAGGATGCTGAGACTGAGAGCATTTCCACACTACACTGTGATAGTGCTATTATTCCACTTTCAACCTCCTATGGCATCCTGGGGTTTGCAGTTTAGGGTGAGGCTTTTAGACTTCTCAGCCAGAGAGCTCTTTGGTCTCAGTAAACTAAAAACTCCAGAATTCCACAGGAGGTTGAAAGTGGAATAATAGCACTATCACAGTGTAGTGTGGAAATAGCCTAAACCATGAGAAGGAAAGTGAAAGAGAGCCAGGAGGGTAGTGCTTTGAGTGTTGAACTATAATTCTGGAAGACCAGGATGTAAACCCCTGTTCTGCCATGGAGACCCCCTGGGTGACCATGGGCAAGTCACACACTCTCAGCCTCAAAGGAAGAGAATGATGGCAACCCCCGTCTGAAGATATCTTACCAAGAGAACCCTGTGATGGATTCACCTTAGGATTGCCATGCTAGAAATTACCTAAAGGTATACAACAGCAGCAGCAACAACAACGTAAACTGATTTTCAAAGCACTATAATTATGTGGTTCATCAAGGGCAGCATTTTATATTGTGCAAGGAGCATGCAACTGTGACCTTTCAGGTGGTTTTTGGCTTAGAACTCCCATCATCCTTTGTCAGCACAGCCAAAGAGAGGGATTACTGGAGCTGCAATCTTCTTCCTTTTTATCTGGACAGCCAAGCTCTGAATGTGGACCTTCTCTAAGGCCCTTTTCGCAGTGCCGGTGCTCGCGCGACGGAGGAGGGTGGTTCGCGCAGCAACCCTCTCCCGCAACCCCGCCGCTTCCCCCCGCCTCCTTACCACACGTGGAGTCTTCGTGTGCGACGGGCGCTCTTCAGCCATGTCCCCGGCTTCCGCAGCGCTCCCTGGGAGCTGTAGGCGCCGCCGGGGGTGGAAGCGGGGAGGAAGCGCGATAGGCTCGCCTGCGACGGCGCTCCGCATTCCGGTAAGCGTGCAGCGCCGCCGGGAGCCTTGCGCGAGCACCGTTTATTTTCGGTTCAAGCCAAAAATAAAAAAATACGCGCTTGCGCAGCGTCAGTCCTGTGAGCGCCGCGGAAGTGGGACTGCGTCGTGCAGAGCGACGCTCCCACTCCCGCGAGGCTCAGGGGGCTCTCGCGCAACAGAAAGCCCATGCGAAAAGGGCCTAAGCAAAGCACATGTTGGTCTACCATTCCACCACAAACTGTTCCTCAAACAACAAGCATCTCATTTACAACAGCAGTAGAGGATCTTTGGCCCTCCAGATATTTTGGCCTTCAATCAACCAGCAAGGTTAATGCTTGAAGGACTATGGAAGCTGTACTCCAAATCATCAAGAGGGCCAAATTCTTCAGACCTGCAAACCCCACCATGACCATGGGGATGGTGAGTCTGTTCCAGCTTTTCATCTAAAGGAATTATCAGGGGTGCTGAGCTCACTTTGGGGAACAAGGCTCACAAACCTTGAAAGCTTCTTTAGAGTCCAGGGTGGATTCAACATCAATGACATGGAAACCAATGTGTAAACCACTGCTATGAAAATGGATGATTCAGAAAGAAACATGAGAAAAAGCAAAGATATAGAGAAAGAGAATTGAAACATTTATTTTCAAAATTATATGACAAGTCACATAAAAGGGAAATGATCAGTAGAAGAAAAATAGATGAGTAATAAAACTAGAAGAAAGAAATAAGGAAGTTGAAACTATACATTTGCATATATTTGTTATATAGAAGGATGCTTATAAAATTCATAAGACAAAGTAGAATATATAAGAAATGTAATTGAAATTTATTTAGATATAAAAATATATAGAACTATCTATTTATGTAGATTAAAATAGAAGATCAATAGAAAAAGAAGAAATAGAAATAGAATTAGATGTTGGATAGGTATATAAATTTATAGGTATATAGATATAAAATGTTGATTGTAAATAATTCTTAGCTTTCTGTTTCTTGTATATTTATGAAAAGAAAGAATGATTATTTGTAAATATTGTTTGTTATAACTTTAATAAAAATATAATTAAAAAAAGAAAGAAAATTTAGAGCCCCTACGCTGGGAGTTTACCTCTCCTTCCACCTCCTTTTTTGCCGACAGTTCTTCTGGAGAGAAAACTCCTTCCTGAGACTCCAAAGTGGCATTTTCAGCAAGTCCTCCTTGCTGTAGAAAGTTCTCAGCCTCAGTTGTGTTCTCGCCTTCTGGGTTTTCTGTTGTTTTTGTAGTTTCCATCTGGCCCAGTCCTATGAAGCTAGCGGTTATTTCAGACGACCCAGAATTGCTATTAATAGTAGTTGTAAACTTCTCTTCTGTAACAGCCTAATGAAATAAGAAAACACAGTTCATGAGACATAAGGGGAAAACAAAAACGGAGGCTTGAAGCCCGCTGCTGTTATCTCCAAAGCAGGCTTTATGCCCTAAACTATTAAGTTTCATGCTGACTTGGTACTGGGCCAGGGGAGCAGCACTTCTGGAACTGAAAGGAGCAAATAATAATTTTTTTTTTCTATTTTAAAGACATGTTTTAACCATACTCTGTTTTTTAAATGCTGTAGGCTGCCTTGGATCCTGCATAGTGAAGCAGGGACCCCATATATAATTATAAAATATGGTTAAGTCTATAGAATGTTTGGAAAAGATTCTCCTGGAAAATATCTGCTCTAATGCCTCGATATGCTCATAAGAATAGCAGTGAATATGAGGAATCATCTGGAAGTGGGTGAAATGTCATGGTGCAATTGCTAGCTGCGTCAGCTATAAATCTGTTATTGAGAATAAGGGTCAAGATAACCAGAGTGTTACTTTCTGGAATGAAAACACGGCCGAGTGAGGGAGGGATTGCAAACGTGCTGTGTTGCGAGATTCAAAGGGGGGCGGATCTGGGCGGACTGAGAAAACTGAAACTTATATGCTGTGTCTATAAAATAACTGTGTAACCTTACTTCAGGGCTCTTGGTTTTTCTGGGGTGACCCAGCCTGAGCCCGCGCATTAAATAAACTTTACTCTTTTTCCAACTCTGTGGTCTCCTATCTCTGAAGTCTGCAACAATAGGAAGAAAGATGGAATATAAATGAAATAAATAACTAAGTAAAGAAATTTCACCAATCCAAACTTCTGGAAGGGATTAGTCTCATTGGATGATTACTTGGCTCTGCAGAAGAGTCTTTATATGAGGTGTGCTATTATTTGTGAGGTTTGCTATATTTTTATCTTCATGGTTCTGGTTTTAAATGATTCTATTCTTTTGAAATCAATGGTGTTCTGATTTGCTGTTTCATTGAGTTTTAAGTTTTTTACCACCAGATTTTTAGCCCTGACTTGTTTTAACCTGAGTCACTATAAGCTGTTTAAATACCCTAAAGGCATAGGATCCCATCTGATCTTGGAAGCTAAGCAGGGTCAGCCCTGGTCAGTACTTGGATAGGAGACTACCAACAAATACCAGGTGCTATAGGCTACATTTCAGAGGAAGGAACTGGAAAAACCACCTCTGAGTACTCTGAAATTCAAGGGGTCACCATAAATCAACAGGCAAATTGAAGGCACACAAACACATGCAAACAATCCTTTTAGATTTTAAGTCCTCGAATCCCACAGAATACAAATACCAGGATCACACACACACACAGACACCCACACACACTTGCCACCTTCAGTCCCATGTCATGAGAAAGGCAGGTTATAAAATTAATTGATTAATTTTTGCAAGTGGTAAAAAGATTCACATAACACCCCACCCATACTCCAGTCCAGTTTCAACTCAACATAAGAATATGCAAATTTATCTCATTACCTTAGCAATAGTGGAAGGTGATAAAGTAGAAGGAGATAAAAGAGTTCCCTCAGCTTCTTGAACTGGATGTTCTAGATTTATGTTCAGATCCTCTCTGGGAACTTCTTTAGTGCTTGCTAGATTCTCACTGGGAACATCGTATTTCACTGAAGCCTGCATATTATAGACAAAATAATACCCCAGAGGTTACTAGGCAATCCAATAACAATTTTGACAGGATGAAAACATTAATCATTTAGATGCTCTTGTGGAGACCTCACGAAGCATCCAAAATCAAAGTAGAGACCTACCTAATTTCAGCAAGGGCTCCACTAATTAGTAGCAACTTTAGAAGGTCTTAGCAGAGAACCTTGGCAGCCATTTGGATGTAAAACTGGCACTGTAAAACCCATCAGGAGTTTATTTGCATGTGAGCATCCTAAGAGAAACCATGCTCAAAGCACAGCTGAACCCATCAGAAGTCATTGTAGAATCAAATATGTTACCCCAAACATAGGTGATTCAGGGATCTACTTGCAAGGCCAGTGCCTCTGTGAAACAGTGGGGAATATTAGCTCAGAGAAGAGGCCTGTGAGAGGGGGGTAATCTTACAAAATCACCTGTGTATACTGGCACTAATGCAGGGGAAAACCAACTGGAGATTCAAAAGTAAGCTTGTTTGTTTTATTGGGGGAACTAACAATCACACACACAATCTCACACACACAAGATCCAACCAGTCTCACATTCACATAAAGCTAACTGAAGGAAAAGGGAGGAAATGTTTGGATAACGAGAGTTAGGGTATTGTGGGTGATATTTACCAGTCCAGCAGAGAAGAAACAAAGCGGTGTGGCTTAGACTAGGAGTCCAAGGGTGGTACAATTGGGAATCAGAATGACAGAGTGATGACCAGCAAGCAGAAGTACTGCGAGTTATCTGGGTCAGAGCCAGGGTTTAAATACTGTTTTTCCATCCTGAGGGGGAACGTGTTAATGGTTCCCTGACAGAATAGACAACGGGGTTGGCAGAGTGGACAATGGGGTCCAGAACAAGCTAATGTCCTTAGCATTAGTTGACAGAGGGACTGATGGGAATTGTGATAGCTCCTTAAGGTGGGACTGATGATGGGATAAAAAGGAGAGCTTTGATGGACAAAGGGAGAAAGTTGAAGATATTCCATGGAAGCAGTTTCAGGTGCTATTGTTTCTAAAGGTTGAGTTGTTGAGGGACATCTGCCAGTCCATTGTCTGGGGCTTCCCTGATTATGAGCTAGCCATGCCCTGAAGTCTCGTTCTGATCTAGTTCTGCAACGCTGGTTCCCCTTTGCCAGAAACACCAGTTCCTCTTTGCCAGCAAGCTTCCCAGTCATCGCAGGATATTATTTATATTTCATGCCAACTAAATATTTTGCCAACTAAACAACATCATGGAGCAGGGGTGTACAGCCTGGTAACAAATACGACTCTGCCTCAGAAGATGGTGAACTCTCCAAACTACTGGGGTTGGAGCTAGAGTTTTTATACCCTATTTCCTGCCCTGAAGGAGGCGTGTGTGGCCAAAGCAATAATGGCTTTCCCATGAAACTGACAAAGGAATCTGAAATGGGCTGATTGCCTTAACATTAGGTGACAAAACATCGATGGAAGTCCTGACAATCTCTTAATGTTCTGGCCAGGTGGTGTGACTAGGAAATGACTTGGTAGGATATGTTCCTGATTGTTTCACCTGGGCAGTTTCTCCGGCTATTGTTCTTAGGAGTGCCTGCACCTTACAGTTTCTAGAAAGGATTAGCCCAAGCCCACTAGCATTGGGCTTTCCCACCTAATCCTTTAATTTAATTAATTAATTAATTAAATTAATTTAATGTCTTTAATTTAATTCAGTTACTGCAAACTGAGTTCAAAGTGAAAAAGTAGTTGACACTCATTTAACTCAGCAGAGCGGAGAGACGAGCAGGGTCAGAATTTTGCCCTTTGCAGTAGACTCGAGCCAAAGCAAATAGCTGCAACTTCTCCAAGCTTGTGTGTTCTTCCTCATTAATAATTTGTTACCATCTTGATCACACTCTGGTGTTGCTTGGCCTTGTGTGTCCCGGCTTTCATCTGGAAAATGTGGAAGGGTATGTTTTCATGGGAACCGTGGGTTTTGCTTTCTTCCCTTGCAGTTTTCCACATAATGTTTGGCCTTCTACAAATTGGCACAACAGGGATCTCTTGTGGTACTCACCACATGGTCTGTGGCTTGTTTGGGCCCCTGTTTCTTCTTGGCTGTCTTCCCTTTCCCTTTCCTGAAGGCAGCTATATGGTGGGTCACCATTTCAACCCCTTCCTGCAGGAGAAGGTCTGTCAGTTCTTTCAAAAGAGTCAGCTGCAGGTTAAAAACAAAACAAAGGGGGAATATAGGTCAGGCATCATTGGAGGAAGAGGAAAGCTAAACCAGGGGTAGAGAAAGTGTAGGCAAGATGTTGCATCTGGACAAACTTCTGCAGCCTCTGAATCCCCTCACCATTTCCCCCCTCCCAAAAAAAATCTGGAGAACACGAGTTTAATCTCCTCCCTCCAAACTAGTCTATATAATTTCAATCATTATCTGGTACTGACCACCACCAACTAACAAGCTTTGTAGACTCTGGATAAATCATTGAAAAGCATTCTAAAAATGGTAACAACCACAATTAGTTTATATTGAACAGAGGAAATCCACGGCTCATCAGAAACAGAGTACCCTGAAGCCTATGCATAATTCCTAACTAGCACAGGAACATTGAATCAACTGTTGAATAGTGACTCAATATATGGGTATTGACTCAATGAATCTACTTGATTCAATTATTCTAATTGATTCAATGAGTCTACTTTAGTCGGGACTAGCATTAGGATGCTGACCCATGTTTAAGGAATTTACTCTTAACTCCTTAACTGACCAGTGTCTTAACATACATTTGTTTTATCCCAGAAGCCCAAGTTCCCAAAATTTAATTCCAATACCATCAGTTCTGGAAAAAGTTTTTGGTCTAACAGTTAAAGTATCTAATCTCTAGTTATAGGTGGAATGGGGACATACCTTAATACCATAAGCTTCCAAAAGGTTTTCCAGATCCTATAGTGGGAACAAATCACAATAGAACACTAATAAACAGTCTTGTTTATCTTGCTCAGCACTGTTGTTATTGTGTCCCTTTAAAGTTGTTTCCGACTTAAAACAACCCTAGCGTGACCCTATCACAAGGTTTTCTTGGCAAGATTTCTTCAGACAGGGGTTGTCCTTGCCTTCCTCTGAGGTTGAGAGAGTGTGATTTGCCCAAAGTCACCCAGTGGGCTTCCATGACTGAGCAGGTGTTTGAACTCTGGTCTCCAGAGTCCTTGTTCAACATTCAAACCACTACACTATGCTGGCTTTCTCATCAGCACCTGGAAAAACTAAAAACCAGAAGCAGGGGTAGCTGTGACTTCCACACCAGAGGTGCAGTGAATCCGCTCTGGGGTTTTATTCTAGACGCTAAAGGAATTCTCCAAGCTGCTAACAGCTACCTCCCCCCCAAATAGATTCAACACCTTGGATAGCTCTTTTTAATATCTAATTGTACAGTGGTTCCCAAACTTTGGTCCTCTTGATATTTTGGACTTTGGCTCCCAGAATTCCTAAGTGCTGGCCAAACTTGCATGGGACCTTCTGGGAGTTAAAGTTCAAAATACTTGGAGGACCAAAGTTTGGGAATTCACCACACCTCTGAAGTAGAAGCCTTCACCCACACCCGAAAAGCAATGAGTCTAAATTATAGGAAGGTAGACTGAGGAGATGGGTCACCCAGACAATTCTCTGGACATAAGAAGCACCCATTAAACAAACTTCTATCCCTGCAAAATATGTGGGCAAGTGATGCTTTCCCTGTTCCTGAAACCAAATCTTTTGGTGTGGTTTGCTGTTTGCTTGTAGCAAATTGCTACTCAAGCTCCCACAACCCTTGTCTGGCTTTCTTGACCTCTTTTGGACAGACCTTCAGCATTCTGGACCTTTTGGATTTGACCTTGGCTTTGGGTCGACTCAGCACTTCTATTGATTGTTTGTAGTGGACACTCTCCACTGCCTCCTCCTCTTGGGCAAGTACTATCGCCTTCCTTCCCTTGCTGGCAGAGAGGCACAGGCTAGGAGTTGAACTCTGATAGCACTCTCATTATCACCACCATAACTGAGAAGGCATACTGTAGACTAAAGGTTTGCTAAGAGCAAGGTCCCATCTATTTGCCACCCCCAACATGGATTCTGGACAGCATGGACCCTGGAACTTCTTATTGGGTGGCAAGGTGAAGCACTCCATTTCAACTACCTTTAGATAAATAGCAAATAATAGCAATAGCATTTATTTCTATACCGCTTAACAACTGAGTGTTATCTAAGTGGTTTACAATGTATTTTAGCTAATTGCCCCCAACAAGCTGGGTACTCATTTTACTGACCTGCGGAAGGATGGAAGGCTGAGTCAACCTTGGAGCCCCACAGGATCGAACTCACAACCTTTTAATAAAGCTATCTAAAGCAGTGGTTCTCAAACATCGGTCCTTCAGATACTTTGGAAATAAATTCCCAGAAATCCCAGCCACTATGGCTGATGGATAGGAATCCAGGGATCTGAAGTACCAAACACTAGGATGGCCAAAGTTTGAGAACGACTAATATAATTGCTACAAAGGACTGGAATATAATCTGACTCACAGCCCAGATACTATTAGAATTCAAACTGTGTGGATTCCTCCTCTCACCAAACAGACACTAGGACCTTGGATACCTAGAATCATAGAACGATCAAGTTGGAAGAGACCCCAAGGGCCCTCCAGTCCAACACCCAGCCATGCAGGAATACACAAACAAAGCACTCCCAATGTCCATTCAGTCTCTGTTTAAAAATCTGCAAAGAAGGAGATTGATAATAATAATGTTTATTTATAGCACCTGTTATCCCACTGGTAAACCCTGTCCCGGGGTCTACAATTTTGATATTAAAATATGATTCAATGTGCCTGAGAGGTCGCCTGGATGGGCACGTAGGCAGCAATGGTCAAACGATCAAAAACCAGGTCAGGCCAGTAAAATCCCCCATCACGTAGCCCCAGGAGACCTCAAGCTGTGCAAACCCACAGAAAACAAAGGGTCTTCAGCCCCTGAGAAGCCGACTTGAGGGGATTAACGTGTTTGCCCCAAGTTGAGAAAATATCCTATCAGGCAAGGACCATTTATATGAAGTCACACCACGACCAAATGCAGCCAAAGATTCTGAGACTTTAGCAACACCTTGTAATCTCATCATGCAAAGCAAGTTACCATTGTGGAGCTTCTTTTTTGTTGCAACACCCATTGTTCTCCCCGGGAAAGGATTAGTCCTCCAGGTACCTTTTCCCCCTACAAATAGTCCCAGTTTTTGAGCAGTTCTTTGGATCACTCCTGGTCATCCCAGCAGACTGTTTCTCTGTCTGTTGAGTGATCCCCTCAGTCCTCTTCGTGCTGAGCCCCACTTCTCCACTGTTTTTCCCGGACCAAGGACTTTAGGAAAAGTTGCAGTATTAACCCAACTACAACCCCTTCAATATTCCTCTATTCAGTTTCCTCTCCTTTGCTTCTTAATAGGTCTTGAGTGAGTGCTGCATTGATGAGTGAGACTTTCATTCAATAAAATCATTTATTAGACATTTTTGTCTGGTTTTTGGCTTGGCCTGACCCTGTAAAAACTGGGTAAAAAGACCCTGCTAGGTTACCCTGCCTCTTGCATTGCTTGTGCTCTGGTTAGTTTCCATTCTCCATCACGTGGAACACATTGAGGTGTCCCCCAGGAGACCCCAGAAATCAGGGTAACACACCCTTAACACCAAAGAGTGGAATATCAACATAAACAATCAGGGATAAAGACAATAAAATAAAACTCCACCATGCTCCAAGGCTGCTTCTACCACTTACTTACTGTGAAGGTCCATTCTGTGCTGGTGCAGAAAAGGGATTTACACAGTTTGAGTTCTGTGTGGCCCTTTGGTGGCATTTTCACTCCAAAGGAAAAAAAAAACAAAACACCGATCCACATGCACTAGTCTTACCTGCCTTGGGTCCTGTACCAGAAAAAAAGGAGGGTTAATGAATTGGTTAATTTTAAAAAAACCTACAAAGAACAAACTACCCAAGCCATTGAACTGCCATCACTGTGCTCCACAGTCTGCCTACCCTGTTCAAAGGATGGATGAGGGTTTCTCATCACGTTGGTCAATATTTTTCTTGATTTACCTTGATATCCATCCCTTTGCCAGGAGGTCCAGGATCTCCCTTTGGAGAAAAGACAAGAAAGGATGTGTCAAGGTATACCCATCAATTCAGGGAGAAACACTGAAATGAAAGACAGGGTGGTCCATGGAGGTGCCTGGTTGCTTGCCACCATCATATATATACACACGCTTCCATGGGAAAACACTAACCATAATGACCAGGGAGTTAGAGTCACACAAAAAGGTTGGCATCCTGTTTGTTAGTCAAAACTGCAGGAGACCCAGCCAGTCAATTGTTGATGGCGAGTCAACACATTGATAAATCTAGTGGATTCAAGGGGTTTACTCTTTGTTGTTAATTGTCATCAAGTAGACTTTGACTTAGGGTGACCCTGTGAATGGGAGATCTCTAAGTCACCTTACCATCCACAGAACTGTTCAGGTCTTGCAAATCCCAGACCAGGGATTCTTTGACTCTGTTTATCCACCTGTAATGTGATTTTCCTCTTTTCCTATTGCCTTGTACCTTACCCAGCATCACTGCCTTTTCTAATGAGTCAGGTCTTGTGATATGTCCAAAGTACAACAGTCTTAGTTTAGTCATCTTGGCTTCTAGCTAATCTATGATCTACGATCCATTTATTGGCCATTTTGGCAGCCCATGGTTTCCGCAAAACTTTCCTCCAGCACTACATTTCAAATGAGTTGGTTCTCTTCCTGTCAGCTTTCTCTATTGTCTGACTTCCACATGCATGCACAGAAATTGGGAATATGATGGCTTGGGCAATCCTGACTTTCGCATTCCTTTATATTTACACTTTTCATTTGAGGATCCTGTATAGTTCCTTTATAGCTGCCCTTCCAAATCCCTGGCCATTTCCGCACTACACTCTTATAGTGTGATTATTCCACTTTCAACCTCCTATGGAATCCTGGGGTTTGCAGTTTCGGGAGGGGCCAGGCGGCTTCCATAGAAGGTTGAAAGTGGAATAATCACATTATAAGAGTGTCGTGTAGAAATGGCTGATATCCCATCCCATCATTTATACCCCACCCACATTTATATCCCATTTATATCCCACCTTTTCTCAAGGCAGCTTAAATTAAATAAATTAAAAGAAATACACTGAAAGGCACTTATAGGGTCATTAAAAATCTTAACATTATTATTAAAACTCAATCAAATGTAGAATTAAAATCATGTAAAACAAATCTGTTAAAATAGAAAGGGAAAAAACATCAAAACAGCACCCAGCTCAAAGCTCTAGCAGTCAGTTCCTAAAACCCTGTCGAAACAGAAAAGTTTTCACTTGCCAGTGGAAGCAGAGCAAGGAAAGGGTGATCCCAGCCTCTCTAGGGTGGCAGTTCCAAAGTCTGGAATCAGCCCCCAAGAAGACCCTCTTCCCTGTTCCAACCAAAGATGCCTCACAAATGGAGGGGCCTGATTAGATTGCCTTCCAGCTGCACAACATCCATCAGGTTTGGGTTGTCTTCCAGCTGTACAATATCTATCCGAGCACTGAGCATCCCAAGCTGCTTCAGCTACTGGCACAACCACAGTGTCCCAAAAAAGGGAGAAGAAGAAGAAGAATTCCATGCCTGGTGGGCTTCATTTCACAGAAATCTGGTGTTTGCCTCTACAGATTCCGGTGGAATGAAGGGCACCCAAGCTCTGGACTTGGATTCTCGGTAGCTGGATGTTTCAACCACTAAAGCTCTATGGCAGTGGTTCTCATCCTTCCTCATGCCGCGACCCTTTAATACAGTTCCTCATGTTGTGGTGACCCCCAACCATAAAATTTTTATTTATTATTTGAAATGCCTTCCCCCCCCTGCAAAGGCTGCCTCACCAGCCAGGAACGGGGAGGGGCAGGGAGGGAAAGAGGAGCCGTGCGTCTCCCCTGGGAAAAAACTCAGAGAACCCCCCCCCCGGGCTCTGCTTCTGCTTCGCTCTCGTTTCCGCTGGGGGGGCAGTGTGGGAAAAGTTTCCAGAGTGTCGACCCTGGCCGGGGGGGGGAGGAATCCCAGTGTCTTTGTCTTTTGCTCCAGGCGCAGTTCACCCCCCTGGAAAAACACCGCCTTGTGGCCCCCCGGCCCTTCCACAACGCCCCCTCCGTGGCGAGTGGGACAGGGGCCGTGGCGAGGAGGGGGCCTGCCCCCCGTGCTGCCACCCCCGCCCAAGCTGGCCCATCAGACGGGAGGTTCTCCCGGTAGCGGAGAAGGGGAGTGATTTCAGTTCCTTCTGAACAGGGGGCAGGAGGACGCGAGCGCATGGCGCGCGCTTGCGCACCACCACCGAGGAGGGAATGGAGCCTAAGACCATCGGAAATATGTATTTTCCAATGGTCTTAGGCGACCCCTGTGAAAGGGTCGTTCGACCTCCAAAGGAGTCGCGACCCACAGGTTGAGAACCGCTGTTCTATGGTCACACAGAGGTTCATCAATACTCCACTTTCTGTGCCTTAGCACTTTCTTGAAGATTCCAAAAAAGGACTATAATTGTGTCACCCGTTCAACATAATTAATGGCTTCAAACTTTGAGGAAGATATACAGACCCATAAGTCCCATAGGATTATAGGGGCCCATTTACAACTAGTCAAGGGTCAGTGCCTGAACCAATTTTTTGGGGGAAAAGAGTTATAAAAAAAGTGAGTTTCTGGCTTTACTTTCTGGTTTAGAAAGGACTTCTGTTGGGTCTAAAATAGCCTGGGGGTAAAATAAGAAGACATTCATAGACAGAAAAATTTCAATAAGTTTTTAAAAATTCCTGAAGTATATGTAGGGTCCAAAGCAGAGTGACGGGGCCGCCAACACATGGCACTTCCCCAACCTTGCTGCAGGTGGCAAATGCCAGTTCAAATCATGCTCCTCACATGGAATGCAAAAAGTGTGGTGTAAATAAATCTGTCCTCAATCATGCCATTGCTTTGCCAATGGAAGGGAAAAAACAGTACCTTCTCTCCTTTGATGGGGATGCTGTTTTCCAGAGGAAGAACCTAGAATTGTCAGAGGAACAGTCATAAACATAAGGGACGGTATGGGGAAAAGCATCTTTTATTGCAGAGAAATGCCTGACAGTTGCCTGGTAATGTGAGAAAAAAGAATTTCCAAAACACTTCTGGTTTGCTTAGAACTGCTAGGGAGCGCTTTGGGGCCTCAGCCCAAATCCCAGCTAGAGTAGACCCCACAGAATCACTAGAATTTATATAATACACTAAAGGCACCATAGAATCATAGAAATGTAGAGTTGGAAGAGACCCCAGGGGCCATCCAGTCCAACCCCCTGCCATGCAGGAACACCCTCAAAGCACTCCCGACAGATGGCCATCCAGCCTCTGCTTAAAAACCTCCAAGGAAGGAGACTCCACCACACTTCGAGGCAGCATCTTCCACTGCTGGACAGCCCTGACCGTCAGGAAGTTCTTCCTGAGGTTCAGGTGGAATCTCCTGTCCTGCAGCTTGAATCCATTGCTCCTTGTCCTGGTCTCTGGAGCGGCAGAAAACAAGCCCTCTCCCTCCTCAACATGACATCCCTTCAGATATTTAAACATGGCCATCATGTCCCCTCTTTACCTTCTCTTCTGCAGACTAAATATCCCCAGCTCTCTAAGTCTATCCTCGTAGGGGATAGATTGTTTTGATGACGGCGGTGTTATTAAACCAGCTTATCAATTTCCCTAAAGACATCAGATCCTGTCTGATCTTGGAAACTAAGCAGGGTCAGTCCTGGTTAGTACTTGGGTGGGAGACTGTCAATGAAGAGCAGGTGCTGTAGGCTACATTTGAGAGGAAGGAACTGGCCAAATCACCTCTGGATATTTTTTGCCCAAGAAAACCTTATGAAATTCATGGGAACATCATAAGTCAACAGGCAACTTGAAGGCACATACAAATATATCATTGTGGTTATTTTTTTCTCTCTCTCAGGGACACTCTGGAGGTTACACAGACTGCCAAAATACCAAAAAGAAGGAGGAGGAAAAAGAGAAGGGGAAGAATTCTTATGAAAAACTTTTTCTTAAAAAAAGTGTTAATGTATAGGGCTGTGTGTAGCAACATGTGGGGCTCCAAAGTATTTAAAAGGTGAATTTCCATCCATAATGGCAATTCACCTCTCTTGGGGGGGGGGATTTGCAGTTTAGGGAGAGGCATTGAGAATTCTCAGCCAGAGAGCTCTTTGGCCTCAGGAAACTACAAACCCCAGAATTCCGAAGGATGTCAAAGGTGGACTAATAGCACTATAACAGTCTAGTGTGTAAACGGTCTAAGTCACCAAATTCCCAGCAACAATTAGGAGGTGGTGGCATCTGATGGAATTTGGAGCTGTCCCGCTGCTACTGAAGAACAGGAGACAAGACAAGCCCTGTAACATAAGCAAAATCATATTTCTGGGAGGCTACGGTCCCTCTATATAGACCATATTTTTGGAGAGATTAGAAGAGGACAGGAAATGGTGTTGACCTACCATCCATGAGCTGATTCAGTGGGTCCGCTCTAACTGGGATTAACAACTAGATCTAGACCCTAAAAGTTTCTCAGGGAATATGATCCCTTTTTCTGCTACATCCTATCAGTGGCAGTTTGTAGCTGCCACTGAAAGTGGTGAATCCACTCCAGGTTTTAAAGTAGCTTTTTGTTGTACTGAACCCTATTCTCTCCAACAGGTTGAGCACCTTGGAGAGCTCCTTTGGCTCTAACCAAAACCTAGACTGGATTCACTGGGAGCCACCAGCTGCCACCATATCCCATAATATTTTTCCCAGAGGGGTCAAGATCATCCAGATTACTCACACTTTTCCCAGGCATTCCTGGAGGCCCAGGCTGTCCCTGCAGAGACACAACACACATACACAAAACAACACAATGAAGACCAAAACAGGAGATGAGTGAGAAAAATGTGTCAGTTTTTACAAAGCTTCAGTCAGGTCTCATGCAGGGCTAGAAATCTGAATTTGCAAACCTACAGATTCTCCTTTGTTTCCTTTTTCTCCAGCGTCTCCCTAAGAGAAGAATGACAGACAGAAAAGAATCAAGACAGGGAACACTTGCAGATCGAAAGCAGTTGATCATATCCGTTGCACTTGCATGCAAATATGGCTTGTACACTTAACCAGTCAATCAATTAATTATCAGTACCCCTACATTCTCTCAATATCAGACAAAGTCAGCTTACAGCACAGGTAAAACCACTGAGTAGGTTAAAACAAGGGACAATGATTGTAATTAGAGAATTTTTGAAAAGATACGTACAGCTCCCCTCCCATTAAAAAAACAATTATTGACCACCGTACAGCACTTGGAGCTTTGTCTCCTTTTAGTCCTTCACAACCAATTAATAACCAAGGACTGTCCAACAAAAGATCTTTACTAGATGGCAGAAGGAGAGGACGAAGGGGAACAGCCCAGCATCTGGTGGCAGAGAGTTCCACAGCCTGGGAATAACCTCTGAGGAGGCCCTGTGATATATTCTCACCAGAGGTGCAGTGATGGTGGGATCTTAAAACTTGGCTAACTCAAAATTTCGCTAGAAAGATGCAGTGAAATCCCTCAAATATCCTTCAAAGAGTGGCATACTTGGCCTTATTTGGAGGACCCTTATCGGAATCCACCCATCCGCTGACTCTAATGGTCCAGAGTTAGAGGAGGAAAATAGCCATTTTAGAAAGAAGCTCTAGTGTCACATGCTAGTGACGCTGGTGGCTTCCATGTCAGTGGAGCAGTGAATCCCCTGCAGGTTTTAGTTCAGACTTTAAAGGAACCATCCACTCTCTAAAATAGACTCAGCATGTTGGGCAGTGTCCCTAATGTTCAGAGTAAAACCCATAGTAGAATATGCTGCCTGGGAGTGTGGTGGAGTCTCATTCTTTAGAGGTTTTTAAACAGAGGCTGGATGGCCGTCTGTTGGGAATGCTTTAACTGTGTTTTCCTTTACAGCAGAGGGTTGAACTAGATGGGCCTTGGGGTCTCTTCCAGCTCTAGGATTCCCCACTCACATTTCCATCTATGCTGGTTGAGGGATACTGGGATCTGTAGTCCAGAAAAAGGATTTTATTGCCAAACTCTGATGTCTCCTATGCAATGAAGATTGCAGCTTAGGAGAACTGTTGACACAATTGTCACCCTTCCTCCCTGCCACCACTGTTGCCTGGGCCCAATTCTCAAGCACACAGCTTACATCTTTGCCAGGCTGGCCAGCATCTCCTTTCATTCCGCGTTCTCCGGGACGTCCTGGAAGGCCTGGAGGACCCTGTAGAATGATAGAGGGGGCCATGAGCAACTTCAATCTTGTTGGCACCAAGGTGGTAAACCCCTATGTGGAATGCAGGCTTCACATTGCAGGAAGTATGAACATCTTTGCAACTGTTGTTATATTTGTTTATATCCTGCCTTTCCCCTGGATATTGGGATTTACCTTGATCTATTTAAGCAAATTTCTGCACTACACCCTTATAGTGCGATTATTCCACTTTCAACGTCCTATGGAATCCTGGGGTTTGCAGTTTCGGGAGGGGCCAGCTGGCCCCTCCCGAAACTGCAAACCCCAGGATTCCATAGGACGTTGAAAGTGGAATAATCGCACTATAAGAGTGTAGTGCAGAAATGGCCAAAGACTCTCTGAGACATTTTAGCTGTACCTTGCACAGAGCAGGGTTTTGGGGAAGAGGAGCTCTAAGGTACCTGGCAATGAGAATTTGAAAAAAAAAATTACTTTGTTGGATTGCAACTACAACTTCTGGGCATTGTGGTCCAAAAATTAAGATTTCCAAGGTTAACGTTGTACACACAGGATACTCTGTCTAACTTCTGTAGGACAACCTGCAAGTGCCAAATTCCTCCCTCTACAGCAACCCTGTCTTCTTTTGGATATGGTTAACCTACCTTTCCCTACCCAGTGAAAATGAGAACTGTATCAAATGGACACATTGATTATGTCGTGAAATAATCAAAATTTTGGGATTGTATAGTGCAAATATGGGGAAAAGAAATGGGGAAAATTGGTTATTAGAAATTTAGAAGATTAAATCTTTGAAGACAGGCTTTCTTTTTGGATGCAAATTCAAATTATTTTAAGGTACAAGTATAAATATAAAGAACTAGCGTATTTACCCGGCATTGCCTGGGATTTTATTTTCTCATAAGCAATACTTGTTAGAAATACCTTACCTTACTTTAGGAATTAGATGCAGTTGAAATACACAAGTTTGAGATCCTGTGTCTCTAATTTCCCAATCTGTCTTGTCCAGTATGTGTCACTTTCCCCCCATATTCCCCAATCCAATCTGTATTCAGAGTTGTTAACAGACAGAGGTTCGGTTTCTGAGGGAATTCACAGCCCTCCTCCTTCTTGCTGCTAGCCCTCGTCTCCATAGCAACTGGCCTGAGGCTCAAGAGCTCTCCGGCTGAGAATTCTAAAGGCCCCTCCCTAAACTATCGGTCCCAGAATTCCATAGCATCTTCACAGGCAGCCAATCATATGAGGTCTTTGCCTGCCTGACACAGACAAACTCACAAACTTTGACTTTTTATATATTAGATAGATAGATATAAATATAAAAGACACATGTCACATGAACAAATGACAAAATCTGAATAAATTCATTGATATTAAGGTCATTGGTTATATTGAATTTGTAAAATAAAATGAATACTTTATAAATACAGTAGAGTCCCAGTTATCCGACCTACGGTTATCCGACGCTCCGGATTAACCGAAGTAGCGGCTGCCTGGGGGCATGGCTGCAGGCGTTTCTGCACCCCCAGACACGCCCCAGCATGCCCCCAGGCCGGCCCCGACATGCCCCCGACATGCCCCCAAAATGGGGGCTGCCATGGGGCTCCGTGTCATCCAACATTTCAGATATCCGACCCTGCGCCCGCCGGTTTAGATCGGATAACCAGGACTCTACTGTAGTTAATATAGAGCCATTAAGACAAATGTACTCTGTAATAATTATCAGGAACTGAATTAAGAATTTGACAATAAGTAATATGTAATTTATAAATCTTTATTTTTAATAAAAAGTATAATAAAAAATTAAAAAGAAAACAAAAAGGAAAAAAAAGAAAATGAGAGCTAGGATTTGTTGCCCAAACAAGTAACATAACAAGAAATGCATTAAACTACGTTCAGCTATATGCATCCCAGAGAGAGATTCCTTACCCGGACTCCTCTTTCTCCTTGCTCTCCAGGGACACCTGCTTCCCCCTAGAAGGACAGAAGAATCCACATTCGTCAGAAAACTATTTTAGGAGCTTCAGTTCTGTAGAAAAGGGGCAGGCAACTGTAGATGGGATAGGGAAGCATTTTTGTTCTTGCATCTCAACCTTCTCCCATGGATGCACTGGGACATGGCATCATGTCACATCTCGTTTCATTTTTGGCCATTTTTGGCTGATTTTTTTTTTTTAAGTTTTGGGGCATATGGGAGCTCGGCACAAAAGGATTACATTTTGCAGTAGATTTGACCCATTTGGGATGAGGTTTGGGGACAAAAAAAAATATCACTCAATATTTTTACAAGCATTTGAGTATCAGAGGTCTTTGGTTGGGGCTTCAGGTCCCATAAATAGTGGCTCTGAGGTTTCCATGTGGCCCACAGACCACACTTTGCCCACCCCTGTTGTAATGGTATCCGGTCTCTGGGCACTCAAGGCATCTTACACAGGCGGGAAGACTGTAACCCTTTTTGTGTTACTCAAACCCCCGGCAAACAGTCCAGATGTGTGGTGGGAATGATGTACTTTTGGTAAAGGACCTGATCCATTGTATTGAAAGGATTCAAAAGAAGGGCTGTAGTTTCTCAGGTCATTACCTGAATTCCAGGTTCCCCCTTCTTTCCTGGCTTTCCCTAGAATGAATTCAAATTTTCCGTTTTCACTAAGTTTCACAGTGATCTATCTCAGTTCCAAATGCCCATCTCTGTACCCCTTTGTCACTTTGGATGTCTGGGTTATAACTTACTGTTCCAAATGCCTATGCTGGTTTATGTATGTCTGTGTATCTTTGGCTGCTTCATGTTACTCCTGCTATGGCACTGTGGGTGAGGACCCCAGATATCATTTTGATATCAAACAATTCAGCCTTAGCTTGCCCTTTTTCCAGCCACCCCACTCCACGTGTTTGCGAGGTTCTCTGGACAAGCACGGACAGAGTGCGGCCGCTAATGGTTTTGCATTCCAGACCCTATTGAGGCCAGCAACTCCAGCCTCGCTCGTAGCTTTCAGGGAACTTCCATCCGCACCCTTTACAATAGCAGCACGGCTCTGAGCCAAGCCATTCCTTTATGTTGGGCCATCAACGTACCGGCCACGCCATTGTCATCAAGAGCAAATCCAATCATGTTAAACTTGACCTTTCCAAATCCTTTGTCCAGCGCTAAAACTCCTTTGTTCTCACCTGGTATGCCATAGCCGGTAGGCACAAACTCCCCTATAAAAACCCCACGTTTCCAAACGGTCTTCGGACTACTTTGGACTTCCATCCCGCCTTGCTGCCGGTTATCTAAGGGAACTCCCCTCAGCGAGCCCCGCTGAGCCTTCTTCCCCGGAATCCCGCTTCTCTCCAGGACTACGAGACCAGGTGTCGTATTGCCTACCCTTTGCAATTCCCTGTTTCTATTTCTCAGCTAGTTAATGTCTTGTCTTTCATGTTTCTTGTTTTAATAAAATATTGCTTGTTACTTTGAAAACCTTGCCTAGCTGCTCTCTGACCCGCCGCTGTATACATTGGGTTAAAGATCCTTGCAAAGTTACCCTGCCTCTCGTTTAGCCTAGAGAGTGCTCCAGCTAAATTCCCCCAACTTGTATTTTTATTTGGTAATTTGGGCGCCCGTCCCAGGACCCCCAACATTCAGGGTAACATTCAGAAAGGTTGAGGGTTGTTGCTTCTTGGCCTTTTGGCTAAGATCAAATATAGAAATCTTTAGGGTTATCAGCATAATGCAGGGCTCACACACTAGGTTGCAAAAACTGTGAAAAAATAACCCCACTGTACAATGGCTAGAGATCCACTTCTGGTTTAGAGAAATTGGGGAGTTGTTTAAAATTAGATAGTATAATATGATACAGCAATTATGGATAAGGTGACGACATTAATAAGAGGGATGTCGCTTGGGAAGTTTGCTAAAAAATAGGACCCTCTTATATAATTTTTTAAAAGCAAATGCAGAGACTTGATGGTAGTGAGCTTTGTAGATTGAAGAGAGAGATAGGAAGAAAGAGATAAATGAAGAGAGGTATGAACTGTATTCCATTTATGTTAACTATCTATAATATAAAACTATTGCTATATAGTAATAATGTTAAGATTTAATGCTATATAAGAGGTAATATCAGTAGAGCCCTGATGTATTAAAAGAAAGGAAATGGATCCTCATCTACCCAGTCAATTTGTTGTCTTAAGGACAACCTAGGCCATTTCCACAGGACACTCTTATAGCGCGATTATTCCACTTTTAGCATCCTATGGACTCCTGGGGTTTGCAGTTTCGGGAGGGGCCGGACATAGTGTGAAAGGGACCCTTATTCAGGCAGGTAGACCCCGAGAAACTATTTGTTCCCTGGATATTAGGATTGCACAGTGGTGTGGACATGTTTTTTGTGTTTTTTTTTTTTTGCAAAATGAAGGTATTGCCCCCCAATAAGAATTCTGCTCCCCCTTGAAGTTCAGTCCCCAAAATTCTAGCCCTGTAGTAATTTAACACTTCCATTGAGCATTCAGAAGTACAATCTGGGCATCGAAAAGGGCAGGCAACGTGACCAAGGCAATACAGTAGAACACTTCTAGCAGTGAATGATTTTGAGTGCCCCATGTTTTTCCTTCCTTTTGTTTTGTGCATTTTCTGTGCCTCTCTGTCCTGGGCTGAGTTTCACATAGCCTATTAAAACATGAGAAGTAATGTTGGCCTATTCTTCCCCTCAGTTATTGATTTAGAGATCATAGGGTTCCATTCCCAGAACATGCTGTATGTTTCTACTTACATCTTCGCCTCTTCGACCAGGCTCTCCTGGTTTCCCGGCTTGTCCTGGCTCTCCTTTATTGCCCTTAGGACCAGTTTCCCCCTGCAATAAAAAGTATGCGACATGTCTGCCCCTCTCTCCTGCCTGCCACAGACACACACACACACACACACACACACAGAGGCCAAGATACTACATTACTGAATGTAGCATAGCATTTTTTTGGAGCTGGAACTGCAGTTTCCCTCTCCTTAGCTATCCATTCGCCGGTGGAGAGCAGCCTGGATTGGAGAAGTGTCCAGCCAGACACAGACAGATGACATGGAGACAACGGAGGTTATGGAAAATGAAAGGGAGCTTTGCTGAAACAGTTAATATTGAAACTGCAAAAGTGGGTTCACAGAGTTAATTGAATTAACCAACCAGATTTGGCTTTGGGGAACCCATCAAGTAATGGATCATGAACCAGAAACCCATCAAATAAGGTTTCAGCTGTTGACAAAAGTGTGTTTAAAGGACTGTAAGTCCTTTGTCTGGATTCCGGATTTGCCTAAGGGCCCAGGACCTTTGCTGCACAGTAAATCAATAAAAGTTTCTGTTGGAAGACATTCAACGGGTGGCCAATCTTTTGGGTGCACCAGGCATGAACCTAGGGGGGTCTTTGACTGCTTAGAGTAACAACATCATCTGCTAAGATCCTAGGATTAGTTGTCTTTGGCCCCTGTGGCTCACATACTGGCTGAAAAAACTGTAAAAAAATAACCCCACTCTCTACAATGACTAGAGAGCCACTTCTGGTTTGGAGAAATTGGGGAGCTGTTTAAAATTAGATGATGTCATTAGATGATGATGTGATTAGCAGATGATGTCATCAGTCTGTGCCTGTCTTTGGATATATCCATCTTTACAGAAATACTGAGCATGAATGTCAGATTGTCTAAAGCACGGTTGATGTGCTAAACTTTATTGCAACTTTGGCACATTGCACTGTTCACTTCCATGCTCACCTTTTGACCTGGTTTGCCAGATAAACCAACATTTCCCTGTTTAAAAAAAACATAAATTAAAAATTAGCTATACACAAATTAATATATCAAGAGCCATTGCAGTGTAGTCATCTGAGTGTTGGACTACAATGCTGCAGACCAGGGTTGAAATCCTCACTCAGCTGTAGAAACTCATTTGGGTGACCTTGGGCAAGTCACACTCTCTCAGCCTCAGAGAAAGGCAAACACAACCCCCTTCTGAACAAATCATGCCAAGAAAATTCCACGATAGGATTGCCTTAGAGTCACCATAAGTCGGAAATGACTTGAAAGCACACAAAAACAAATTAATATATCATTCATCTCAACATGATCAGCAAGGCATAACTGTGAGTAAAACATGACCAGAAAATAAAGATACTATCTGATAGATGTCTGCTCAAATTGAAAGCACACAAAAACAAATTAATATATCATTTATCTCAATATGATCAGCAAGGTATAATTGTGAGCAAAACATGACCAGAAAATGAAGATACTATCTGTCTGCTCAAAAGTAAGTCCCATTGAGTTCTGCAGGAGGTTGTGTCCAGGTAAAAAAGTTTGCAACCTCAGTGAAGGTATGTTTTGATATCAACACTAGAATTCAGGTCAGAACATTATCTAAGCATCTAGGCTTCTCAAACCCCTAAGCCCATATGTTTACTCAGAGGTAAATCACACTGAGTCCAGTAGAGCTTAGTCCCAGTTAAGTGGTTAGAGAAGCAATGCAATTCTTCATGTCTCTCTTTCTTTTCTTTTCTTTTTCAACTTCATTAACAATAAAACAAACAAATAACATTTTCATTCATATTGGCTCATACAAAATCAAGCATAGATATGACAATATATATATATATATATATATATATACACACACACACACACACGTACATTTATCCAACCATCCTGACTTCCCCCCAGATGAGAGGAAATAAAGTTTCCGAACAGTATTTCGAGTGTTTCTCAATAGAATATCACATTGCATGTCCCTGCATATTGCCTCAACAATTTTAAAAGTCAATATTAACCATCTTGATACCCAACCATTGATTTCTGAAATATGCGATTACTCTCTCCCAGCCTTTGACAATTTTTTCTGTATTAGCTCCTTTCAATATATATGTAAATCTATCCATCTGTGACATATCAAAAAGTTTCATTTCCCAATCCATTAATGAGGGGAGGGTCTTTTGTTTCCAATTTTGAGCTATTAATATTCTAGCGGCAGCCGACATATAGAATATCAATTTCTCCACTTTTTTCTCTAGATTCTCATTCATCATTGACAACAGATAAGGTAAGGGGACATTTCAAAATGGAATCCTAATTTTTTTTCTATTTGAGTGTGGATTATGTTCCAAAAATTTTTAACCTTTTTACATCACTACCACATGTGGTAGAATGTGCCTATATCAGTATTGCACTTTGAACATTTATTTGAGCAATTTGGGTAAATCTTTGACAGTCGTTCAGATGTGGGACACCATCTATACATCATCTTGTATAGATTTTCTCTAATATCCTGGCATGCTGTGTAGTGCATCCTTTTGTCCCACGTTTTTTCCCATTGGTCTAGAGAGATCAAAAGGGATCTAGATCTAGAGGGATCAATAAATTCTTCATTTATTTCATTCTCAAAGAGCAAATTAAGTAATTTCAGCCATTATTCTTCTCATCATGAGAAAGTTGTTGAAAATTGTAGAATTTTTTGCAGACTATTCACAGTTTGAGACTTATTCTGGGCAAAATTCACGCGTGATATTTTTGTACACGAAACGGCAATTTCTGTGCAGGGACTAGCATTTTCTGCACATAAAATAATATTTCTTCCCAGAAACTATTTCTTCAAGGTTGAAATCCCTCTCTCAAGAGCTCCTAAGGTAAAATATGCAGATATTTTTGCTCTGCCACCAGAAGGAGGCCTCTATAAGCTTATCTGAAAATGAATTTGGCCCTTGTACTCATACCAATCTATGTGCAAGTTGGGCAGAAAGACTGTACAGACTGTACAAACCCTCCACGTTTGTAGGACCAAAAATTGCAAATATCAAAGTGCGGTGTGTGTGTGTGGGAAGCCGGCCAAGGCATGGTAGGGAAACCAGACACCCAGGATCCAAACCAGGTCAGGGAAAGGAAAGGGAAAGGGGATGGGTTGGTGTGGTGGTAGAATACTTCATCTCACCCATCTCCTTCTTTGAGTGTGTGTGGGGTATCGGTAGAGGGTTTGTAGTACTGAGAATTTGGGCTGTGATCCGTGTTTAGCTGACAAGGAAACAGTTATCATAGAAATGTAGAATTGGAAGAGACCCCAGAGGCCATCCAGTCCAACCCCCTGCTATTCAGGAACACCCATCAAAGCATCCCCAACAGATGGCCATCAAGCCTCTGTTTAAAAACCTCCAAGGAAGGAGACTCTACCACACTCCGAGGCAGCAGATTCCACTGCCAGACAGCCCTGACTGTCAGAAAGTTCTTCAGTTGCTGGAGGAGAACCAGAGGTGGGTTTTTAAAGGTCTGCACAGCCTGATCCGGAGCCACCAAGAAGGAAAGTTCCAGAAGTGGGGAGGCAGGGGTTGGAGAAACTCACAATCCATCAAGCCATAAAAGTGAAACACACAAATGTGGATGTCCGACTGTATTTTACTGGGCATAAATACATAGCCATCTTTGCTTCATTTTAATGCACTCAGCCAGTTTCCATACCACTTTCCTGTCTGTCTTTTCTTGATACACAGGCTTGATTTCCTTTTCCAACTCACCCTTTCTCCTGCCTCCCCCTTCAGTCCCAGTTGACCTGGAATGCCAAACCCTGGACTTCCCTATAAAAAATCAAAATAAAAGAGAGCCTGGTTTAAGCATTTTCGTTTTAAAATTGCCTAGTTTAAGCATTTTTCAATCCAGGCTCATGCATATTTCAGAGGGAATTATAGCTGATGACCTCCAAGTCTTCAGGGAGGTGAATCAGTTCTTGGTTTTAATCTGAATAAAGTCCCATCCTTCCAAATATGTTCAGAATCTTGGATGGCTCCTTGAAGATTTAGACTAAAACCCAGAAAAGATTCATCTCCACTGTCCAACTGAGATGGGAGCCACCATCAAGTCTAAGGGAGAAAAATAAATTTTAAAATAAGCAGCTGTGACACATTTGAAAGAGAGAGATGAAATCATGTGATGAAAAATAAAGGTACCTTCTCTCCCTTTTCTCCTTGTTTTCCTAAGTCTCCTTTTGGACCTGGAGGACCAACTGGCCCAATATCTCCCTGGACACAAGAGAAAAAAGAAAAGTTGAGTCGGAGAGTGTCCTCCCACCATATTGTAACTTGAAGGAATGCTTGAAAGGCTATGAAGCAGTGAATTAGAAAATTAGCAGAGTGCATGTGATCCTAGGATAAAAGAACCTGCCCTGGCACAAATAGCAGCCCTTATGTCTATGGGTACAATCACTCTGCTCTGGATTTTGGTCTGAACTTCAGGGGACCTATCTAAGGTGCCATGAGGCCACTGTGCATAAGAGTACTTCTTGTCTTTGGTCCATGTCAGGATGCGTTGCTCCTGCCATATGTATGTAATAGTACAGATGCAAAAGAAGCAGTAGGATAGGGCTTGCTAAGTGCTAATTGCTGCTTGCAACTATATATACAGTTATGCATTCAAAGTATCCTTAAGCTCCAAATGAGCAATTGCTGGGTGTTCAGTGTCAACTTATGATGGACATAAGTGTTACTCCAGTTATGGTATGTCTGGTGAGAGCACTAGATATCCTATTGATATCAAATAATTTGGCCTTTGCTTGACCTTTCTCTGCCACCCGACCCCACGTGTTTGCAGAGGTCCACTGGACAAGCACGTATTGGGCACGTCCGTTAATGGTTGTACATTCCAAGACCTCATTTAGGCAGGCAACTTAAGCCTCTCCGATGCTTTAGGGAAAAACCTCCCTGCAAACCAGCTTTGCTCGGTGCGTATCTTCACAAAGCTGCACGGCTGAGAGTCGAGACATTTCTTTATGTTGGGCCATCAGCATTCTGGCCATACTATTGTCATCCAGCGCTAAGCTCTTCATGCAGAACCTGACCTTTTCCAACTCCTTTGTCCCGCTCCAAATTTCCTTTGTTCTCACCGAGCACAGCATAGCCTGTCGGCACGATCCACCCTATAAAAAGCCCCCACTTTTGGGACTACCTCGGACTACTTTGGACTTCCATCCTGCCTTGTTGCCAGTTGTCCAAGGAAACTACCCTCAGCGAATCCTGTTGAGCTTTCTCTCCCAGAACCCTGTCTTTCCCTCCAGGCCTATGAGACCAAGTGTCGTATTACCCACTCCCTTGAAACTCTCCATTTCTATTTCTCAGTTAGTTAGTATATGTCATGTCTTTTGTGTTGTTTGTCCTCAATAAAATATTATTTGTTACTTCAAAACCTTGTCTAGCCGCTCTCTGACCTGACGCTGTATACATTGGGTGAAAGATCCTAGCTAAAGTTACCCTGCCTCTCGTTAGCCTAAGAGAGTGCTCGAGCTTAATTTCCCCATCTTGTGTTTTTATTTGGTTATTTGGGCACCCCTCCCGGGACCCCCAACATACAGGGTAACATAAGGAACAGAGCATCAAAAGGAGGGAAACAACGGAATAACAAGAAGGTGTTATGAGAATGAATAAGGAGAAAGGGACTTCTCCAAGCTCCCATGATGAAAGGTATGTAAATAACTGTAGCCTAGGAAAGTGCCTATGTTGGTGGGGTGGCATGACATGTAAGACTTCAACCAGTCTTGGATATGCATGCCAAAATTGGTATGGCAAGGTATAAAACTTGTAACCAACTCCGATGCTATAGTCTCAGCAACTTTTTCGTAATGTTGCTGTGTTGCTTGCCTTGCTGAATAAACGCTTCTGTTGTCAAACTCTGAAGCCCTTTTCACACGTGGGGGAGCCAAAACGGGGTGGTGCACACAGGGGTGGAGCTTACCTGCTTGCATTTTGCTCCGTCCCTGCTCCGTCCCTGCGGGGAGCGCTGCTCCGCCGCTCCACACGCTGCCGAATTTCGGTGGCATTCAGCAGTGCCCAAAATGGCGGCTGGCGGCTTCCGGCGGTGCTCCGCCAATCAGGACAGCGTGCCAGCTGGAAGCCCGCCCCCGGGCAGATCTGCAGAGATGCGCTACCGCGTCTCTGCAGATTCACACCGGGAGCAGCCACGGATTAGTGCGGGCAAGTTTCATAAAAACCACCTGGGAAGGTGGCTTTTCAAAAACTCACAGCACCACCCCTGCGGCTGCACTAGAGCGGTTGAAGGTGTGGAGCCTCACCTTTTCCAACCGCACTAGCTCGCCCTGCGGTGTGAACTACCTCCGTCTCCAGTCGTCGCAACGCGGGGTTTTACCCCCGTGTGAAAATGGCCTGAGTGAAGTTCTTCAGAGCAAGTTAGCTTGGACATGACAATCTAGCAGGTCTACAGCTACGAGCTTGATGTTTCCCCTCCAAGTGGCTGAGCATGCAACCATTCAACATGCCGGACCTACCTGGGAGAAAGAATTCAGCATCTTAGCCAGCTCCTATAAAGTTCAGACCAAAGCCCAAAACATCTTCTCTGCTCCAGTGACATCAGAGCCTCGAGGTGACGCTGAGCTTAACTATCACAATTATTCTCTCTCCAAAACATGCAACCACATGGAGGAAGAATTCAACGCTACCCACTATGGAGGAAAGGCTGCTGAAACTGACAAGTCTAGTAGAAACGGATAAATTGTGTGGTTTGATTAGAGAAAGATCATTAGTGACATTTGCTAAGGACTGGAAACCCTTGATAGACTTTTTGCAAGAACAACAAAAAAAGAAAATAATTTGATATCTGTTGGTTTGGATGATTAGACTGAGTCAGCTAGAGAAGGAACGGAATATGTTGTAGTTTTGGAGAGGGAGGTAGGAATAGCTATGCAAATATATGAGTACCAAAATGAAGATCAAAACTCACTTTTTTCTCTTTCTCTTTTTTTTCTTTTCTTTATTTCTCTTCTAAGCCCTTTAATTTTTATTATATTATTTTCTAGCAGTTTTCTATCTTTTTCTCTAAAATTTCCTTTTTCTCTAAAATGTGTAACACATTTTTTAAAAAAGAAAATCTTCTTAATAAAAATGTTTTTTAAAAATATGTACAAACACATGGGCATTTGGGATATGCTCTAGGACACAATCTGATCAACTACGAGACAAAAGAGATCTTAACACTAACCCTCTGCACACATTACACATATGTAGACTGAATCCCATTCTGCAATGAAGGAATACACAACCAAAGTACTGCTGACAGATGACCATCCAACCTCCGTTCAAAAAATATCCAAAAAAGGAGACACCACCACCCTCCCAGACAGGGAATTTGACTATTGAAGTACTCTTACCCTCAGGAAATTCTACCTAACGTTTAAGTGGAATCTCTTTTCCTGCAGTTTGAAGTCATTGCTCCATGTCCTAATCTCTAGAGTAGCAGAAAACAGGCTAGCTCCATCCTCTACATGAGAACCTCTCAACTATTTAAACACGGTCATAATGTCACCTCTTAATCTTCTCTTTGCTAGACTAAACATTCCCAGCTCCCTAAGTTGCTCCTCGTAGGGCAGAGTTTCCAGGTTTTTTACCATTTTGGTAAATGCGTCAAGCTTATTTCTGCACAAATTTTCTTTTTTTCCTGATTTTTCTTATTGTTTCACTATGTTCTTGAATGTATGACAAACTTTCCTGCAGTTACAAATTTCTGGGGGAAATCAGTAATGGTTGGATACATTCTGTGGTAGATTAAAGCTCCAGGGTCAGTGGAGTGATCAATAGTTCCTGGGTTTTGGTTCAAACATTAAAACAGCTAGCCTAGGTGATAAACACTAGTCACTCAAATATATCCAGCTTTTGCATAGCTCCTTTAAAGTTCACACTAAAATCTAGAGTGGCTTCACTGTCACTTCCATATAGGGTTGCATTTTTTTCCAGTTCACACACAGTATCATCCATTATTTTTCTGTGCAACTTTTTCAAAACATGGATTTCTTTTACACATTTTTTAAACTATGCATTTTTGGAAGATTTTTTATTATAGGCATTTGTATACAGTTTTTACGGAAAAATGCATAATAAATTTTGGAACAGTAAAGTTTTTAGGATCTAAAATTACTCCAGCTCATTTGAGAAATGTGTATTTGGTCAGTTCAGGCTGAAATACAAAGTGGATTAATTTCTCCATCATTCCTAGGTAGAGAAATAAGGATGGATCTTCCTGTTCTGCATTAGCCATGCACTTGGTTTACATCCTGTCTGGAGCGGAAAGGAAGTATAGAATCATAGAATCATAGCGTTGGAAGAGACCCCAGGGGTCATCGAGTCCAACCCCCTGCTATGCAGGAACACCCATCAAAGCATTCCCAACAGATGGCCATCCAGCCTCTGCTTAAAAATCTCCAAAGAAGGAGAAGACTCCACCACACTCCATGGAGGCAGCAGCAGATTCCACTGCCGGACAGCTCTGACTGCCAGGAAGTTCTTCCTCAGGCTCAGGTGGAATCTCCTTTCCTGCAGCCTGAATCCACTGCTCCTTGTCCTAGTTTCTGGAGCGCAGAGAACAAGCCCTCTCCTTCCTCTACATGGCATCCCTTCAAATATTTCAACATGACCATCATGTCCCCTCTTAACCTTCTCTTCTGCAGACCAAACATACCCAGTTCCCTAAGCCGTTCTTCATAGGGCTTCATGGCTTCCAGACCTTTCACCATTTTGGTCATCCTCCTCTGGACACGTTCCAGCTTGTTGACATCCTTCTTGAATTGAGGTGCCCAGAACTAGACACAGTTTTCCAAATGAGGTCTAACCAATGAAGAGTAGAGTGGTACCATTACCTCCCTCGATCTAGACACCATACTCCTATTGATGCAACCAAGAATTGCGTTGGCTTTCTTGGCTGCCGTGTCACACTGCTGACTCATGTTCAGCTTGTGGTCCACCAAGACTCCTAGATCTCTTTCACACATACTGCTATCCAGTCATGTGTCCCCCATCCTATATTTGTGCCTTCCATTTTTCTGCCTAAGTGCAGGAGGTTACATTTCTCTCTGTTGAAATTCATTTTGTTAGCTTTGGCCCAGCTCTTCAATCTGTTAAGGTCGTTTTGAAATTTGATCCTGTCCTCTGGGGTATTAGCAACCCCTCCGAATTTGGAATCATCTGCAGATTTGATCAGCATGCCCTCCACTCGTTCATCCAAGTCATTGAGGAAGATGTTGAATAGCACTGGGCCCAGGACAGAACCCTGTGGCACCCCACTAGTCACTTCTCTCCAGGATGAAAAGCAGCCATTGGTGATCACCCTTTGAGTTCGGTCGGTCAACCAATTACAAATCCACCTAACAGTAGCCCTGTCCAGCCCACATTTTAATAGCTTCTTTGCAAGAATGTCAAGGGGAACTTTGTCAAAGGCCTTACTGAGGTCAAGATATGCTACATTTACAGTATTCCTTTCATCTATCAAGCTTGTAACCCTATCACAAAAAGAGATAAGATTAGTCTGGCATGACTTATTTCTGAGAAATCCATGCTGGCTTTTAGTGATTATGGCATTGCTTTCTAAGTAATTACAAGCTGACTGTTTAATGATCTGCTCTAGGATCTTTCCTGGAATTGATGTCAGGCTGACTGGACGATAATTATTGGGTCTTCTTTTTTCCCTTTCTTGAAGATGGGGACAATATTTTCCCTCCTCCAGTCTGCTGAGACTTCTCCTGTTTTCCAAGAGTTCTCAAAGATTATTGCAAGTGGTTCAGAAATGACTTCTGCCAGCATTTTTAATATCCTAGGATGTAATTCATCTGGCCCTGGAGACTTGAATTCATCTAGTTTAGCCAGATATTCTGTACAGAAACCCCAGTACCGAATCTCACATTATTGGTGCAACACTCATCTCCCAAACTTAGTATCCCATGTACTTCCACGTACTTACCCTAGAACCTTTCTTGCCTGTGGGTCCCACCACCTATGGATTAAAAGACCATGTAAGAATCTTGCAAATAAATCCTAACCAGGTTTACTGGGAGCTGGGATTTCTGACATATCTTGTTTTTGCATTCTTGTGACCACTGCTCTTCCATGAGAAGCCAGAGTGCTCCCCTGTCTGCTCTCTTTCAGCCAGCAAACAAAGACCCCTGGCTGTTGGCCGCTACCAAATACCTCTTCATGCAACTATGGTAAAAGCAGCCATGGCAATATGAAGTTTGAAGAGGATTTTATCCTTGTATCTGCACAAGCTGCACAAGCTGCACAAGGGTGGAGGCCATCCTTGTAACCAGTAGCCAAATTCAAAATTCAGGGCTTTCAGGGCAGACTCTTTGTGTGTGCTTATGGCCAAGTTACTCAGTTGCTGAGGTTTCAGATTTTGCAAGATCTCATCTGTGATCTGTAAACCATGTGCAGAATAAGTGGGAAGCTCTCTCTCCATCTAAACATTCGCTGCATTAGAGGTCTTACTGGAAGAGTCACTGGTGAATAGTGAATGGGAAGAGCATCAAAAATATTTTCAAAAAAAATAATTGAAAAACGTGTTTCTCAGGGTATGGATTTCAGAAAGACAGCACAGTTAATCAGGAAGGAGACCTGACTCTCATACTGAAGAGACCATGTAAGAATAAAATATTCAAGAGTTAATGTATTGCATTAATGAGTTTTAATAAATTCACAGTTATTATTCTTTTTTTAAAAAACCTTTCTGTGGCTTTCCCTATCAAACCTGACAAGGAGTCAGGTCACAGCTCTCATGAAGAATCCACATAACAGCACCGCTGCAGGTCTATATACAAGAAGTCACCCTATGGTCCAGAAAAGGATTAAGTGGGGGAACAAGGGCCGGGTGAGTGTCAGGATTCGGAGATGAAACTGAACAGCCAGTCTGACAAGGGGGGCTGTCAATTCCTTTAAAGGAATTCCGTCTTTGGCCCTTTTCACACGTGGAGGGAGAAAAGGAGTAAAACGCACAGAAATGGAGCTTACCAGCAACCGGGTAAGTCCGTCGCAACGCGGAGAAGCGCGAGTTCGCTGCTCCACACTCCTCGGCATCCTGCGGCGTCCAAAATGGTGGCTTATAGCTGGCAGAGGCTCTCCATCAACCGGAGAAGCTCGCCAGCTGGAAGCCCGCCCCAGCAGATCTGCAGGCATGCACTTGCGTGCACCTGCAAATCTACATCGGGCGCTGCGACGGGGCTGCACGGGGCTGCACGCTCCGTGCTTTTTAAAAACCTCCTCAAAAGTGGTTTTTAAAAAACACACGGCGCCACCACTTCCGGTTGCTCCTGCATGGATTGGGGTGTGGAACTACGCTAAAGTAGTCCTCCCCAATCCACTCCACGGTGTAGACGACCTCCGTCAGAGGTCACTCTACACCATTTTATTACCCCCGTGTGGAAAGGGCCTCTTTCTGAGGCTAATATATGGTGTCCCCAGATGTGTCGCTGGATCCGCCCTCTACTTGGAGTCAGGCCTAAATTCTTTAGAAAGTCTGGCACGGGTGTACTCTATCCACTTTTGGCTCCATTGCTGTTACACAATTAATTCCAACTCTTTATTGGCTAAAACTATGTCTGACTCCTTTGAATCACCCCGGAGGAAGGCAACTAAATGCAAGATCATCTCAGTGGGATTATCCACATCCCATCTGCTATCTCTAGACTTAGATGGGGCCAAAGCTATTGTCAAGCAGAGATTGAGGGGCATTGATTCCCAGGAGCTGCAAGGGACAGCCAGGGGACCTTGCTCCCCTCCGTCACCGGGTTTATCATGCTTACCTTGCAAAGATGGAATGCCTTATTTAAGCGGGTCAACAGTTCCAAAATATAGAAGGGCTTTCTCCCTGGCAAAGTTTAATGCCCTTCCCTCAAATTTGCTAACTGGCAGACAACAAAACACCACTGAGCAAAAGATGCTGCCCCTGTGAGAATCAGGAAATTGAATCTATATCACATGTACTTTTTCGCTGTAGTTTCTACCAAGGGGCTAGGGAAGATTTATTACACCCCATCACACAACGCTTCCCTGGGCATCCCATAGAGTCTCTAATGGTTATCTTACTGCAAGGTTCTGACAAAGAGATTGCTCTTCAACTGGCAAAGTTTTTAAACTTAGCTATTTTAACTAGATCCTCCTTGTCTATGTAAATGGAATATCTGCTCACCTATATTGTATGCTACCATTATCATCTTGATTGTATTTTCTCTGGTAAATGTGAGCCACTGTATTTATTTATATTCGTATTGTTTTAAAATGTTTTAACATGCTGTTTTAATGGTCTGTTGACCATAATAAAATGAAATGAAATGTAAGGGGACCTGTCATAGAGGGGGACTGGGAGATCAGGGAGACCGGCTGGAAGGTGGGGAAGCAGCAGCAAATCTTGAAATTTGATTCAGGCTGAAGAAAGCTTGCCCATCATCACTAGAAATTTGTACTTACTCCCATTGCTGGAGCACCAGGAAATCCTTGTATGCCCTGGTAAAGAGAGAGGACAGTCTGAATGAGCAAGAATAACATTCAGGCTACAATCCTGAAAATTGTATGGGGCAACCTGCTTGCAGACCTATACTAGGCTGAACTAAATATACCATGGATTAAAAATGCGGTGACATTTGTCCCAGTTGAAAATACATTTGATGAGCATGTCATGGGACACCTGGGAAATGACTGGGCAAAGTATGACTCATTCCCCAAGGGACCATGGAGTAAAGGGCTGAGTCATGATGTTATCACGGTTATGATATGTCTGGTGAGAGCACTAGATATCCTTTTGATATCAAACAATTTGGCCTTTGCTTGACCTTTCTCTGCCACCCTACTCCATGTGTTTGCAGAGGTCCTCCGGACAAGCACGTATTGGGCGCGGCCGTTAATGGTTGTACATTCCAAACCTCATTCAGGCAGGCAACTTAAGCCTCTCCGATGCTTTAGGGAAAAACCTTCCTGCAAACCAGCTTTGCTCAGCGTGAATCTACACAAAGCCACACAGCCAAGAGCCGAGCCATTCTTTTATGTTGGGCCATCAGCATACTGGCTATACTACTGTCATCCAGCGCTAAGCTCATCATGCAAAACCTGACCTTTTCCAACTCCTTTGTCCAGCTCCAAATTTCCTTTGTTCTCACCGAGCATGGCACAGCCTGTAAGTAAACTCCACCCTATAAAAGGTCCCCATTTTCGGGACTTCCTCGGATCACCTAGACTTCCATCCAGCCTTGCTGCCGCTCTGTCCAGTGAAGTTTTCCCCTCAGTTCCCTATAACTGAGTCTGCCTCCCTTTTTGGACTACCTTGGATCGCTCCTGAATTCTATCCAGCCTTGCTGCCGCTGTGTTTGGCGAGCTGTCCCCTCAGTTTCCAATAACTGAGTCTGCCTCCCTCCTTGGAACCCCATCTTCTCTCCAGGACTACGAGACTAAGTGTCGTATTACCCATTCCCCAAAGCTCTCCATTTCTATTTCTAGTTAGCTGTGTGCATGTGGTGTCTTTTATGTTATCTGTCCTCAATAAATGTTATTTTTGTTACTTTAAACCTGTTTGGCTATGCTCTCTGACCTGAAGCTGTAGACATAGGGTGAAAGATCCTAGCTGAAGTCACCCTGCCTCTCGTTAGCTTAAGAGAGTGCTTGAGCTTAATTTCCCCATATTGTGTTGTAATTTAGTTATTTGGGCGCCTCTCCTCGGACCCCCAACATACAGGATAACAATGATAGTGAAATCATGGCAAGGGGTTGCATCAGCCAAAGGCCCTGAGTGACAACATGGAAGCAGGTGTGTATAAAAGAGGAGACGGAACGCTTGCTCTCTCTCTGACTCTCTGCATCCCGTCACTCTGCTCCCGAAACCCTGATGTTGAATCTCTGATGCTACATCTCTGCCTGTGGATCTGTGTATCCTGTGTACAGACGTATATACTGCAACTTTGAAGATTAAAGCCTCCAGGTATTTTGGATGACAAACTCTGTGTCCGTGAGTTAACTAACCAGTGGGCATAGCGGTCAGAGCTGATGCTGTAGTTGTACTCTGCTGCACACGCTTTTGCTGCTTTGGAAACTCTGCTATGTTGTGCTTGCCTCTGGGACACTTTTTGTCCAGAGAGCAGCGGTTCCAGGGCGGATTCTGTGCTGGTGCTGTGAATCAATCTCCCATCATATGCCCCTGCCTAGACTGACTGGGCAGTCTTAGAGGTCCCCTGCACACGGCCATTCCAAACTTAATGGGGAATAGGCAGGATCACAGAAGCATTAAGTTATGTCACCGCAGCCAAACGTGAAATCACTGCATCAGGACTGAGCCTGAATCTCAGTATTTGACATCATTGTTTAGTGTCCGGCTGCAGGAAAAGGGCCGGTTGCTTCTCTGATCCTGTTTCTCTCCATGAAGTGTCTAATGGCTGTGCAGGGGCCCTCAGAGGCTCTTCATTAAGTCTGGGAGAGAGCCTTTTGGCACTGCAGAGGTTGGTAGTTAGTTAGTTAGTTAGTTAACTGATTAACAATTAATTTGGAAGGTATCTTGCACAAGTGCCAATTGGGATCACCCAGAGAAAGGAAAGATTAGCACTAAAGATAGTGTGGTACTGTTAAAATTTGGAAAACTAACTAATTAATTAATACTCTGCCTTTCTCCTTACACAGCACCCAAGGCATCTTCCATCTGTTTTTCCCACCCCTGTACTAGTCCAACGACTTCCTGCCATTTGTCCCCCACCGTAGAATGTCATGTGTGCCATTTTCACTTACTTGATCTCCTTTCGGTCCAACAGGGCCTGGAAGACCCTGAAAAGACATCCAAAGTGACCAAAGGATTAAAACTTTATGTTTCAGTTTACTTGGTTGTAAATTCTGAAGAAGGTAAATTTTTAAAAAAAGAACTCAGGGGAAATTTGTTAGGCTGCTATTACAGTGCTTTAAAAAGAGGAAGGGAGGTGGAGGGGAGAAGCAGGAATGCAACAGCACCTTTAAGACTGTTTTTTTATTATTATTATTTTAGCATGAGTTTAATGGATATAAACCCATTTCTTCAGATGTAGCACAGAGTGATATCCAGACCTCAGGATATAAAGCATATTTATACCATTGTGGGAGTGGGATATAATGTAATAGGATGCAGAAAGATGCAAATCATGATTGCAACTCCCAGCATTCTTCACCATTAGCTAGACTGGTTAGGGCTACTGGGAGCTGAGATGTAATAACATCAGGAGGGCCATGGATCTCTACTTTCACTTTAAAAAGAGCTATCCAAAGTGCTGAAGCTGTTTTAAAGACAGGGATCCGCACCTTGGTGAGGTCAGAGTAAGGCCATTTCCGCACTCGCCTGGTATAGCACTATGATTCCACTTTCAACATCCTATGGAATCCTGGGGTTTGCAGTTTCAGGAGGGGCCAGTGGAACTGCAAACCCCAGGATTCCATAGGATGTTTCAAGTGGAATCATAGCACTATAAAAGTCTAGTGCGGAAATGGCTTAAAACATGGTGCAACCTGGTTGCCCCATTAATTTGGAAGGTATCTTGCACAAATGCCAATTGGGATCACCCAGAGAAAGGAAAGATTAGCACTAAAGATAGTCTGGCACTGTTAAAATTTGGAAAGCTAGTCAATGCTCATCATCCTAGTTAATATTATGAAATTAATTTGTCGAATGAATTGCATTGTCCAGACATCACTTTAAATGTTTTAAAAAATCAAAATTATGAAAAAATAATTGAAAATGGCCCAGTTCCTCCACAAACATAATGGCTGGCTTACCGCAATTCCCTGGAGACCCTTCAGCCCTGTCTCTCCACGTTCTCCCTGGAAAAGAAAGAATGTTAACCCATAATATAGGCTAAAAGGAGGCACAGGATCTTGTTGGACAGCTTCCTAGTAAGAATATCTATTGAAGACAATGGATGTTATCAACCTACATTCATTCAGCAGGCTATTTTTGGGAGCGGCTCACAGATATGTAAATCCTCAACTATTTCATATTTGCATGAATATTTGCAGGAATTTGCAGGAATATATAATTGCAATCATTTTTTCTCCCACTATGGGAGACAATGAATATTCCTCTCTAGCATTCTGCCTATATTCAAACATCCTGAAGTGTGGCAGAGTGATTAGTCTATGGAGAAATGCACATAGGCTTTTTATTTTTTGCACAATTTTTTTTTCTTTCTGCATAGAAACTTGGCTTCTTGTGCACAAAACATTTTTTGTGCAAAGAAAACAGTTTTTGTGCAACCCCCTCCAAAAAAACCTCCCTTTACATAATTTTCTCCGCAAAAGTCATCTGCAACAATATAGGATTCTGCGTACTACAAGAAAAATGTGTAAAATTCCTTGTATTATTCTCTCCAAGGAAAATAATTGTATGTTCTCCCCAAGAGATGTCCCAAAAGAAACCCAATTTTCAGCCTGGAACTCAATGATTGCAAATATTCTTTCCATCCTCACCTTGCACTAGTTCAGCAAAGCAAAACCACAGCTGCTGCCTCAAAGGTGGACGTGGGAAGCTGGCATAAAAAAGTTTTGGCTTTTTGGAAGCCAAACTTTGGATTTTGTATTTCTGGCTAAGGGATGCTCAGCCTCCCTTACTTAGCTCTGTCAGCTTCAGAAAGAATTAGAGCAGCGGTTCTCAACCTGTGGGTCGCGACCCCTTTGGGGGTCGAACGACCCTTTCACAGGGGTCGCCTAAGACCATCGGAAAATACGTATTTCCGATGGTCTTAGGCTCCATTCCCTCCTCGGTGGTGGTGCGCAAGCACAACCCACGCACTCGCATCCTCCTGCCCCCAGTTCAGAAGGGACTGAAATCGCTCCCCTTCTCCGCTACTGGGAGAACCTCCCGTCTGACAGGCCAGCTTGGGGGGGCGGCAGCAGCACGGGGGGCAGGCGCCCTCCTCACCATGGCCCCTGCCCCACTCGCCACAGAGGGGGGTGCTACGGAAGGGCTGGGGGGCCGCAAGGCGGCACTTTTCCGGGGAGACGAGCTGCGCCCAGCACAAAAGACAAAGGCACTGGGATTCTCCCCCCTCCCCGGCCAGGGTCAACACTCTGGAAACGTTTCTCACACTACCCCCCCAGCAGAAACGAGAGTGAAGCAGAAGCAGAGCCCAGGGGGATCTCGGAGTTCTTTCCCGGGGGAGACGCGCAGCTCCTCTTTCTCTCCCTGCCCGCCCCCTGCTGTTCCTGGCCAGTGGGGTGGCCTTTGCTGGGCGGGGGGAGACATTGTAAATAATAAATAAATAATTTTATGGTTGGGGGTCACCACAACATGAGGAACTATATTAAAGGGTCGCGGCAGTAGGAAGGTTGAGAACCACTGAATTAGAGAGTCATGTAATGGTTAACATGGGAGATAAGGATTTTAGCTAACTGAATTGAAATCCCCATTCAGCCTTGGGGCTTTTCGGTATTTTCAGCCCAGCCTGCATCACAGGGTTGTTGTGAGTTTTAAAAAGGGGAAAGGGACAAGAAGCACATGTGTAGATACTTTGTTCACTGTAGGGGAGGAAAGATGAAAATCTAATAAATAGAGATCTCACCTTTTCCCCCTTGACTCCATCTTGGCCTTTTTTACCCTAGATTTGGGGCGGAAAAGCATAATTATTCATAGCAAATAACTCTAACTGCAGAATAGATTTAACTTGCAAATATCTGAGTTTCACATCTTTCCCAAGAGTGACGTCATAACCCATCTAACCAAAGAATAAAATACTGAAAATCAAGGAAGTGGCATCCAGCAGTCACAATATCAGTGGCTTGGTGAATCTGCCCTAGTGTTACTCCAGCTATGGCACTGTTGGTGAGGACCCCAGATATCATTTTGACATCAAACAATTCAGCCTTAGCTTGACTTTTTCCAGCCACCCCACTCCACGTGTTTGCAAGGTTCTCTGGACAAGCACGGACAGAGTGCGGCCGCTAATAGTTTTTACATTCCAGACCCTATTGAGGCCAGCAACTCCAGCCTCGCTCGCAGCTTCAGAGAACTTCCAACTGCAAACCTCACAATACCTGCACGGCTCTGAGCCAAGCCATTTCTTTATGTTGGGCCATCAACGTACTGGCTACGCTATTGTCATCAAGAGCAAATCCAATTATGCAAACTTGACCTTTTCCAGATCCTTTGTCCAACGCTAAAACTCCCTTTGTTCTCACCTGGCTTGCCATAGCCGGTAGGCACAAACTCCCCTATAAAAACTCCTCATTTCCAAATGGTCATCGGACTACTTTGGACTTCCATCCCGCCTTGCTGCTGGTTGTCTAAGGGAACTCCCCTCAGTGAGCCCCACTGAGCTTTCTTCCCCCGGAACCCTACTTCTCTCCAGGACTACGAGATCAGGTGTCGTATTGCCTACCCTTTTGCAACCCCCCGTTTCTATTTCCCAGCTAGTTAGTTTATGTCTTGTATTACGTGTTTTTTGTCTTTAATAAAATATTGCCTGTTACTTTGAAAACCTTGTCTAGCTGCCCTCTGACCTGCCGCTGTATACATAGGGTTAAAGATCCTTGCTAAAGTTACCCAGCCTCTCATTTAGCCGAGAGAGTGCTCCAGCTAAAATTCCCCCAATTTGTGTTTTATTCAGCAATTTGGGCGCCCCTCCCGGGACTCTCCAACACACAGGGTAACACTAAGTTGTTGGTGTTGTGTGCCTTCAAGTCATTTCAAATTATAGTGACCCTAAGGCGACCCTATCTTGGCAAGATTTGTTCAGAGTGGGTTTGCCTTTGCCTTCCTCTGAGGCTGAGAGAGTGTGACTTGACCAAGGTCAGCCAGTGGGTTTCAATGGTCTAATGGCGATTTGAACTCTAGTCTCTCAAAGTTGTAGTCCAAAGCTCAAATTGCTACACCATGCTGGCTCTCTCCAGGATTTACTACAGGTTTTAAATGAGTTGTTTTGGGGCTAACCTATTTGGGGAGGGGGATAAGATTCAGTACCTGAGAAAACTCCACTAAAGTTTGGACTAAAACCCAGGAGCAATTCACCATTCACTGAAATCAACAGGCTTTACTGAATTAAAGCAAAGCTGTGTACCACTTGGCTATATCAGCTGACATATATTTATACACATTTGGTGAAGAGGTGATGTGGAGGAATTGAATGTTTGCAAATTAGACAATTATTTGTTTGTTTGTTTATTTAATTTATTCCCCATCTTTCTTCCAAAATGAGACCCATACCAGCCTGCAACCATGTAAAGCAAAGGTCAGCTAATTTCCTGTCTCTCAAAAGTTGGAAAGCAATTAAACAGACAGGGAGTTCCACAGTCTGGGAGCAGCTGCTGCAAAGGTCTTGTCTCCCATGTCCTCATTAAATTTGCCTGTAAAGGTGGGGCGGGGGCAAGAGAAAATCATAGAAAGTCATTTTTCCTACTGGAAAAATCTTCAAACTCAGGCTGACTCATCATTATGAGCAAATGGGAACATTAACAAATAGAAGGATCTAGGAGTTTTGGTAGATCACAAGCTGAACATGAGTCAGCAGTGTGACGCGGCAGCCAAGAAAGCCAACACGATTCTTGGTTGCATTCATAGGAGTATGGTGTCTAGATCGAGGGAGGTACTGGTACCACTCTACCCTGCTTTGGTTAGACCTCATTTGGAATACTGTGTCCAGTTCTGGGCACCTCAATTCAAGAAGGATATCGACAAGCTGGAAAGTGTCCAGAGGAGGACAACCAAAATGGTGGAGGGTCTGGAAGCCATGAAGCCCTATGAAGAATGCCTTAGGGAGCTGGGTATGTTTACTGTGCAGAAGAGAAGATTAAGAGGGGACATGATAGCCATGTTTAAATATTTGAAGGGGTGCCATGTAGAGGAAGGAGAGGGCTTGTTTTCTGCTGCTCCAGAGACCAGGACAAGGAGCCATGGATTCAAGCTGCAGGAAAGGAGATTCCGCCTGAACCTCAGGAAGAACTTCCTGACAGTCAGAGCTGTCCAGCAGTGGAATATGCTGCCTCGGAGTGTGGTGGAGTCTCCTCCTTCTTTGGAGGTTTTTAAGCAGAGGCTGGATGGCCATCTGTTGGGAATGCTTTGATGGGTGTTCCTGCACAGCAAGGGGTTGGACTGGATGGCCCCTGGGGTCTCTTCCAACTCTATGATTCTATTATTCTAAGTTGGATAGCAGCACTGACACCCTATCAGAGACAGCTATGGAATTGGAATTGAAAGCTGTTCTATCCACGTTACAAGAGACAGGATTTGACCTTTTGATTCTTGCAGGTGGTGGATGACAATCAGAAGGCACAGAAATCAAAAGAAGTAGAGACAGTGAAAATGGATTTGTTGTCAATGAACAGGAGCTAGGTGGTAGTCCCTAGGCAGATGACACACACATGTGCCAAAACAAGTTCTGTCTCTATTTAAACCCAGAAGAGTGAACTAAACCTCCGTGTTTGGGCTGTACCATTTCAGCCTGCTGGTGATGGTGGATTGCAACTCCATAGCAAATTTGCTACACAGCAAACCAGCACATCACAGAGAAGGGTTCTCCTCTTAACTCCCTCTATCCCTCATGCTTTTTTTTCTTATGCTGAAGCCATGATTCAAACATGTCGAACTTCCAGCCCACATCAGTGGTACAGCCCAAGCGCAGTTGAATGAAAGCTTCGTCCCGTGTAGCTGGTGGCTTCTATGTCAACAGGGCAGGGAATTCACTTTGGATTTCAGTGCAAACCTTAAAGAACCACTTTCTTAGGCACTATTTGGGGGAATATGATTCAGCATCTTTATCAATCGTTTAAAGTTCAGACTAAAATCCAGAGCGGATTCCCAGTCCTGGTGCCAAGGTAGCTATAAGTCACTCCTGCCTTAGTTTAAAATGTTTCTTTCACTTCTTTTTTGAAAGCACAACCACATTTTTTCTCATTTGCCTACCCTCAAACCAGTTGGTCCTTCAGGCCCCAGCACTCCTCGTTCACCCTAAAGAGCGGAAAATGAATGAAGAAATTATTGTTGCTGTTGTTGTTATGGTTATTAAATTTATTCATATCATCCATTCCATGAAAACTGGGATTCAAGGCAGTTTTAAGCCATTACTTTAGTAGCTTATTCCTTTAAGCCATTCATTTGAGAAGTGTGCATTGCAAACTAGAATGTCACTGTTTTAGATATTTAAGTAAATATCAAATCAAAACAGCTGGAATTATGTGCAAAAACACACAGCCAAGTCAGTCTCAGGCCATTTCCACCCTACACTGTTATATTGCTATTCTTCTACTTTCAACCTCCTGTGGAATTCTGGGATTTGCAGTTTCCTGAGGCCAAAGAGCTCTCTAGTTGGGAATTCTAAATGCTCCCCCCAAACTGCAAATCCCAGGATTCCATAGGAGGTTGAAAGTGGAATCAGAGCACTATAACAAGCTAGTGCGGAAATGGCCAAAGTGCTGCTATTCCACTTTCAACCGCCTGTGGAATTCTGGGGTTTGCACTTTCCTGAGGCCGAAGAGCTCTCTGGCTGAGAATTCTAAATGCTCCCCCCAAACTGCAAATCCCAGGATTCCATAGGAGGTTGAAAGTGGAATAATAGCACTATAACAGTGTAGTGCAGAGGTGACCTCTATCCCTCTCTCTCTCTGTCTGTCTTTCTTTCTCATACACTTGTCCACACACACACATACACAAAAGCACACACCCATCTTAATTGGTATCTTTGTGGTTGTTGTGTCCCTTCAACTCATTTCTGACTTAAGGTGACCTTAAGGCAAACCTACCACATGGTTTTCTGAGGCTGAGAGTATGCTATGCACCCAAGGTCACCCCGTGGGTTTCCATGGCTGATTGAGGAATCAAACCCTGGTCTCCAGGGTTGTAGTCCAACACTCAGACCAGTGCCAGAATTATTCACAGTACAGAGCTGTGACTCTGAGCCTTAATCACCCAGATGTTTTGAATTTGATCAGTTCACAAAGCTCCAGCCAGCCTGGCCAATGGTCAAGGAGTCTGAGACTCAAAAGTCCAAAACATCTGGAGGACCAAAGGCTGAAAACCACTGATATAGAGTAATTGGAGGAGAACAAGTCTCTCTCTCTCATCAGACTAGGAATTGGGGGCATACAGTAGATGTGACTGATGGGAGACTTGAGACAGAAATAAGGGTGTTACTCCAGCTATGGCATGGTTGGTGAGAGCACCCAGATATCATTTTGATATCACACAATTCGGTCTTTGTTTGACCTTTTACAGCCACCCCGCTCCATGTGTTTGCGAGGTTCTCCGGACAAGCACGTATAGGGTGAGGCCATTAATGGTTTCACATTCCAGACCCCATTGAGGCCGGCAACTCAAGCCTCTCTCGTCGCTTCAGGGAACTTCCCACTGCAAACCTTACAATAGATGCACGGCTCTCAGCCGGACTAGTCCTTTTAGACAGGACATTTACATACTGGCCAAACTATTGTCATCGAGCGTTAAGTTGGTCATGCAAATTTGACCTTTCCCAACTCCTTTGTCCAGCTCCAAATTTCCTTTGTTCTCACTGAACATGGCATAGCCGGTAGGCACAAACTCCCCTATAAAAGGTCCCCATTTTTGGGACTTCTTCGGTTCACCCTGGACATCCATCCTGCCTTGCTGTCGGTCTGTCTAAGGAGTTCCCCTTAGCAGCCACATTGAGCTTCTTCCTCTTCAGTTCTCGCTTCTCTCCAGGACTACGAGACCAGGTGTCGTATCACCCATTCTCCCCAAACTTCTCCATTTCTACTTCCAAGTTAGCTAGTGTGTATGCGTTCCTTGGTTTACTGTTTATCTTTTAATAAAACTGTTGTTTTTGTTACCTTAAAACTTGCCTGCCTGCTCTCTGACCTGAAACTGTAGACATTGGGTAAAAGATCTTAGCTGCCGTTACCCTGCCTCTCGTTTAGCCTGCGAGAGTGCTCTAGCTTAATTCCCCCAGCTTGTGTTTTTATTTGGTAATTTGGGTGCTCCTCCTGGCACCCCCAATTCACAGGGTAACAAAGGGATCCTGCTTGATGCAGCAGATCATTTAGTTGTAGATCCCCCTTGCCACAGTATGTAGTGATGCCCACTCGCCCAGATGAGTTTAAAGGGAGAGAGGTGATCTCATAGAGAATATGGATGGCAATAAGCACAAGCCTTTAAGCACTAGCCGATGGGGATTCGGTGACTGCCTTCATGGCTTGTGGTGAGCTTCTCAGAGATGTCTGCCAGGCCACTGTGGGAAACAGACACAGGCCATGTTGGATGAGGGATTCTGGGAGTGATATGGCTGCCATGTCACCTCTTAGACCCAAAAAGTTACTTTTTCCAGACTCTTTGGTAGATGACTAACCCAATCCAGTAGGGTTCAACTTGTATTCCAAGAACATCTGTGTCTCAAGTGTCTAATTAATGATCCCATTACAGAAAAAGTGGAAGAAGTTCAGCCAATGGACAAGTGGAGGGCAATTTCACCACATTTCCCCACTCTGGGCATTTTTAGACCCAAGAGAAACCATTGTTCAACAAGAAAGGACCTGCACGTCAGCTGGCAGGTCAATTCCTGTTGTTGGGAAGGTGATGTTACCTCTTAGAAAGGTCTAAAAGTCCAACTGGGGACCAATGTGGCTTCTTATCCTGCAACAGTTGCTCACCCGGGATTACAAGGAAGGAAATCATTTCATGATTCCAGATACATTTAGTCAGATGTAACCCGTATCCCTCATTGCAAGACTCACCTTCTGCCCTTGTGGTCCAGGAGGTCCCATCGCCCCCTACAAAGGAAACAGACAAAGGAGTTCAGCCTGGCTGTTAGAAACAACTATCTTGAACTATTCCAAGAACTGTTCTGGATTTGTGAGTTTTGAAATTCTCAGCAACTTCTAGTTGAGAATCCTAAGGACCTCCCCAAACTACAAATCCTAGGATTCCATAGGAGCAAGTTAAAATGCTACTGAACTGCTAGATTTATGTAGCATGTGTGCATTCCATGTGCATCCCTTTATCCACAGGATATCTACATCCTCATTGCAAAAATGAAACCTACCTTATCTCCTCCTGCTCCTTTTAAACCAGGGAGTCCTGGCACACCAACCCCTGCCTCACCCTGAAACATAAGCAGAGAAACGTCAGCTGTGAGATCTAGTCTGAATTTCCTTTGGATGAGAGGACACTCAGGCCATTTTTTTGTTGTTGTTTTTTTAGAAAACACACAAGCAGTGCATGGGGAGGAGTAATGGCACTTTATTTTCTGAATTCCTTTTTTATTTTAGATTATTTTTAGGCTGACTTTAACAATAGAACCCTCCTGAGGTGGCATACAAGATAAAAGAAACAGGGCATGAAAGAATCCCATCCCATCTTGTACAGTGCAATACAACAACTCCCCCTGTTATTTCCGCTATGACACCCTCGATGAGGACCCCCAGATATCCCTTTTGATATCATTTAATTTGGCCTTAGCTGGACTGGTTAGCGATTACCTCATCTCACGTGTTCGCAAAGTTCTCCGGATAAGCATGGACAGAGAGCAGCCGTTAATGTTTTACATCCCATTTCTCTTTGTAGCCAGCAACCCAAAACTTGCCCGAAGCTTTAGGGAACTTCCCACCACAGACTCCTCAATAGCCACGTGGCGTTCAGTCAAATTACTCTTGTGTGTTGGGCCATCAACGTCTCGGCCAAAAGTATTGTCTCTACATGCAAATCCCAACATGTTAAACCTGACCTCACCAAATCCTTTTGTCCAGCACCGAAACCTCTTTTGTTCTCCTTTGGGACTGCCATAGCCGAAAGGCACAATCTTCCCTATAAAAACCCCTCACTTTTAACCGATCCTCGGTTCACCTTTGACTGCCATCCTGCCCTGCCGTTGGTGTGTTTAAAGAACTCCCCTCAGCGCCCCACGCTGAGCTTTCTTCCCCGAATCTCCAACTTCTCCCCAGGACTACGGAACAGGTCGTATTGCCTCCCCTTGCAACTCTTTTCCTTTCCAGTTAGTTAGTCTGTGTCTGTCTTTTGTGTTTTTGTTTAATAAAGAATTGCTTATTGTTTGGAAACACCTTGTCTAGCCACTCTCTAACCCGCCACTGTATACATAGGGTAAAAGATCTCGCTATGTTACCCTGCCTCTCGCTAGCAAAACCAGTGCTCTGAGTTTAATTTCCCCATCTTTGATATTTTAATTGGCAAAGCCGGGCGCCCCTTGCGGGAACCCCAATTTTCAGGATAACACCCCACATATGTAAGATGAGACGAGTATTTGTTTGGCTGAGTTCTAAACTCGAGCACATCACTTTAGGGGTATTCAGACTGCCAGTGATGTAGACTCAAGTTGACTGACTTGGGCTCAAGTTGGACTTAAGTCACTTCAGTGACTTGACTTGGGCCATTTCCACATGAGTCTGTTATAGCGCGATGATCATCGTGCTATAACAGACTCGTGCGGAAATGACCTTGGACTCGACTCAGCAATAAATGATGCCCTGACTTGACTCAAGACTTGTATATTTTTAGTGACTGACTTGCTGCCCTTGGTTCAGTAACATAACATATTCCTCTAGAAACCTTATGACTCTGAGCAAATCTTCCATCTCCTTTTGCCTCCTGGCCACATGCCAATCTGTCTCAAGTCCAACGTGTGGGCCCATTTCTCAGAGGGGAACAGAAAACAAGTTAGGCAATGGGCAGGGCAGGGTTGGGGTCTGCTCAGCAGCCTGTCCCTGCTGCACCCTCAATAGGGGGCCATCCTGTTTCTCTTTAAAAGCCCTCAAAGGAGACCCCACCACACTCCAAGGAAGCAGACTCTGCTATCGAACAGTAAGGACTTTCTTCCTAATGTTTATGTGGAATCTCTTTTCCTGAAGTTTGAAGCCATTGCTCTGTGTCCTAGTCTCTGGAGCAGCAGAAAACAAGCCCACCCCATCTTCCATAGGACATCCTTTCAGATATGCAAACATGGCTGTCATGTCACTTCTTAACCTTGGCCATTTCCGCACAACACTCTTATAGTGCGATGATTCCACTTTCAACCTCCTATGGAATCCTGGGGTTTGCAGTTCCGGGAGGGGCCAGCTGGCCCCTCCCGGAACTGCAAACCCCAAGATTCCATAGGAGGTTGAAAGTGGAATCATCGTGCTATAAAAGTGTCGTGCGGAAATATTCCTTATCTTCTCCAGGCTAAACATCCCCAGCTCCCTAAGCCTCTCTTCCCAGGGCAGGGTTTCCAGTCTTCTAGGCAGGAAAGCATTGGGAAATGGTCTAAGGTCAGACTGCCTATGGAAATGTTGGAGGGTGAGAAAGACTGCTGATAAGAAAAATTATGAATGTTCTTTAATCTCTATTCCATTGGGTTTTTTTTAGGGGTGGTGGGTTATCCTAATGGTTGCATAAGGAACACTACCTTGTCACCCTTTGGTCCAGAAGCTCCCAGTCTACCATCCAGCCCTATTGGCCCAGGTAAGCCAGCTTTCCCCTGCAAAAGAGGAAAAAAGTTCTATGCACAAAGTTCAAAGAATTCGGTATTAGTTACGACCGAGGAATGGCTGTTGAAATTGACTGAGATTGGCAGAAATGGACAAATTATCTAGTTCAGTAGATTTTAACTTTTTTAAAAAAAATACAATGGACCCCCTTTAAATATTTTTTGTTGCATGGATCCCTGAGACTTAAGTCAAGATTTAAAGCCATAAAGTGCATCAAACATTTATTTAAAGTCTTGGTACTCTCTGGAGGCTGCACGGACCATGAAAAACAAAACAAAACCTGGAACTGTCTGGAAGTTTACTTCTGATTGTCAAAAATGGATCTTTGTAAATTTGTAAATGTAAATTAAAAACTAGAGTTCGATTAATTTAGGAGCAGAATGATAAGATGTAAGAATACAGTTAATTGACAAGATAAATGGAATGCTGGATCAATATATAAGAGGTAATTGATGACAAATAGAGGGTTAGCATTATAAAACGAATAATAATATTTATCAGCTCTTAAAAGAAAGCTAGGAAGAAATATTGTAAATACGTGAAATTGTTCTAAGATATTACCACTATATGTTGTATTACTAAAAGATGTACATGTTTGTTTTTATTTATCATTTCTTTTTTTTTTGGAAAATTAATAAAATTATTTAGAAAAAAAATGGATCTTTGTTGTACAGGGTGCCCTTTTTGGCTAGGAAAAGGATAGCTTGAGGAGCACAGAGGTGCTGAGTGCCAAACAACAAAACAAAACATCAGCCCAGAGGCAACATGCAGCCCCACATCTACAGTTGTTCCTCTATGCCCAGGTGGGGAACATCTGACCCTCTGATATTTTGAACTAGAATTCCCATAGTCCCTTACCATTGCCTATATTGGCTAGGACATCTAGGAGTTGTAGGTCAAAACCTGTGGAAGGTCAATGGCCCCCCAACTCTGTACCTGAGAAAGAGTGAACAGAAGTTAGATACTGTGGCCTTTTCCGCACTAGCCTGTTGTAGCGCTATGATTCCACTTTCAACATCCTATGGAATCCTAGGGTTTGCAGCTTCGGGAGGGGCTAGTGCGGAAATGGCCTAGATCATTTCTAGCAGAACAGCAAGATGTTCTGACCACTCAACCAACAATGAATAGGCCTGCTTCCATCAAATTTATTCAGTAACCCAGATAAAGATTTGTAATAGGGTTGGCCTAGTATATGGCTCATGAGGTACGGTCATTAAAATCTCCATCCCTGAAATGAAGGATGAAATATACAGCTTGTAAGATATTAAAGAAAACTTACGCAAAATGCAATATAGGCATTCTTTAAGATATTAAAGAAAACTTACGCAAAATGCAATATAGGCCCTTTCCACACGCGGGCGGAGAAACGGGGTAAGCCACGCTGAAAAGGAGCTTACCTCAGTCCATCGCCACGTGGAGCAGTGCGTTTCGCTGCTCCACACTCGTCGGCGTTTTGCAGCATCCGGCAGCGCCCAAAATGGAGGCTGTCCACCAACCGGAGAACCTCGCCAGCCGGAAATCCCACCCCCAGCAGATCTGCAGGCACGCTCTTGCGCGCTCCTGCAAATCCACACCGGGCGCTGCGACGCGGCTGCACAGGGCTGCACGCCCCGTGCCTTTTAAAAACCGCATAAAAAGTAAAATGACTCAGTTCAGGATTACTTTGAAGCACGTGGTTTCAGTAAACCTGAATCAATTCAGTTACTCTCAACATCTTTTGGATAACAGTTGTAGAAAATAAACAAGAGGTTTCTAAAAGAGTTCAGTTCACCACATGGTTTTTAAAAAGTGGTTTTTAAAAGTGGTTTTTAAAAAGCACACGGCGCCGCCACTTCCAGGCACCCTAGCGCAGATTGGGGTGTGGAATTACTCTAAAGTAATCCGCCCCAATCCACTTTACCGTATAGATGACCTCCCACGGAGGTCGAGCTACCACGTGTTATTTCCCCATGTGGAAAGGGCCATAGGTGGTACCTAACCCCGAATAAGTTATGTAAAATGTATAAGAAACATAATAATAAATGTTGGAAATGCAATTCTTTGGTAGGTATATTTTTTCATTTATGGTGGTCTTGTAAAAAAGTAAATAAGTTCTGGAAGACAATCCATATACAAATTGAAAAAATGTTGGATTTACATTTTGCAATGTCACCTGAGTTATACTTATTGCCTATCTTGGATGGTGATTTGGAAAGAAAAATTGGTAAAGTATTATTTTACTTTGCGGCAGCAGCAAGAATAATCCTAGTGCAAAAGTGGAGGCAAAGTACTCTTCCAACTATAGATGATTGGATTCAGAAAATATTAGTTATAATTTATATGGATTGGCTTACACTTCTTTTGAGAGGGGAGAAATATGGTAAATTTATTGAGGATTGGGATATAATAATTGCATATTTTAAAAACATGTGGGGAAATCTGAAAGAGGGTAATTTAGAATTTTGAGAACATTATACTTTAAGGAGAAAGTGTTAGTACTATGAATAGATGAAAATGGCAGATTACTAGTATCTACAGTTTATAGATTGAATAAATTGGATTAGATAATATATGTTATCATAGAAATTAAAATTATGCTGGAAACGGGAGGAAGCTAAAGAATGTATGTGAATGGTGAGATAGTAGATATTTTAGGTAGTATAAGTTTATGTATATATGTGTGTGTGTGGGGGGGGGGTTATCCGTATAGATCTGTATGTGTGTTTCTGTGTGGATAGGTAGATACATATTTTTTGTACCTTAATCATGCACTGAATTTATATTTACATCCTTGTCTTTCTGTTTTCCTTTCTTTCCATATTTTTAATTTTTTTTCTTTCTTCTAACTTTTTCTCCTCTTCATCCCTTTTTATGCTTTTTATTTTTCTTTATTCTTCTCTTTTTTTCTCTCTCCCCTAGTTGTATGAAATTATATTTTAAATGTAAGATGAATACCGGAGGGTTTGTATGTTTGTAGGTAAATTTTAAGTTTCATTCTCAATAAAAAATATTAAATTAAATAATAAAATCTCCACCCCTTACAACACATATATTATACCGGTGGTTTATGGAAAACTAATAAAAATTATTTGGAAAAAAAAAAATCTGAACAACTTTTCTCTCACTGCAGTGTTCTAGGGCTATTATTCCACTTTTAACATCCTATGGAATCCCAGGATTAGCAGTTTAAGGAGGGATATTTAGAATTTACAGACAAAAAGCTCTAAAGCGTCACCAAAATACAGATCTCTGGATTTCATGGGAGGCACCTATGGCACTTAAAACAGAAACACATTTCTATGAATTATGTGGTGTGAAAGGTCACCAGATTCTAGGGATGGAAGTAATATTCAAAAAATATTCAGGAAATGCTTGGGAAATGTTTTTCAAGAATTGCAGAACCCTGACCAGAAGAATCCTGGACTGACAATTTGTGCGGAAAGTTATAGTTCAATGCAGAAATATTAATTCCTATGCAGAAAATGCCATTTTCTGTGCAGATAATAATACAATTGCAAATTTATTCTGTGTGAAATTCACACATGGCTGATTTGCATGGAAAACAGAATTTGCTTTGCAAGAGTTAATATTTCTGCATTGAAATATTATTCTCCATGTAGAAAATGCTGTCTTCTGTGCAAAACAGGCAAGGCGAATTTTGTGCAGAATAGATCTCAAATTGCAAATAGCCTTTGCAAGCTGCATGATTTTGAAAGCCTTTCTCCCAGTGGTAAGAAAATTGCTGAAATTACTTGCTGATTGTTGTTGTTGTTGTTGGTTGTTGTTGTTGTTGGTTGTTGTTGTTGTTATTATTATTAATTTGTATCCCCCCTCTCCATACGGATCGAGGCAGCGAACAACTTACAAATAGCATGTATTTCTATACATGCCTCCAACAAGCTGGCTACTCATTTTACCGACCTGCGCAAGGATGGAAGGCTGAGTCAACCTTGGAGCCCAGCAGGATCGAACTCACAACCTTGTGGCTGCAGTGCCGGCATTTAACCACTGCGCCACCAGGGCTCCATTTGAGAAGAAACTTAGTGCAAAATTACATCCCTACCAGACTCCTGCACTTTCCCCCTTACCTAGAATCTTAACAGTAGCTGTGTATCATAGGGGTCTAATCCATGGCCATTTCTGCACTACACTGTTATAGCGTTATTATTCCACTTTCAACCTCCTGTGGAATTCTGGGGTTTGTAGCTTATAGAGGCCCAAGAGCTCTCTGGTTGAGAATTCTCAATGCCTCTCCCTAAACTGCAAACCCCAGGATTATTCCATAGGAGGTTGAAAGTGGAATAATTGCAGTATAACACTGTAGTGTGGAAATGGCCTTTGTTTATGGACCAAAGTATAACTGGAAAAGTCTGGTCACTTTCTGTTAATGCATCTTAGGAGTATATGTCTCTCATTATTTCTTCTCAGGATTTATCCATCTGCTTCTCCTCATCTTGAAGACCAAGAAGACACTCACCATCTCTCCAGGTTCTCCTTTCTCTCCCTTGAGCCCACTCTTTCCTCGAGGTCCCTGTGGTAACACAAAGGGCTGTGTAAGCGCCTCATTAACATCAAGGGACTTCTAACCTTTTCCTGAATTAGTACCATTCATATGTGAAATATTCAGTTCGGGGATCAAACCGAAGGCTCATTTACTGTCATCTACAGCTGGTGACTTCCATGCCAGTGGGGCAGTGACTCTGCTCCAGGTTTTAATTTGGACTTTAAAGGAGCTTTCCAACACGGTGAACCTTATCTTTCAAAATAGGTTCAGAACCTTCGGACTAAAATATGGCATGGATTCATCACCTCACTGACATGGACGCAACCAGCTACCATTCTGGTCCATATTCATTTTTACCCCCAATGACATTTCAAGGAGTATCCTTTCCCATTTCATTCACACATACAGTTATACCAGCGGTTCTCAACCTGTGGGTCACGACCCCTTTGGGGGTCGAACAACCCTTTCACAGGGGTCACCTAAGACCATTGGAAAATACGTATTTCCGATGGTCTTAGGCTCCATTCCCTCCTCAGTGGTGGTGCGCAAGCGCGAGCCACACACTCGCGTCCTCCTGCCCCCTGTTCAGAAGGGACTGAAATAGCTCCCCTTCTCCGCTACCGGGAGAACCTCCCGTCTGACTGGCCAGCTTGGGGGGGGTGGCAGCACAAGGGGCGGGCCCCCTCCTCGCCACAGCCCCTGCCCCACTTGCCACGGAGGGGGGCGCTGTGGAAGGGCCGGGGGGCTGCAAGGCGGTGCTTTTTCAGGGGGGCGAGCTGCGCCTGGAGCAAAAGACAAAGGCGCTGGGATTCCTCCCCCCCGGCCAGGGTCGACACTCTGGAAACTTTTCCCACACTGCCCCCCCCAGTGGAAACGAGAACAAAGCAGAAGCAGAGCCCGGGGGGGTTCTCGGAATTTTTTCCCGGGGGAGACGCGCGGCTCCTCTTTCCCTCTCTGCCTGCCCCCCTGTTCCTGGCCGGCGAGGCGGCCTTTGCCCGGGGGGGGAAGCATTGTAAATAATAAACAAATAATTTTATGGTTGGGGGTCACCACAACATGAGGAACTGTATTAAAGGGTTGCGGCATTAGGAAGGTTGAGAACCACTGAGTTATACTATTATGATTCCACTTCAACAGGCATGGTTCCATTATATGGAATCCTGGGATGTGTAGTTTAGGAAGGGGGTATTTAGAGTTCTCAGCTAGGGAGCTCTATTGCCTCACCGTACTACAATTCCCGGAATTACATACCGTATTTGCCAGCGTATTAGATACACCGGCATATAAGACACACCCCACTTTCAAGGGATATTTTTCAGGAAAAATTTTGTTTAGTTTCCTGGTGAGGAGAATGAAAGAAGTGCTGCACCAGGAGAGGAGGGGAATGAAAGGAATGATGCACCAGTTTTTCTTGGGTCCAAGGACAGTCAAAATGCACAGGAGAGGGAGAAGGAGAAGGTAAAGAGTGATTCACCTGAATTCCACAACCCCTTCCCTTTCTTTGCTTCGGCAATGAGAACTTTGGCTCCTGGTTCATTCCCTAAGTTTTCAGCATTACCATATTTGCTGGAGTATAAGACGCATCTCATTTTCAAAGGGTATTTTTTAAGGAAAAAAGTTTGCCTTATACACTAGCAAATACAGTAGGATGTAGCCAGTGCAGTTAAAGTGGAATGATAGTGCTGTAACTGTGTAGTGTGAGAGATCCCCAGATTGAGACCATAGCAGGGGAGCAAAGTGTTAAGAGAACAACTCCCTCTCCATACCAGAGTCCTGATCCATTTAGGTGGTGCTTCTGCACTTACTTTTTTTCTCAATAAAGACATAATTGCTAGCTATGCTTCAACATACACACAGACCATTTCCGCACTACACTCTTATAGCGCGATGATTCCACTTTCAACCTCCTATGGAATTCTGGGGTTTGCAGTTTTGGGAGGGGCCAATTGGCCCCTCCCGAAACTGCAAACCCCAGGATTCCATAGGACATTGAAAGTGGAATCATTGCACTATAAGAGTGTAGTGTGGAAAAGGCCACAATTTGGATCTCAAGTTTTCATCCTCTGCTTATTCATCGCCACCCAGTTACTCTGAAAATTGAAATGTCATGGCAGGTTTCACTTGCTTCTCCCATCAGACCTTACAGGACCTTGATCAAGCACAAAGGTAAGGAAAGTTACTTTTTTGGATGTCAGCTCTCAGAATCCCCCAGATGAGGGCCATGTGGGTGGAGGATTCTGGGAATTGTGGTCCAAAAGGGAATGTCTTCAAACTCTACCTGATACACTTTGGTTTGGACATTCACATGTCTAACTTCCCCAAATTGTTAAAGCTCTGACCAGGCTTGGAGCTGAAAGACTTATCAACTATAATGAAAAAAGGGATGGGTATGATATTATAGAGGAAAGTAGGAATAAAAAAGCTGGGCACCTACTCTGATCCCAAGATCTCCTGGTTCACCCTGGAACAGAGGAAAAGAAGACTTGTTACAGAACAACAAAAGTTTGCTCTCCCCGCACCTTAAGTCTATTCCTTACCTAAGAAACTCCTATAAAATTCATGGGATTGCCATAAGTCAACAGGTCACTGAAAGGCACAGAGACACAAACAAACCACCCATGTTCCTTACATCCCCTTTTCCTCAACACACATCTTCTCCCATGTCCCAAGCATTACTTCCAAAGTCCTAAGTGCAAAGATGGGAAAGATGGCCCTGTTGTCTCTGAGGAGTTCTGGGAACTGTAGTCCACAAAAAGAATAACCCCTGATCTCTGCCCAAGTGTGGAGATGGTAACAAGGTCCATGTCCAAACTTAGAGATGTCATTCCCAATGGCAGTCCAAAGGTCTCCCATCTCTCAGCCCAGCTTGGGAAAAGGAGGCCTGTGTGATGGCCTATTGTTAAATGGGATATTCCCCCAGGGTGTATTGTTAGTCAAGGGATATGCATAATAGTGTGTTAATTACATTAGCCATCCATTGTATTGTTTCTTGTTTCAGACCTTCAGAGTCTGGGTGATGTTCATGGGCATATTTTTGAGTCTTGATTTTAGTGTTCGTCAGTACTGGTAGCCAAATCTTGTTTACTTTTCGAGTTTCTTCTTTCCTATTGAAATTATGCATATCCGCTGACTGACAATACACCCTGGGGGATATCCCATTTAACAATAGGCCATCACACAGGCCAACTGTAACACATGCAAATTGCTCCCTCCCACCCGGGGACTACACAAGTATATATACTCTGTCTCACTTCCATGACAACAGATCCCCTGAAGATGCCAGCCACAGATGCAGGTGAAACGTCGGGAGAAAATGCTAATAGAACACGTCACCCAAAGAGTTTCCACGACCTAGTGGAAATTCCAGTTCTGGTCTTCCAAAGTCCTAGTTCAGCACTCAACCCCCTATGCTAAACTAGGTCCAATATGGCAACCCTCTCCTAGGATTTTCTTGGCAAGCTTAATGCAGAGGAACTTTGCCATTGGCTTCCTTTGAGGCTGAGAGAGTGTCACTTCTCCAAGGTCATCTAGTGGGTTTCCATGGCCCCAGAATTGTAGTTCAATAGCAGAACCATTGCATCACACTGGCTCTCCAATACCTGTGTAAGTTCATTTAACTGAATGGCTCAATTCTAGCTAGGACGAATGCTTGGATTTAGGCCAGGGGCTGTGATCATGTGGCTTTCCAGATGTTACTGAACTTTAGTTCCCAGCAGCCCTAGCCAGCATAGCGAATGGTGAGGAATGCTGGGAATTGCATTCCAACAACATTTGGAGGGCAACATGATTCCCACCCCTCATTTAGATCTTAGTTGGCTTTGAAGTGGGGCTAAAACCTAACCTTCTTCCCACTTACCTTCATTTGTTTTGGTCATAGCCGACACACTCATCCACTGATGCCACATGGCCACAAACACAGCAGAATCTCCACTTCCAGGCACCCAACTGAATAAGAAGCTGTTTGCCCAGAGATGAGCAGAAAGGCTGGTGCTTAGTGGCAAAGCTCTTGCTTTGTGTGAAGAATGTCCCTGGTTCTGTCCCTGGGATCTCCATGTAGCACTCTGGCCCTTTTCGCACACAGGTTTTTTTTTGCGCGAGGGCCCCTTGAGCGTTGTGTAAATGGGAGTGGCGGTCTGTACAACGCACTCCCACTCCCACGACGCTCAAGAGCCTAAAGTGGGACGCTCACGCATTTTCTTATTTTCAACTCTAAGCCGAAAATACTGCATGGTCGCATAACGCTCGCGGGGCTCTCACGCACTTACCTGCGTGCAGTGCGCCAAACAAGCTGGCCCGGTTGCTCTTCCTTCCCCCAGTGCAGCCTACAACTCCCAGACTGCCCTGCGGAAGGAAGGGGTGGAGCACTAGCGCGACAGTCGCGCGACTGGCAAACAGCTGCGGGAGGCAGAAGGGCTGCTGTGAGCGGCTCGCGCAAATGGCTGCTCACGTGAGCACCGCCCCCCAGCACTGCAATGAAGGTAAGGTGTGAAAAGGGCCTCTGAGAGGTTATATTCTGAAGTCCAAGGGTGGGGAAAACATGGCTGTGTGCAGAACCCCAGAGCTAGATTCTAACCCAAGGTTGCATACTCTGTCTGGCAGTGCCACAGGCAGACAATTTTTGTCTCATCTGTTACTTGCTCCTTTCAATCAGTTGTTGGACTTGGGGTCCCTTCTGAGCAAAGTCTGGAAACATTACTTTGTTGGACAACAGCTCTTAGAATCCCCCCGATAGCAGGGATTCTGGCCAATCTGGCCCGGGAGTTCTCAGAGTTGAAGTACAAAAAAAGTAACTTTTATGAGCTCTGCTACCAACTCCCTTCTACAGAGCTACAGATCTTTCCCACACTGAGTTCTGCTTTCTGTGAACCCAGGCACCAAACCAGCAACAAATTCACCTTCAGGGCTCACAATACCATACGCACCTTGACTGACAAACCAGGTGGCCCCTGTGGTCCAGGCAATCCAGGTAAACCTGGGGGTCCTGGCACTCCCGGTACTCCAGGCTGTCCCTTGTAACCCTGAAATGATTTGGCCCAAATATTAGAACAGGGTTAGGGAATGTGGCTGTGAGTTCTGTCCGACCCCTGGACCCAAATTCTGTAGCCTCCGAAGCTTCATGTAAGTCCCCAAGTGCCCCACAACCCCTTCCATTTTTTTTCAAGAGTATGAAAAAACACTGCAAGCATGTGAAAACACACAAAATAACCCTGCAACACCCCCATAAGCACTTCAGAATTCTGTACTCCCCTCCAACATCTGTTTTCCACTGCAGCCCCTCTCAAAATGGTGACAGAAAGTGATGCAATATCACTTCCTGTTACCATTTTGAGAGGGATTGCAGAAGAAAACAGAAGTATTTGGGCTTTGTGGTGGGTAGGTAAGTGAGTGGCCAGGGGTGATGGGAGGTAATAGAGGCTGGCCTCCATGCAGTTGTCAACCACTACCTTAGACCAACACAGCTTCCCTTGCCTTGCAACATTTCCTGTTGTAACCAATTCGGTTCCCAGTTTAGCAAGCTGGATAGGTCAGGCAGGGGAAGCATTTACTTATTTATCTCCATTTGTTTAATTCATAGCTCATCTTTCTCCTTGTCCCAAGAGGCCACTAGTGCCAATTGTTTCAAATTTCAGCATGTTGTTGACTTCTGAGTTTGGAAGAAAATTTGATTCTGATTCTAGAGTAAACAACGGGTACCATCCATATCCGTGGAGCAGCGAATCTGCTCCAGGGTTTAGTCCAAACTTTAAAGTCGCTATGCAAGGTGCTGAACCCTTTCCCCCAAGATAGGCTCAGCACATTGGATAGCTCCTAGAACATTCAGACTGAAACCAGAGATGATTCACAATCCATGCACAACCACATGAAAGCCAGCACCCACAACTGGTAAGCAAGGAGGAGAAAACCATGTGAGTTCAAGATCAGGAGCGGCAATGATTTTCTTCCAGTTACCGGTGGGCCAGGTTGTCCATTTTGTCCTGGAATGACTTCCACACCTCCTAACACGTATCCGGGCTCCCCCTGCAGAAAGGAAAATGCTGTAATTTGTTAGCTGCTGATCCAACAGATTGTCCTTCTACTACTATGCCAAAACACACACACACACCTCAAAATGGCAAACACTGTGCCCCTTCAGCCATGTGGTCTATAGCCAAATGAACAGAATCAGTTCAAGGAAGATATTGACAAGCTGGGACATGTTCAGAGTAGGAAGACCAACATGATAAAAAGGTCGGGATACCAAGCCTTATGAGGAATGACTTAGGGAGGTGGGTACATTCAGCCTGGGGAAGAGAAGACTGAGAGGTGACATGATAGTGAAATCCTGAAGGGATGTCATGTAGAAGATGGAGTCAGCGTGTTTTCTGCTGCTCCAGAGACTAGAAAACAAACCAATGAATTCAAATAAGAAGAAAAGAGATTACACCTAAACATCAGGAAGAACTTCTTACTATAACAGCTGTTTGATAGTGCAATGGATTATCTCAGGAAATGTTGGACTCTCCATTTTTGGAGGTCTTTAAACAGGCATTTTATGCCCATGTTTCAAGGTGCTTTAATAGTGTATACCTAAATCACAGAGTGTTGGACTAGATGGCCCAAGAGGTCCCTTGCAACTCCATGATTCTATGATTTGGTGATGTATGGACCAACCTGTGGCCTGCAGATAGGCTTGGATTCCAAGACTCATAGAATCATAGAATCATAGAAATGTAGAGTTGGAAGAAACCCCAGGGGCCATCCAGACCAACCCCCTGCCATGCAGAAACACCCTCAAAGCACTCCCGACAGATGGCCATCCAGCCTCTGCTTAAAAACCATAGACCATAGACTCCTCAGATTCAGCTGAGCAATGGTCAGGGTGATGGGTATTATAGTTTCGTAACAGAAAAAAGGGCAGCTATACCCAATGGAAACTATCTAATTACAGTTTCACAACATCCAGGAGGTGTGTCCCAACTCCATATATAGAGGGTAGGATATCTGTGTATAAGTTGAGAAATGTAGGGAAATGTAGTGTAAGAAAACATCCTCAGAGATTATCCAGTCAAAACTCCACAAATGCAGAGTTTATCTACATGAAAGTGTTATACCAGTTTCATACCACTTTAAGTGCCATAGCTCCTTTCTATGGAATCTTTGGACTTGTAGTTTTGTAGTTTTGTGGAGCCCTGGTGGCGCAATGGTTAAATGCCAGTACTGCAGCCACAAGGTTGTGAGTTCAATCCTGCCAGGCTCCAGGTTGACTCAGCCTTCTGTCCTTCTGCAGGCTGGTAAAATGAGTACCCAGATTGTTGGGGGCAATTAGCTAAAAACACATTGTAATACATGCTATTTGTAATGTATAATGTATTTCATGTTGTTCGCCGCCTCAATCCATGTGGAGAGGCGGGATACAAATATATATACACACACACACACACACACTATAATTCTCCGCTAGTGGGTCCCACTATACTCCTTTGAACTGCCAATCCCAGGATTTCTTGGGATGCAGTTAAGCAAGGTTGACCAGTTGTAACTGTGTAGTGTAACTACATTTCCAGGCCAATATCCTACATCTGTGCATAGCTCTGGACATGCAGTTCCATATCCTCCTATTGTCACTCTTACTGTCACTTACTGGTGGGGAGGGGAGAGAGGAGAAGGTGATCCAGACTACAGAGAAGCAGCTGTCCCCAGCTCAGTCAGGGAAAAGAAATGAGTGCATTTTTCAAATGGAGTGCACCCTAATTTTTCCTTTCCTCAAGAGGCCAGAACACCTGGCCAAAATCATTTCCCTCCTCCCTTCTATCCCTATCACTAAGTGACAGCAGCAGTGGTTCCTTCCAGGACCTGACAGCTGCCAGGCAATGGGAGGTTTCTGAATGGAGTGCAAAGGGAGGAGAATAGGTATCTGTGCCCCTCCAAATTGCTGGCATACACATAAATTATATGGATGCCAGCCATAGTCTGCTACACTGAGTTTAAAGTTTTTAGCTTGACTGTGGAAGCAGGAAAGGAGATTCCACTTGAACCTCAGGAAGAACTTCCTGATGGTCAGAGCTGTCCGACAGTGGAATCTGTTGCCTCGAAGTGTGGTGAAGTCTCCTTCTTTGGAGGTTTTTAAGCAGAGGCTGGATGGCCATCTGTTGGGAATGCTTTGATGGGTGTTCCTGCATAGCAGGGGGCTGAACTGGATGGCCCCTGGGGTCTCTTCCAACTCTAGGATTCTATGATTCTAAGTGAAGGTCCTTTTCAAATTGTCAGGCTCTAAAATAGGGACTTCTCCCTCACATAGGTGCCAGAGGCTAGAAAACCCCTAGAGTTCTGCAGCAGCCATGACAGTTCTGACTCCTCTGCTCAACTCCATGCTGTTCTCAGTTAGGGCTCTCCAAGCTTGGATCTTGCATTCTAGTCATTAAAACCCAGCTGAATATTACTTGTCTTCTGATTCCAAAGAGTGCATCCTTAACTCTTCCAGGAATAGTTGAGGACTATTCCCCAACTACACCCATGATCCTCAGACTTTCACTTCCAAGAAGGAGCCCAGTGGCACAACAGAAAGTTTGAATGCCAGTGCAACTCCAAGAAGGAACCTCTTGGTCAAGCTGTAAAGTTGTCTCTGAGTTGCTATCCTTGGTCCTGAAAGCAAGTCATGAATTTGAAGTAAACATTTTCCAAGGACCTGAACTTGCTGTTTCAGATCTTCACCAGGTTGCTGGCACACCTTTTGCCCTCTTGCCATTGTTCTGCTGTATGATGACTTCTCCAATGGGGCAAGGTGATAGGAAGAGGAGTCAGGCTATTGGTCTATCAAGCCAGTATTGAGGGCTCAGATGTTCCTCAGAAAGAGCCTTTGCCAGCCTTGATTCCCACAATGCTTTATAGGAAGCCGAGACCTTTGGTATGGGAAACATGTGTACTTCCTCTAAGCTACAGTTCTTCCCCAGAGCGTGAAAAAGCTACATGGAAGAGATTTTTGGAGATGTTACTTCCCAGGCCTTTGACAAAGTTCCCCATGACATTCTTGCAACGAAGCTGGTAAAATGTGGGCTGGACAGGGCTACTGTTAGTTGGATTTGTAATTGGCTGACCGACCGAACCCAAAGGGTGATCACGAATGGCTGCTTTTCATCCTGGAGAGAAGTGACTAGTGGGGTGCCACAGGGTTCTGTCCTGGGCCCAGTGCTGTTCAATATTTTTATCAACGACTTGGATGAAGGAATAGAGGGCATGCTCATCAAATTTGCAGATGACACCAAATTGGGAGGGGTGGCTAATATGCCAGAGGACAGGATCAAAATTCAAAATGACCTGGACAGATTGGAGAGCTGGGTCAAGGCAAACAAAATGAAATTCAACAGAGAGAAGTGTAACGTCCTACACTTAGGTAGAAAAAATGGAATACAGAAATATAGGATGGGGGACACGTGGCTGGATAGCAGTATGTGTGAAAGGGATCTAGGAGTCTTCATAGACCACGAGCTGAACCAGAGTCAGCAGTGTGATGTGGCAGCCAAGAAAGCCAATGCAATTCTCGGCTGCATCAATAGGAGTATGGTGTCTAGATCGAGGGAGGTACTGGTACCACTCTACTCTGCTTTGGTTAGACCCCATCTTGAATATTGTGCCCAGTTCTGGGCACCCCAATTCAAGAAGGATATTGACAAGCTGAAGCATGTCCAGAGGAGGGTGACCAAAATGGTGAGAGGCCTGGAAGCCATGAAGCCCTATAAGGATAGACTGAGAGAGCTGGGTATGTTTGGTCTGCAGAAGAGAAGGTTAGGAGGGGACATGATAGCCATGTTTAAATATTTGAAGGGATGCCACGTAGAGGAAGGAGAGGGCTTGTTTTCTGCTGCTCCAGAGACCAGGACAAGGAGCAATGGATTCAAGCTGCAGGAAAGGAGATTCCACCTGAACCTCAAGGAAGAACTTCCTGACGGTCAGGGCTGTCCGGCAGTGGAATGTGCTGCCTTGGAGTGTAGTGGAGGCTCCTTCCTTGGAGGTTTTTAAGCGAAGGCTGGATGGCCATCTGTCGGGAGTGCTTTGAGGGTGTTCCTGCATGGCAGGGGGTTGGACTGGATGGCCCCTGTGGTCTCTTCCAACTCTACATTTCTATGATTCTATGATTCTATGATTCTATGAATGTTTTCAAGTTCTGGCTGCCCCATAAGTTATGTATCCTTACACAGGAGTTATAGCATGTTAAAGAACTCATTAAATCTTGTTCACATAGTTGCACAAGTACATCAGCAATTGTGAAACTCACTCTGTCTCCTTTTGGCCCTGGTGGGCCTGGATATCCAGGTGGCCCCTAAAATGCCAAAATATGGAAATTTAGCCCACAGCTGAAACAGGAAAACACTATATCAAGAACTCATGTATGAAACAAAAGAAAAGCCAAATCTAAAAGCCAACTTATGTGAGCTCTGGAGAGGAACTGGTGGCTCCTTCCACATGTTCTTGGACTACAACTCCCATAATCTCTGAACACTGGCCATGCAGGCTGAGGATGATGGGATATGGAGTCCAAGAACATCTGGAGAGCCATTGGTGCCCTCTATCCCTATATTACTTGGGCACCATCATTGTCATCAGTATTCCCAAATACTCAACCATTATGTTAGGCAAATGTATTTTGGCAGATATAGTTCATTGCAACGTGGTTCACTTGGTCCACAAGCTAAAGGGAAAAAATAAAAATTTAGGATACAGAAGAGGACAGGATAAATTGACATTGCATTGGATTAAATTCAAGCTGGTTTTGTTATCATCATTCTAGGATCAGCTTCACAAACTCGAAAGGAATGGATGGTCTATCACCACAGTTCCTGAGTAACATGGGTGGCTGCATATTTTGCCTTTCTTTGCCAAAATTGAACCTTCTGTGCCATTGTACCACCTTTGCCAGGTAATGTCAGAGGCATCATTGCAGGAAGCACAATCTCATATGGACTAGCTCAGTCAATCAGAAGCTTCTTTGCCATAAGTGTAAAACAGTTTGCATCTATCAGTCATGGGGAATGTCAAACAAGCTACATACAGCAGCCATGTTCCCATCTTCTCAGCCTTGTGGGCTAGAAATTTGCATCATTATCATCATCATCATTGCAACACCAATAACAACAGTGGCTCTCCATCATTTTATGAAACCAGGGGTGCTGTGTCATTAACAACAATCACAAACACACAAACACATAATTAATAATAGTAGACGTGGTAATAATAGAAAATTTATATTTTTGGAATGCCAATTTTCCCCCTAGTTCTGAACTTGCACTGTAGTGCAATGCAACATTATGGAGAACATTGTACCAATATGAATGTCAAAAACAGAATTGTGGAGCTACTGAGTGAAAGATGTTTTTTAAAAAAAAGCTGTAACAATGAAAGTAAGAGTACTAAGAGGTCTAGCAAAATTCCCATTCTGGTCTTAAATGTCCACCATAAAACTATTAGAGGAGATCTGTCTTCATCCACCAAGGGAACAGACTGTCAGCAATCAATTTTTAAAATGTTAGGGGTGGGAGAAAAGGGAATTGGGGAGGGAGGGGGAACGACATGCTGCCAACTTACATGATCCCCTTGGATACCCGGGAGGCCCTGTCAATCAGCAGAGAGAAAGAAGTGCAAATGTTATCAAAGCAGTCCGTAATAAGGCAAACTTTTTAAAAGGTGCTTTCAATTCAGTCCCTGGATAATTACCATCAGTCCGGGAGAGCCAGGAGACCCTGTTCGCCCAGGCCTGCCAGGTAACCCGGGAATGCCATCTTTCCCCGGAAGTCCCTAAACAACAAGAAAAACAGCAAAGGTGGGTTTCTAGGCATTCTTATGGGAACAGCTGCAAAAATGTGAAACTTCACTTGCTGTTCACTATTCCACACTGTCAAGGACACAAGCCTAAATTTTATTACTAGTTCCAACTATTGGCAAGCTAGAATGTGTCCAGAGGAGGGTGACTAGAGTGGAAACAGGCTTGGAAAACATGCCCTAGGAGAAGAGGCTTTGGGAACTGAGTACGTTTAGCCTGGAGAAGAGAAAGTTGAGCAGGGACAAGGTAGCCTTGTTTAAATATTTGAAGGGAAATTGCATGGAAGATGGGGCAAGATTGTTTTCTGCTGCTCCAGATACTAGGACATGGAGCAATGGATTCAAACTATAGGAAAAGAGATTCTACCTAAACATCAGGAAGAACTTCCTGACTGTAAGAGCAGTTTGATGGTAGAATACATTGCCTGGGAATGTGGTGGAGTCCTCTTCTTTGGACATTTTTAAAGCAAACCTGGATGGCTATCTGCTGGGAGTGCTTTGTGCATTCCTGCATGGTAGGGGGTTGGATTGAATGGCCTTTGTGATCTTCTCCAATGCTATGATTCTATGATGCTAACCAGAAGAGATGCAACGAATCAACGCACCATTCAATAACAGACTCAGTGAGTCAAATTTGGACCAACCAAAGGACTGTGGAATCCCTGCTTTGTCAATGAATGAATGAATGAATGAATGAATTAACCAACTTCCTTGTTTACTTAGTACAGTCATCCCTTAATCAGAGAGGTTCTCTGGACAATTCACAGAACATCCCAAGAAGGCTACTTACCCTTTCTCCTTTCTCTCCTTTGGTGGCAAAACTAAATGGGTCATAACCCCCACCTGTGTGCAGACCAGCAAAGCTCTAGACATGAAAGAAAAAGAAGTGAAATACAAAAATCAAAAATACTCAAGTTGACCAGGAAAAAAAAAAAATCCATGCTATAGTATAAGGATGAAAACCTTCACATATTTTGTTCTCAAATGGAAGAAGAAATCACTTCAATACTGGGAAGATTGAAATAATTTTTTGCTCATTTTTAGATAATTTTTCACATTTCATGACACACAGTAGAAAAATCACTCCCTTTTTAAAAAAACAGCAACCCTATTTTGATAAAAACGTTGTGTCCAACATTTTGGCACATTTTTTTCTTCACATAGCCACTATTTTTGTAGGCAAAACTGTAGGATTTGGGGTGTGCAAATGAACTTTTCACAAAACTAGACCCCCTCATGGTGGTTGACCATTCTCTTGATGGGCTATCTCATCACATTGAAATATCCTTTCTCTTTGAGAATGGGACAATTTGCGACTACCCTTTTTACATCCCTGTTGTGATAATACCTTTGTTAGGACAACGAAAGAGGCACAACATGTGGGATCCCCAGAACTCTATCTCAAGGAGGACATTACCAAAACCAAATGGGGAAAGAAAAAGATACGGAGAGACTTGATTTGACCGTCATGTCATCTGCGTTCCTTTTAAGGATGCAATGAGCAGAAAGAGCTTGCACACTCTGATATGGGGCTCATCAGCCTTTACCTAGAGCAGCCCCTGGGCAAGCAAAGGAGAAAGGATATTTCTGTCTCTGTTTTGAAAATACAAAACTCTTGAAACTACAATTTCCTATGATTCCTGAAATGTATTTGTTAAATATGATAGACTTAGTAGATGGTATGAATATAAAGAAATATTGGAGAATATTATTATATATGATAACAACTGCACGTATTGTATACGCTAAGGTATGGAAAACACAGCAAATACCTACAATAGAACAATGGTGGGGAATCTTTATTGAAAATAAAAATGCTGACATAGGCCATTTCCACACGGGGGTAAAACTCTGCGTTGAGACGATTGGAGACGGAGGTCGTTCACACCGCGGGGCAATCTAGTGCGGTTGGAAAAGGTGAGGCTCCACACCTCCAACCGCTCTAGTGCAGCCGCAGGGGTGGCGTTGCGGGTTTTTTAAAAACCACCTTCCCAGGTGGTTTTTATGAAACTCGCCCGCACTAATCCACGGCTGCTCCCCGTGTGAATCTGCAGAGACGCGTTAATGCGTCTCTGCAGATCTGCCCGGGGGCAGACTTCTGGCTGGCGCGCTGCCCTGATTGGCGGAGCGCCACCGGAAGCCGCCAGCCACCATTTTGGGTGCCGCCAAATGCCGCGAACGTGGCCGAAATTCGGCGGCGTGTTGAGTGGTGGAGCCGCGCTCCCCGCAGGGACGGAGCAGGGACGGAGCAAAATGCATGTAGGTAATCTCCGCCCCTGTGTGCGCCGCCCCGTTTCGGCTCCCCCACGTGTGAAAAGGGCCATAGTCTCTCAAAGATTGAAAGGGAAATCAAATGATGAGATTCAGAAAGAATGGCAAATTGTAGGTGATTGCTGGGTGACGTTTGATAGAAGCCTATAATTCATGGTAATATGTGGAAAATTCATCGTGATGATTACAGTAGATATCATGAAGCAGGAATATGGAAAATGAAAATGCAATGTACCAACATGTAAAATAGCTGAAAAATGAAGTACAAGGATATGACTATGTTAAGAGATATTGGAAATGAAATCTAGATCAGTTTGGAAGAATCAAGAAATAATTCAAGTGAAATAGGAACAACAAATGTTTGTTTTATTTGTTAAACTTCAATAAAATGATTTTTAAAAAAAAGAAAATACAAAACTCGGAGGCTGGCTGCATGGCGCACATGAGAGGCTGTCCAGAGTAGCACTGCGCAACTCTGAACCGCCACCTGAAGGTTTCCAGCTGGATTGGGGCCATCAAATTCCAGCTAGCTATCCCCTCGGTAAGAGGGATGCGGAAGAGGTCCGAAGGGGATCCAAATCGCAGCACTGAGCCCTCCCCGAAGGGGGAGAGAAGGGGCCGCGCAGGATCGCAGGACTGCGACGGGACCTTCTGGATCGCCGTTTTAGCGGCACAAGCACCGACGACGACTTTTAACAAAGAGAGCAAGGCAAGATAGCAAGTAACAGCCCGATTTGGATTACAGTTTAATATAAAACACAAGAGATATGTACCTGTTTCAGCGAATATAAACTACTGTTTGGAAGAGACCCTGGAGATAGGACGTAGGAATGTAATGGCGGATTTCTTAAAACTACAGAGACCAGAGTGATGAGTTTGAACAAACTTCAAATTTCCTGTATTTCTCTTGGTGGATTATTGAGAAGGGAACTGTGGTAAAGAAATATTGGAGAATAATACTGTACATGGTCTCGACTGCTCGTATTGAATTTGCAAGGCTTTGGAAAAGTGACGCAATACCAACGACAGAACAATGGTGGGCAACTTTTATGGCAAATAGAAATGCAGATATCGGCCATTTCCACACTAGAGTGTTATAGCGCTATGATTCCACTTGCAACATCCTATGGAATCCTGGGGTTTGCAGTTTCGGGAGGGGCCGCCTGGCCCCTCCCGAAACTGCAAACCCCAGGATTCCATAGGATGTTGAAAGTGGAATCATAGTGCTATAACAGTTTAGTGCGGAATTGACCAGTATAAAGCATATACACTGGGAGCATGATTTGGAATCTAGCTTCCTTCAGGGAGATTCATGAAAATAACTCTTAGTCAGGGCTCCAGTCAATCTAAAGGGGGTTTTCTGGGAGAGGGTCATCTTCTCAGTGGCCGAGTGTGGGGGCAGAGAAGAAAACAGACCACTTCTGAAAGGATCAGAAAGTGGAACCCTGAGTTGAGAAACAGACTAAGGGGAGCCAAAGGGGTCTGTGTGAAAGCTCTGTTAGTGAACACTGTGGTGCTTTGAAGGACTGTTATTTTGTTGGAATATTTTTGAAACCACAATACCTTATTTCCTTCTTGGTTATTTTAAGCAAGGGTTCATTCTGTTTTTATATAAGTTCTGCCTCAACAGAGTATTTCCTTCAGTTTCATTTTTAATAACATGCCATCACACGCTATCCATCCTTTTTGAATAAACAGGAATAAGCTTTTCCCTTTATCCCCTAAGGTTGTGGGTTTTAGGAAAAGGAGGGTTGTGAATAAGTGGAAGGGAGGGAACCAGGGTGTGATTATAAGAGTAAAAGGGAAGTGAAGAGAGAAGCAGGCCTGGTTTGTTGCTACCCTGTGTGTTGGGGGTCCCGAGAGGGGCACCCAAATTACCAAATAAAAACACAAGCTGGGGGAATTAAAGCTCGACCACTCTCTTAGCTAAACGAGAGGCAGGGTAACTGCAGCTAGGATCTTTTGCCCAAAAGCGTCAGGTCAGAGAGCAGTTAGACAAGCGTTTAAAGTAACAAATAATGATTTTTTATTAAGAACAAGCAACACGGAAGACAAGACAATTACTAACTAGCTTAGAAATGGAAATGGAGAGCTTAGAAGGGATCGGGTGATACGACGCCTGGTCTCGCAGTCCTGGAGAGAAGTGGGGTTCTGGGAGAGAAAGCTCAGCGTGGCTGAGGGGAGTTTCCTTAGACAACCGGCAGCAAGGCGGGATGAAAGTCCAAAGTAGTCCAAAGACCGTTTGGAAACAAGGGGTTTTTATAGGGTGGATCGTACCTACAGGCTATGCCATGCTTGGTGAGAACAAAGGAAATTTGGAGCTGGACAAAGGAGTTGCAAAAGGTCAAGATTGCATGATGAGCTTAACGCTTGACGACAATGGTTTGGCCAGTATGTAAATGTCCCGTCTGAAAGGGCTAGCTCGGCTGAGAGCCGTGCAACTATTGTAAGGGTTTGCAATGAAGTGTTCCCTGAAGCACCGAAAGAGGTTTGAGTTGCCTGCCTCAATGGGGTCTGGGATGCAAAACCATTGACAGCTGCACCTTGTACATGCTCATCCGGAGGACCCTCGCAAACACATGGAGCGGGGTGGCTGAGAAAAGGTCAAGCAAAGGCCGAATTGCTTGATATCAAAATGATATCTGGTGCTTTCACCAAACGTGTCATAACTGGAGTAACATCGTCAAAGCCCAATCAAGTCTTCCTCTCTTCCGCACATGTGATATTTCCTGCCCCCAAAATCAGGCTATTCCATAATGCTCACCTACATTTCTCATTTTAAAAAGTGATTTGTATTTTTTAAATCACAGATTTCCCCTACCTGAACCCCTCTAATTGGGCTGAACTAGAGTAGACATCATCCCCAAACACTGTGCTCCTTAAACCATGCAGGTGGGCAGCGACAGAAACTTTAGCCAAGCACATACACAAGGCGCAATTTTTCATGTGAGAAGATGCATGCCAATCCAACTAAAACTTTTTCTAGGGAGGATTCTGATCAGAACGGGCCCAAAGGGATGCTGACAACAAAAACTCACACCCTTCACACCCACCATTTCTCTTTCACAGGCCTTTTGAAAATTTCAGGCGCTTTGTCTACCTCCAGATCACTTACCGCATCTCCAGGTGGGCCTTGGTCTCCCTGAGTAAAGAAACAGAGGGGGTCATTAGTGCTGATGGCATTTCTAAATGGGACGAATTAATTCAACAGTGGTGGCCAGCAGCAGCTTGTGGCTTCGGCATTAGTGGCGTAGTGAATCTATTCTTCATTTTAGGCTGAAGTATGAACATTTCCCACGACACTCTTATAGTGCGATGATTACACTTTCAACCTCCTATGGAATCCTGGGGTTTGCAGTTCCGGGAGGGGCCGGCTGGCCCCTCCCGGAACTGCAAACCCCAGGATTCCATAGGAGGTTGAAAGTGGAATCATCGCACTATAAGAGTGTCATGCGGAAATGGGCTGTAAAGGAATCATCCAAGGTTATGAACCCATCTTGAAGGATAGGATCCAGCACCTTGAATAGGTACTTCAAAATCTGGATGAAAACCAAGAGCAAATGCACCATCCCTCTGGCCTGGAAGTCCCAGCTGCTGTTGGCACCAGCTTCTCAGAACAGTTGTCCTTGGAGGTAAATATGTACGTGGTTCAAATTCTTACCTTCTCTCCTTTCTGGGCCTGTCAACAAAGAACAGAAAACAAGGTTGAATGTACATCCCTCAAATGGGACTAAGGGTAGATATCTACAGACCCCTTTTCTGAATCGTATATGTCATTGTGCTCAAGCTCCTGATGTTCTCCATCGTATGGTATTGTTCTGCCCATTGTATATAATTCCAAGGAAAAAGTTGTTAAGGAGGTTATTGGAAAGGAATATCTGTTTGGATAGGTTATCTGTGGAATATTTATTGGAAGATCGGAATCCGCATATTACTAGGCTAATGGCCAACTTTCTGGTGGAGGCAACAAACGTATGGCTTAAATTTTCTAAAAATGATTGCTGAAGTTTTATTGTAAATGTAGTAGTATGCCTAATAAAGGTTAATCAGAATCAGAACAGAAAACAAATTGACGATAAGCCTGTAAGAATATCAAATGTCTTACATCAGATGTTGGGGAAGCATGTGGCCCACAGATTGCATGTTTTTGTGGCCCTTTGGACCCCCCTCCCAATTTGGGCCAACATCAAATTTGGGACAACGTACAGCCTTCCAGACTTCATTGGACTACAACTCCCATCAGCCCTTGTCAGAGGTGAAGAACTAGGGGAGCTATTATTTCAACACCATCTTATGGATCCACACTCAGCTGAAGCCTGACCTAAAGAATTTGTTTGAACTGTATTGAAGCTGCTGCCACTTCCATAACAACCCTGGCCCATCAGTCATAAGGGGTGCAATTCTTTGTCTGAGATGATGATATTATCATTATTTTTTTAAATATTTTATTTATTTATTTATTTTTGTTTATTTATTTCTATCCCATTTTGCCCCCCAAATTGGGACTCAAAGCAGCTTGCAATCAAAAACCTACAAAAAGTGAATATTGAAATATAATTAAGCTAGTTACAGTGTTAAAACTGTTACACCTCAGTAAAAGAATAAAATGCAGTTAGAAAGATCACAAAGTTTTAAAAACAACTACTTTAATAGTTAGTTGATTGTAGTTAATGTGTTTTAGCGGGTTGGTTTTAGATAGGTTGGTGGGTGGGGAGGATTGGTTATGTTTTAATGCTTTTAATGTATCTAATGTATTGTTGTGGTACCGCCTCGATTCATGGGGAGAGGCGGGATATATATTATTATTATTATTATTATTATTATTATTATTATTATTATTATTATTATTATTATTAAAACAATATGCCCCCCAGCCTATTCTTTAAAAACGTTATGTTTTAAAGCCAGCTTGAACAAAAAGAATTTAGTCTACTGTTGGAAGGACAGTAAGGAGGAGACCGTTCTAGCTTCCTGCGGAAGGGAGTTCCAGAGTTTAGGGGCAGCCACGGAGAAGCTATTTACAAGAAAAGTGTCTCCTGATGATCTCAGAGCCTTGGCTGGCTAATGCAGAGAAATACATTCAGTCAAATAGCCTGGACCTGAGCCATATTGGGCTTTATAAATCATAACCAGGACTTTGAATTGTGACCCAAAGAGACCTGCAAGGTTCAGCAGAAGTTCTTCCAGGGAGTTTGCAGCGTGGCATCTAATCCCGGGATTTTACTTTCTTCTTTCTCTCTCTTTTAAAATGCATCTTTATCAATTTATGCTTTAAAGTCATCCGTAACAATCCCATTCCAAAGATATAGATGTACATAAAGTAACATTCTGCTCCTGAAATAGAGGATTTGCCTCACTATTTGTTTTCTTGTCCATTATATTCTGATCCAAGAGCCAAACTTCTGGGATCTATTTTGCATCATTTGGAATCTAATACTGTCTTAGAAAAGATCTTCTATCTCCTTTCTGATATCAATATCAATATCAATACCAGTATTGATATCAATACTGATATCAATATCAATATCAATATTGACTCCACGATAACTCGTAAGGTCTCTCTTTTCACTCTGGCCGCTATGAAGATCCGGGCCAGATAGGTTGCCAATGTCGTGGTTGATTGTTTTGGAGACGAGCTTACCTAATTATAGTTTTATTGTCTATGTTTTAACCAAACCAAACTCTAAATTTTTTTCAGATACGACTATTATGTAACTTACCATATGATGTATTTTGGCATGCTGTTTTTACATATGTATCTTATTTTAACATTTTGTATTGTATTGTGTTGTGTTGCATTTTAATATTCTGTATGCAAATGGCCTTTGGTCTACGCATTAATAAATTGATTGATTGAATAAATAAAAAAAATAAAGTAACATTCAATACTAAACTAACATAACTAGTTATGCTGCTAACATAAAATTAAAACTTTTTTTTTTTTTTGCTAATATAAAATTAAAAATGCTGAAATCTTTCCTTCACGCAGTTAATCAAAAAGACCTGAGTGCCTTTGGGGGCCTAAAATCATGTCCCACCCACATAGTTCAATAGAACAATTCCAAATTGTTGCAACACTGTGATTTTGATGTCTTGCCTTTAGGCTCCAATGGGCAGGCTCATGTGAGAAGATACAGTCCTTCAAATAATCTGGTTTATCAGTGCCTGGCTTACCTTGGGGCATCTGAGGTCACATGGTCCTTCTGGGGGCTGGACCACAAGAGGAACAGAAGATGAACTGGAGATGGGCAAATCCTCTTTGTTGTCCAGCAGCGGCTCTGACTTGCCTGCCTCTTTTTCCTTGTCAGCAAGCTGGGAACAAAAAACGTGGATTAAGCTATTTGCTCCATAGCAGGGCCCTTTTTGCACCCTTTTTTTTGTCGCGAGCACCCCTTGAGCATCGCGTGAGTGGGAGCGTCGCTCCGTATGACACACTCCCAGTCGCATGACACTCACGAGGGTGAAGCGGGGTGAGAGCACATTTTTTATTTTCGGCTGTAAGCCGAAAATACTGCGCGCTCGCACAATGCTCGCGGTGCCCTTGCGCATTTACCTGTGTGCAGTGCTTCGGCAAGCTGGGGCGGTCACACTTCCTTCCCCCAGTGCAGCCTACAGCTCCCAGACTGCGCTGCGGAAGGAAGGAAGGAAGGAAGGAAGGAAGGAAGGAAGGAAGGAAGGAAGGAAGGAAGGAAGGAAGGAAGGAAGGAAGGGGCACTAGTGCAACGATCGCGCTACCAGGAAGCCGATGCGGGCGGAAGAAGGGCTGTTGTGAGTGGCTCGTGCAAGCGGCTGCTCCCGCGAGCACTGCTCCCCACTGCTGTGACGAGGCAAGGTGAGAAAAGGGCCCAGGTAGTGACTTCTGTGTCGGTGGAGCAGTGAATCTATTCTTGGTTTTAGTCTAAACTTTACATGAACTCTGAAAAGTGCTAAAGGAGGCATCCAAAGCTTAGTTCCTTAGGCAGTACCTTTAAAGTTCAGACCAGAAATTCAGCAGTCACTGACCTACTGGTGAATTGCTGATGAATTCTGAGAGTTGTAGTGCAAACAAAAGTATCTTCTTTAAGCTCTGTGAATGCCTCCCAGTTGTTTTTGCCTCTTGGAAAACAGAGCTGCGGATGCCATACAACCTGTTCTGGGCCCTCTAAATTAGGTTGCTGTCACAGGTATGATAGCAGATACTATACTGTTGCAAAACTTGAAGACAATTTCTCCTGCCACTTCTGTTGGTTTCTGGATGTGGGATTTCCCCTTTGCCTCAGGCAGCAAAGCATCTTGGGTCATCCCTGCTAATGGTTGCATAGAATACCCTCTCTTACTTCTGCAGGACAAATCATATGTGTCAAATTATTTATTTAGTTAATACATTTTTATCTCACCTTTTTTTCAATATGGGACACAATGTGGCTCTTAGCACAGATTAAAACAACATACAGTTAAAAACAGTCCTTATAATTTTAAAAAACAAGCTTTAAAACAATTAAATATGCCATTCTACTTTTTAAAAACTCAATAATTTAGAATGGTTTTAAAGTATTTAAATCATAGTTATGGGGGGGAAATAGAGCATGCAGCCCTTAAAACAACATTCTGTCACCCAGTTAATGGCCAAATGTCTATCTAAATCAGTGGTTCTCAACCTTCCTAATGCCGCGACCCTTTGATACAGTTCCTCATGTTGTGGTGACCCCCAAACATAAAATTATTTATTATTTACAATGCCTCCCCCCTCCGGCAAAGGCCACCTCGCCGGTCAGGAACAGGGGGGCGGGCAGGGAGGGAAAGAGGAGCCGTGCATCTCCCCTGGGAAAAACTCTGAGAAACCCCCCCAGCTCTGCTCCCGCTTTGCTCTTGTTTCCGCTGGGGGTGCACTATGGGAAAAATTTCCAGAGTGTTGACCCTGGCTGAGGGGGGAGGAATCCCAGCGCCTTTGTCTTTTGCGCCGGGTGCAGCTCACCCCCCCGGAAAAGCGCCGTCTTGCGGCCCCACAGCCCTTCTGCAGTGCCCCCCTCTGTGGTGAGTGGGGTGGGGGCTGTGGCAAGGAGGGGGCCTGCCCCCCGTGCTCCTGCCGCCCCCCCCCAAGCTGGCCCGTCAGACGGGAGGTTCTCCTGGTAGTGGAGGAGGGAAGCGATTTCAGTTCCTTCTGAACAGGAGGCAGGAAGACGCGAGCGTTTGGCTTGCGCTGGCACACCACCACTCCTGGGCCTTTTCGCGGACCTGGGGAAGGCCGCACGCGCTCCTGCAAAAGGGGGCAGGAGGACACGAGTGCATGGCTCGCGCTTGCACACAAGCACCGAGGAGGGAATGGAGCCTAAGACCATCGGAAATACGTATTTTCTGATGGTCTTAGGTGACCCCTGTGAAAGGGTCGTTTGACCCCCAAAGGGGTCTCGACCCACAGGTTGAGAACCACTGATCTAAATGAAAAGGTATTTGCCTCCTGGTAGAAAGAGAGTGGAGAGGGGTTAACTTGTCAGGATGTGTTGCTCTTGTTGTAAATATTTGCTGGTTATATGCTAGAATATGTATTAGAATAGACTTGCTAGCTTAGACATTGCTAGAGTCCGTGCGAGTGCTAGAAATTATCAATTACCAATTATTGATTGCAACTATGTATCCAGTTCCAAATCATTAACAGCTTTACTGTTTGCTTCTACAACATATCTGGGAAAGCGGGAGAAGATCAGAGGGAGACCAATGAAAATACTGGGAGGATGTTATGGGACCTGGCAATACACAACTTAAGAGTACATGAACTAGTTTCTGCTTCAAGGATGAAAGATATGTAAACAACTGAGGGTCTGGGACAATGTCTAACTCGTGGGATGATGTGAGATTTGTTATCTTCTCTAATCACAGCTTTGTGTTCCTAAATTGGTATGACAAAGGATAAAACCTGTAACCATCCAGTATGTTGTAGTCTCAGCAACTTTGAAAGAAGATTCTTGTGTTGCTTGCTTTGCTACAATTAAACATTTGTGTTTTAACTCTGAGTGAAGTTTGTGGAGCCCAAGTTATCCAGGACATGATATAACCTAACCTCTTGTGAGAGGGAGTTCCACAGGCTCAGAGTGGCCCCCTCATGTGTTCCCACTAAACATGCCTGTGAGAGTCATAGGACTGTCTGAAAGCCCTCTCCTGAGGATCTTAAAACTCAGGCAGGCTTGTATAGGGATATCCAGTCTTACATACAGTCTGAATACCATATAACACTTCAGAGGCCATAACCAGTGCTCTGAATTGTGCTTGGAAACAAATCTGTAGACAAGGGAGCTATTGCAACAAGGGCATTCTATGTTTCCTGTAACCAGACCTCCACAGAACACTTTCTTATCTCTATGGGACAAACTGTGCCGGTGGCACAGTGGTTAAATGTCGGTACTGCAGCCACAAAGTTGTGCGTTCGATCCTGCTGGGCTCCAGGTTGACTCAGCCTTCCATCCTTCCACAGGTCGGTAAAATAAGTATCCAGCTTGTTGGGGGCAATTAGCTAAAACACATTGTAAACTGCTTAGAGAGCACTTAGCTGATAAGCAGTATAGAAATACACATGTTATTGCTTCTCAAATTTCCTCATTCTACAATGGGCCTTTCCTTTCCTGGAGATGGCTAACCTATTCTCCAAAGACCTTTCACAGGGAATTTCACAAGCTTGACCTGTTGAGACAGCCAGCAGGCTGTAGTGGTTTGAGTGTTGTATTAGGAGTTTGAGAGACAAGGTTTTGAATTCCTGCTTGCCATGAAAATCCACTGGCTGACTTTGGGCAAATCACACACTCTCTCAAGCTTCAGAGCAAGGCAATGGCAAGTCTCCTCTGAAGTTATTCCTGGAAAGCCCTTGGAACATTTCCGCATGACACTCTTATAGCATGATGATTCAAACTCCTACGGAATCCTGGGGTTTGCAGTTCTGGCTGGCCCCTCCCAGAACTGCAAATCCCAGGATTTCATAGGAGGTTCATAGAATCATAGAAATGTAGAGTTGAAAGAGACCCCAGGGGCCATCCAGTCCAACCCCCTACCATGCAGGAACACCCTCAAAGCACTCCCGACAGATGGCCTTCCAGCCTCTGCTTAAAAATCTCCAAGTAAGGAGACTCCACTGCAGCTTGAATCTGTTGCTCCTTATCCTGGTCTCTGGAGCAGTAGAAATCAAGCCCTCTCCTTCCTCTACATGGCATCCCTTCAAATATTTAAACATGGTTGAAAGTGGAATCATCACGCTATAAGATTGTTGTGCGGAAATGGCTTTGGAGAGGGTCACCATAATTTGGAGTCAACCTGAGGACACATCACAACAACAAAGCAGGCCACAGAGTGTAGTGTTTTGAGGGCTGAATTAGGATTCTGAGGGACCATAGTTTGAATCCCTCTGTCATGGAAACTTACAGGATGGCCTCAGGCAAGTTGCATTCTCTCAGCCTCAGAGGAAAGCAATGGCAAACCAAGAACCAATGAGATGTAGTCATTTGAGTGCTGAACTAAGACTACAGGAAACCAAGATTCAATACTCCCTCAGCCATGGAAAATTAGTGGGTGACCTCAGGTAAGTCACAGTCTCTCAGCCCTGGAAGAAGGCAACTGCAAACCCCACCAAGCAAAGGTTTGCCTTTAGGGTCACCCTATATCAGGTATTGCTTGAGAACAAACATTACCTACCTATGACATGTTGAATGAGCAGAAAAGACCCTCACCCTGTTATGATGAGGCACCACGCCCATTTGCTGGGAACCAAAGCAAATGGTTTCTATAAGTTCCCTTATGATCTGTGGAAGATCGTCAAAAGTGCTGACATAGAAGAGATTTTCCAAATTCCGATGTAGCAAAATCTTCTTCAGCTCCTCAGGATCAGTTCCCGAAACACCCACGGTGATAAGACGGATTCCTGGGGGAAAAATATATATAGAATCATAGAATCATAGAGTTGGAAGAGACCCCAGGGGTCATCGAGTCCAACCCCCTGCTATGCAGGAACACCCATCAAAGCAATCCCGACAGATGGCCATCCAGCCTCTGCTTAAAAACCTCCAAAGAAGGAGAAGACTCCACCACACTCCAAGGCAGCCTATTCCATTGCCGGACAGCTCTGACTGTCAGAAAGTTCTTCCTGACATTCAAGTGGAATCTCCTTTCCTGCAGCTTAAATCTATTGCTCCTTGTCCTAGTCTCTGGAGCGGCAGAGAACAAGCCCACTCCCTCCTTAACATGCCATCCCTTCAAACATTTAAACACGGCTCTCATGTCCCCTCTTAACCTTCTCTTCTTCAGACTAAACATACCCAGCTCCCTAAGCCGTTCTTCATATCCGCCAGTGTGCCTCCTGAAACTTCCAAATTACCCACAATTTTCACTGAACTGTAGCCATAACAGCAGGCTTCATAAACCATTTCAATCCCATCTGGTCATTGTAGGAACTTTTAACAGAACTTGTACTTCTTCTTCCCTCTTCATCCTTTACTCCTTACATTTCATTGTGGAAGAGTAGGACTCACCAGCCACCAGCCTCAGGTGACACTTTTGTGGAGCCAGAAAGCCAGCAAAAGATTACTGCCAGCCTCTGGAGGGGGAGATCAGAAAGGTAGAAGCTTCAAGACAGCAGTAGACTTCTCCTTTGGACTTGAGTCACAAAGGAAAGAAGGGTTCCCAACCAAAATCAAGTGTAATAGTTCATCTGTGGTCTTTCTGGTCCAGAGTTGAGAGGATATACCCAAGAGAGATATGGGCCAAGAGAAACTCAGAAGGAGCTTTGAGATGAGTCCCTCTTCAAATGGGGAAAGCAGATATGGAGAAGCCTGGAGCTGCTGCTGCAAATTATCCTTTCTCATCTTTTTGGACACCTTCTCTTCATTCACTTATTTGCATTTTGATGGCCCCTTTGGACCCTAAACCTTCTAGCCTGTCCTCTCCTGGGCTCCTAATCCTGCAACTCTTGACCAATGTAGGTGGCCAATCCAGAATCATCCCAGTCATGGGACTTCCAGGCCAAAACTCAAGACCTGGAGATGGCCTCTAGTGATGTCATTAAACATTATAACATTAAGCATCAGTAACAGTTGCCCACTGATGGGAGCTTGCAACCTTGCATGCTCTGAATTCACTGCTAGTTTGGTTGCACGATCACTATAAGTCTAGGAGCAAATCCCAAGTTAACCTCCTGTTTGTTTGCTCACACCCGCTCTCTTCCTGTCGCACATAAGCATCTTTTTGTTCTTGGGGTCTGTGCCTCTCTGTTCTCTTCCTTTTTACCTGCCTTCCTGGGAGCATGAGGCCAGAAGTGCTCCAGAAGAGATGCTACAATGAAAGCATGTAATTGCTTACTTTTCTTTCTTTTCTTCAAGAACATGAACCTGTGTAGGTTATGCGCAAGTACCTGTAAGTAAACTTTTATATACTTTTTAAACAAACTGACTTTGTGATTACTTCTCAGCTGGAGTTAAGTGTCTGGAGGGCTATATAGGTGGGCTGGTCAGCAGTTTGAACTACTGTCTACTTATTAACTGCTTTGCTTAGGTAGACAGATCTAACAAATCTCTCTCATTTTCCAATACCCACAACATGCCATTCAGACACATAGACACAGAGAACATGGTTTGTTTGCTTGTTTGTTTGAAAATTAAGAAAGACAGCTTAATTAAAGAAGCTGTTTCCAGATCATGGTGAAATGAGGGAATTACAGTGAACCTTCCACATTTCTCTACCCATGGAAAACTGCAACTCTGTGAAGCACAGAACCCAAGAGGCTTCAGAACCGTAGCTTTACCTATAATGTGGGCCACTTGGGCTGGGGGCAACACGTCGTCCTGAGATCGACCATCTGTCAGCAGAACCAGCATGTGAGGCACAGAAGGTCTCATCCCCTTGGAAGCTTGAAATACCTCTTTCAGCATATAGCCAATGCCTCTTCCTGAGCCAAAGCACAGACAAGCATAATAAGACACCAGCACTGAAGAAAAATAAAACACGTCAATTTGCTTTGGAAAGTTACTTTGTTGGACTACTACTTCCTGAATCTCCCAGTCAGTAGTCAAAAGAGCAAAGGCAATTAATGGATTCCTTGTCAGTTGGGCTGTGAACATGTTCCAGCTTTTGGATAGATTTAAGAGAGCTAGCCAAGGTACTGAACCTATTTTGAGGATAGGTTTCAGCACCTTGGGGAGCTCCTTTAAAGCTACCCCAAACCCAGAGTGGATTCATTGACTCACTGATGTAGGAGTCAAAAGTTACTATACAAATATATATATATATATATATTTGCTTGTTAATCTGTGGCCATTTCTGCACTACACTGTTAAAGTGCTATTATTCCACTTTCAACATCCTGTGGAATTCTGGGGTTTGTAGTTTCCTGGCGCCAAAGAGCTCTCTGGCTGAGAAATTCTAAAGGCTCCTCCCTAAACTGCAAATCCCAGGATTCTGTAAGTTGTTGGAAAGTGGAATAATAATAATTAATAATAATAATAATAATAATAATAATAATAATAATAATATCCTGCCTCTCCCCATGGATCGAGGCGGTACTACAATAATACATTAAATACATTAAAAGCATTAAAACATAACCAATCCTCCCCACCCACCAATCCATCTAAAACCAACCCCCTAAAACGTATTAATTACAATCAACTAACTATTAAGAATAGTATAAGGTGGAAATGCCCTGTGATTACAGGAATGGTTTTGCTTTTGGCTGTACGACCATTCCTCCTGCATCTGCTCCAGGTTGTATGGAAGCACCCCTTATACTAAAATTCTACCAAGCATAGGGCCCAGCTGAAGCACCTGCAAAGATCTTCTGCAACCTAGGAGCAGGATCTATATTGCTGAGAGGGGATTTGCCATTCCTACAGAATTCTCCAACTACTTGCCCTGCTCTGATTGTTGGTGGTGACAGAATGTGAGATCTGGCACTTGAACTTTTCATTGTGTAGTTTTTGAAGAGAAAGGGAAATAAAACAAGTTTCTAGACTGCTTACTACAGCAATAGCTCTGACAAACAAATTTCTTATGTTGAGGGTCTTGAAACTCTTAGGGGGGAAAAAAGATTCTGGACTGAGACAAACTTAACAGATGCACATTTGACCTCTCTACCTCCTTCTATATACACAACTGTGGCAAAGGGGGTCAAGCTAGCCCTGCCATTATGGAAGGTGGACAGCAAATTGCTGATTATTTAGTTTACTCTTCCTTCATTTTTACTGCAATATCAAGAAAAGGGAGAAACATGTGGGATTGAGTCAAGTTGCAAAATAACATGATAAACTTGAGGTATTACCTATGCCATGACTCATTTCTCAAAAGAAACTACATCAGTGAGTTTTAATTACTTTTTAAATAACTGGATTGCTACAAGCCACTTGTATGTGGTACAGAAATACTTTCAGTTTGCCCACTTTGTTGTCATCTTAACTACTTAATATAAAGACAGTAATATGGGCCAGAATCATAGAATCATAGAAATGTAGAGTTGGAAGAGACCCCAAGGGCCATCCAGTCCAACCCCCTGCCATGCAGGAACACCCTCAAAGCAATCCCGACAGATGGCCATCAAGCCTCTGCTTAAAAACCTCCAGGGAAGGAGAATTTTCACCATGTGATGTTCCTCCTCCACCCTTTTGAAAGGTCACACTCACATAACTATAAAAATAACTAGAAGTTACAATTACACCAAAGAAGGAGTGATATTATCCCTTAAGTTACAAACTTGATACTAAGTTACATAATGTAACTTAGCTATAGGAAGCCCCCACCTTTCAACACCCCATTATCTGACGACTTGCTCATTTGATGCTTCAGAATTAAGGACAAGTTCCGTTCATTCAAGGGGGTTCTGCTCCTTCATCAGCTCTTCTTGCCTACAGAGGCTCACTTGGAATCGCTCACGTGCATGCACTGCTTGCAAAGTGGGCTGGGCGACGAAGGCACTAAACTGCCTGTGAGACTGCAAGCAGCACACGCATGGTGGTAACTGTGGAGGGATGGTGGATGATGGGAGCTATGCAAAAACCTCAATAGCACTTCCCTCCAGCACTGAGCTCTGGCAAAAACAGCTTACCAGAGTCAAGTGTTTCAAAAACCACCATATAGCAGAGACTATACACACAGCTTAGAAGCGTGCCCAGCAGAGTTTAAGCACTAGCAGCAAATGCTCCGAAGCCACAAAAATACGCCCACGTTGTCATGATATGTAAAGGGTTAATCTTACTTGATGCTGTGCTGCTTCTTCTGACCTTGCCCTTTAACCTTAAAGTGTAGACTGAGATAAGGCTACACAGCTGTATGTTAAATGTTTAAGTGGTAATTTATGTGTTTGACTGAGGCACATGTAGAGTACCTAATAATGTACAGCTGTGTGGAGTGTATATAAGCTGTTTGGAAAAGCACTCTTTCTCTCCTTTTCTCTTGTCTCCTTGCTGTGCTGGTTTGTATGTTACTCTGCTGTTTTTACTGTTTAACCTTATGGTGGGTTTTTGCTAAATGCCTTAATTTGTTACCCACAATAAACCTTTTGTATTTTTCCTTATTGCGGTCTGAAGTGGCTGTTTTTTCCTCTAGGCTGTAGTTTATGCCAGAGGTTCTTTGGAGGTCCTTGTTTGCTTAAACAAGTACCCCAGTTTTCAGGCTCGTTAGGCAGGCAGCCGACACACATAATATTATCTTCCAACAGGAGGCTTTTACTCTTCAGTTACGATACATACATATTTACAGTACTGCGACAGAGTTTCAGCATTCCACAGCAAATGAAAATATATGCATCCAACATAGCCTCCGGCCGTTCCATCAGACAATCGAGAGGACACAGTTGGCTAGAACACCCCCCCTTATATACATACATTTCTGATGCAACTCTAACCAACTTTGTGTGTTCCCATGTATGATGCAACCTTCTGCCCTGGTTACATATTACAATGTCTCAGCAAGAGTTACATGGGATTACATCATTCACTGCCATTCCCAGGTGCAAACCTCAATGTACATCATATATATTTTATTGGATTACAGGTTATGTCCAACCTTTCCTCACAGTAACAAGTGAGCCTCCTTCATGCTCCCTACAGTACAGGACGTGGGGTCCACTTTTCAACCAATTCCGTTTTCTGACAGTGCTCCAGTCCCTAACTTGTCAGATCAATGAGGGAAGCCTTTATAACTTCGATATCAGAATATGGAATTAATTACACTTAATTAGTTATTTGTAGCCAGTTACTTTCAAGTGTTGATAACAGGAATGAAAGAACAACAAATCCACTTAATCTCATAGGCCATGCTCACCTGTCTTTGTGTTTCCCCCAGCATAGCGGAGTCTCTTGATAGCTTTCAAAACCCCATTCCGGTCTTTATACTGGTTAAAGTGGAATTCCATTCTGGGTTCTTCACTGTACTGGGTGACAGCAATCTGTCAAGAAGAAAAGATGGTCAAAAATCTTTTAACAGAGTACAAGGAAACCCTTTCCCTATTACTCTGTCCAGATTCAGCAGATGACACATTCAATGGAGGAAATTACTTAATTGCTTAATCACAGGATGAATAGGTAATTAAGAAGTAAAATGGGACTCAGTGTGGTTGAGCAGATCAAGTGCTGAGCTAGGACTCAGGATTCAAATCCCCACTTGGCCCTGTAAAACCACTGGGTGACTTTGGGCAAGTCACATTCTCTCAGCCTCAAAGGAAAGCGAGGGCTTTCAGAACAAATTTGACAAGAGAACCCCATGATAGTTTTGCCTAAGAGTTCCCATATTACTTGAAGGCATACAACAACAAATTGATATGTAAAAGAAAAGATGACCAAAAAATACTTATGCAATGTAACAAATGCTTGCTCAAAAGTAAGTCCCATTGAACTCTGTAGGGGGTTGTGTCAAGGAAACTAGTCAGAGGTTTACAACATTCAAGTCCAGAGGAGGGCGACCAAAATGGTGAGGGGCCTGGAAGCCATGAAGCCCTATGAGGATAGACTTAGAGAGCTGGGTATGTTTAGTCTGCAGAAGAGAAGGTTAAGAGGGGACATGATAGCCATGTTTAAATATTTGAAGGGATGCCACGTAGAGGAAGGAGAGGGCTTGTTTTCTGCTGCTCCAGAGACCAGGACAAGGAGCAACGGATTCAAGCCGCAGGAAAGGAGATCCCACCTGAACCTCAGGAAGAACTTCCTGACAGTCAGGACTGTCCGGCCGTGGAATCTGCTGCCTCGGAGTGTAGTGGAGTCTCCTTCCTTGGAGGTTTTTAAGCAGAGGCTGGATGGCCATCTGTCAGGAGTGCTTTGAGGGTGTTCCTGCATGGTAGGGGGTTGGACTGGATGGCCCCTGGGGTCTCTTCCAACTCTACATTTCTATGATTCTATGATTCAAGGAATGCATGTTTTGGCACCAACATTGGTATTAAGGTCAGAACATGCTATATACTCTCAGCCTTAGAGGAAGGCAATGGCAAGCCCTCTCTGTACAAATCTTACCAAGAAGGTCTTAAGAGAGGTTGCAGTAAGTCTGAGGAGCCAGCATAGTGCAGTGGTCTGAGTTTTGGACTGGGACTCTGTAATACCATATGTAATACCCCTGAAGGACCCCCTGGAGTCCATGTCCTGGGAACCTAATTATTTTATATCAAAAATAGTGAGCTATAGAGATACTGAAAGGACATATATGTAGAAAATCTCTGTTTTCTGTCATACATTCTGAAGGTATCTGGCAAATGGGTCACAGAAATTTGAAAGGATGGTCAGCAGCCATCAGGAAGATAATTACTCTCTGAGAAAGTAAACAAGGCCTGGAATGGGACACTTTGAAGCAGGCATGCAATTCCAGAGAGAGAGATACTGATCTGGCAGGAAACAACAAGGATGTTTTGGTTGTATTTTCTTTGAATTTCTTTGAACTAAAAAGAAAAGGATCCATCTTCATAAAAAAAGATGGAAATATTTGGATCCTCCAGGACATGGTTCACAATATATATCTAGACACGGTTCCTTTTTCTTTGGGAGTTCTGTTTTGGAGTTTGAAAGAGTTCTTTGGGAAGATGCATTTGGAGTTTTAGTTAGGAGTTTCTCTCAGAACTGCAAAAACAATGGAGATGGTAAACAGCCCAGATTTACAAGACAATGGTGTTTGCAGACTCTGCTCATTACAGGAGTGTCTGAGATGTTTTCTCCCAGCTGAAGGATTCTGGATTGGTATCGTATGTCATCAAATCCTTTCTGTCTCTCTTTCTCTTTCTTAATTTTCATCTCTTTCTAACTTTATAGCCTTGTATGCTTGTTGGAGTGTGTGAAGTTGAGTGATTGTAAGAACTTTAACTTTTCATGCTTGTTGTAGTGGGTGTCGTTAAGTAATTTCATAGAATCCTAGAGGTGGAAGAGACCCCAAGGGCCATCCAGTCCAACTCTCTGCTATGCAGGAAGACCCATCAAAGCCCTCCCTTTGGCAGGTGCCTATCCACTCTGCCTGAAAACCTCCAAAGAAGAAGGAGACTCGTAGGGACTTTTACATTTATGTTAATAAAATACTTACATTTGAACAATTTGTGTGATTTTGACTGGACCTTTCCTGGTATAAATTGGGTTGCAAGATCCTGCTTAAGTTACCCTGCCTCTCGTAAAACTAAACAGTGCTCTGAACTAATTTCCCCACAATTTTGATAGATTTTGGGAATCCCCTTAAGGGAGCCCCAAGCAATCAGGGTAACAACTCCAGGAAACCAGAGTTCAAATCCTACCTTGGTCATGGAAATCCCTTGGATGTCCTTGAGCAAGTCACAGGCCATTTCTGCACCACACTTTTATAGTGCTATTGTTCCACTTTTAACGTCCTGTGGAATTCTGGAGTTTGTAATTTCCTGAGGCCAAAGAGCTCTCTGGCTGAGAATTCCAAGGGCCCTTCCCTAAACTGCAAACCCCAGGATTCCATGGGATGTTGGAAGTGGAATAATAGCACTTTAACCAGTGTAGTGGGGAAATGACCACACTCTCTCAGCCTTGGAGAAAGACCATGGCAAACCTCCTCTGAACAAGTGTTGCCAAGAAAATGCCAGCATAGATTTGCCACAAGTCTGAGAGCCAACACGGTGTAGTGTTGGACTATGAGAGACCAGACTTTATGTCCCTGTTCAGCCATGGAAACCCACTTGGTGTCCTTGGGCAACCGACACTCTCTTCGCTTTAGAGGAAGGCAATGGCTGGTCTCCTTGGAATAATTTGTTGAGAAAACCCAGTGATAGGAAACAACGTGAAGGCACACAACAAGAAGCAAAATAAATGATGAAAGAACTAGAATTATCACAGTCAACATGCTTGGTCTGCCCCAGTTTTTTACCTGGGTTCCTTCAGGCCCAATTTTGGGGAAGTAGGAGACAATGCGGAAGAGGAAGTCCTTCACTTTGAGGAAGTTGCTTTGGCCAATGCTCGAGGATTCGTCCACCAGGAAGGCAATGTCTGCTTTGAATTTGCTGCAGACTGAAAAGGAAAAAGGAAGGCAGTGACTACTCGACATCAAAATATACATTTCTCTCCTTTCTCACTTTGCCCTTTAAAAAAATGGGAAACAATTTTTTAAATATTAAGACTGAATAGTAAGCCCTGTGGTTCCAACCTACATTTCTCCTACAAACAAAAAGAACAAACTTCTCCGAACTAAATTGGGGGGCAAAGATTGGATATCTAGAATCATAGAGTTGGAAGAGACCCCAGGGGCCAACGAGTCCAACCCCTGCTATGCAGGAACACCCATCAAAGCATTCCCAGCAGATGGCCATCCAGCCATCTATTCAAAATATAATCAGTGTCTTTCCAAGGAGGCTCATAGATACCTGGATGAAAACTTGAGGGGAAAAAATGCTTTTTTGGACTATAGCACCCAGTATCCGCCAGTCAACATCCCGAACAGATATCTCTGTGCTGGACCAATACCCTGTGACACTATAGCAAGATCTTTCTGGTGTTGGCCCCATTATTATAAATGCATTTCCTAGAGATACCTAGGGTATATATTTTTCATAAAATGCTTTAAGATACTAGTTTTCATAACTGTTTGGTGTCTTGTTATAATTATGGAGTTGCTAGCTACTTTTATAATGTTCTGACTCTTTCCATTCTGATAGTATGTTTATGCAGAGTTTTATGATCACTACAGGCATCATAGAGTAGACAGCAGATGTATGATTACACATTCTTATAATGAATTAACAAGCAGAATCTATAGAATAGGAATGTTGAACCACAGCTCCCAACATACTTTGTCATTGGCTATGCTGGCTAGAGTTGTTGGGAGTGGCAGAAGTCCTACCCATACTCTAGCAGTGCGGTTCTCAAACTCTGGTCCTCCAGATACTTTGGACTTCAATTCCCAGAAGTCCCAGGCAGCATGGCTGATGGTAAGGATTCTGGGAGATGTGTTACCCTGTATGTTGGGGGTCCCGGGAGGGGCACCCAGATAACCAAATAAAAACACAAATTGGGGGAATTTAGCTTGAGCACTCTCTGGCTAAACGAGAGCCAGGGTAACGTTAGCAAGGATCTTTCACCCAACGTATACAGCGTCAGGTCAGAGAGCGGCTAGACAAGGTTTTCAAAGTAACAAATAATATTTTATTCAAGACAAGAAACACGCAAGACAAAACATAAACTAACTGAGAAATAGAAGCGGAGAGCTTTTCGGGAAGAGTAATATGACACCTGGTCTCATAGTCCTGGAGATAAGTGGGATTCCAGGAGAGAAAGCTCAGCGTGGTTAGCTGAGGGGAATTTCCTTAGACAACCGGCAGCAAGGCGGGATGGAAGTCCAAAGTAGTCCGAAGACGTCCCAAAAGTGGGGACCTTTTATAAGGTGGAGTTTACCTACAGGCTATGTTATGCTCGGTGAGAACAAAGGAAATTTGGAGTTGGACAAAGGAGTTGCCAAAGGTCAAGTTTTGCATGATTGGTTTAGCTCTTAAGACAATAGTGTGGCCAGTTCATTAATGGCCCGACATAAAGAAATGGCTTGGCTCTTGTCTGCATGGCTTTGTGTAACTCCGAGCCAAGCAGAGCTAGTTTGCAGGGAGGTTTTTCCCTAAAGCAACGGAGAGGCTTTAAACTGCCTGCCTGAATGGGGATTTGGAATGTACAACCATTAACGGTCGCGCCCGTACATGTTTGTCCAGGAGGCCTCTGCAAACATGTGGAGTGGGGTGGCAGAAAAAGTGGGGTGGCAAGGCCAAATTATTTGATATCAAAAGGATATCTAGTGCTCTCACCCGATATATCATAACCGTGATAACAGATGAAGTCCAAAAACATACCTGGCGAGCTATCCCTTGCTCTAGAGGATGAACTTACTTGGGCCAGGAGGGGTCACCGAAGGGACTGATGTCTTAGTGACCCTAGCTGTGTGTGCAGCAGTGGATCTTGCCCCAAGAGAGGTAGCTGTTGGAAGAGTCAATTGGTTGGAATTCATAGGCTGATGTTTTGTTGTGACAGGGCTTTCTGACGTTGCAGTTGGAAAAGGGATGGATAGATTTGCACCAGAGCCCACTGCAAAAAAACACAGAAAAGAAAAATGAGCAGGAGCCAGGGGTGTAAAGAATACAGTGAGCCCTCCATATTTGTGGGTTTCACTTTTGTGGAATTTATTATTCGTAGATTATTTGCTGTCACCTCTGCTGCCTGCCTAGGTCATTTTTAATAAGGACTTGCAAGCCTTGCGAGACTGAGAAACTGTGAACAAGGCTTGGAAGTCCCTCTTAAAAATGGTGTGGGGCAGCAGGGGAGGTGGCAGTTAGCCCCACCAGCCCCCCACTTCTGCCTTGTGGAGGAACCCTGATGCCTCAAAGGAATCCACAGTGAGTTGAATATGGTGATCATACTTTTTTGTGTGTTACATTTGGTTTGCGACAGCCTAGGGTTAATCACGTTTTTTCCACTTTCATGGGGGTTCTGTGCCCCTAACCCTAGCGAATGTGGAGGGATAACTGTACTTATACATTTTCTCACCCTTAATAAGAAGGGTGGTCTTGGCACGCATCAAGAAATACCATCAACAGTATTGCCACCTGCTATGAAATTTTTCATATTTTATGGCTATTTTCTGAAAAACAGGGAAGGTGTGGCACTGACAGAGGCCCTTTTCGCACGCAGTTTCTGTAGCGCGAGGTCCCCTTGAGCGTCGCATAAATGGGAGCGTCGGTCCGTACGATGCACTCCCATTCACGCGACGCTCAAGAGCCTAAAGCGGGACATGCATGCATTTTCTTATTTTCGGCTCTAAGCCGAAAATACTGCTCGAGGGGCCCTCGCGCACTTACCTGTGTGCAGTGCGTCGGACGGGACCGAACGGTCGCGCTTCCTCCCCCAGTGCAGCCTATAGCTACCAGACTGCGCTGTGGAAGGAAGGGGCGGGGCGTTCGCGTGACCCGCAAACAGCTGCGGGAGGCAGAAGGGCTGCCGCGAGCAGCTTGTGCAAATGGCTGCTCATGTGAGCACTGCCCCCCCACCGCCACGATGAAGGTAAGGTGCAAGAGGGCAAGAAGCGGGAGGAAAGAACCCCACCGGTGCCTCTGAATTAGAGATAACCACCACGGTGAATCCCAGTTTGTAGAATCTGCAAATCTCACCTGTGCCTTGAGTAAGAGCTACTATTTTCCCTTCAGAGGTTCCAAACACAGCACGGATGCCAACGGTGTATTGAGTGTCTGGCAGTAGATTCTCCAAATGATGGGCCCGTACACGGCTGTCTAAGAGGAGGCTCTTAGCAAGTGCTCTCTCTGAAACAGAAAGAAGGGTAAAGAGGATAAAGAAGTATTTTACTCGATTCGCATTTTAATGAAAACCAACTTATTTCACTTCCTGTTTCAGCTTCATATCCCAGAATCTCAGACAGCTGGCTATGCTTGCTATTGGTATTTGGAGTTACAATCCAACATCATACTGAATAGGGATATAATTCTTCATTATTCTTGGAAACAATGTGCAATTTTAGTGGTTTTGCTCCTGCAAGAAAGTCTTTGAAAACTGCCGTTTTCAATGACCATTTGTAGTCAAGGACTTATTTTGTGTAAAATTCACATGTAACTTTTTCTCTTTTTTTCAGAGGGTGAGAACCTCAGCATTTTCTGTACAGAAAATAACATTTCTGCCCTTTCAATTATAGACAGAAATGTTGTTTTCTCCAAAAATTACTGCTTCCAGTACAGGAAATCCTTTTTTCTGTGCAAAAACCTTTCCGTGTACAAATTTTGCAAGCTAATACAACCCAAACTCCAAGATTCACATCAGTCTTGAGGTCTTCCCATGTCAGGTTTCACAACACTTGAGAAACAGGTTTTATTTTGCACCCCTAATCTAAAGGACTTCATGAGTCCTACTCTGATCTAAAAGCACCCTAACTCCCACTTTTTCCTAAGTGCACAAGACCAGAATTAAGGAGTCTCCTCTAAGCAGAAGTTTCATAAAATGTCACTGAATGCATCTCGTGAATGGACATGGAATGCTGAGCATGATTTTATTTTTGGTTTCACAAGAGATTTAATCTGAGTAGAGATTCATCAATAATATTTTTTTTTTTTGAAAGAAGAAATGAGCAAGTTGCACCATTTTGTCTCCTCTGTGACTTCGAAACCCATGTAGTTTTTGAAGCCTATTCAGACTAATTCTACACAAAATTCACATGTGGTTGTTTTGCACAGAAAATAGCATCTTCTGTATGGGAAGATCTAAGACGTCGGCACAGAAATATTATATCCTGCACAGACACTACTGTGTCCTGCAGAGGAAACGCTGTTTTGTGTACAAAACAACCATGTGTGAAACTTGCGCAGAATAAATCCTGAGCTGCGAAGATTCTTGTCTGTCCAGAATTCTTCTTGTGAGGATTTTTCATGTTGGAAAATTCTGGCATTCTCTCTCCCCGCTTCCTTTTTCTAAGACAAATGGGGCTCAGCTAGCAAAAGATTAATTTTCCTTTGCATGTAAAAGCCCTTTGGCCTCTCAACGAAAATCTCAACTTTTGCTCTGTGTTATTTAAAATGATTGACTATGGTATCCAGACCATGTGGCCCAGGATGCACCCTGAAGTCTGTCACTGGCTTTCCATAGAAGACCAGGCCTCTCTTTCTCCCCCCTCCTCTTTGCAATTTTGCTTCTAGCATCTTCTCTCTGCTATGCTAGCCTCTCCACCAGGAAGTTAGTGAGTTAAGAATTAAACTACTATCTTCCCTAATCTTTTTGTTAGTTAGTTAGGATCTAGTTTCTCCAATGCATACATACTTATAAAGTTTATTAGTAAATATTTTAAGTTTGAAACCTGAAACTGCCTGCCTTGTTTTGCTTTCAAGTCAGCCTCCAGTTCAGGGAAGCCACACAGAGATTGGGACATGGTTTTTCTGCAATTCCGCTAAAAGAAGCTTTAGCTTTCATAGAATTTTCCCAAAGAGCTAATGTCATGAGCCAGGCGGAGCAGGAGGCTGAGCAGGCTGCCGATTCAGACGGGGACTCTGTGTTGGACTTGAACTCTCAGCCAGGGGAGGATCCCTTGGAGGGAGAGGGGGCTCCTGCAGAGGCAAAGGGGGGCCTGCCAGTGGCTCCCCAGCTGACCCAGGGCCGATACCTACAGCAGAGGAGTCCAATGCTTCCGGCTCGACAGAAGCTGCTGCTTCTGACTCCAGCCCGGAGCTTGCAGCAGACTTCCCCCCACATTCCTCCAGAGGCGGCTGGAGAAGGTGGTGGTTCGTAAATCAAAACGCCAGCTAGAGAAGCTGCTGAGATCAGAGGGCCTTCAGCTGTAGGCCAGATTAACTGACACTTGATCAGCCCCAGCCGGGCTAAAGACTATTTCAGGCAGACGGTGGGGAGTGGGGGTCATGGGGCAACAACTGTCATTCATCCGTGACTCTGATACCTGTTCCATGGGCTTGCTATTTCTGAGTTCCACTGCCTTCGTTCCATTGGGAGAGGCGGGATGATGATGATGATGATAATAATAATAATAATAATAATAATAATAATAATAATAATAATAATAATGATGATGATGATAATTGTTATTATTATTTTGGGTGACGTAACCCCTTGATTACTTTACGGCCTTATTTATTTCCTCTGTTTGCTTTGGGTGTTGTAAACCCTTGATTATTTTACGGACTACTTACTAAAAGCCATAAAACTCCAGTTGCCGCCTCTGTGTTGCTTGTCCTCCGCCTGACATTGACAGCTAACACTCTGGGCAGCTCTAATTCCCAACACTTCATATTTCAGAAACATGTTTTTTAAGCCATTTGTTGAATATTTTTTAATATTCTTTCTACCCATAATCCTGAGAAAAAGGAAATGGTTCATCTCTACTTACCCTGCCCTATGCCGGCCGGCTTCCAGATGATCTTGTATTTGGTGGCAGCAGGAACAGCGCTCCAGGACAGAGAGATGGAAGTGCTTGTGTAAGAGGTAACCTTGAAATTAGAGACATAGCCAAGAGGAGCTGCAAAAGAAAATCATGAGCAAAACAGATGCCCTGGCTTTTTATACAACAGTATAAGCCCTGAATCTGGGCCAGTGTTGATGCACCTTGCCTCTCCCATCTTTCCAGGGACCTGCAGTTAGATGTCTTCATAGGTATACCAAATCTGTGCCAAATATTTATGAAGTTTGGTTTTGATGCAAAAGTTGACATTTCAAAAGAACAAAAATATACCCCAGAAAATTGATGGATCAATATTATTTCAACATCTATTACGAACAATCAGAATGGATTGAGGAAGGGGAGAAAGGAAACAACTTATCTGAGAAAAAAAAAAATTTGCTTGATTTCTCTAAACAAAATCTTTTGAATAAAGGGGAGATATATGCAGGTCTTACAAAAATGTGGATTTTGACAAACATTTAGAAAGCCGATAGATTTAAGGTGTGAATTTATCCTCATCTACAGTTAGGTTAAAAATGGATAATCAGGTAAGAAAGAAAATATAATTCAAATGAATGAATTTGCTTGATTTCTCTGAACACATTTTTTTGAATAAAGCAGAGAGATATGCAGGTTTTACAAAAAATGTGAATTTCAACAAACATTTAGAAAATGAATAGATTTAAAATGTGAAATTATCCTCATCTATGGCTTAGTTAAAAATGCATAATCAATTAATAAAAAATATTAATAAAGCTATCTATATGAATAAACATATATCTATAGGCTGAAGAATCAGATATTTTTGGCTTTTGCCTTCTTCAGTGATGGCACTTGGAATGAAAGGGATAAACATTATTCAGTGACATATAAAGAATGCCCAAGAATTCAAAACAAGGTGCTGGAGGCAAGGGTGGTATTATCCACAGAAGCCATTTCCGCACGAGGGTGTTATAGCACGATGATTCCACTTTCAACATCCTCTGGAATCCTGGAGTTTGCAGTTTCGGGAGGGGCCGGCCCCTATAGAGTTGGAAGAGAGACCTCAAAGGACATCCGGCCGGCCCCTCCCGAAACTGCAAACCCCAGGATTCCAGAGGATGTTGAAAGTGGAATCATCGCGCTATAACACCCTCGTGCGGAAATGGCCTAAGTCATGGGTGGGCGGCTGCATGGGGGCCAGGATCCAATTCCACCCAGACCTCCCTACAATCTGTACCCCCTCTCCATTAGCCCAAATATCTCCATTTTCCTCTGTAGTCCCTCTCAAAATGGCAATAGGAAGTGATGTTGATTTACTCCCTGTTGCCATTTTGAGAGGGACTACAGAGGAAAACGGTGGTATTCAGGGATAACACAGGATTGTGGGGTTGGATGGGGGTTTTTTTTGCATGTTTTCCAAATTTGAGGGCTTTCTGTATGGTTTGGGGATTAAATTTGACCAAAAATCACAGCAAAGTTTTTTTTAAAAAAAATTGAGGTTGAGAGTTTCTTGGGCCACAAAAATGGGTCCAGGGCTACACATGACCCATGGGAAGCATTATGATCGCCACCATTCTAAGTTAAGACAATGGCCCTTTTTGTATGTTTTTTTTCTAGCGTGAGCGCCCCTTGAGCGCCGTGCAAATGGGAGCGCCGCACCGTACGATGCACTCCCACTTGCGCGGCTCTCACGAGGCATGGGTGCATTTTTTTATTTTTGGCTTTAAGCCAAATATGCCCCACGCTTGCGCAATGCTCGCAGCGCCCTCGCACACTTACCTGCGTGCGGTGCGTCGGCGAGCCGGGCCGGTAGCTCTTCCTCCCCCAGCGCAGCCTACATCTCCCATACTGCGCTGCGGAAGGAAGGGGCGGGGCGCCAGCGCGACGGTCACGCAAACAGGAAGCGACCTGCAGTGGGAAGGAGGGGGAAGCGGCAGTGTTTCGAACGAGGCTTCTCACACGAAACGTCCTCCCCTGTCGCACAAACAGGTAACATGCGAAAAGGGCCAATATCTTAAAGCCAGGGTATTGAATCTTCCCCCCAGGCATGCTTCGATCACAGGGGTGCAGAAATTTGTTGAAAGTGGCCAAGGGAGTAAATTTTTTTTTTTAAAGGATAGTCTTAAAATGTCATTGCATTTTCCATGAAAAAAGCAACAACACTCCAAGCACCATGTGGGCTAAAACTTAATTGAATAGAAATGGAAACAGACTCTTTCAGACTTCTAATAAGAAATCTCAGAATGCATGCAAAAGAAGCTTCCATCTCTGAAAGAATCCATCTGAGGCATTGCAAAGGCAGGGAGATGAAGCTTCCGTTCTTCCTTGTAACGCTAACATACTTACATGTCCTTGCAGTAATCGTGATCCCCGGACCTTCCACCGAACCAAAAAGAACATAGAGAGAAATCACATACTCGGTGTTATGGGCCAAGTTTTGCAAGTGGTAAGCAGTGGTGGAACTGTTCAGCACAAGCTGCCGTGGACGATCTCTGCCAAAGAACTCTTGGGACACAGAAAAAAAATAAAGTGAAAGTAGAGAAAATGCTGCGAACACTTTGTGCATGCGTTTTTCTTGCTGTCAGTGAGAAGGGAAAGGTTTCTATTATCCCATGCATTAATTGGGTACAATCGTTCTCACAAGTAACTTTTGGGAAAGAGGAGAACATGAAGCTGTCAAAACAGTAGGCCATATTCCTGAACACGCCATTTCCGCACCACACTGTTATAATGCTATTATTCCACTTTCAACGTCCTGTGGAATTCTGGGGTTTGTAGTTTACCGAGACCCAAGAGCTCTCTGGCTGAGAATTCTAAAGGCCCCTCCCTAAACTGCAAGTCCCAGGATTCCATAAGATGTTGAAAGTGGAATAATAGCACTATAACAGTTTGGTGCGGAAATGGCCTAAGTTTAAATCTAAACACTCAGAGGTCCTCCACATTAGGAATGTAATTGTTCGTGAATTCTGAAAGAAAGCAAAGAATCATTTCAACAATTTTCTCCCAGTGGCACATACTTTTTTCGAAAACCACACAGTTTATAGAAGCCTATTTGCAATTCCAGACTTATTCTGTGAAAAATTTGCATGTGGTTGTTTTTGTGAGGAAATCAGCATTCTCTGCCCAGGAATCAGCTTTCTGTTGTTGAAAACATTACCACACAGAAACTTTCTTTTTGCACAAAAAAACTCCGTTTCTTGTGCAGAAAAATGCTTGTAATTTCCATCCATCGGTTTGTGCTCTAGTGTCTGGAGCAGCAGAAAACAAGCTCACTCCATCTTCTACATGACATGCTTCCAAATATTTAAAAATGTATATCATGGCACCTCTCAGTCCTCCCTTCTCCAAAATAAACATTTGGATTCCTAAAGCTGTTCTCCTTAGGCTTGGTTTCCAAACCTTTGATTGTCTTGTCATCTTTCTCTGGGCAGGTTCCAGATTTTCAATAGCCTTCTTGAACTGCAGTGTCCAGAATGGGACACAGTATTTCCGGTGAAGTCTGACCAAGGCAGAATAGAGTGGCACTACTACTTCCCTTCATCTGGACATAGAATCATAGAATCATAGAAATGTAGAGTTGGAAGAGACCACAGGGGCCATCCAGTCCAACCCCCTGCCATGTAGGAACACCCTCAAAGCACTCCCGACAGATGGCCATCAAACCTCTGCTTAAAAACCTCCAAGGAAGGAGACTCCACCACACCGAGGCAGCATATTCCACTGCTGGACAGCCCTGACTGTCAGGAAGTTCTTCCTGAGGTTCAGGTGGAATCTCCTTTCCTACAGCTTGAATCCATTGCTCCTTGTCCTGGTCTCTGGAACAGCAGAAAACAAGCCCTCTCCTTCCTCTACATGGCATCCCTTCAAATATTCAAACATGGCTCTCATGTCCCCTCTTAGCCTTCTCTTCTGCAGACTAAACATCCCCAGCTTTCTAAGTCTATCCTCATAGGGCTTCATGGCTTCCAGCCCCTCACCATTTTGGTCGCCCTCCTCTGGACTTGCTCCAGCTTGACCATGTCCTCCTTGAATTGGGGTGCCCAGAACTGGACACAGGATTCAAGATGAGGTCTAACCAAAGCAGAGTAGAGTGGTACCAGTACCTCCTTCCATCTAGACACCATACTCCTATTGATGCAGCCGAGAATTGCATCGGCTTTCTTGGCTGCCGCATCACACCGCTGACTCATTATGTTTCTGTTGATGCAGCCCAGAATTTCATTGGCATTTTTGGCTGCTGTTGACTTGTGTTTAACTTGTGGTTTCCTAAGACCTCTAGATCCTTTTCACATGTCCTGTTTTCAAGCTCGGTGTTGCTCACCCTATATTTGTGAATTTCATTTTCCCTGCTTAGATGCAGAACCTTACATTTATCCCTGTTGACATTCATTTTGTTAATTTTGGCCCAGTCCTCCAATCTGTCATAGTATATAATTCTTTGGCAGTGGTTTCAGGGCACCGCTTGGTACACTGGGGTTGCATGAATTCCCTGTTGTACAAGGGGACAACAAGCAAGCACACTGGCACATGCAAAATTGGTTCAGTAGCATTTAGCAGAAGGGTGGTGCAGCACAGCCACCATGTAACTACCTGAGTGTAGATTTACCCTCTGCAAGCCAATATATTCATGACAATGTCAAAAGAAACCACATAAAGCCTGGACCATTCAGTACGCCGCTGTGTCCTCAGATAATGAAAGATAACACCGAAGGCAAGCATACTGAGACACAGAAGCCTCTAGTTATCTTTCTCCATCCATCTGTTTATCTCTGCTTATCTTATCTCTCTTTTAGCAGCCCATTTTCCCTGCTGCTTTCCCTCTCAATGCTTAGGGATAATCAGTCTCTTGAAAAGACATGAAATAAGAGGAGATGAACAATGGAAGGACAGAGAACAATGCACAGAGCTTCTGTTTCCAATAGAAATGCTTCATGAGTCTATTCAGACCCTATTTTGAAGCCAAGTGACCAGATGCACATTGCCCAGACCCATGTGCTGTCATCTACCAGATTTCCAAGTGCTCCACATTTTGCAGTTGCATCTCCAAATCACTCCAGAACATTTATAAAAATACACATTTTAGTATTAAAATACGGCTAGAAATCTGGACTTTTAAGAGAAAACAGGATTAGAGGTGTGCTTTGTCAGGAAACATGTGCATAAATATGAATTTTTGATTTTTTTTAAAAAGTTTGCAGATTAATGCTTCAACACCCCAAAATCTGACATGCAGTGAGAATACACTGATGTTGTTGTTGCAAGCCTTTAATTTGTTTCTGACTTACAATGATCCTACAGAGAACCCATTACTGGGTTTTCTGAGACTGAGATTGTGTGATGCACCCAAGGTGGGCTTGTGTAGTGTGGAAATGGCCTAAGATCTACCTGTCACAGGGTTTTGGGAGAGTATATGACATGCCCAAGGTTCTAGTGGACTTCCAAGGTTGAGTGAGATTCAGATCCTGGTTTCCAGATTCATAACTGAACGCACAAACCATTATACCACATTGGCTCTTACTGATTTGCTCTAGGACCGATTCATTTGCCTCTTTGGAAGCCCCCTGGCACATACACACCCCCAAATTCTTCAGCTGAAAAAAATCATTTGGTTGGCCGAAAACCAACCACATGCAAAGTGCCAAAAATCCTTTGTGGGACTATTTTCTGCTGCTTTGTGGGGACCCCCCAAAAAAAACAAAGGTGAGGAGGTAATTGTAAGTGATGTGGCTCAGTTCTGGTCACTTGACATGGGAGCCATGAAGAGTGGAAAATCAGGCAGTGTGGCCTTACAGTTTCTGGAACATTCCTACCCATGTTTTATTACCTGGAGTGGGGCCCCACGTCACTCGGTATCCAGTTGCCCCTGGTACTGAATTCCAGAAAACCAGGGCAGAATTGATAGTGATATCTGTTGCTTTCAAAATCTGCACAGCACTTGATAACACTGTAAAGAACAGAAATATAAGTGGCAGAAAGAGAGTCAGACTGGAACGCATGCACTGGGGGCAGGAGATGATTATCCAAGGCCAGGTTTTGTCAGCACCATCCTGTTCACATTGAAAGGGGTCTTAACATTTGCAAACGTCCCAGCTGAACCCAGATCCTGTACCCTACCCAGGCACACGGGTAGGGATAAAAAGATCATTCCGTTATTTCCTGGTAGAAAAATGTGTTCTCAACCTTCAGGAAAAGCCATCTAGGAATCATCACAGAGCACTGAGATTTTCCCATATTTAAGTGTCCCAAAGTGTTCTAGATTATTTTTCTCTGGAGAAAGACACATGCACCAATATCCTACATTGCCCACTTAATTGTGAATGTGTAACTAAGGCCCTTTCCACACCCCAACTTCTCCCGATGTCGTCCCAGGAGATCTCAGCAGCAGCTCTGCTGGGAGGGGAGTGCAACAAGAGCGCACTGGCTGCCTCTGTGAATGAAGGAAGCATGATGTTACTGTTACTCCAGTTATGTTATGTCTGATGAGAGCAGTAGATATCCTTTTGATATCATATAATTCAGCCTTTACTTGACCTTTCTCTGCCACCCTGCTCCACATGTTTGCAAGGGTCCTCTGGACAAGCACGTATTAGGTGCGGCCGTTAATGGTTGTAAATTCCAGACCCCATTTAGGCAGGCAACTTAAGCCTCTCCGGTGCTTCAGAGAACACCTCATTGCAAACAAGCTTTGCTCAGCACGACCTTACACAAAAGACGCCCGGCCAAGAGCCAAGCCAGTCCTTTCTGTTGAGCCATTTGCATACTAGCCATAGTATTGTCATCGAGCACTAAGCCCATCATGTAAATTTGACTTTTTCCAACTCCTTTGTCCCGCTCCAAAATCCCTTTGTCCTCACCGAACATGGCATGGCCTGCAGGTACAATCCATCCTATAAAAACCCCTTGATTCTGAGTGCTCCTCGGAACGCTCGGATCACCCTGGACTTCCATCCCGCCTTGCTGCCGCTTTGTCCAGTGAAGCTGTCCCCTCAGCAAGCCACGCTGAGCTTTCTCCCCTGCAATCTCCGCTTCTCTCCAGGACTACGTGAAAAGGTGTCGTATTACCCATTCCCCTGAAACTCTCCATTTCTATTTCTCAGTTAGTTAGTGTATGTTGTGTCTTTCGTGTTGCTTGTCTTCAATAAAATAGCCGCTCTCTGACCTGACGCTGTATACATAGGGTGAAAGATCTCAGCTAAAGTTACCATGCCTCTCGTTAGCTTAAGAGAGTGCTTGAGTCTAATTTCCCCCATCTTGTGTTTTATTTGGTTATTTGGGTGCCCCTCCCAGGACCCCCAACATACAGGGTAACACTACCTCTTCCTTCCACAGCATAGCTGGGTACTTTCCCAGGCTGTGCTGGGGCAGGAAGCACAGCCATTGCACTTCCAGACCTTCCGCAGACCAGGTAAGTCCATGATAGTGGCACAATTGCAGGTTTACTCCGTGATTGCACTGCCTGGGGATATGAGAAGGGCAGGACCGCAATGACGCCATGTGTAACCGTAGTTACACTCCCATCCTTGTCCTGTCCCTATGGCAGGTTGGGAGGGTGGCGTGGAAAGGGCCTAAGGAACATGTCCTGGCCTGAACCCCCTCTGAAACCTAAATTAAAAACAGCTAGCAACCACATCAAGTGATCGGACTCCATTCAGAGGACAATTAGGGCTCAGCAAGATGACATTTCCAGCCTGATCCTGCCAGCAAGCACGGCTGCAGTAAGAATTTGTGAATTTGTGATGGGGTCCTGCTTCTGATCATCACAGGCTCATTTGCTGATGGGAAGGGACTTCCTCCTGCACTCTGATTGCCATCTGCATATACTTCCACTGCTCGGTATGGCAGCTGGCTGTTAAGACAGGCTGTGGGGGGCACTTACCATCATGGCAATAGCACCACAGTCATGCATATGTTGTACTACTGAGCATGGAGGGGTTACAGATCCGTAACTCTGTGCCACAAATCTGTAATTGCAATACAATGCCAGCCACAGTGTTTTGCAATCCCCCCACAAAAAAACTTATCCCATAACAAAAAAAATTCCTGCGCAGACCAGGAAGCTGGAATGCAGAAGAAAAATCAGCAATGGGTCCAAAGAGTAAACCAAAACTAGGCAAGCCTGTGTATATTAATACATATAAAATATCAATATTAATGACATAGAAATGAATTTAATCTAAATGAATTTACTCTACTGTAAACAACTGTATTACACAATTAACTGTAAATATTAAAGGCATTGAATACACAACATAAAAATTATCGTAACACTATCCAGCAGAAATAATAGCACATATTTGATATCCACAAATACTGTAAAGAAAACTGTGAAGGAATCCTGTAATCCTGCAGAGGATCCAATGTATTGTTAGAAAGGCTTATAAGAAGCAACAAAAAAGTAAGCAAGGCTTATATTGGTACTTTATTAATACAGAGACTTGTCTCGTTTCCAGTAACCACTGAGTTGCAGAATTCAAAGCAGAAAGCTGAAGCACCCATATAATTTCCACTAGGGACACTGGTTGCTAAAGGTCTTGGTTCCTGATTTCTTCAAGCCTTGTAATTCAGTATATACATCGTTGCTCTCCTCTGCTCAGCTATTTTTTTCTTCTAATTTATGGTTGCATCTCATTTATTTAAATAGTGATATATTTTCCCACTAGATCTCATTTGTCATCCTGAACTTATATATGTTTCAAGAATATATAATAAAATAAACCAGAACAAATAGGACCTGCAGGTTTACATGAATGTCGATGGAGCGATGGTGATGCTGAGAAGACAGTTACTTACAGGTTGTTGCTTTAGCAGTTACTATTGGCCCCTCAGTAGCACCAAAGATCGGATTAACTGTGATGGTATATTCAGTGCCAGGTTGTAGACCTTGGATCATATAGTAGCTGTAATTTTCACCCAGATTCACATTCTGAACACTGCCTTCTGTAACCAGGAGGAAAGGACATACAGTCAAGACTCAGCACCATCCTTTTTTAAGACACAAAGGATCTCTAAATTCTTGTAATCATACTGTTGCAGGAATTCAGAGACAGAGAGAACAGGAAGTAAGGAAAAAGAGTTTATTACGCGCGGGCTGCGAGGCTGGAATAGCTTCCAAAAGCCAAGAGCCCAGAGCTCAGTTTGCAAGACAGTTTTATAGGAACATAATACAAAGACATTTCCTCTTGCCCGCCCCTCTGAGGTTTTGCAATGTGTGCAATATTCTCTGACACCCTCTTACTCCCCAGATGTTTACATTCCAGGAAATGTGTTACAGAACATTTGAGCAGTTAGGCACACTGTGACTGCAACCTTGTATTTAGAACAGGGACTTCGGTTCATTTTTGCTAACACAGCATGTGGAGACCACTTTGACTTGTGACACACTTTCAGCATGCTCCTTCATATTTGCTTCTATAACTATGAGCATATATAGGGTCTTGTGGCTACCTAGACTGACCCTCCCTCAAAGGCTACTTCAATACCTTGGCCATTTTCATACGTGGCGATGGAATCGCCCTGGTGTGGTACTTACCAGACTTCTTGGCTCAACGCTTGGGTCCAGGCTGCTCTGAAGCAGTGCGTGGCCACTGCTCTGCACCTCTCCGGGGATGAAAATGGTGGCTTCCAGTTGGTGGAGGCTCTCCACCAACCACTGAAGCTCGCCAGCCTAAAGCCCGCCCCCGGCAGATCTGCAGGCTCGCACTGGTGCAAGCCTGCAAATCTGCACCAGAGCGCAGGAACGGAGTGGCATGGAGTGGCGCGCTCCGTGCTTTTTAAAAACCTGAAGAAACAGGTTTTTAAAAAGCACGCTGCACGACCACTTTGGGTCGTTCCGGAGCGGACTGAGGTGCAGAACTACGTAAAGTAGTCCGACCCAGTCCACTCCCAGGTGCAGACGTCCTCTCTGGAAGCTGCTCTGCACCATTTTTTTAAGCCCGTGTGGAAATGGCCGTTGTATCATATGATCCCAGGGCAGCATACAATAAGACCAACTTCACAATTTTAAACGATAGAAAACATTAAGCAAATAACTGAAATGGTCTAAAAGCATACAAAACCATTTAACAATTAGTTAAAACCTATGTGCAGATTTGGATCATATCTAGAATCTGGATAAAACAATGTTTTGGATAAAACCTGTTAGTTCTCAACATTTGGCTTGAAGTTTCAGAATGAGAAAAGGGCAGTAGCTCAGTAGTTGAGCAGTAGATCCTATGCTTTGTAGGCAAAAGGGTCCCAGTTCAGTCCTTGATGTGTTCAATTTAAAAAAAAAGATCAGGCAGCAGGTGGTTAAAAAGATCTCTCCCTAAGACTGTGGTGTTGCCAGTAAGAATATACACAAACAGGTCTGGATGGACAGAAGGTCTCACCTAAGGTCCTCTCACATCATGCAATTATAGTGCTGTGAGTCCACTTCAACAGCCATAGATCCATACTACGGAATTCTGGGATTTCTAGTTTAGTGGAATGTATTTAGGGACAAATGCTAATTGGGACCAATGCACAATAAAGCTGATGTGTGTCGGGCATTCCCGGTGTGCATAGGAACACCAGATGGATCATGCTGATGAGCATCAAAAGAGTCCAAGGTGCATTGAGAGGCTCTAGCTGGTGCCCTGACACACCTCTGCACAAAACCAGAGTGGCTACATCGCCCCAGTGACATGGAAGCCTCCAGCAGCCAGTTAAGCAGAAAGGAGGGTTGTGATATATATATTTTTAAAACCCCCAGAAAAGATCACGCCTATGGACCTCCAACATCATATTTTTTTATGCTTTGTAAACTATGATGCTATGCCCTTTTAGTGGATTATGTATTTTTATGGGTGTTCCTGTTCTTAACTGCATTGTCTATTATATTTCATTTAGCCTCAATGCCTTTAGCACTGCAGGAATAGATCATTTTTCTTAATATAACAAAGCCGGTGAAATCTAATCCTACCACTAGATGACACCATACCCTCATTTTACTGACCAGGAACAGAGTCCTCTCTCTTCTCAGCCCTTCCAAGATGCTGCAGTCTTATTAATGTACTCTCATCTCCCAGCCTAGTTTTCCAAAACAAAACCTCTCTTCTTGTTCAGACTCAAATACACCTGGTGTCTCTGGGGCACAGAGGTTAAGCAAACAACGTGCATGCATTGTAAGGAGAATTGTGCTATTGCTGCAATTTACAAGAGCACATGTAGCTCATTTGTTTCTTTCTGAGCCTCCGGGGGAACAATCTTTGTCAAGAGCAATCTAGGCATCCCAGGGAGAGGAAGGTAAATTGCCCAGTTCTCCTGGGGCTGGACCACTTGAAGCCACAGGTGCTCTCTCACACGGAAATTAATTCCCTACAAAAGGTGATCCAGAAAAAGAATCCTGGCCTGAGCATTTCTGCCTGGTAGACTAATCTTCCAGATGCAGACCTTTTTCGTAATGAGGGAGAACAGCGTGATCAGTTACAAAATCTTGGTATTCAGACTATGGGTGGAGTGGTGCCACTACAAGGTCGTGATGCTGTGTCCAGTTCTGGACAGCACAATTCAAGAAGGATATTAGAATCATAGAATCATAGAAATGTAGAGTTGGAAGAGACCACACGGGCCATCCAGTCCAACCCCCTGCCATGCAGGAACACCCTCAAAGCACTCCCGACAGATGGCCATCCAGCCTCTGCTTAAAAACCTCCAAAGAAGGAGGCTCCACCACACTCCATGGAGGCAGCAGATTCCACTGCTGCACAGCCCTGACTGTCAGGAAGTTCTTCCTGAGGTTTAGGTGGAATCTCCTTTCCTGCAGTTTGAATCCATTGCTCCTTGTCCTGGTCTCTGAAGCAGCAGAAAACAAGCCCTCTCCTTCCTCTGCATGGCATCCCTTCAAATATTTAAACATGGCTCTCATGTCCCCTCTTAACCTTCTCTTCTGCAGACTAAACATACCCAGCTCTCTAAGTCTATCCTCATAGGGCTTCATGGCTTCCAGGCCCCTCACCATTTTGGTCGCCCTCCTCTGGACTTGCTCCAGCTTGACCATGTCCTTCTTGAATTGGGGTGCCCAGAACTGGACACAGTATTCAAGATGAGTTCTAACCAAAGCAGAGTAGAGTGGTACCAGTACCTCCCTCCATCTAGACACCATACTCCTATTGATGCAGCCGAGAATTGCATTGGCTTTCTTGGCTGCCGCATCACACAGCTTGTGGTCTATGAAGACTCCTAGATCCCTTTCACAAGTACTGCTATCCAGCCACTGCTGGATATTGACAAGTTGAAAAGTGTCCAGAAGAGGGCAACCAAAAATATTGTGGAAACTATGACCTACAAGGAGTGGCTTAGGGAGCTGGCAATGTTTAGCCTGGAAGGTTAGGAGGTGACACAATAGCCACGTTTAAATATTTGAAGGGATGTTGTATGGAACATGGGGCAAGCTGTTTTCTGCTGCTGCAGAGAATAGGACACAGAGCAATAGACTCAAACTACAGGAAAGGAGATTCCATCTGAAGAACCTCCTGATGGTAAGAGCAGTTTGACACCACAGTGGCTCTTCTCTTTAGCATATCTGTCTTTAAATTATTCTATTATTGGTTCTTGTGGGTTTTTCGGGCTTTGAGACCATGTTCTGGTTGTATTTTCTCCTGACATCTCGCCTGCATCTGTGGCTGGCATCTTCAGAGGAATAGTGAATTGGAAGTGGAGTGGAGAATATATATGCCAGTCTCCTCCTCCAGAGGGGAGGGAGCACTTAGCATAATAGTCCTATTGTGGGTATTGAATACTTGTTCCTGGAGGGAGATGCAGGAGAAACGTCAGGAGAAAATACAACCAGAACACCTCAAAGCCCGAAAAACCCACAAGAACCAATGGATTCTGGCTGTGAAAGCCTTCGACTCTACATATTCTATTATTTTTACAGGAATTGTTTTAAATTGTCTGTATTGTTTCAGTTTTATGTCACCCTCTGATTTCACAATAGAGGCCATTTCCACATTTGCATTTTATTTTTTTTTTATTTTTTTATTTTTTTTTAAAATTTTTATTAATTATATAACTAAATCACAAATACAAAACAAGAAAAAAAATAAACACCATGTGATATACATAATAGTGAATTAAAAAAAAATAATAATTTTTTTTCTTTTTCTTTTTTTTCTCTTCTCTTAAGCAATACTAACTTTCATTGTTATTTTGCACCTTTACCCTTAAATTTATAAATCTGTTCAACTATTATAATTTCACATTTAATTCAATATTTTTCACATCCCCTTTAATCTATTTCTATTGTTAATTCTTTTAACTTTTTTTTTTAAAAAAACATTGACATCACTTATCCTTTTAAATCTATAAATCACAAGTTTAACACACACACCTACTAAGAATTACAAAATATACAACATAAAAGAAAAACAAAACTAAAACTAAAAAATACCCACCCCCCAGAGCCAACTTTTTATTTAATCCACTTTCCAAAATTGCCATTCTTCTTTTGACAGGGTAGTATTACTATCTCTTTTCAGAACTTTATCCAAAAATATTTTCCAAATTTCTTCAAAATCATTCCCTTTAACCAAACCTTTCATAAACCTAATTCTACATGTTAGTTTATCATTAATTGCGATTTTCCACACTTCATTATACCATTCCTCTATTTGAAATTTTTCATTTGCTTTCCATTTTTTTGCTATTATTAATCTCGCTGCAGTTAACAAATTTGTTATTAATTCTTTCTTTACTTGAGTACACTCAACCTTATCATATATAGATAACAATGCAATATTTGGACATACTGGTATATCTGCTCCTATAATCTCTTTTATCTCTTTAAAAACCTTTTGCCAAAACTCCATTATCTTATTGCAATTCCACCACATATGCATATATGTACCAATTTCTTGACATCCTCTCCAACATAATCTTGAATATTTCTCATCTATTTGATTTAATTTCACTGGAGTCAAGTACCATTTCCACACTAATTTATAATAATTCTCTTTTATTCTTATTGATAATTTTTTTAAATGACGTTGTTTCCAAATTTTTCTCCATTCTTGTATATCTATATTTTGTACTATCTCTTCCTCCCACATTTTTCTAAGAAAATCCTCTTCTTGTTCTTTTGCTAATATTTTATATATTTCACTTGTAATACCTTTTAGTATTTCATTTTCTTGCATATTTTCTCTTTGAATAATAATTTGTTCAAATTTAGTATATTCTTTAAAATCCTTAACATATCTTTTCATACTCTTTGTCCATTGCTCTAATTGTATATAATTTAACCAGGATATTTTAGTTTCCTGCAATCTCTCTTTCATTCTATCTTTATTTATCATTATTTTCATCCATTCTTTTAATCTATAAATTTTTTGTTTTTTTATTTCTTTCTCTATTATTTCTCTTAAATTTATTGGAAATTTTTCCATCATCACTATCGAAGTTAATATTGATATATTCGGTAATAATTTTCTTTTATTTTTTTTCCATATTTCTATTATATTTTTTATAAAAGGATTTTCTATCTTCTCCATTTCTTTCTTTGAAAAATTCCTAAAAAATATATTTTCTAATTTTGTCTCAATATTCATATCTTCTATCTCTAACCAATCTAAATCACCCTTTCCTGAAACCCCCTCTATGATATATCCACATTTGCATTTTAAAATGGTGCAGAGCGACCTCCAATGGAGGTCTTCTTGCACCATAGCGTGGACTGGCGTGGACTACTTTTTGTAGTTTCACACCTCAATCCACGCAGGAGCGACCGGAGCTGGTCGCGCAGCATGGTTTTTAAAAACCTCTTTTCAGAGGTTTTTAACAACCAGGGAGCGAGCAACCCCGTGCCGCTCCGTCGCCCGGCTCAGAAGCAGATTTGCAGGCGCGCACAAGTGCATCCCTGCAGATCTGCTGGTGGCAGGCTTTCGGCTGGTGAGCTTCTCCGGTTGGTGGAGAGCCTCCACCAACTGGAAGCCACCATTTGGGATGCTGGAGGAATGTGAAGCAGCGAGCTCGCACTCCTCTGCATGGCGATGGACTCGCCCGGCTGCTGGTAAGCTCCGTTTTCGGGCATTTTCGCCCATTTCCCCCCACACATGTGGAAAGGGCCAGAGGGTGAGATAGAAATAGGCAGGCAGACAGACAGATAGACACTCCAGAAACACTTTTTGGTCTGCCCTACCTGAAGACACCCATGTTAGTCTGTATCCTGATGCTCCCCTGACTTGTGTCCATCTGGCCTGGATGGTATCGGTTGTCTCATTCTGGAGCCAAATGTTTTTCACAGGCGATAGTTTCACTGTAAGAGGCAAGAAAATAACAGTGCTAGAGAACTGGATACCAAGATCTCAGATCTCTGCTGGCTACAGTCATCACCCATTTCACCCACATATTAACATGAAATTAATCAAACTCTATCAGTTCTTACTTAAAGAAAATGAAGGCACTATATAAGTCTCCAAAGCTGATACAACCATATAAAAGTTAGGGTTTTATGGACTAGAACTCCCAATATCCTCAGGCTGGCTGGAGGAACCTGGTAGTGGAAATCCAAAACAACCTCGTTTTCCAAGAGCTGGTTATAAGATGAAGCTCTAACGAAGCTAACTCCCTCACTTAAAATTGCTTTGGGGAGTTGGATCTTCTGTGACTCTTTCAGCCTTCTATAATTTGTGAATTCAGTCTTCTGTGATGGCATCAGCCACAGGCAGTCAGTAGCTTCCACGCCAGTGGGGCAGTAAATTTATTCCAAGTTTTAGACAAAACTTTAAAGGAACTATCCAAAGTCCTGGACCTAATGCTAAGACCATTGGCCCACTCTGGACTGCATTGTCCACTCTGAAAACTCCAGTGTTACTCTGCCAGAGAGCCATTAGCACCTTAGCCCTCTGGGCAAAAATAGAGTATTTAAACCCCAGTTTTTGGCCAGTCAGCTCACAGTACACCAGTTGCTGGTTGTCACTCTGCTGCTCTGATTCCCATTTGTGTACTGTCCTTAGACTTGCGTCTAAGCCACATTGCTGCTTCTTCGCTGCTCTTCTGGATTGGTAAAAATCACCCTATTTGCCCTGAAAACCTCGCTATCCAAAACTTTCCTCCCTTTTCCTTCAGCTAGCCTTGTGTGATTGTGTAACTGCTTGGATCTTGGGTGTGTGTGATTGTTAATTCCCCCAAGAAAATAATTAAGCTTACTATTGAATCTCTGGCTGTTTTTTTCCCTGCACTAGTACTGGCAGACATAGGTGTAAAAGATCTTATAAGGTTAACCCCCTCTTGCTGGCCTCCTCTGGAGCTAATATGACCCACTGTTTGACAGAGGCAGTGGCATTATGGGTAGACCCCTGAGTCGGAGCTAATATGACCCACTGTTTGACAGAGGCAGTGGCATTATGGGTAGACCCCTGAGTCACCCACATTTTGGGGTAACAACTGGCAGAATTCCAAGGCTTTGCACTGTGGGGCCAACCTGGGAAAAGGGATATGTCACACCTAGGGAAGCCTAGCATAGGCTGGACAAGGAGGTCAAGACTCCCAGAATCCCCCAGAAGATATGAACACCCAGTTGTCCAGCTGCAATTTGAGTCGAATGGGAATATGTAGCTTAGCTTGGTAGAGCTTATGTTTCTTTTTAATTTCATGTAATTTTCCCTCCTAGGAGTTCCATAGACTCAGTGCAAGATCTCCAGCTAGAGCATCCCCAGCAGGTAGCTGTGCGACCTCTTTTGAAGACATCCAGAGAAGGAGACCTCACCACCTCTCTAGGCAAATAGTTCCATTGCTGAACCACTCTTACTGTCAAGAAGTTCCTTCTAATGTTCAATTGAAATCTATCCTCCTGTAACTTATAACCATGAGACTTGGTCAAATCCTCTGGGGCAGGAGAGAACCACGTCAGCTGAATATGATTGAATACTGTTTAGTACTTTTGGTAACTTTCCATGCTGTATCTTCATGTATGCAATGCAAACATAAAATGTGCTTGCTTAGAATAATCTCTAATCCAACACAATCTGCAGTTATGCTGTCTGGAGAATTCTGGGAGTTGTAACTCCATTAAGGAAATACCTTAAGCTCTGCTACCTGCATGCATTTCTAAAGCATGTCTGAAAAATAACACACATGAAATGACTTACAAGTTCTGCCTGTTGCTGACACTGGCTGGCTTGGACCTTCTGGGTAGACTGCATAGATGCTGATGGTATAGCCTTTATCCTCCTGCAAGTTATCAAGAAGGTATGAAGAGACATCACTGCCCAGAATCTTCTCTGAGGTCATTCCAGTCTTGTTGGCTGCATAAAAGGCAGTAGCAAATGTAATAGACCACATAAAACAAATCACAAAGGTAGCTAAAAGGTTGTCCTCAAAATATCAAGGGCCCTCACTGTAACAATCATGGAACTAATATTGGCGGATGCATTTGATTCCATGCAAAGCTGTGAATTCCTGTACTGGAAGAGAGTTTCAGTAGATGGCCTTTGGGTCCCTTCCCATTCTAGGATAGAGATGAGACATTAACATCTCCCATTACAAAAAGTATGCGGGGTCCTGGTTCTGAGACTTTGTTCCCAGTTCTTTTCCTATGAATCCCACATGTTGTTGGGTAGCTGCATGAATGAATGAATGGAAAGCATATGCCACGATTTTCTGTCCTAAGCATGTGAACAGGAGAGCTTGTAATTTATTTATTAAGTGTTTTTAAAAACTGTTGTTACAGGTTTTTATAATTGTATGTGTTTTTAATGTTTTTAACTTATTTTTGGAAGATGCCTTGGGTCCCACTCTGGGAGAAAGGAAGGCATAATAGATAGATAGATAGATAGATAGATAGATAGATAGATAGACAGACAGACAGACAGACAGACAGACAGATTCTATTCACAAGGAAAGATTTCACACTGCAACACAGGAATAAAAGCAGCAGAGTGGACCAATCAAAGGAAGCTTGTCCAAAATCCTCCCAAATCTTCTATATTAGAGGGATGGTGAATCCACTCCAGGCTTTAGTCCACATTTTTAAAGAACTATGCAGGGTGCTGAAATGTATTCCCCAAACAAATAAAAGATAGCTCATATAAAGTTTGTACTCAAATCCCGATCTGATTCACCACCACACTGACATTGGACCATATGGTCATCACTAATGTCGATGAAATTGGTAAGAGGAAGGCTTTTACTTTCTCTCACATAAGTAGAGCCACCCCAAGACATTTTGCTACCTAAGCCAAAATACAAGATGGTGACCACTCTCCACTCCATTGGCTGTGGCTTCCATATCAGTAGGGCAATGAATCAGTTCCAAGCTTGAACTGTCCAAGGTGGTAAACTCTACCCACCAAAAGCGATTCAGCACATTGGAAAGCCCCTTTAAGGTTCATACTAAAGCCCAAAGCAGATTCACTGCCCCTCTGGCACGAAATCCACCAGCCACCACTGATTCCATGAACTAGCTGTTGAAACTTCCTCCGGTAGAGGCACCTGAGAGCAAGAGACTTCAGGATCACTTTCTACAAGGAAAAAACTCTCTCCTAACCCTAAAATATTCCAGAGAGTGTCTAAAACATGGCAAAATTGCCCTCACACAACCTGGAGGAGTGAGGGCATTTGGGGGGCAAAATTTAAATTTTTTCAGGGGTGTGGCTGATGTGTGACCCACTGAAGTCTTCCAGCCTGCCAACATGGCACCTGAGAGTTGCCCAACACATACATTTCATTCTGGAAGACTGAGAACTGGACCAAGGAACTCAAAAGGAGCTCATATGTGTATGGCCCTTCAAGTCACCTGTCAACTTATGGTGACTGCACGCATTTCATAGGGTTTTCTTAGACAAGGAATCCTCAGAGGTGGTTTTAAGAGTTCCTTCCTCTGAAATACAGCCTACAGCATTTGGTATTCATTGGCAGTCTCCCATCCAAGTACTTGTTGCCAGGCTGTACACCCCCACATTTCGATATGGTCTAATTGGCAAAATATATTAATTGGCATAAAATATAAATTATATACATCCTTATGGCTGGAAAGGCCATGTGGAAAGGGAAACTGTCTGGGAATAGGTCTAAGGTGATCTCAACATGACCAGGCCATAAGAATTAGTCAAGAAAGCCTGACTTAATGGCTCTGAGCTAATCCTATCAACCGCCAACCTCAGAAAACAATGAGGTGCCCGGATGCAGAGGCAAGGACCTCTGCTGTGTGCATATCCTACCAAAGCCTGGCTCAGAAACCCCACTCAACCAAGATCAAAATGGGCGACCAAAATGGTGAGAGGCCTGGAAACCATGCCCTATGAGGATAGACTTAGAGAGCTGGGTATGTTTAGTCTGCAGAAGAGAAGGTTAAGAGGGGACATGATAGCCGTGTTTAAATATTTGAAGGGATGCCATGTCGAGGAGGGAGAGGGCTTGGTTTCTGCTGCTGCAGAGACCAGGACAAGGAGCAATGGATTCAAACTGCAGGAAAGGAGATTCCACCTAAACCTCAGGAAGAACTTCCTGACAGTCAGGGCTGTGCGGCAGTGGAATCTGCTGCCTCCATGGAGTCTCCTTCCTTGGAGGTTTTTAAGCAGAGGCTGGATGGCCGTCTGTCGGGAGTGCTTTGAGGGTGTTCCTGCATGGCAGGGGGTTGGACTGGATGGCCCGTGTGGTCTCTTCCAACTCTACATTTCTATGATTCTATGATTCTAAGATGTTGAAACCATTAGCATTACCCAGACCCTACTGTCTGTTTTGCAACTCCCATTATCCACTAGGTTGGGAAAGTGATTAACTCACATCCCTTCAGGAAGGAAATAGAGTATGCAAACCCTTGTTTTTGTTTTGTTTTTTAACTTTATTTTTCTCAAATCTTATATAACACTTTGTTTATATTTGTACATTTGGTTGCTTAACATATTTATACATAACAATAATAATAATAAAATCACATCAAATCTATTGTGTAAACGTTCCTATTACTTCAAATATATACAATTCTCCTAACTTCCTCCACCATTCTCCCAGAATCTTTTCAACAATCTTTAATATTTCAAAATTCCCCAGTCAGATGCAGTCAGATGAAATGCTGGACCCCACTATGTCGCCCTGAATCCTGATCTGGTCTGCCCTTAGACACAAGTCTAAGCCACATTACAACTTCTTCACTGCTCTTCTGGACCGGTAATTATAACCCTAAACCCTCAACCTCTCTATCCATAATTTTTCCTCCCTTTATCCTTCAGTTAGTTCTTGTGTGAATGTGTGACTGTTTGTATCTTGTGTGCATGTGAGTGAATTCCCCTCAATAAAATACATTTTTAGTTTACTTTGGAATCTCTGACTGGTTCTTTTCCTGCGTGAACCTGTAAACATCGGTAGATAGGTCTCGCTAAGTTGCCCACCTCTCTTTAGCCTTCTGATTTTGAGCTCATTAATTCCCCACTTTTGCAAGGAGGTACTGGCATCACAGGATGGCCCTCGTGCCACCCACATTTAGGGTAACTAAGGCTAACCCTGCTTAGATTCCAAGATCAGATAGAATCTGGTGCTTTTAGGGTATTTAGGCCCTCACATACCAGAAATAAGATGAACTCCAGCTTTATTTATTAATCTATCAACTAAAACAATTTAGGCTCGAAGCCTTAGGTTTACCAAAGGTATAAATAACTGTTCCAGTATCACAAGCATGTGGTGGATTAGAAACTGAAAGAGAAAAAAACTTACCTGTGGACTGCATGAAAGAAGCCACTGACCTCTTATGCTTAATTCTACATACTCTATGGATTAATTGCTTTCTTTGAGGAGATGTTAAAAATCTGAGACAATGTTCTCTCTAGCCACATAAAACTCCCTTTCCCTGAACAAATGTTCTCAAAAAATCCAGCTGAGTCTCAGCTGGCTGACTTACATTTTGGGATGTAGATCTTATAGCCTTCCAGTTTCCCTAAGGGGGGGTCCAAGCAACCTTGAGACTTGAAAGTCCTTCTTCTATGACCCGGAAATTGGTCACTGGAGGAATGGATGCTTTAAGACAAAAAAGACACAAAGAGATCTGAGCCTGCCTGAGTTTTGAGATCTTCAGGGGCAGGCTTTCTCCCAGTTCCAGTGCCATATGGGGTTTAACCTATAAAGCTCAGGTCTAGATTTTGGCCATTTCCACGCCAGACTGCCATATGGGGTTTGACCTATAAAGCTCACGTCTAGATTTTGGCCATTTCCACACCAGACTATTAGTCCACCTTCAACATCCTATGGAATCCTGGGGTTTGCAGTTTAGGGAGGGGCCTACAAGACCCCTTCCTAAACTGCAAACCCCAGGATTCCATAGATGTTGAAAGTGGAATAATAGCACTCTAACAGTCTGGTGCAGAAATGGCCAATCTGAAGGATCATATTCTCCCTTTGAGAGCCAGTGTGGTGTAGTGATTTGAGAGTTGAACTACAACCCTAGAGAGGAGGGTTCGATTCTCCACATGGCCATAGAAACTCACTGGGTGACTTTGGGTGCATCACACTCTCTCAGCCCCAGAAAACCACATGATAGTTTTGCCTTAGGGTTGACATAAATTGGAAACAACTAGAAGGCATACAACAACAACAATTTTCCCTTACAAACTTGCCTGTGTTTTGAGATCTTCTTTGAAGGCTCTTCTGTCTATCTCACCACCTTGACAAATATATCTAGTGAGCACCTTGGAGACAGGGCTTTCTCAAGTCTCTGGGATTCCCTTTCCAGAGAAGTTAGATTGGTACCTTTGCTACTCTTTTTCCATGAACAAATGAAGATGTTTCTGTTTCAACAGGCCTAGTCAGGGATGCTTTAACTACGGATTTTCTACTTCATCCAGGGATTGCACTAACTGACTACCTGACCCTTAGGATCTCTTCCAACTCTATGCTTCTACAATTCAACGGTATAAGCTCAATAATCCTAGATCCCATGCCCATGCCATAAAACCTTTGCATTTCCTACTCTGTGAAAACAGAGCAGCATGCAAACATTTGCTGAGCCTTCCATCCAGGGGAATATCTCAAGACCGGATTATAAATCAAATGGACATGTCTGAGAATAAACAATTTGCTCCCAAACCTCCCCTAGGCAATGCAGCTTAAGATGTACTCAAATCCACACCTCTCTTGACACATCTGCCAACCAGAAGCATCTACCTCAGAGCTGCAAAGCAACACTTCCACTATGATCTAGTCTGCAGCTGCTCGATGGTACAAAGAAATTTCCCTAGTCATGTACTGACTTGAAATCAAAGAGCCAGTGATTGAGAAGGTAGTTTTTTGGACTACAGCTCCTAGAATCTTCTAATCATAGCAAGGCCACTGGCTCTACTGGCTGGGGAATTTGGGGAGATGAAGACCCCCCTACAAAAGAACCTGAACCTGCCCATACTGAAGAACAAGACTGAATAATCTTTAGAGGGTTTGTTTTTTTTTTTTTTTGCATCAACTTTTTAATTTTTTATTAGAACCACAAGATCCACAAACAAGTACAAAAAAAAAAAAAAGATACACAAAAGTCCTAAGTTTGGAATTTCAGCATTAACTTTTCTCCAGAATTAGTTAAAGGAGCCAGAATGCTTTTTTAAAAAGGCAATAAGTTTTAGACAATCCAGTTGGTTCTTCACCCAAAGACAAAAAGCCTAGTTTACTCCCCCCCTCCAATATGACTTCTTGCTGCTTCGGTAGCTCCTTGGGTTTGGGGAACTATAAAGTTTAGGTCAAAAGATTCAAAACACTTAATTCAAGTCTAGTTCAAGTAGCAATGGTGGTGCCTTCCATATCAGTGGGTGAATCTGCTCATGGTCTTGGTCTAAACTTTAAAGAAGTTGTGTGTTTGCATGTATATCTTCAAGTCCCTGTCAACGTGTGGTGATTCCATGAATTTCATAGCATTTTCTTAGGCAAGGAAGATTCAGAGGTGGCTTGCCATTGCCTTCATCTGAAATAGAGCAGCCTGGTATTCCTTGATTTCCCATCCCAGGTATTAACCAGGGTTGACTCTGCTTAGCTTCCATGACCAGATAGGATTTGGTACCTTCAGAGTATTTAGGCCCTCTGCATCTTCAACCAAAATGGGAAAAGACATAGAAACTATGAAGCTTTATGAGGAGTGGCTTAGGGAGCTGGGTATGTTTAGCCTGGAGAAGAGGAGGTTAAGAGGGGGACATGACAGCCATGTTTCAACATTTGGAATGACATCATATGGAAGGTGAAGTAAGTTTGTTTCTGCTGCTCCAGAGACTGAGGCCCTTTTTGCACAGCGTTTTCCATGAGAAAGAGGGCCTGGAGCATCGCGCGATTGTGAGGAGCGATCTGCACAACGCATTCACAATCGCACGACACTCCAGGGGCTGGCAGGTGCCGATTGTGCACCTTTTCATTTTTGGCTGGAAGTTGAAAATGGTGCACAATCGCGCATTGTTCCTGGGCCCCGTGCGCACTTACCTAGCATGCGGAGCCTCTGGAGCCATGCCGGTCGCGCTTCCTGCCCCAGCGCAGCCTGGGAAACTCCCAGGCTGCACTATGGAAGGAAGAGGCAGGGCTCTCACGTGAGCAGGCAGCTTGTGCAGAGCCGAAGGACCCTGGACACGAGAGCCTTTTGTCGGAGGCTGCTCGCACGATCCCCGCACCCCAGTGCCAGAAGATGGTAAGGTGTGGAAAGGGCCTAAGACATGGAGCAATGGCTTCAAACTTCAGAAAAGGAAATTTCACCTAAACATTAGGAAGAATTTCCTGGTGTTAAGAACAGTTCAGCAGTGGAATACACTGCTGCCCAGGAGTTTGGTGGAGTGTCCTCCTTTGGAGGTTTTTAAACAGAGATGGGGCGGCCATCTGTAAAGAGTGTGTTGATTGTGTATTCCTGCATGGAAGAATAGGGTTGGACTGGGTGTCTCTTGTGGTCTCTTCCAGCCCTATGATTCTATTATCTCAGATAGCAACTTTAAAGTCCAGATTAAAACCTGGAGTAGATTCATTGCCCCAGTGACATGGAACCACCAGCTGCCACTGTCCCATGGGGTGAATTAAGATATTGAGAGAGTTTCAGTTTTTATCACTCTGATCCATGTCTCATTCCACCCTATATCTCAAAATAATAAGAAATATGCAACATAAAATTAAAAACTGGATTAAAATTAACTTGTCAAAAAAAGTCCCCCTTCCAATGTAAATACAATTGAATTTGGGTTTTTTTAAAAAACATATTAATGCTTAATACAATATCCTAACTTTTCTCTGCTAAGATTCCCTGTACCTTATCACAGCATTAGTACCTATTAAATATCTGTAATCAGGCAATGAAGAATGGAATATGTCAGAGCAGCCTTAAATCAAATACTTCTGCATCTGAATCCTGCTTGCTTGTGGTCTCTTTTACCAGTCCAGTCAAGAAGAGAGAGCAATTATGTGTGTGCATATGTGTGTGTGTGTGTGTGTGTGTGTAACTTCCCAGAAGGGTGAGTTTGAAAAGGGCAAACTCACTTGTTTTCCCTCTGATGGTTGCTGGCTCTCCAAAAACATCAGCGTAGACAGCCAAGACAGTGAAGAAATATTTCGTGTTAGGTTTCAGATCTGTCACAAACACTGTGCTCTTGCTGGCATCCAAAACAATCTGTCACATGCAACCCATACAGAGAGAGAGGGAGAAAAAAAAGGAAGAGAGCATATGTATGCACATGAATGCTTTTACTTCACTGGGGTATCTCAAAATGCAAATAGCATCCAGTGAAAATTATGGACGGAATCCTATTTGTGGACCCTTTCGCTCTACACACTTGCAGTGGTATGATTCCACTTTAACTGCCATGGCAACACACTCTGGAATCCTGACATTTTATAGTATCATAGAGCAGTGATGTATTTAAGTTTTTTGGTCCAAGTCTCAAGTCAAGTCTCAAGTCTCTACCTTCAAGTCTCAAGTCGAGTCTCAAGTCCTTGCAAGATACTTTCAAGTCAAGTCTCAAGTCTGGGAGTCAAATTTATATCCCAACCTATATTCCAGAATTTCTGGACAGACGCCCTTTCCGCACCTTACCTTTTTTTGGCGCTGGTGTGCAGGGATCGTGCGAGCAGCCTCCAGCGAGAGGCTCTCGCATCCCCACTGCTTCAGCTCCGCACGAGCTGCCTGCTTCCAAGCAGGCAGCATGAGAGCCCCGCCTCTTCCTTCCGCAGTGCAGCCCGGGAGTTTTCTAGGCTGCGCTGGGGTAGGAAGCGTGACTGCTGCAGCTCCAGAGGCTCCGCACACACAGCAAATGCATGCAGGGCCCTGGAGCAATGTGCAATCATGCACCATTTTCGGCTTAAAGTCGAAAATGAAAAAGTGTGCAGGCAGCACCTGCTCTACCCTGGAGCATCGTGCAATTGTGATTGCGTCGTGCAGATCACTCCTCACAACCGTGCAACGCTCGAGGGGCCCTTTCTCATGGCAACTGCCGTGTGAAAAGGGCCGGAGTTTAAAGTCAGTTTTAACAATTTAAGTAGAGCTGGTCCTTTACTTTTGTGATTTTGCCATCTGCAGCTTCAGAAGTGGGGAATAGGATCCTTCTTCCCATTTGCAAAGCTGGAGGCTTTTTCAGAAGTGGGGAATAGGATCCTTCTTATTCCCCATCATTGGAGCTTCAAGAGCTTTAGAAGGAAGGATTCTTCCTCCTCAAGCCCCTTGCCTAATACATTTTCTGTTCCCCTCTGAGATCCGCGCCCTGCGCTCTGGGCACGAGTCTTGCCTTCTGCTCTTAGGAAAAGTTTTAGAATGCTCCTCCAGTATGCAGTGGGGACAGGTTGCTGAGCAGAACTCAAACCCACCTCACTCCCATTGCCTGACCCATTTGCTGTTCCCTCTGTGTCCACACTTTGGGCTTGAGACAGATCATCATGTGACCAGTAAATTGCAAGGTTTCTGGAGGAATGTATTCTGTTAATGAGCCAAGGGCAGCAAGTCAGTCACTAAAAATATGGAAGTCTCAAGTCGAGTCAAGTCAGTGTGTAATTTTTGCCAGGTCAAGCCCAAGTCGAGTCACTGAAGCGACTTAAGTCTGACTTGAGTCCAAGTCCATTGACTCGAGTCTACATCACTTTCACAGAATCATAGAGTTGGAAGGGGTGCAGGATCTCCAGGTAGAGCACTCTCAGCAGGTAGCTGTCCAGCCTCTTTTTTTGAAGATGACTAGAGAAAGAGGTCCCATCACCACCTCTCTAGGGAACTGGTTCCGTTGCTGAATCAGTCTTACATTCAAGAAGTTCTTTTTTTGTTTAAGATGTCCAGGAAAGAGGACCAACACCTCACTAGGAAATTGGTTCCATTGCTGAATCATTCATGTGATCAAGAAGTTTCTCCTAATGTTCAGTCAAAATCCATTCTCCTGTTGCTTAAAATTCTTAGGTTTGATTCTACCCTCTGGGGCAACAGAGCACAAACCTCCACTTTCCTCCCTGTGACAGCCCTTGAGATATTTAAAGAGTGCAATAGCTTGTAACTTGTTTAGGCACTATTGCTCCTGGGCAGAGGATTCTAAGTACCCCTCTCTAAACTGCAGATCCCAGGATTCCATAGGATGGAACCATGCCAGTAAATGTGGAATCACAGTGCTATATTTGTGTGGTGTGAAAGGGCCTCCTGTCCCACTCAGGTGTAAGTTCCCTTAGGCAAGTGAGCCAACAGACCTGTGCAAGATGACCCTACCTGTCTCTGAGCCTCTGGAGCAGCTTCCCCAGGTGAGAGTGAATCGAAAAGAATATGGTAGCCGGTCACTTTTCCAGTGGCTGGTGTCCACGTGAGTCTCAAGGAGTTGTGGCTTTGCTCGCTGACAGTGAGGTCCCGTGGCTTGATTATCTTCTCTACTACAAGGGGAAAAAAACAAAGGAATCAAAGCAAAAGTTCAAGTCACGTGGGCACTAAACAGGGAGGATCAGGAGGAAGCCTGGGGCTTTTCCACACTACATGGTTACAGAACTGTGATTCCACTCTAACAGCCATGGAACCATGAGGCAGCAGTGTGATGCAGCAGCCAAGAAAGCCAATGTGATTTTTGGTTGCATCAATAGGAGTATGACATCTAGACTGAGGGAAGTAATAGTACCACTCTATCCTGCTTTGGTCAGACCTCATCTGGAATACTGTCTCCAGTTCTGGGCACCTCATTTCAAGGAGGATATTGACAAGCTGGAGCATGTCTATCAGAGGGTGACCAAAATGGTGAAAGGTCTGGAAGCCATGACCTAAGAGGAGAAGCTTAGGGAGCTGGAGATGTTTAGTCTGCAGAAGAGAAGGTTAAGAGGGGACAGGAGAACCATGTTTAAATATTTGAAGAGATGTCATATTGAGGAGGGGGTGGGCTAGTTTCCAAGAGACTAGGACAAGGAGCAATGAATTCAAATTACAGGAAAAGAGATTCTGTGGAGTCTCCTTCTTTGGAGGTTTTTAAACAGAGGCTGGATGGCCATCTCTTGGGAGTGCTTTGATGTGGGTTCCTGCATGGCAGGGGGCTGGACTGGATGGCCCCTGGGGTCTCTTCCAACTCTATGATTCTATGATTCTATGAAACATTCTGTGGAATTCTGATACCTGCAGTTTAGGGAGAGGTGTTTAGAATTCTCAGCCAGGGAATTCCAGTGCCTCACCAAACTACAAGTCCAGGATTCCATAGGATGCAACCATGGCAGTTAAAGTAGAATCAGAGTACTAGAATTGCATACTATGAAAGGGCCCTAGCAGAAAAAGGTTCATGCCAAATGCCAAATGTTGAAGGTGTCAATGACTTTCAACTCTTACAGGGAAGCTATGAGGACGAGAACCTGGAATGAGGGACATGAAAGCCTGGAGTCATGATTCTTAACAGAACTACCCATTTTGCATCTTATGAAAGACAAAAAAACCCTCATCTTGCCCCAGATTTTTACACATTCCCAACATTTTAGGTGCATTTCATGGAAAGGAAATATACACAAAACTATGCACCCATTTTAAAAATGCATGCCATTGGGGGGAAAATATCCATTTAAAATACCGTATGATATCCAATTGAAATGCACAGTTAGTATAGGTACAAACACACTCTGGCCAGTGAGGATGATCTTAGTGTTAGGTGACAAGGAATGAATGGCTATTATAATAGCTCTGTAATAGCAGGCAGAAAAAAGGCACAATGTGGAAAATGTCTAGGTGCTAGGAAAGAGGACTGAAACAATCCGTGGTTTGATGAGAATTTTCCTTTGCAATTGTTTGATGGCAGAGATGATTCAGCTTGGTTTATGGTCACTTCTGCACTAGACTATTATAGCGCTATTATTCCACTTTCAACATCCTATGGAATCCTCGGGTTTGCAGTTTAGGGAGGGGCCTCAAAGGCTTCTGGATCACATGAGGAATATCCTCAAAGGCCCCTCCCTAAACTGCAAACCCCAGGATTCCATAGAATGTTGAAACTGGAATAATAGTGCTCTAACAGTCTAGTGTGGAAATGGCCTAAACCTATTATCTGCGGAGTTACTTGGTGATTGTTCTGACAATGGCCTGGGCCATGCATGAAGGGGATCTCTGACCTACTTACACATGTTCAGCCAGTATTTTTCCTTTGCCCAACCTGGCTTTAGAGCCACTTCAGGGTCCATTTTATGCCAATGGCAGTGAATATATATTGCCAATTAAGTTATATTTCACCAACTAAACCAAGTTTGGGGTATGTGTGGATGGGTAACAACTTTCCAAGTAAAACAGGCCAGCCCTCCCAAAGGCATACAGTCTAAAATATACGCACACAGACACACCGGGGAAGGACAAAGTAATGCAAATATAAAACTATACATCTGTAAAACAGATGATCAAGATATAATATAAAAAAAAACAATATAAATAAAGTAAAGTTTGCCTTAGGGTTGCCACGAGTCAGAAATGACTTGAAGATACCAGAACAACAAAAAACCTGGGAATACAGTGTGTCTTAACCTGGCCCTGGAGGGAGAAAGTCCATTTTAATGGACTTATTTGGAGTCAACGGACATCAATGGCACATCCTTGGCCTCACCATTGGCTCTTTGCTTGGCCGGTTGTGGGGGCTCTGAGGCAGTGAAG